>CM073578.1:117680396-118280396 GCA_037074715.1 Magnolia kwangsiensis
AACCTGATCCACTCAAATTCTCAAGAAAACTTGGAAAAACTTGAAAAACTTGAAGTAAACGAGATTCATTGGCATGTCGACTCGAAATCCAATTGACTTAGTTGATATGGTTGAGTTTTGAGTCAATTTGTAAAAATTTTAAACTATTTTTTCACCTGGAAAACTAAAACTGCTTTCTTTCATGACATTGGTTGTTTTTCCTTCTTTGACTAAACATATCGTCTGGCATGTTTAGGTCCTGCTAGTGTTTAGGAGAGGTCCATATTGTTCTTGTATACCATTTACTTTCTTCTTCGTTCTCTACAATTAACTCGGCTCGTTCATTTTGAGTAGACATTTGTTTTTTATTTACTATTTATGGTCTAGCCAATCCTAAGTTGGGATGAGGCTGTGGTGATTATTGTGGTTTGCATAAAAAGAATGTAGAGGGTTGGTGCAGGAAATAATAAAAGAGGATGACGAAAAGTTATCGGGGCTAAAGAATGAATGGGGTGATGAGGTGTGCGAGGCTGTAACCACAGCCTTGCTTGAGGTAAACGAGTACAACCCTAGCGGTAGGTAGTAGGTATGTAGTACCAGAGCTCTGGAGTTCAAAGAAGGAAGAAAGGCTACACTAAAGGAGGTTGTGCAATATGTATTGAAGCAATGGAAGTTTCATAAGCGCAAGACAAAGTGAAGGTCAGTATTCCAACCTTGAATTAATAATAAATAATTTTTGGTAAATTGTGGAATCTTTGTTTTGGCCAAAATACCTAAACTTTGATGGGTGACAAACTTGGCATGGACTTTCGGCCCAACCACACATCGTAGCGTTATATTGCTCTCAAGAACCTCTGAAAATGCTTGGAAGTGATGGTGGTCAAAGGTTCTGCATTACAATTTATAGCTTAGGGCTGTGAACAGTCCGGGCCTTGCCAAGCTCGGGCACGGGCCCAATGTACATGACTCAGGACTAAGCCTGCTACAAGCCGTTAAACTCAATAGGTCCAAGCCAGTGTTTTAAATAGAGAATAGAATGTACTGTTGCGTTTACCCCTTTCATAAACACATAATGGTGGGCCCACCCGAGCCAACCACCCCTTTGCTCACACTTAAGGACCTTTATGGTTTGGTTCACAGGAGATCGCACATTTGTTGTATGTGTGCGTCTTATACATCTTCCGGAAGCGGATCGGCTGTGTACCACACACCAGCTACCTTTCTGGTGTGTTGACGTCACCAAGTTCCATGGGCCCCATCATGAGGTAGGTGTTATATGCAAACTGTCCATCCATTTTGTGAGATCATTCTAAGGGTTTAGTTAAAAAATAAGATAGATCCAAAGATCAAGTGAACCACACTCCAAAAAGCAGTGGAGATTGAACATCTACCATTGAAACCTTTTTGGGGGTCACAGAAGTTTTGGATCAATCTGATATTTGTTTTTCCTCTTCATCCATGTTTGTGTGACCTTGTGAACAGATTGAAAAAACATTATGGTGGGCCCTACGAATGTTTTAACAATGGGAATCATTGTCCATACTACTATTTGTGATGCGGTCCCCTTGAGCTTTGGATATGAATAATTTTTTAGCACATGCCCTAAAATGACCTCGCAAAATAGATGGACGGTGTAGATATAATAAATACATCATGATGGGGCCCACAAAACTTTGATCTTCTTTCCATCATTCATACAATTACGGGCTTGAGGACTGCCGGGCTCTTCTGAATGCTCCACGTACATACACCAGCAAGGTTGCTGGTGTGCAGTACAACAGCTAATCCACTTAATATATGAGAAAAACAGGATTAGTGTACTGAGACTCAGAAATGCGGATTACATGCATGTGGGACCAACAGTTTGGTGATTGATTTTGTTGATCCGATGAAATGTCCAGATTGAAAGATTCCTAACCTTCAATCTTTGGTCTGTTGTTCTTCAAGTGTGTGCCATTACTGTGTTTCTTATTCTTCTTCTTCTTTTTGCCCACCTTAAAGTGCTTATGGTTGGTCATTGACCAAAGGGTTGGGTTCTTCCAATCCGGGAGATTTTTGAGGAGTTTCCCATACAAAGCGTGGCCCACCAGAACAACTCAGTAACCTTCCATGAATCAGCAAACTGTACATCTTCTTAGGCTCTGTATACTATGATTTGTTGCAACCATTAGGTCTAATTCGTCCCAGTAGCCTGTTTTTTATCCTCTCTTTGATATTGGTCTTTTTCATTTCTACTCCCAACATCAGGTAGAATTTCTTCCCATTATTTTCACTTTTAACTGCATTTTGTCTAATGTGGATTGTGACTTTGTGGGTAATGCAGGTAAAGAAATATGTCTGTGGGCAATAGTAAAGACTAAAGTCTACATAGATGTCGGTCTTGGCTAGCCAAAAGGCCACTGTTATGGTGGAACCCATCTCAAAAGACTTGTGTGAGGTTGGTAACTGGGTATATACATGGTGTCGTTTCAATTCAAATACTGTGATGCTTGCTTGCAGTTGTAAATATGATATGTGTCTCAGTTACATAGGTCATGGTTTCACTATCAAAACAAAAGATAAACAACAGATTATCCTTAAAAAAAAAGAAAAGGAAAGAAATAAAGAAAGAAAAAGAAAAGAACAAGAAAAACAACAGATTTTACAAAACAAAGTGAGAAACAGTTTGATGACAGCATTGTGGAACTGAACACCTCCCTCACAATTGCATTTTGTTTATTGATACTATACATGATGTTTGCTAAGTCCACAAGCATATAGATGCAGGACAATTAACCACTTGCTCTAAAAGCTCGAATTGATAAGAGTATGGCGAATCAATCCCTCTATCTTATAACCTAAGCCCCACATCTAGTGGGTCAGGTCTTCAGCCAAACCCCTCTTGTGGGCCCCACATCACATGGGTTCCCGCCTCACATGAACCACTCACCCAGAGTGTGCCCCTGCATCCCACAGGTCCTCCCACTCGAGCCTGGTGTGAAAATGCCCCTGCATTACAAACGTATGTGCCAATATCGCATATCCATGTGAGTAATCCAAGCTTCCCATCAGGTGGGTCACAATCAGGCAATTTCACTCCTCACGGGGATGACAATGGACTCCTTTGTTTTGTAGATTGTGGCCCACCTGAGGAGCAGAACAGCTTTACTCATGAGAGGAAAGACCTAATCAGTGTGGTCCACCTGATGTAAAGCTCAAATCTCATACATATGTGCGACATTGGCATGCCTGCCTGCGTTTAGATAGGGCAGGGCGCTACAAACATGTTGTAGCGTCTTTTGCAAATATATAATCTATCCCTGTGGATGTGAAACAAAGGAACAACTGAAAAAGTAGGTCGCAGAAGTTTGCTAATGTGACATTTATTAAGAGCTCATTGAATTATTTACTGCTTCCATATTCTCTGTTAGTTTTGATTAGGTTCTGAGAGAGAGTATGATGATTGCCCCTTGCATCTCTACATGCAGCCAGATGTGCTAACCAGGCACATTTGCAGTGATACCCTAACCGTTTCTCAGGTGGCCCATCTGATAGTTGAATGTGTATAATATTTTTCAAGATCGTCTATCCAGTGGGTTGCACTTGATACATGGCTCAAATATCCTACACGTGCCGGGTTGACACATGTGGCTGTGTATAGAGGTGCTTGTGGTACTAGCAAAACCTCAATTTAATGAATTAGGAGGCTTTGGTTGGAGAAATTATAGGGTCTTGGTGCATCAGGATGTGAATTGTCCGTTGGAACAGGGCCTATGGTTCAATTGATCCAGTAAATTGATCTTATGGGCCCCACTGTTTATGGTGGATGCTTTAAAAGTCTTCTATATGGGAATATCCTAGCCGTCTGTCCTTCAATCTCTTCTCCAGATCATCGCTTGCCTTATTTTTCTCTTAACTGTCTATTTGTGGGGTATATGTGTGGGAGATTTTTCAGTTTTCCAACGGTGGGGCACATCACTTGATTCATCAATGTATAGGCCTGTGAAGGAGAAAAGGATGCTAACAGAGATTCACCGTTAAAAACTTCATGGATTCCACGGAAATGTTTATTTGCCATCCAACCTGTTGATAAGGTTACAAACACCGAGATGAAGAGACGACACAAATATCATCTTGATCCAAGCTTTTGTGGCCCACAAGAAGTTTTTAATGGTCAATCACCAGTTTCCTGTACTATAATTCATCTGTGATTTGAGATGCTTCATTTTTTAGATCATGCTCTAAAATGAGCTTTCAATATGGATGGACGGTGTGGATGTAGTCACATACATCACAGTGGGCCCCACAGTCAGGGGTCCCACCCACCTCGGTGGATTCAAGGTCTCACCTAATCCGCTCCCCTCAAATCCGTGTGGGGATTGCGGATTGGGTACTACCCCCACCGGATTTAGCTGGAGGGAAGCGGATTGCTTACTGAGTAACTCAGTATGGTAAGCATACTGAGTAAACTCCGTGGGGTCCACCACCGTGTTTTTCATATTTTATCTACTCCGTCCATCCATTTTAACCAATAATTATATGGCTTGATCCCAAAAATGAGATATATCCAAATCTCAAGCCCAAAAATGAGATATATCCAAATCTCAAGTAGACCTCACCATGGGAAATAATGTGAATTAAAATTCTACCGTTGGAAATTTCTCGGGGCCAACAGAAGTTTTGGATCAAGCTGATATTTGTGTTTTCCCTTCATCCATGTATGTGTAATATTATGAACAGGTTGGATGACAAATAAACAACACTGTGGGCCCTAGCAAGGTTTCAACAGTGGAAGTCATTATTTGCATTGTTTCCTTTAGTGTGGTCCACTTAAGCTTTGGGAATACTTCTATTTTAAAACCAACCACTAAAATGATCTGGAAAAATGGATGGACGGCGTGGATAACTCGCATACATTTATAGTAGGCCCAACTGAGTTTTCTTAGTACGATAATAGCTTACTGAGTGACTCAGTACCCAATCCTAGACAATCCTATTCCTAGCTGGGGCCCTACCGGCTACCGTAACGTATATGTTTTATATACGCAATTCATCCATTTTTCTATATCATTCAAGGGAATAAAATAAACAAGGCAGGTCTAAAGCTAAGTGCGCCAAACTGAAAGAAATAGTGAGATTGAGTGTATTTTATTGAAAACTTCATAAGACAATAACTTCATAAGGCTATAAAAGGTTTGATCAAGCTGATTTTTGTGTTTTTACTTCATTTAGATTTGTGTGACCTTAAGAAGAG
The DNA here is from genome assembly GCA_037074715.1 of Magnolia kwangsiensis. Classification (NCBI taxonomy): domain Eukaryota; kingdom Viridiplantae; phylum Streptophyta; class Magnoliopsida; order Magnoliales; family Magnoliaceae; genus Magnolia; species Magnolia kwangsiensis. The sequence continues at coordinate 117,685,609 of CM073578.1, forward strand.
GTTAGATGGCAAATGAACTTTACCATGAACCCTAGGAAAGTTTTAACAATAGTTATTCCATTCCTCTTGCATTATATGGTGTGGTCAACTTGAGCTTTGACTGGACCTCATTTTTTGGGATCATACTTTAAAATGATATGGAAAAGTTGATGGATGGTGCAAGTCTAACACAAGTCATGGTAGGCCTAGAGAAGTGTTGTACTTTAAAAGTTGGATCCTTTAATATGTAAAGGAGAAAATCTCTATACCGCATAGGGCAATTTTGGATTTTAAAAAAGAGTTCAGGAAGCACATTTTGAATTCACCGTTAAATTAGATATCTGTTGTTGAAAAAAATTGACAAAATCAGCAAAAATTACGAAACGCTTTCTACGTTCGATGTTAACAAGCAACATTAAATGTCAAGTGCTTTTTAAATTTTGCATTAAGTAAAAATTTTCAGCATTAACAAACCATTATGAAAAATGATTTTGTTTAAAAAATATTTTATTGATATATATATATATATATATATATATATATATATATATATATATATATATATATATATATATATATATAAAGTTTTAGTGATTTGGTTTTTCATCTTTGTAATAATCATCTTAATAAGTAAGGTTACCTTAATATTTGCTTGGTGAGACAGAGGAGTACCGAAACTTGTGTGTTTGCATCGGAACACACGCACGAGCACAGGCTTGGGCACAATCACAAATTAGGACTTGGTGTAAGGGCATGGGTATATGAGGTAATGTGGCTATAATGGGACACTTCGCATGTGTGCATCATGTCGCAGATGAGTTGCTCTATTGCGAAGCAGTGCGAGGTGAGTGCAAGTCTCAGTGTGACAATGGTTTAGAGAGATGAGTTAGGTGGCTGGGTTCAGAGTGTTATACGTAAGAGGTTTGAGAGACATTTTTTTCTTATATAGGAGTTATGGAGCCATTTAAGAGGTCTAGTGTAACTATTTATGCAATAAATAATTAGACCATGTAGAAACTGTTGCACGTGGATACCCCAACAGTCAGAAACGACTACCCATTGTGTCTTAATGGCTAGTACGTAGCTAGTTTCTCACATACAAAACGGTTAAAAACTGTCAAAAATGGCTAATTTCTCACCCATAGTCAGAAACGATTCAATACATTTATGACCTTAGATCAAAACGTCTAACCACCCATACCTATATAAACAAAACTTGGCCAATTCATTCTATCATCACAAACAAATTAATTCATTCTCTCATATGAACTAACATGCTCTAGATATTCCCGGTCAAGCAAGTAGGTTTGTTACTAGCATAAGATTGTCAAGTCCGCAAGAACCAAACTAGTGTAATGGTCTAATCTGGCAAAGTTAATCTTCAATTTTTTATATATCTTTATATTTTGATTTTTTTTTTTTTTTTCATATGCAAAAATCTATGTTTACAAAATTTCATCAATAGTTTATTCATGATTATCAAATGCAGAACCACATATAGGCTCGTCGTATTGTTATTTTCCTGCAACCTATCTATCAGCAATCTCAATTATTTTGAAATTTGATGAGTAACACTTTAAGAACAACGTGGTCACGGGTGCTTGAGTTTGTCTTTGACATTATATTTTTGAGTTTCTTATTTCCTTTTATTTCACCATAATTATAAACATGTTATTTGAAATTATCAAGTCTTGACACAGACACGCCCTTAAATATAGTGATTTCACAATTTAATCAGTTTTATTTGAGTGGACATGTGCCACGTATATCATTTCTATGTGCCTGCGCATCAAACTTCGTATGCAATTAGAGTATTAAGTAACTCTTACAGAAAAGCAGTGGAAGCGTGTTAGCTGGAGTTGGGTGGAGTGCGAATCTTTCTTGACAGGCGATTCTTGCCCTATCTCCGTAGATGGTACGGAGATTGCATTGTACGGTGCTCTGTGGGCCCAACCCTGATGCATGTATTTTATCCTTATCTGTCCGTCCATTTTGAATCATTAGTTTAAAAGATGAGCACACAAATGAGTCAGATCCACATCTCAGGTGGACCACAAAACAGAAAAACAGTGGTGATTGAACGCCTACCTTTAAAAACTTTATACGTTCCACTGTAAAGTTTATTTGTCATCCAACCAGTGGATAAAGTCACACAGACCTGAATTAGGAAAAAACAAAAAATATCATCTTCATCAAAACTTTTATAATCCCCGAGAAGTACTTTTGTGGTGCCAAGAAATTTTTAATAATGGGCGTTCAACCACTACTGTTTTCAGTGCTGTGGTCCACGTTAGATTTACATCAGCCTCATTTTTTGAGTTCATGCCTTAAAATGAGCTTTAAAAATGAATGGACTCGATAAAACACGCACATCAAAGTCTCACTATTGGCCGTCTACGTATGCAATTCGAGTCCACTTTCTATTGTTCACGTGGGAATAAAAATAAAATATCAACGGTCAGGATTATCACGTGATGGCATACCACTTGATAGTACCAAGAAACCATGCAAAGGTTAGGGCGACGGTTTCAAATAATTCTTCTCTTGATTTTTTCTTTTTGAGTTAGCTTGTTAGTACACACCAATGTCAGGGCACTAACAGTCGCCTTTGGTGTTAAGATCTGAGGTAGTTTTTCATCATTTAAAAATGGTGGTGATTCTTCAAATATACAAATTGCATGATTGTACAGTATTTCGGACCGTCCAAATAGCTGGCCCATTTGATGACAGATCGTAACTGAAATTTTCAATAATAAAATGATATTAATCACCCGATTTTTTCCTTTGAATTGGACCACTCAATATTTTTAATTTTCACCGTCCAGTTGATAGCCATCATTGGGATGGTTAGGATTTTTCTTGAGTGAGATTTCAGATATATACTTCGTCCACAGTTGGACCCACAGCTTGGATGTTCTACATAGCTGTACCTGAGGAAGGTGAGTCATCACCATATTTTAAGCGGTGTAAAACTTACACCAGAATAATGCCAAACGGCTACTTGTCCTTTAACTGCCATGGATTGTACGTTCTGCCAGAGAGTTAGACGATACTCTGGTAAGGCATGGAGCTTGATACACATGCACTCAGATACTGTACACGTGGAAATATAATAATTCAAATAAAACCTGATAAATCGTGGAACCCGCTGTTTCTAAGTCACGGTAGCAAAATCGCATGGTTATCTCTCGTTCATTCATGGACACTTATTTGTTGAATTAGGACCATTGGATATTTTTCATCTCTATCCATCCAATAAATCTCCACCAATCCGATAGTCAGGTAATCAAATAAGCAGTCATGAGTTGTCAATCTGACATTCGTCTATGCCACGTGTCCAATTTCTAAGAAATTTCTAAGTTGCTGAGCATTAACCATCACACTCTACCAGAGTATCAATTCTTTTCTCATTCTTCCGTCCGGACGCGGATGGTGTACTAATTCGGGAAACGGATTGGCTACTCCCTTGTCGGTTCTCTGTGGACCCACCATAATGTATATGTTTCATCCATTCCGTTCGTCGATTTTTACTGATAATCTTATTTCTTGATCCTCGGGAAACGGATGGGCTACTCCCTGGTCGGTGCTCTGTGGACCCACCATAATATATATGTTTCATACATTCCGTTCATGCATTTTTACAGATAATTTTATTTCTTAATCTCAAAAATGAGATGGATATAATTCTCAGGTGGACCACACTACATGAAACCAAAAGTGATTGGATATCCGCCACTAAAATCATCCTAAGGCTCACTGTACTGTTTATTTGACATTTAATGTATTGATTAGGTCATACAGACCCAGATGAATGTTAAAAACAAAAATCAGCTTGATCCTGGCCCAAAATGTTTTCAATGGTCGACACTCATTCATAATGTGGTCCATTTGAGATTGGGATTTACCTCATTTTTGGACTCGTATAATAAAATGGCCTAAAAGTAGATGGACGGCATGAATGAAACACACACGTCATGGTAGGGCCCACATAGCACCGAACACCAGCTATTGGCTGGTGTGAGGGGAGTAGCCAATCCGTTTCCACTAATTCACAGCCTGCTGAGTAAACTCTGTGGGCCACTCCGCGGTGTATCTGTCTTATCCACACCGTACATTAGTTTTCCAGCTCATTTCATATCATAATACAAAAATTGAAGGATATCCATAGCTCAGGTGGACCACACCACATGAAGCAGTGTAAATGAACGCTTACCGTTGAGAACTTCTTGCGGGCAATTGGATCAAGCTAATATTTTTATTTATCATTCATCCATGTCTTTGTGACCTTACGAACAGTTTGGATGATAAATAAATATCACTGTAGACCCTAGGAAGGTTTCAATGGTGGATTTCATCATCTCCCTTGTTTTCTGTGATGTGGTCCGCTTGAGGTTTTTATATACTTAAAATGGGGTCTGATGCACTGAAATGATCTGAAAAAACGGATGGATGGCGTGGATAATGACTTATAAATCAAGGTGGGCCCAACATAGTTTACACACCATGGCGTGGTGAGCAATTAGCGTCCCTACCATCCCATTCCTTCTCCCTCTCTTCTACTCTCGTCAACACATCTGAGCCTCTCTCTCACTCTCTACACGTCCCTGCCATCCCATTCCCTCTCCCTCTCTTCCCGTCTCGTCAAGACATCTGATCTGAGCCTCTCTCTCTCTCTCTCTATTTTCAGCCCTTCTCTAACTTAATTCCACCTCATATATCATTCTCTTTTGACGATCAACAGTCGAGATCTTTTCAAGAGAAGGTGCAAGCTTCAAGGTTCGCAAACTAGCATTTTCGTAATTTAAGCCTACTTTGAGGCATTTTATCTTTGATTTTCTTCTTTCACAGCGATTCTGTATCTTGTTGTATGTTTCTTATTGGGTTTGTTTTTCGTTAGTTTTAAAGAAGCTCTTTCGAGGTTTGAGATGTAATTTTAGCTTGTTTTGTGGTTCTTTGTAGGTAATGACTTCGTGTGGGACCGGAATCGTCTAACACTCAATACCTTTGGCCCAACCACGTTGTACATGTAAAATCTCGCCCGTCCATCAGATGATAACCCTTATCTTCACCGTACATTCAAAAGATCAGCCTGACAAAAACCTCAGATGGGCCACACCAACGGGAACAATGTAAAATTACACCTAAAACATCTAAGTTCACGACTTGTGGCCCACCCGAGTTTTGGATCAAGTTTATTTTCGTGTATTCTCTTCATCCTAACGATTCACTCCTGATGATTGGGTTTGATGAAAGATACACACCAGGTTGGCCCCACACAAGCCTATGGCTGGTCCTATCCACATTGTTCTGTATGGTCTGGCCCACCCCTGAGTTGGTGATCTGGCTGATTTTTTAGCCCTAGGGCCTAGCATAGAGGGGCACACCTGATAGACGGAGTCGATTTCACATATACAAACATGGTGGCCAGAAAGGGCTTGGGTGTTTTAGAGGATTTCGGTGTGATGCTTTTTATATTTATTTTTATATTTGTGATAGAGGGTAGAAACTTGAGGTCAAGCAAGAAAAAAGGATGTCATATACGTAAATTTGATACACTGAATGGGTATTTCTGGAATTATCTTTTAATTTATTTATTATTATTTTATTTGTAAAAGTTTATTTTTTCAGGGGTGTTTTTGTTATTCTTGCTGAACATTTTGTAGTTTTGTAGTATCGGTATCATTATATTTATCGCTAGCTAGGGATACATAAACATGTATCTAAATCGTTGATACTCATGAATGTATTGCTGACAGGGATACATAAACATGTATCTAAATCGTTGATACTCATGAATGTATTGCTGACTGAGGAAAATATATTTCAGAAACACAGGAAAATGGTGGAATTTCTCAATAAAACTTAAGGAGATGTTAAAATATATATATGCATGTTTAGGAATTGAATAATTGCAAAAATGACGCATGCATAATAAGTTTATATTTAATGGGGTCTAAAGGCATGTAACACTGACTCAGGGAAACATTGGAGAAACATGTGAAAATTTGTGAAAATTTTCAATGATACTTCAAGATATGCTAAAATACACATTTATGTATTTAAGAATCAAATAATAGCGAAAAAGATGCATATTTGCATATTTATGAATCCAATAATAATTTTTTCTTAATGGGGGCCTAAAAGCATGTATTGTTAACTCACATAAACGTGAGGAAAATGGTGGATCCATCCATCCAACTATCCATCTATGCATGCGTATATATACATAAAAACACACGTGCATGATCCATACATCCATCCAACCATCCATGGATGCATACATCCATCCATCTATGCAAACAACCATCTATCTTACCATCCATCAATCCATGATCCATTCATCCATCCATGTGTGCATACGTATATACATATAAACATGCATTTCATCATACAACCAGGCACCCATAAAAAATTGAAATGGAAATTTTTTTTTAACGAATAGATTTTTTGGCAATACTAATACATTGGTGATATTATCGAAATATCGTTGATACATTAGCGATACAAGCGACACCTGGAATTTACACAGTTAAAAATATTGGCGATGCATTGGTAATACTTAGTGATATATTACTGTGTAGTAGGGCTGTATGAAGGCAAGCAACTGGTGGGCCGGAATACAAGCCAAAACAAAAATGTACCACCACGTGAGCAGTTTGAATTCTTCGGCAGAGGTGGTTTTGGGTCCATCGCTAATCAGCGGTAGACCCCACTAGGTGAAAGGTCAGGATTGTACAAAATGGAGGGCCAAAAAAAAATTCCATTAATTCGAGCCAAGCATGGTATGAAATTAAAACCCATGTTTCACTACCCTCTATCATATAAAAATTAATAATAATAAAATAAAATAAAAATCAAAACACTATAAACAACCATTGAAATAAGCTAGAATCATTGTTGTGAGTATTGACAATATTATCGCTAATATCCCCAATATTATCGATATCTCTTGCTCGACAATATCGATTACACTATCGATATCAGAAATTTCATGCATCGACATGTGGACACTGGATCGTGGGTGGATTGCGCTCAAAGGTGCCTTTTTAGGGCTTTCGTGTGTGTTTGAGTTGTTGGGGTACTATATTTGACTTGAATTCGCTATTATTAGCCAATTACACAGATTTCCATTATCGGCTAGACCCTATAAAAACCTTTGGAAAATGAATCATTGAATTTTGTCCTAAAATGACTCCTGATCTGTGATCAGAATTCCTGAGTAAGGGACCATGATTACAAAGAGGGAAGGTATTAGACACCCTCTTTGCCTGTTCAAGCATCCGATCTCTACTTCACAAGACTAAACAAATAATCGGGGATGAGATTAGTCTTGTGCCAAATGATGCAAATGCATATGCAGTCTAGTGAAGCGATGTGGTGCCTACAGCAAGCGATGGTACAGGTCAGTCAAGTCTACTCGGATGTACCCACTTGAATAAGCAGTTGAAGTCTCAATCCAAATTTTTTTATGGGCAAGATCCTGTATTCCGGCAAGTCGCGGAGCATACACTTGGACCAACTAGACCAGCACATGGGTTGGAGTGAAAATGATCATTTATGATGCTAATGAATGTATGGAAGTAGTTGATCAGATTTGGATGAGTAGTGGGTGAATGGATTTGTCACAAGGGTTAAGTTGAACGGCTTAGATCGACCTATAGTGACTTAGGTGGCTAACGTTTTGGATTTGGCTAGGCTGAACTAAGGTTAAATGGGCTTCCTCTCTTGCACTCTTTCTCTCCTTAGTGAATAGATGGATTGTGGGGCACCCCATAAAAAAGAATGGACACCACCCAAAAAATATCTAGATTCATGTGGGTCCATCTGATGATTTGAATGGCCAAATCTCTGGTATGTCTGATCTTCATGGTGGAGTGCATATGTTGGATGTTTTACACATGAGATGTGGACCCCACAATTCTAGACTTAAAGAAAAGTAATTGCGGACATTTTGGTAGTTCCTCCCTAAAAAGCACCCCCCAGTAATTTCGATTAGTGGGAGCATTATTTAGTAAAAACAGAACTCTCATGGAACTGCAGTAAAAATCCCTAATATTTAGTAGAATCTACAATTTGGAACTTAGATATGATAATAGTGTTAGCAACATGAAGTCCAAGACGTTGAAATCCCAATATAATCTTTTGGATGGTGCGGTATTTGTCTTGTTCCTAAAAAATCAAAGCAGAATGAAATAGAAACTTCTACAAATCAGAAATGCATGACTACTTTTTTTATGGGTTGGTATAAAGGGGCAGCAAAATCTCAATGCAGATAAAACCTAAAGTGAAATGCTTTTAAGATAAATAAGAGTTTGATAAGACATTCAATAAATCAATGGTACTAAATACCTTCAACATAAGTTCGATGCAGCTCATCTCTCTCTTGAGAAATGCTATTATACTTGCATTCCATTTCCATCAATAGTTGATTCTTGACATCAACTTCGTTAGCTAGAGCCACAAGCTCGTTCTTTCTTTCCACATCTTCATGATTTATATCGGAAATTGTTTTCAAAACTCTATTTTTGCGTAGATAAGAACCTAAAACACCATCATTGTTGTAATCATCCCCACGTGCGACCCATCCATGAATGTTTAGTCTACCGTGCTTTAGTTCTTTCCAATCCCATTTATCAAAAGAAAAATAAGGTAAAAGCATTTTCAAATGACATTGCATTCAAGAATCCCGACCAATCGCTGGAAAATTCTACTATAGCATGACCCGAGAAACTTTGGTAGTCTCATAAAAGATGGACTCCTACGGGATTAAATATATGCAATTGCCCTTTTATCTTAACCTCATGTTTACTAAGATGTTTTTGCTCCAAGAACTTAGTCACATGAGGGATAATGCCCATCTAAGGCCAACCAACTGATCAACATGAGAAGACATACTAGTAGAACCTAGCCCATTCCTAGATTGAAATGCCATCGTTGCTACTTCTTAGTCTCTTTTTGAGCAGAACTTATGACGAAATCTGTAAGAGAAGAAACCATAATAAGGTAAACAAGTCAAAAAGGATGAGACCAGATTAAAGTGAGGAAAATGTCTAAATCATGATAGTTACAACAGGAGAAAACTTGAGACAATGAAAGGATTTAGGTGAAATGCAAATAAATAAATTCTAAAAGCTTTTTGTGTTTTTCATAATGATGACAGCCCTCGAATTGCAATCACATTCCTTTCATGTCCAACTTGAAAATAACGAAGTAGCTATTTCGAGCTCAGTATCTCAATATCAAGGTAACCAATAATGGTTAGTGGCTACAATGGCCAACCTTGTAGTCATTACAATATAGGCCATAACAGCCATTACGACCCTTAAGGGGAAAAAAAATAAATAAAAATGTATAGGCATTGTACCAGCATCTTACAGGCCATTTTTCCAAATTGGGAGTTACGCCCTGTATTGCATAACAGTCACCACCGTTACAGTTTCGTTACTGCTGTAACATAAGTATTTTTTAATACCATGCTCAATATGAATACTGAGGCAATTACAATTCAGTTATTTCCACATAATTGAACTACAATGGTTGCAATTCATACAATGGTGCATCTAAATGCAACCTAGGCTATGTTTGGAAGTATGATTGACTTGGATTATGATACTTAAAAAGTGTAAAAAAGGGATGTGCATGACTGATGATTTCCCACTGCATCTAGAATGGTGCATCTAAATGCAACCTAGGCTATGTTTGGAAGTATGATTGACTTGGATTATGATACTTAAAAAGTGTAAAAAGGGGTTGTGCATGGCTAATGATTTCCCACTGCATCTAGAATGGGGTGACGGTCCTAAATTCCGATTGCTTGCTCTTTCAGTTGGAGTTGAAACAAAAACAATTGTGATATATTGATTGGGCAAAGATTTCTAATTGGATAGTGGATAAAGAAAAGGTTTTGTCATCATATAGTTTCACTCTATCATAACTTAGCTATCACAATTTAAGCTTGTTCTACAACTTGACCTCACCCAATCTGAATTTGCTCAACCAACCCTACTTAATTTTAAATCGAGTAGTTCTTTCCAACCCAACCTGAAGGACATGAGGACCTTAACAACACAAACCAACACAACTCAAACTTAGGTTGGATCAAGTCAACCCCAACCCAAGTTGCAGCCCTAATATGCACTGTACAGAAGCTCATAGATTGGATGGCTGAGACTGTTAAATGGAGTTGACTTTTGGTCCATCACCTGCCTGTAGTGGGCACCAACATTTGAATAACAAGCAACTGGTGGGCTTCATTGGTAGGGAATACAAGCCAAAATAAAAATGTGCTACCACATGAGCAGTTTGAATTCTTTGACAAAGGTGATTTTGGGTCCATCGCTAATCAGCAGTAGGGCCCACCAGGTGAAAGGTCAGGATTGTACAGATTGGAGGGCCAAACAAAAATGCCACTAATTCGAGCTGAGCATGGTATAAAATTAAAATGTATGTTTCACTACCCTCTATCATATAAAAAAAATAAAAAAAATAAAAAAACTAAAAGACTCTAAATAACTACTGAAAGAAGCTAGAGTCATTATTTTGAGTATCGACAATATTATCGATAATATCCCCAATATCATCGATATCTACTGCGCGACAATATCGATAACACTATCAGTATCGGAAATTTTAGGCATCGGCACGTGGACACTGGATCGTGGGCGGATTGCGCTCATGGGTGCCTTTTTAGGGCTTTCGTGTGTGTTTGAGTCGTTGGGGTACAATATTTGATGTGGATTCACCATTAGCCAATTATACTAATTTTCACTATCGGCTAGACCTTATAGAAACCTTAGGAGAATGAATTGTTGAATTTCTTATCCTAAAATGACTCCTGATCCGTGACTAGAATTCTTAAGTAAGGGATCACGATTACAAAGAGGGAAGGTGTTACGCACCCTCTTTGCCTGTACAAGCATCCGGTCTCTACTTCACAGGACTAAACAAAGAATCGGGGATGAGAGTAGTCTTACACTAGATGATGTAAATGCATGTGCAACGTAGTGTGGCAATATGGTGCCTACAACAAGCGATGGTGTAGGTCTATCAAGTCTACTCAGGCGTACCCACTTGAATAAGCAGTCGACGTCTAGTCAGTCCAAGTTTTTTATGGGCAAGATCCTGTATTCCCACAAGCCGTAGAGCATATACTTGGAACAACTAGACCAGCATGTGGGTTGGAGTGTAAATGAGCATTTATGATACTAATGTAGGTATGAAAGTAGTTGATCAGAGCTAGATGAGTAGCAGGTGAATGGATTTGTCGCAAGGGTTAAGCTGAGAGACATAAATCGACCTACAGTGACTTAGGTGGCTAACGTTTTGGACTTGGCTAGGCTGAGTTAAAGTTAAATGGGCTTTCTCTCTTGCACACTTTCTCTTCTTGGTGAATAAATGGGCTAAGTCCCACTCTCGCTCTCTTAGTGAATGGTGAGTGATGAGAGAACTGAAAGGGAACATGGTATTTGTAAAGTTATGGGATGGTTTTGTGGTAATTCTTGGGAACCTTAGGGGTAAAGGGCTCTAAGGGCTAGGATTGGATGCTGTCATGTGGCGCGATGTGGATGGTTGGATCGAGGGGCAAAGGATGTAATTTTAGATAAAGTGAGGGGCAGAAGGGTTGTTTCCATTCCATAATGTTCACTTATGGAACCCAGATGATGTTATCACCTCACCCAACCAGCCCGCGAAAGACAGTGGATGTGGACGTGGTGAGCAGCACACCACACGGATTGGTCCTATCTTTTGTAGGGGGTGCTCCTGGGGTGGTGTTCTCCCATGGTTCTCTCAGATTTGCTTTAATGTGATCCTAAGTGCTAGTGGGCCTAGGCTTAGGTTGTACTTTGGACTGCACTTTGGATTTGGGCTTCTACTAGCTCGAAAAGCTCGCTCGACTCGGCTCGAGTTAGCTCGGATTGACTTGGCTTGAAAGGCCAACTCAGGGCAAGTCAAGCTTGGTTTCTAAAGCTCGAGTTGAGTTCGAGCTGAGTTCAAGCTGAGTTCGACCATGGTGCATTTCAACTCGCCTTGAGCTCGAGCTTGACTCGGCTCGAGTAACATATTTTAATATTTTATATATATATATATATATATATATATATAAAAGTTTTTAAAAAACCATCCAACACGTCACGGCCCGCATGACTGCACCCAGCACGGCACCCCGAGACTCTTTGCCCTTCTCTATCCCTCTCTTTCTCTCATTCTCCTGATTTCTTTGAGCACTTCGAGCAACCTATGAACAAACTTGACTTGAATCAATAGCTTTGGCAAACAAGCCAAGCTTCAATGTTGAGCTCGAGCTCGAACTCAAGTATAACATGGACGAGTCAAGTCGAGCTTGGCCCACCTTGACTCGACTCGGCTCGTTGTACAACCCTACCGTGTAGACACCCCACCCGAGTCCAACAAGCTGATCAAAACATAGTAAAAACTCCCGTAGAAGCCCAAATTCAAAGCCCAGTCCAAAGCTCAATCCAACGCCCAACCTAAGCCTAGGCCCACTAGCACTTAGGATCATATTAAAGTAAATTTTAGAGAACCAGGGGAGAACATCACCCCAAAAGCACCCCTGCAAAAGATAGGATCCATCCATGTGGTGTGCCGCTCGCCACGTCCACATCCTCTATCTTTCACAGGCAGGTTAGGCAGGGTGATGACATCATCTGGTTTCCATAAGTGAACATCATTGAATGGAAACAACCCCTTTGCCCCACACTTCATCCAAAATTACGCCCCTCACTTTATCTCAAATTACGTCCCTTGCCCCACGATCCAACAATCCACATCGTGCCACATGGTAGCATCCAATCCTAGCCCTTGAGCCCTTTTACCCCTAGGGTTCCCAAGAATTACTACAAAACCATCCCACACCTTTGTAAATACTTTGTTCTCTTTCACTTCTCTCATCACTCACCATTCACCAAGAAGAGAGCTCAAGTAAAAGGAGAGTGGGACTTAGCCCATCTATTCACCAATGAGAGAAAGAATGTAAAAGAGGAAGCCCATTTAACCTTAGCTCAGCCTAGCCAAGTCCAAAACGTTAGCCACCTAAGTCACTATAGGTCGATTTAAGCCACTCAGCTTAACCCTTGCGACAAATCTATTCACTTGCCACTCATCTATATCTGATCAACTACTTCTATACATACATTAGTATCACAAATGATCATTTCCACTCCAACCCACATGCTGGTCTAGTTGGTCTAAGTGTATGCTCTACGGCTTGCCGAAATATAGGATCTTGCCCATAAAAAACTTGGACTGACTAGACTTCGACTGCTTATTCAAGTGGGTACGTCCGGGTAGACTTGATTGACTTGTGTCATCATTTGCTGTAGGCACCACATTGCCATACTACATTGCACATGCATTTGCATCATCTGGCGTGAAACTAATCTCATCCCCGATTCTTTGTTTAGTCCTGTGAAGTACAGACTGGATCCTTGTATAGGCAAAGAGGGTGCCTAACACCTTCCCTCTTTGTAATCGTGGTCCCTTACTCAGGAATTTCGGTCACGGATCAAGAGTCATTTTAGGACAAGAAATTCAACGATTCATTCTCCTAAGGTTTCTATAGGGTCTAGTCGATAGTGAAAATCTGTGTAATTGACTAATGGTGAATCCAAGTCAAATATTGTACCCCAACAACTCAAACACACACGAAAGCCCTAAAAAGGCACCTATGAGCGCAATCCACCCACAATCCAGTGTCCACATGCCGATGCCTGAAATTTCTGATACTGATAGTGTTATCGATACATGCGGCGTGGTAGATATCGATAATATTGGGGATATTATGGATAATATTGTCGATACTTAGAATAATGATTCTAGCTTATTTCAGTGGTTGTTTATATTGTTTTGGTTTTTATTTAGTTTATTATTATTAATTTTTATATGATAGAGGGTAGCGAAACATGAGTTTTAATTTCATACCATGCTCAGCCTGAATTAGTGGCATTTTTGTTTGGCCCTTCATTCTGTATAATCCTGACCTTTCACCTGCTGGGCCCTACTACTGATTAGCGATGGACCCAAAATCACCTCTGCCGAAGAATTCAAACTGCTCATGTGGTAGCACATTTTTGTTTTGGCTTGCATTCCCTACCAGTGAGGCCCACCAGTTGCTTGCCATTCATATGGTGGGGCCCACTGCAGGCAGGTGATGGACCAAAAGTCAACTCCATTTAACAGTCCCAACCATCCAGTTTATGAGCTTCTGTACAGTGCATATTAGGGTTGCAACTTGGGTTGGGGTTGACTTGATCCAACCTAAGTTTGAGTTGTGTTGGTTTGTGTTGTCAAGGTCCTCAAGTCTTTTAGGTTGGGTTAGAAAGAACTACTCTATTTGAAATTAGGTAGGGTTGGTTGAGCAAATTCAAATTGGGTGAGGTCGGGTTGTAGAACAAGCTTAAATTGTGATAGCTAACTTATAATGGAGTGAAACTGGATGATGACAAAACCTTTTCTTTGTCCACTATCCAATTAGAAATCTTTGCTAAATCAATATATCACAATTGTTTTTGTTTCAACTCCAACTGAAAGAGTAAGCGACCGGAATTTAGGATCGACGCCCCATTCTAAATGCAGTGGGAAATCATCAACCATGCACATACCCCTTTTTACACTTTTTAAGTATCATAATCCAAGTCAATCATACTTCCAAACATAGCCTAGGTTGCATTTGGATGCACCATTGTATGAATTGCAACCATTGTAGTCCAATGATGTGAAAATGACTGAATTGTAATTACCTCAGTATTCGTATTGAGCATGGTATTAAAAAATACTTATGTCACAGCAGTAATGAAACTGTAACAGTGGTGACTGTTATGCAATACAGGGCGTAACTCCCAATTTGGAAAAATGGCCTGTAAGAGGCTGGTACAGGGCCTATACGTTTTGTTTTTTCCCCTCTTAAAATAATCATTCATAACAGGATCATAATGACCATTATGGCCTGTATTTTAACGATTATAAGGCTAGCCATTACAGCTACTGACTACCTTGATATTGAGATACTGAGCTCGATATAGCTACTTCGTTATTTTCAAGTTGGACATGAAAAGAATGTGATTGCAATTTGAGGGTTGTCATCGTTATGAAAAATACACAACGCTCTTAGAATTTATTTATTCACATTTCATTTAAATCCTTTCATTGTCTCAGCTTTTCTCCTGTTGTAACTATCATGATTTAGCCATTTTTCTCACTTTAATTTGGTCTCATCCTTTTTGACTTGTTTACCTTATTATGGTTTCTTCTCTTACAGATTTCATCACAAGTTCTGCTAAAAAAGAGACCAAGTAGCAGCAACGATGACATTTCAATCTAGGAATGGACCAGGATCTACTAGTACGTCTTCTCATATTGATCAGTTTGTTTGGCCTTGGACGGGCATTATCCCTCATGTGACTAAGTTCGTGGAGCAAAAACATCTTAATAAACATGAGGTTAAGATAAAAGAGCAATTGCATAGATTTAATCCTGTAGGAGTCCATCTTTTATGGGACTATCAAAGTTTCTCAAGTCATGCTATAGTAGAATTTTCCAGAGATTGGTTGGGATTTATGAATGCAATGTCATTTGAAAATGCTTTTACCTTATTTTCTTCTGATAAATGGGATTGGAAAGGACTAAAGCAAGGTGGACTAAACGTTCATGGATGGGTCGCACGTGGGGATGATTACAACAATGACGGTGTTTTAGGTTCTTATCTATGCAAAAATAGAGTTTTGAAAACAATTTCTGATGTAAATCGTGAAGATGTGGAAAGAAAGAAGAAGCTTGTGGCTCTAGCTAACGAAGTTGATGTCAAGAATCAACAATTGGTGGAAATGGAATGCAAGTATAATAGTATTGAATACAAGTATAATAGCATTTCTCAAGAGAGAGATGAGCTACATCAAGCTTATGTTGAAGGTATTTAGTACCATGGAATTATTGAATGTCTTATCAAACTCTTATTTATCTTAAAAGCATTTCACTTTAGGTTTTAACTACATTGAGATTTTACTGCCCCTTTATACCAACCTATAAAAAAAGTAGTCATGCATTTCTGATTTGTAGAAGTTTTTATTTCATTCTACTTGGATTTTTTCAGGAACAAGACAAATGCAATGTATAATAGAGGACATTGAGAAGTTGAAATTAGACTTAGAATCTCAAAGAAAGGAATACTTGCAAACTGAAAATGAGAAGAAGAAACTAATTCATGAAAATAAAAAGGTCATTTTACTTATTTAAATTATAGTATTTTAACATTAATGAAGACAAAATAATTGATTATCAAAAAGATTAGCAAGGTGAAAATTGTCAACCAAACTTCTTTTTGAATTGAAGGATTCTCTTGAAACTTTGTATTCGGTGTTTGTTTCTAAAAATGTAGTGGCAAGGATTGAGGTGAAAACTAGAAACAAATTGTTGTTGCTTTGTGTCTTATATTTTATATTTTTATGTAATGCAGGTTCCTTAATATGGTTGATGCAGTTTTGTTCTTTGGGTCACCCCAAACATGAAGCCTACCTTGTTGGCTTGTAAATTATGCTAACCTAGATTTATCAATACATTTAGATGCAACCTAAAATATGTTTAATGAACATGAGATTGAAACAAAGGAAGTTAAATGAATGTTGGGCATAACAAATCCAAAGGTGAATGGGAATCAAGATGTAAATGTGGCCTTGGTGGCTTCTATGTATGGGTTGTAAGGGGTTGTCTCTATAATTTTGTTGGATCTGTATTATATCAGATATTTCAATGTTGGATATTGGGCTGTATTTTTGCAGTGCATTTTCAGCTTCTTAATAAAATTATTTTGTTCACTCTTCAATTATTTATTTATTTATTTATTTATTTTTTTAAATAATAATAATAAACCAAGTTGTAGGTTGGAGTTTCCATCCTAAGCTTTGGCTGTAAAACAAAAATAGTGGCCTGCATGCTTGTCATTACCTTTTCTATAAACATGGAAGACAATAAGATAATATTCGGCTCCATTGAATGGAACTTCTAATGATCCAAAGTGCCATACACCCACACGCACATTGTTGTATCTAATGTATATTCGTATATCGTCATCATAATCATTATCATTATTATTTGAGTCTTATGCCAATTAAATGGGGTCGATTGCACACATAAACTTCAAATAAAAAATTTTGATTTTTGATTTTTATTTTCCAACCTACAATTTGCACTTCAAGCCATATTCCATTTGCTCCAAAAATCGCATAAAAAATACCGCACCATCCAAAAGATTATATTGGGATGTCAACATCTTGGACTTCATGTTGCTAACGCTATTATCATATTTAAGTTCCAAATTGTAAATTCTACTAAATATTAGGGATTTTTACTGCAGTTCCATGGGTGTTCTGTTTTTACTAAATAATGCTCCCATTAATTGAAATTACTAGGGGGTACTTTTTAGGGAGGAACTACCGAAATGTCCTCAATTACTTTTCTTTAAGTCTAGAATTGTTGGGTCCACATCTCATGTGTACAACATCCAACATATGCACTACACCATGAAGATCAGACGTACCAGAGATCTGGCCATTCAAATCATCAGATGGGCCCACATGAATCTAGGTATGTTTCATCTAATTATTATCATTAGTTACATTTGTTGGATGGGTTGAATGTCATACTTACCATGTGAGCCCACAATTCTTGACTTTAGAACTTATCAAAGAACAAAGAAAAAAAGGGCATTTTGGTCATTTTATCCCTCCGAAAACACCTCCCTAGAATTCCAGTTAGGCCAGGCACTATTTGGTAAAATAAGAATTAGTGAAGAGTTTTGCAGTAAAAATCCCTAAATACTAATGGAATTCAAATCATGCTTGTACTTCTAATTAACCACATTATCAGCATCCTGGACTTCTTGTGACCAATGAAATTGCTGATATCAAAGTTATGAATTGGAGTTATACTAATGGAAATCAAATCATGCTTGTTCTGCTAAACCACCATTGACTTCTTTTTCTTATATCAAAGCATGAATTTTTACATGGTTCTATTCTCACCTGAAGATGCACATTTAAGTATGATTGGTAGATACAAAATCTCAACTTCAAGTTTGATTAGAACTTACTATCATTTTTTTCATATTTTGTATAATTGCCCCATTTGTCAAAAGCAGATGAAACAAAAGTTGAAGTTGATGAAAGGAAAGTTGAAGGTGCCGAAAGATGTGGGAGGTGACAATGATGGGAAAGCAATAGATTTTTTATACAAAGAACTTCAACAAAAGAAAATTGAAATTGAAGAATTGGAAGAACAATATCATCCTCTTGTTGATAGAGAGCACAAGAGTAATAATGAGCTACAAGAAGCTCGCAAAGAATTTATTAAAGTATGTATCCATGATTTCTCTTTGAATCTATATATTCCTTATAACTTTACACGATTTACCCTTATTGCTTCGTCCTTTTCTAAAGAGAGGAATGCTACGATTATGATTTGTTTCTAACAAGTTCTATGAAGTTCACTTCCACCATTTGAATGGAAAAATTTATGGCGGTTGGGATCGTTGATTTGGTGGGGCACCACATGGAGGTCAAAATTTGCTTCATTGACCATCCTATTGTTGTAAGATATGTTCATTGAGTGTGGAACTTTGCTGGTTATTTGAGTTGACAATGGCCATTGATCAAGTGCCTACCATGACTAGATTGCCTTGTCTCTTGGGATATCTTCCATTCAAATTATGGATCACCAAAATCAACTATCCATATACAACTGCTACACTTACAAATGTTGGGAATATCGTGAAAGCAAACTCGAATTTAATCAAATAAGATGAAATCAGACACAAACAAAACACATGGAGAACACACGAATTTTGCGTCAAAAAACCCTCTCTGAAAAAAACTACTGCACAAAGCGACAAGCAATCCATTATGAAATGATATTACAAGAGATACATAACTTACAATGATAAGAACCCCCTTTGAATCTCCCAAAACCCAAGCTTTTTCTGTGTAGAAATCTTAGGAATGTCTTAACATTCACTTGGTATATCCTAGTCCCGATTACACTCGATATATAGACTATCACAACCGGAATTAGAAACAAATCGCGCACTTACGCAACTATGCATGATCGAGATCAATCAAGGACGCATGTTCAATCAATCGAACACGCCAAAAATAGTCTAGAGAGTTTGGGGTATTTTTTGAATTATCGTTGATTGATCGAACCATTGATCGACCTGATGGTTCGATCAATCGATCATGGTCCAAAACGTCCAGAGAACAATCTATCTAATTCCGGGGAGCTTCGATCAATCGAGCATGGTTGTCGATCGATCGATGTTTCTGCATAGATTGAAGACATCAATTCAACAACAAAGATGTGTTTCGGTGCACTCTATAGAACTTCACAAAGGTCACATGCCATGGTAGTGCAATTCTCGCATTCTCCTTTAAAAAAGAAAGAAAGAAAGAAAGAAAACTTTCATAAGAGCTTAAGATACATATGTTGCAAACCAATACTCCTTCCTCCTTTTGCTTACAGGGTCTAAGTGATCTGAAGAGGGGTCGTGGTTCGATTGGGATCAAGAGATTGGGAGATCTTAATGTGATGCCTTTTCGGAATGCATGTCACCAAAAATTTCCATCCAGTGAAGCCAATGCCAAAGCAGTTGAGATGTGCACTTCATGGCAAGAGCTTGTTAACAATGCAAGCTGGCATCCTTTCAAAATCATAACCTCTGATGGAAAGCTTCAAGTATGTTTATTGTTCTTTTATTTTCCTTCTCTTTTGTTTGATTCTCTCTCTAATGGTGCCTCATGAATGTACCTGTATTGCCCCCAGCTCATCCAACTTGGTTCCACTAATCTGAGTCAGGGCGATGCAAATCGATTCACCCCTGTGCGACTCATCTAGTCCCTAGTCTACCATTAGCCATGTGAGGGCCACCTTGGTGTGGTCTAAAATCCACCCCGTCCGTTAGGTGTGGGCCCCATGTTTGGCTGTGAGCCCAATAATCAGGCCATTTAGAACTGAGGTTAGCCAAACACTGGGAACAATGGGGAGAGCATGCACACCATAAAAAACCAAATTGTGTGTGGTGCCCACCATGGTGTGTATATGCCATCCAATCTGTTCATAAAAAAACCAGATTGTGTGTGGGCCCGTGATTTTAAACCTTGCTAACTAACAAAGACCATGCTTGAATAGGCTCGGGGCTGTCCGCTGCCCATATGCCAGCCCAAAGTGGGCCAACCTGGTCCATTGACAGCTTAAGCATATTACAAATTATGAAAAATTGGCATTTCATTCTTTGGTCATTTGTCTCCATTCTCAAAATATAAGCTGTTGGGAGTTTATCCAACAAAATATCTTATATAGAAGCATGACCAGAGAGTCTGCATTGCATCCCCAAATTTCAGTTTTTACAAGTGGGACCTAGTGTTCCAGTGATCCAGACTGTTGATCTAAGTGTCCCATCTGAGATCATCATCAAAATCTTCTTGATGGAACAGTCCTAGAACCATTGTCCTCTAAATAGCTGGTTAAGAAAAAGAATTCCAACAACAGTCAATGTTTAATTGAGAAATGGCTAAATAATGGATTACTAGAATCTTGTGACGATTTTTGGGGCATGGAAATCCATAGTGGGGTCAATTAGACCAACAGATTGGATAACGGAACCATGGGTCCCACCTATATTCTGTTATCTATAATACCCTCAAGAAGCATATGGTTTCTGCCACATACTATCGTCCCTTGCATTTAGAATCATACTCCTAATTTATGATAAGAGAGTTTGATTTATATTTGAAATTAATGTGTGTTTGTGTGTGTTGAGTATGATTTTTGTGGTATAGGAGATAATAGATGATAATGATGAAAAGCTAAAAGGGCTTAAGGAAGAATGGGGTGAAGAAATATACATGGCTGTAACTACAGCCTTGTTGGAGCTTAATGAGCATAACCCAAGTGGGAGATATCCAATTCAAGAACTCTGGAACTTCACTGTAAAAAGGAAAGCCAGCCTAAAAGAGGTCATCCAATATGTTTCGAAGCGATTAAAGAATAAAAAAGGCTGAGGTTAGTTCTATCTATCTTTCATTTCAAGTACTATGCTCTTTTACATGGAGTTTTCATAGCTTGATTACTTCAACTTGTTTGAAGGTCTCCTTAATGTGGGATTTCTCCACCTTTTTTTTTTTTTTTTTTTGAAGGGTG
The DNA here is from genome assembly GCA_037074715.1 of Magnolia kwangsiensis. Lineage (NCBI taxonomy): Eukaryota > Viridiplantae > Streptophyta > Magnoliopsida > Magnoliales > Magnoliaceae > Magnolia > Magnolia kwangsiensis. Next base: position 117,706,789 of record CM073578.1, read on the forward strand.
ACGACTCTCCTTTAAAAAAGAAAAGAAAAGAAAATAAATTAGAGTGACGTCTTCGTCTTCATCATGCTAAGAGATAGGGGGATTGTGTGAAATGTGAAAGTTGTATGCTTGCAAGTAATGTCATTTTGTTGGTGTAAGTATTTCCTTTGAAAAAGAGGGAGTTTATGATGAGACAAGGCCCTAAACTGATGAACAAGTCTTTTTTATTGCATTCAAAAGGTATGCATTTGGAAATCATGTAAATGGATATCCTCCTCGAACAGAATTTATAACAGTGATATGTGAAGAGCTGCACTAGCATGACTCGCGCTGGGTACCTCGCACACTGAGAGCCACATGGATGGGTTTCATGAGATCTAGCCATCCATCAAGTATGCTGCCTCATTTTCGCCTTCAGGCCCAAAGATCATGACCCTCAATAACTAAGGTAGCCCACACCCTAGGAAAAAGTTGGGATGGGATGCCCACCTTGGTGTTCATATGCTATTCAGTGCCTTCATCTGATGTGCCTTATCGGGATGAAAGAAATACTAAAAAAATACAGTATTTCAAAACTGATCAGGCGGGTTATACCACATGAATGTAGAGGTTTTAGGTATAATTTTATGGGGTGGCCCACCTGAGTGTGGAATCAGCTTGATTTTTGGGATCAAGGCTAAAGAAGGGGTGATGCACCTCATGGACAGGATGCCCACCGTGGTGTTTATATGCCATCCGATCCATTCATCTGATGCGCCTCATCAGGATAAAGGAATTATGCAAAAAATCAGAGTAGTTCAAAACTCAAGCAGGCTATACCACATGAATGTAGAGGTTTCTATGTATGATTTTATGGGGTGGCCCACCTGAGTGTTGAATCAGCCTGATTTTTGGGAAAGGCTACAGAAGGGGTGATGTGCCTATGGATGGGACACCCATCTTGGTATTTATATGCCATCCAATCCATTCATCTGATGTGCCTCATCGAGATAAAAGAATTACCCAAAAATCCGGAGTAATGGAATTTGACATAGATGCCTCACTCATTTAGAAGAATCCACACAACATAATTGCTAATCTGATCCTTGGTTATAATATTCTACTCTGAACTTTACTACAGAGGTACTTGCTTGTATCAGTGGTGTATTGAAATCTTTGAGAACCTCTTTTGTCCTCAAATCACTACATTTCTCAGTTAGACCAAGTTCAGAAATATCCGTTTCTCTGTATTTAAATGGCGCAAACTTATATTCTGAAATCAGCAATGTTTGAAAAATGCAGAAATCCAGTCCACTTTGAGCGGAATGGAGGAAAGTCTTATGAGACTGGCTCGAATTGGAAAATGAACTCAACGCAGCTCCTTTCCGAATTGATCACAATGGCCATTCTGCTCTAATTCTAATATAGTAACTTCCAAAACACACCCTTCATACAGTTTTTGAGTTTGTTCTTGATTTTATTTATCCTTGCTTTACAATTCTCAGTTACAATGACATTATGCACATGATATCTGATGTTTCTTTGTTGACAAATAAAGGTCCATTAACCAAGTTCTGCTCATTCCTTTTACTATATAATATCACATATAAGCTCTCAAACCAAAGGTTTTTTTTTTTTTTTTGTTTTTTTGAATCTCTTGTATGGAAATTCCTTTCAGCCATGGAAGAAGTCATTCTTCTTTAATTGGATGGAGATTCCACCATTTGGAAATTCAAATAACAGAAAACTCTTTAACCATTAAAAAAATTAGAAGAAAAATCAATGGAAAACTCATTGAACTCCCACCCTTTTCACCACTGGATTAATGTCTTTGTTGTCTATGCCATATGTTTGCTTGGATTCTCAGCAAATTTCATTCTACTTTTTTTTTTGTTTCACAGACTCCACTTGCATCTAAATAAATTCTTATTAGCTGAATCAGGTTGCATGTGGATGTCCAATTGAGTTTAGTTGTAATAATTTAATTTAATGAAGTGGAAATGACCCAAGTGTAGCTTGGTTTGTCAATGTTGTTTCAAGCTGTTCTTCTTCCTGCATACATTGTGCAATCAACTTAATCAAGGTCCAGTTTTCTGTTTGTGTTATAGTTAACTTTGAATGTGCTGAACTTAGGTGGAAAAGTAATCAACATGTGAGAAACTATCATATCCTTTGAAATGTCTAGCTTGAGGGCCTTCAATTTAGAGGCAAGGTTGGGCATCTTCATGATGTGATCCCTGTATTTCAGTCTTTATACTTTAAAGAGAGAACTTCACCAAGATATGTTATTTTTTCTGCCATATCGGATATTGTTCGCTTTTCCGAAACTTACAGATTTAAAACGGGTCACGCCTGTTAAGGAAGGAATCCAACTTACAACCACTACAACTTCGGACGACGTTTCCTATGTGAGACAAAATTCCAACTTCACTGTGTGCATAATAGTCCGCCAGCACAGTATCCTGACAGCCACCTCAGGGCCCGCCCACATGTGACGGTGGGCAACTGTGCGTGCCGTTGCACACATGTCATGGACACAAAATCTGAATGGTCCACGTAATGCAGCACCCCTTGAAACCATACTAGCCTAACTTTCAACCTGAGCCAAAACTTTGGTGGGCCATGGCAAAAGAAAGAGACATGCTCACCTGCGCACATTCTCACGTGAGCACCCGCACATCTTTGCACACATGTCATGGGCACAGAATTTGAATGGTACATGTGATGTGGCACCCCTTGAAACTTGAAACTCTATGGGCCCAACTTTCAGCTCGATACAAAACTCTGGTGGGCCATGGCAAAAGGAAACACTTTCCTCCCTTGATATGCATTTCTCTTTGCTATGGCCCACTAGAGTTTTGGATAAGGCCGACAATTAGGTGAATAAAATTTCAAGGGGTGCCGCATCTAGTGGACCATTCAGACTATGTGCTCATGACATGTGCACAGAGGTGCACACAGGTATTCATGTTGTGCCTGTGAGCATTCCTATTCTTATATATATATATATATATATAGAGGTGCACACGGTTATTCATGTTGTGCCTGTGAGCATTCCTATTCTTATATATATATATATATATGGGAAATAGTTCTATGCGGTCGACCTCCTGGAACTTCCCATGAGGTTTAGCTGTGTAGGCCCCACCATGATGCATGTTGAACATCTACCCCATCAGTCAGCTGCACCATCCATGATGAGGGCCTTCATATTAATGGCTTGGATAAATCATTTAAAATTTTAAAGTAAATTGACAATTTGAACTCCCTCGGAATTACAATTCCACCATTTTTATAGCATTAGGGGTCATTTTGCACCATATAAATGGTGGTAAAGATTGAGATTCGATGGCAAAGTCATAAAATAAATGTGTTTGAGTTGTACAGTGTCGTTTACCACCTTTTTCAACCGTTTTGAATTCCTTAGCTAGAGGTGGTAGGCACCTAAATCAACCGTGTACTTCAAAAATTGGTGGGCCCCACTATGATATTTACATGAAATTCACCTTAATCACTAAGTTTGTCTCTTTTATTTAATGATAGAGCCCAAAAATCTGCTTGGTGTGTAATTCAAACGGGCTATACCAACGGAAAAGCTAGGAGAAGGACACCCCCCAATGATTTTTTTAGAGCCCCTTATGATGATTTTATGAAATTCACTCTGTACCAATTAGATACACGGCTAAAATGTAAGCATATGAACCAAAAATTAGACTCATCCACAATCCATATCAGTCACATGAAAGGAAATAATTATGAGAATGAGGGTTACTATTTTCCTTCGTACGACCCATCGAAATCACAAAGCAATTTGATACTTGGCCTTAAGGCTAAAATTAAGCAACACACCTAGTGATCTTAGTGAATTTTATATAAACATCATGGTGTGTGACCTAATTTTAATCGCAAGGCCCAAAAATTGACATGTTTTATGATTTAAGTGGACCATATAAATTAAAACAATTGGAAGTGCTTTATATTAAAATGCATGTAAGGTATGGACAAAGGTGTCATATACAAATTTTAAATTTACATGACATCTGCATACTACCGAGAATTTTAATTTACATGAATTCATTAATAACTGTGATTTGAATTTCAATTCAAGTAAAACTGGTTGAGTCGACCCCTTATTGAAATATGAACTCTCGCGGATGGATATCAAGTAGACAAAAAGCTCTCGTACCGTACACCTTATATTCTGTGGGTGAAAATTTGAATATAGTATTTAAGTAATATCTGCTTTTCAAGATCTGATGCTTCATCTGGCTCTTTAAAAAATAAAACTTTTTTTTTTTCGATATTTTACACCGTTCAAACAGGCAATCAGATTCCATCATTCATTTAAGACCGTCTATGGTAGGATGCGAGTCCCAAAACAAGACCAATTCAAAACTAAAATGAGCGGGACCAAAGGGAATAGCGAGATGGGAAGGCCCACCACCTTTCTAGGGCCCTATGTAATGTTTGATTCCATCTAACCCGTTCATCAGGTGAGTCCCACCAGGTAAAAACCAAACATCAACCTGATGCAGAACTGTTAGGCCAGGAAGGATTCAACGGTGAGCTTTCACATCCCTACTCTTTTCCTGTATCGTGGCCCACTTGAGTTTTGGATCCGTCTCCTTTTTTGTACCTACCTAAACTGACCTTTTTCGAAAATGATGAACGGAGTGGATGCCACACTCACATCACGGGGGGCCCAACTGCTTTTTCTAGGAAATTCGCGTCCGTTCCCAGGATTAACTTTTACAGTAGTCCGCGCACTACTGAATTGTTTTTTCTTAACCCAAAACCCTAAAACGCACTTTTATAAACCCCCAACACCCGCTTGAAACCCTAACATCTAAAATGATATCGGAACCCTAGACCTGAACTCTCTCTCTCTCTCGCTCTCTCTCTCTCTGTCTTCCTTGTGAAATCTCTCTCTCTCTCTCTGTCTTCCGGGTGAAGTCTGTCTCTTCCTTGTGATTTGGGGGCTGTGATTAGAAAGAGAGAGGCTGGAGTGGGTTTTTTAAATTTCTTTTTCTAGAAAAGAAAGAAAACCCTATCGATTTCAGGAAGGAAGGAGAAGAAAGGAGCCGCCGAGAGATGGCTTTGGTATCTTTCTTTCATTCCTTCTTTTTAATATCGATGGGTTTTTCTTTCGCCACGATGACAGATCTTCCTAAATTACACTTGATATGAGCCCTACCGTCTTTTTCCTTTTCTTGCGATTGTCATCCATCGCGTATTTTAACCGCATCCTTGAGGTGGAATCTAACATGCGCCGCAGGATCCGAGCACTCACTTCGAGTTACATCTAATTTCCTCTTTTTTCTTTTTTCTTTTTATTTGGTTATTTTGCATTCGTTGGTGATATAAAGGCCTTTGATTCGTGTGATAGGGTCTTTGATCAACGGTGCGGAAATTGAAAGCCGTTTTTATATGAACGGCAGCGGCCAGACAACCGTAGGGATGGATCCACAGATGAGCGGCTCTGATTGCCCCGCTTGTCTACTGATTCCATCTCATATCTTCTTTACTTTTCTCCGTTTTCTTTTTTGCTTCCGTTCTTTCAAAAATCCGTAACTATTTCCGCGCAACTAGCAGCGTGTGGGGCCCACCCCGTTGCTTACACGGCATCCAACCCGTCCAACAGGGTCGCCCCAACATGATAATGGGATGAACGGAAGATGAGGTAGATCCAATCGTCAGATGTGCCATACCGACTTTGGATGGATTTTTGGCTGTCCGTGCTTCACACGCATGCGGCAGAAGATGAATGGTTGTATTCTATGCATTAGACGACCAGTTTCTTCCTTATGGACGGCTGGGATTGTTCTTAAATCTGTCCACGTGAGGCGTTGCGCAGCGCTTCTCACCTAGTATGCCGAGGCTATGTGGCTTGGACCTACGCCAAAGACCAAAGGGCCAAACTAGTTATCTTGGAGGGATGTAGATATTAGATCTGTGCATTTGTGCGATATAACACCTGTTGGGCTGATCTGGGCCAGGCTAGGCTGGGTTCTTAGACAAGTCCCCAACTCTAATTAACTTATAAAATAGACATACATCACAGCGAGACCCATAGACCCCTGCTAGCACAAATGGTGTGACGGTCTGTGATATGGCCTACTCATGTTGTGGCCCACTTGGTCAGCATTCCTGATTACATGCCTGTGTCTAACCAGCCAGGTGGGGTCCAGCGCTCCCTAAAAATGTTCTACACTTGCTGATTGGCAGTATTGCTGGCCCTCGGGCTGAACCGACCCACCTGTGACCGACCTGACAATGGGTTGGGCTTGGGCAGGATGTATGGGGTAGGGTTTGGTCTCCAGCTTGGGCCATACAAATGTCAACCGGATCAAACTCGGGTTGTCTCCGGTTGCCTGACCCAATTCAAACCCGACCAGTATATAAGTTAATTATAATTGAGTGCGGATCACCTATATTGAAGGCACAATGCACTGGATTTCTCTTCCAAATAGTTTGCTTGATACACAATATCACTTTTAAAAAAGTAGTTGTCCTGGAAAAAATATTTTTTATGACAAATAACTGCATATATATATATATATATATAATACAATACAATACAATGATAGGTATACAAAATAAAACTTGTATTAAAAATATAATAAATTGATATAATAATGAAAATATTAGCATATATTTACCCGACCTAAACCGCATGGGTTAAGATTGGGTTGAGAATTCCCATCCCGATCTTGGGTTGGGTTGGGTTGGGTTGGGGTTAGGGTTGAGGTATAAGAACCTTGGGTTGGCTAGGGTAGAGCACGACCCAACTGTAGGAGACTAGACCAAAGTCAGACCAATCGAGTGATGCTGATCGAGCAATTGCTGACAATCAAATGGATGTACGATGTGAATTCAATAGGCGAGATAAGAGGTCTACCTGGACATTATCTTGATCCCATATCCATATATCTAGATCGGGTCCAAGAGTGTTACTATCAACAGTTAGCTGGTTGCTTGGTGGAAAATAATAATAATAAATAAATCAAAATTCTTCGGCCTTTTTTTTTTTAAAAAAATAAATAAATAATCCAACTGTCTGATTAGTGGATATTTTTATTAGACAGGTAAAAACGAAAAATGGATATTTTTATTGGACGTTTAAAAATGAAAAATATCCGATGGTCCTTCAACCAATCTGATCTTGGGATTGTAGCTTGGCGACAGTTGACTGCAAAATCTTTCTATAACTATGGCCCAGTTAATGATTGGTGGGGACCAATGTTTAGGGCTGGTCCATTCATTGTAGGCCTTGCCCAACTCGAATTGGCCTATGGAGTTGGCCCCCGGGGATGCGGTTTGGCGTATGCTGCACCAGCCATGTGGCTAGTGGTTGGTGCTCCCCACCTTGATGTCTATGTTTTATTCATCCACTTTTAAAGATAATTTTAGAGCTTTTCCCTAAAAATGATATATATATATATATATATATATATATATATATATATATATATATATATATATATATGGAAAGAGGTACTATGCGCTAGACTTCATGATAAGCTCCCGTGAGGTCGAGCTGTGTGGGCCCCATCGTGATGCGTGTCGACCATCAACACCGTGCATTTGATGGGTACCCTTTAAATTATGGGATATTCCAAAAATTAGTCGTATACGGAACTCAGGTGGGCCATACCATCTAAAATCATGTGAAACACCGTTAAAACATATAAATGTACTTGGTGGGGCCCACTTAAGTTTTGAATGCTGCCGAAACTTGGTCTGAAGCCTCATACAAGTGGGACACACATAATGGATGGGCTGGATTTGCAAACCACATCTTTTGTGGGCCCCAAAAATGTTTATGAATGTTTTAATAGTGCACGGCCTCTCTCCACTTCTGTAAGTGGTGTGGCCCACACAATTCACGGATTGACTTGATTTTTGAGACCTAGGCCCACAATGGAATGACGCATCTGACTGATGGGGTAGATGTTCGAAAGGCATCAGGTGGGGCCCACATAGCTCGACCGCATTGGACGGAGCTTGAGCGCATTGTACCTTTTCCATATATATATATGGAAAAGGTACAATGCGCTCGAGCTGATTTTACCGTCCCATGAGGTCGAGCTGTGTGGGCCCCACCGTGATGTGTTTTGAACATCTACTCCATCAGTCAGATGCACCATTCCATCGTGGGCCTAAGTCTAAAAAATCAAATCAATCTGTTACTTGTGTGGGCCACACCATATAAAGAAGTTGAGAGGGGCTGTGCACCATTAAAACATTCATAATCATTTTTTGGGCCCACTGAGATGTGGTTTGCAAATCTAGCCCATCCATTATGTGTGTCCCACTTGGATGAGGGTTCAAACTAAGTTTCAGACGCATGCAAATTTTAGGTTGGCCCCACCAAGTGCTTTTATATGTTTTTGGCATGTTTTCACATGATTTTAGATGGTATGATTCACCTGAGTTTCGTATACGACTGATTTTTGGGTTATCTCATAATTTAATGGGGACGCATCTGACTAATGGGGTAGATGTTCGAAACGCATCACGTTAGGGCCCACACAGCTCGACCTCATGGGACGTTAAAATTAGCTCGAGCGCATTGTACCTTTTCCATATATATATATATATATATATATATATATATATATATATGGAAAAGTGTCACGCCCCAAACTCGGAAACCGGGCTCACAAAATTTCCGATCGCCGAATCCGGCGCCGACAGCCTCCGTAGAACCCCATTCTCGGCTCCTAGTTCCCATTCGCCAGGTTTCGATCCTAAGATGCTACGAGGAGGATTTTAAATATCAGTTTGATTCGTATTAAGCATAACTAAAGGCATAACCCACAAACAACAACCAAGAAATCCATTACATTTCCACTATGATCAAAAACTTTACAAGTACAATGGGCATAAAGGGAAATACAAAGGTAAATAACAGAAAAACTCCAAAATGATCAGCAACGTGCTCCTGCCTCAGCGCTGCTGCAGTCCAACGTCACCTGCACGCAACGGTCGTGCATAAGCTTACAGAAAGCTTAGAGGGTGGTGAAAGTGTGTGCGCAAGGTAGTAATATGAATGCAATGTCAGAGTAATGCGGAATATGCAGATGGAACCAAAACGTCATGAGCCGTACCAAGGCTATGCAATGCAAGACATGAATGGTATCGGCCATCCCAAGGCCATGCAATGTACAATGCAACTCAAGCATACAGATACTCATCAATGTCCACACGTCAATACAGCTCAAAGTATGGAATATTACCGGGGTCTAGTACACTCTAAACCAGATTGCCGCCACATCGCGCGCAATAAGGTAAGTGGAAGAGACCTCACTATCCGTCTGCCAATATCGGGCGCGACTCGTCGATAGCGGACCCATTCCTCGAGCTGGTCAAACTCAGCCTAGCATTGGCCCCTACACTCGGGCGGGTAAGGCCGCACCCCCTTCCAACCGACCACGACACAGTGGAGAGCACAACCAACTGGTATTCGACACTCAGTACTCATCTACCCACTCGGTCTAGACGTTGGAGCAACCTCTTGGTACCATAAGGGTTTAGGGACTTTCACCCAGGGATATCTATAGTACCCCATGTAGAACAAGATTTTCGGGATCCAATCCTGCCAACCACGATGCGTCTGTGGAGGCTACGGCCCTGATGTTGCTAGGGCGTACAATACCCATGTCACACAAGTGCGAAATGCATGATTCACGCTGTCCAGTCATGCAACAATCCATGCGCATATCGTGCGCTCATGTAGGGCAATACTGCCTAACCAGGAGCCCATAACAACCTGCCCGAAGGCATATGCTATGATCAGTCAGTCCTCATATCAAGCATACATATGATGCATATGATCATGAGTCATGAAACTATACTAAACATGTTATAATGAGATGAACTATTTTACAATGCAGACGGACCTGGATGGCCTATACACGGCAAGTACGGCCGGTAATGGGCCCTAAGGAGAGTCGTAATGTGGACATCCAACCAACATTACACTCGCAATGTGGACGTCAAACCAACATTGCTCCCAAGGCACGATCTTTGTAAACATCAACACTCAGTCTGTAATGGATTTACACATTGCAATGGACCGTAGGTTGTCCCCATTGGACCTTATATATGTATCAAATGAGCCATATCCTATGGGCTCTCATTCATCAGATGGGCCACATAAATGGGACAAACCAATGGGCCTTAAGTGCATTGCAATGGGTCAAACCCATGGGCTTGGATTGCATCAATTGGACCTAGTCATATGAGTCTAATATGCATCAAATGGGCCATACCAATTGGGATCCCACATGCAGGTCAAGTGGGCCTCAACCCACAGACCTAACATGAGTCAAATGGGCCTAAATTCCTAGGCCTTAAGCAAATCAAATGAGTCTAACCCATGAGCCTCAAACAAATCTAATGGGCCTAATCCCATGGGCCCTTTTATAATTAAATGGGTTTAGTCCCATGGGCCTTATAATATATCAAATGGCCTACTACTATGGGCTTTAAAATTTCAACAAAAAGGGTCAATTACATGGGCCTTGAAGTACATTACATGGGCCTATGATCCTAGGCCTTAAGTGGATCCAATGGGCCTAGCCCATAAGCATTTCATAAGCCAAATGAGCCTAGCCCATAGCCCTTTTGAAATCCAAATGGGCCCAATCCCATAGGCCTTAAATAACACAAATGGCCTATCCTATAAGCATTTCATAAATCAAATGGGCCTAGCCCATAGGCCTGTTTTAAAATCAAATAGGCCTAGCCCATAAGTGAGTGGTCCACCCAACCAACAACCTATATTTTTAAAATGATCTCACTAGGCGGATAGACGGTCTAGATGCACCACATACATCATGGTGGGTCCCACTGTCCAGTGGACAGTGCGGATATAACACATTCATCACACAGGGCCCCACCGTCCGTGGACGGTGGAGGCAGTCCATCCGTCAGGTGGTGTGCCACCGTCCTCCTGGACGGTGGTTATAACACATGCATCAATGTGGGTCCCATGTGGGGCCCACCCAGGGATGTTTAAACGCCATCTGACCTGTTCATAAGGTCGCTTGGACCTGGATGAAGGGAAAACATAAATTTCAGCTTGATCCAAAACTTCCGTGGGCCCCAGAAATTTTTCAACGGTAGAATTCAATTCACACTGTTTTGCATGGTGCGGGCCACCTGAGTTTTGGATCTGACTCATTTTTGGAGGGGGGCCCACCACTGGGGTGGCCCACCTCATAAATAGGTCGGATGACAAATAAACATTATGGTGGGGCCCACACGCAGGGCCGTGGGTCCCCTTACGTCCGTCCGTCCAGGTGAGCAGGCAGCACCTGCTGGCTTCAAAAGGTGGCAGCGCTGCTGCCATCTTTATTATTTTTTTTTTTTTGTACTTTTTGAAAAAAAATAAAAGTGGGGCCCACTGATGAGAAATCCACTCCGCCCACTTGGTTCTAGGGCCCAAACAAGCCATACAAATCTCATCTTTAGCACGAATTTGGAGTGTAAAAACAACAAAATAGGCACTAATAGTCTTGGAAGAATAAAAGCACCATTTTCTCTGGTACGGCCCGCCTGATCATTGGATTGAACTCATACTTTGGCTCAACGCCTAAAATGATGAGGGAGAGAGGATGGACGGCTTGGATCAGAACAATACATCAGGATGGGGCCTATGCAAATGGGCCATCAAAAGTCCCTTTTTCTTTCCTCCTTTTCATTAAAACGTCCAGCGTCTGGGACGCTGGACGGTTTTAAAATTTTATTTTTGTTTTTTTTTTTTTTTCTTTTGGAAATGGTGGGCCTGATGAAGTGGACCACCACATGATGGGCGGCATGGGAATAACGTCTGAGGTGGGTCCCGCTTGAATAAAATAAATACATCAAGATGTGATCCATTCAAGTGGGCCACACCATCCTATTACAATAAAATAAAATAAAATAAAATAAAATAAAAGAGAGAGAGAGAGAGACATGGAGAGTGGGACACGGTTTGTGATGGAGGGACCCCGTCATTATGGGCCCTCCTTTAAAAGCAAATGATACAAAAGAAAGGTCCCTCAACACATGGGACCATCAAGATCGAGAATCAACGGTGGAGATCCTCCCTCCACCAAAATGGACGGTCTAGATGACCTTTCTTGAAGAAATAAACATCATGATGGGGTCCATGGAGAATGGCCCCATCATGAAACGATCATGATGATCCAAGGGGTCCATCGGCCACAAACAAGGGTCCCAAGTGAGATCCACACCATTGATCGGTGGGCCTCACTTGGTCCACCATAAAAATAAGAAAATCTACCCTATAGAAGCACCCACCGTCCGATCTTCTCGCTCCTAGGGGTTCCTTGGCACCTTGTCTTCAACTTCAATGGCTAAGATGAAGAATGGAGGGTTGAGATGGGAGATTTTGGGGTAGGAAGGTGGGCCACTTGGAGCTTAGAAAGGTTGAGAAATTTCCATACGTGGGAGCCCTTGCAATTTTTTGTTGTTTGGAAATTTTGGAATGAAAAAGAGAGAAAGAGAGAGAGTGATGTAAAGGGAGAGAGAGAGTGATGGATGGATGGGTGAGTGATGGTTGTGTAAGAAAAGTATGGGTTAGGAAGACTTTGTTGGCTTTTGTGTAAGAGAGGTATGGGTTTGGGAGACTTTTGTGGTTGCTTGGGAAAAGGGATGGAAGTGATGTGTACTTGACATGTGATGACTCGATGGGTGATTGATTGATGGGATTGATGTGATTGATGTGACACATCGTTGAGATTCCCTTGGTTTTCGCAACGCGCGGCGTTTTCTCGCACCGAACGTTGGCCCATATCTCTTGATCAGGGTATCGCCTTGGCGCGCGAGTCGCGGTATCGGAACCGCGGCGACGGTGCGGTCGCTATGGTATAGGTCTCGGGTTGAGTCGACTCGGGTTGTCGGCACATGAATCCGGGTCGTGCGTCGATATCGATTAAGGGTCGAACGTTAACGGAATTCGACCGGTAAGACCGCGGAAGTGCACGGAAAGGTACGGACCAAGATACGGGTCTTACAGCTCTCCCCTCCTTATAAAAATTTCGTCCTCGAAATTTACATAAGCGTCGCAACTAAGCATAACTCGCGAGGAATAAGAAACATAACGTCATCATATAGAATCAGGGACAACGTACAAAATACAATACATGATCATCAACCCTCAAAGAGATGAGGATATCGCTCTCGAATCTCAGCCTCACGCTCCCAAGAAGCCTCCTCTACAGAATGGTGACCCCACTGCACCTTCACCAACGGAATGACCTTGGTTCTGAGGACCTGCTCCTTCCGATCAAGGATACGAACTGACTGCTCAATGTAAGAAGCGTCCTCACGAACCTCCAACGGCTGCCAATCAATGACGGGAATTATGTCTGACCCACACTTCCTCAACATGGAGACGTGGAAAATGTTGTGGACGCCAGACAACTGTGATGGCAAGGCAAGCCGATAGGCCACGGCGCCAACGCGCCCAGTGATCTCAAAAGGTCCTATGAATCTCGGGGCAAGCTTGCCCTTCGCTCCAAATCGAACTACGCCCTTCATGGGCGAGACCTTGAGATACACATGGTCCCCTACATCAAACTCCAAGGGACGAGGCCGACGATCAGCAGAACTCTTCTGTCGGCTCTGAGTTGTGCGCATCCTTTGCCTGATGGTGTCGATAGCCTCTGAAGTCTTCTGCACCAGCTCGGGACCTAGGAGACGGCGCTCTCCAACCTCGGTCCAACAACTCGGTGATCTGCATGGTCTGCCATATAGTGCCTCAAAAGGAGCCATGCCGATGGTCGCCTGATAGCTGTTATTGTACGCAAACTCAGCCAATCGCAGATGCTCATCCCAGCTACCCCCGAAGTCAATCGCGCAGGCCCGAAGCATGTCCTCAAGTATCTGATTGACCCTCTCGGTCTGGCCATCGGTCTGCGGATGGTACGCGGTGCTGAGCTACAATTCAGTCCCCATCGCATGCTGGAAGCTCCCCCAAAACTGAGACGTGAACCTCGAGTCCCGGTCAGAAACGATCGAGACTGGAACGCCATGCAGTCTCACAATCTCCTCAATAAACAGTCTCGCAAGCCGGTCCATAGACCAAGTCGCACGCATCGTAAGGAAATGTGCCGACTTCGTCAGACGATCCACAACAATCCAAATGGAGTCATGACCGCGCTGAGTCCTCGGCAAACCCATAATGAAATCAGTCGACACGTGCTCCCACTTCCACATCGGGACGTTCAACGGCTGCAAAAGACCAGGAGGTCTCTGATGATCGGCCTTGACACGCTGGCACGTGTCACACTCGGCCACAAAACTGGCGATCTGGCGCTTCATCCCCGCCCAAAAATACTGTCGCCTCATGTCACGGTACATCTTCGTCGAGCCCGGGTGGATAGAAAACCGCGATCGATGTGCCTCGGTCATAAGATCTCTGCGTAACTCTGGAACATCCGGGGCACATAATCGGCCTCTGAAGTGAAGTCCACCGTCTGCACCGATCTGCCAATCGACCTGACCCTCAGATGCCGCCTCAGCCATATAACCCTGCAACGACTCATCAGCCTGCTGAGCCTCGATCACCCTAGCGACAAGAGAGGGTTGAATCGACAAGCTCGATAACTGTACAATGGAAGATTGCAGGCCGAACTCAAAGTCATATGCAGCAATATCCTCAAGCATCCGCCACTCCTGAATTATCATATGTGCCACTAGGCCTCGTGGCTGACGGCTGAGGGCATCTGCCACCACGTTCGCCTTGCCCGGGTGGTACTGGAGGTCGAAATCATAGTCCTTCAGGAGCTCCATCCAGCGCCTCTGTCTCATATTCAACTCAGACTGCGAGAAGAGGTACTTCAAGCTCTTGTGATCAGAGAAGAGCTCGAACCTAATCCAGTAAAGGTAGTGCCTCCACACCTTCAGTGCGAAGACAACTGCAGCCAGCTCCAGATCATGTGTAGGATAGTTCAGCTCATGGACCTTGAGCTGACGAGACGCGAAGGCCACTGGTCTCCCATGCTGCATCAGGACAGCACCCAAACCGATATGCGAGGCATCGGTGAATACAATAAAGCCGTCACTCCCAGAGGGAAGAGTGAGGACAGGAGCGGACGTCAGACGGTCCTTCAACTCCGTAAATGCTCGCTCGCAGGTGTCACTCCAAATAAACTCTGCGCCCTTCCGAGTCAACCTGGTCAGCGGGGCTGCAATACGAGAGAAGCCCTCAATGAAACGTCGGTAATAGCCCGCCAAGCCAAGGAAACTACGGATCTCTGTCGCAGTCGTGGGCTGGCCCCACTGACGCACTGCCTCGACCTTTAAGGGGTCCACTGCGACACCCTCCCTCGTCACCACGTGACCGAGGAACTTCACCTCCTCCTGCCAGAACTCGCACTTCTCCAGCTTCGTATACAGCTGGTGGGCGCGGAGGGTCTGTAGAGTAATCTCTAAGTGCTGCTCATGCTCCTCACGGGTCCTCGAGTAGATCAGAATGTCGTCGATGAAGACTACAACAAACTGATCCAGATATGGGCGAAAAACCTCGTTCATCAGCTGCATGAAGACCGCTGGTGCATTGGTCAGTCCGAAGGACATGACCTGAAACTCAAAATGACCGTAACGCGTCCTGAATGCTGTCTTCGGAATGTCCTCATCTCGGACCCGAATCTGATGATAACCGGAACGCAGGTCAATCTTCGAAAAGAACTGTGCACCCTGCAGCTGGTCGAACAAATCATCAATCCTAGGGAGCGGATACTTATTCTTGATCGTGACTTTGTTGAGCTCGCGATAGTCAACACAGAGCCTCAACGAGCCATCCTTCTTCTTCACGAAGAGTACCGGTGCTCCCCACGGAGAACTGCTCGGACGGATAAAACCCAACTCACGCAACTCGTCCAACTGCTTCTGCAGTTCCCGTAACTCTAACGGTGCCATACGATATGGGGCCTTCGAAATAGGCGCGGTACCGGGCACAAGATCAATTTGGAACTCGGTGAGTCGACGAGGCGGTAATCCCGGAATCTCCTGGAACACATCGGGAAAATTGCAAACTATCGGTAAATGGTCGATGCAAACGGCTACAGGCTCCTCTATGGCGCAAGACATCAAGCAAGACAACCGCTCTCCTCTAGCCTCTGCAACGAACTGGAACTGTGGCATGCCGGGTATACAAAACGTGACGGTCCTCGCGGCGCAGTCCAAAATGGCATAGTACTCGGCGAGCCAATCCATGCCCAAGATAACGTCGAACTCGGACATCGGCAAAACAAACAAATCAGCAGGCAGGAAGGTATCCCCAACTAGAACGGGGCATGACGAGCAAAATCGTCCTAACGCTGCAGTCCTCCCCAAGGGAGTCGATACTGATAGGCTCTCATCAGCAGACTCCAACGGTAAGCCAGCCGATCGACAGAAGCTCTCGGCCACAAAAGAATGCGATGCACCAGAATCAAACAATACACGTGCAATGCATGCAGAAACTGGCAATATACCCTCAACGACTCCTCCGGATGACTGCGGATCCTGCTGAGCCGCATAAAACCTAGCCTGAGCTGGTTGAGGAGGTGCCTGTCCCCTCTGAACGTGCTGCTGCTGCTGCTGAGGTCGCTGAGGCGGTCGAAACTGCTGCCTCTGCTGCTGCGGCCTCTGAGGCTGGTGCTGATGCTGATGCTGCTGCTGAGGTGGCCTCGGTGGTAGAGGCTGCTGTCGCTGCTGCTGTGGGGGTCTCTGCTGCTGCGGTGGAGGTCTCTGCTGCTGTGGACCTCTCTGCTGCTGCTGGGGACTGGGACACTCCCATGAACGGTGTCCCGTCGCACCGCACCTGAAGCAAGTGCCGGTGAACTGTCTCTGAGGTGGTGGTGGAGGTGCTACTGGTGCTGATGGTGCACGGAAAGCTGGGCGACCAGTACGCCTCTGCTGCTGTGGTCGACCCTGCTGGGAATG
This sequence comes from Magnolia kwangsiensis, assembly GCA_037074715.1. Taxonomy (NCBI): domain Eukaryota; kingdom Viridiplantae; phylum Streptophyta; class Magnoliopsida; order Magnoliales; family Magnoliaceae; genus Magnolia; species Magnolia kwangsiensis. The sequence goes on from CM073578.1 coordinate 117,723,688, forward strand.
ACTGGAAGAAGCCTGCCTCTTCCGGTCTCCCCTCTGACCACGATCAGACTGAGAACCGGCCCACTCAGTCTCGTATATCTGAGCCTTCCGCACTACTGCCTGGAAGGTAGGAAGCTCATGCCCAATGACACGACCTCGAAGGCCGTAACGTAAGCCGTGCTCGAAACGGCGGGCCTTACGCCCCTCATCATCAACCATGTATGGTGCGAATCTCGATAGTGCCATGAAACGGGCCGCGTACTGTGCCACGGTCATGTCTCCCTGCACCAGAGTCTCGAACTCTAAGGCTCGCTGACGACGAATGTGGTCAGGGAAGTACTGCTCCTCGAATCGGTCCACAAAGTCCTCCCATGTCCAGACATAATCAGGTCCGGCGACACGGGCGACAGAGGTCCACCAATGCTCGGCCTCACCGTGGAAGAGAAATACTGCTAACCGGACGCGCTGCTCGGTCGTGCATAACATGGTATCGAATATCTTCTCCACATCGGAGCGCCATCTCTCGGCAGCGGTCGGATCTGGCTCGCCCTGGAAACGAGGGGGATCATGCCGTCTAAACTCACGAAGTACGGCGCTCGCGCGCTCCTGCTCCGCCTGAGCTGGTGAAACAGCTGGGCGTCTACCTTGTCCCTGGAGTGCGGCGGTCACAGCCAGTAACATCTACTGTAACTGAGAGGCACTCACAGTCACCGTCGGCTCCTCATCGGTCTCAGGTGGAGGAATGTCATCCTCATGGGAAGAAGCAGGAATCTCTGAGGGTGGAATGGGAGACGCAGGTGGTAGAGCTGGAGTCTCTGATGGTGAAGTAGAATCCTCAGGTGGTGGTGCGGGAGTCGATCGAGTAACAGGCGCCATACCCTACAGGAAAGAGCGAAAGCGCCTATCAACTTCAAAACTCTCGAATGTACGCACGTTAACGGTCTGTATTGGAAGGTCGCGAAGTTATCCGAACTTCGGAACTTAGTCATTCTTCACTCATAGCAAACATGTAATGTTGTTCTCGGTTATTCCCAAGTTATGCTCTGATATCAACTTCTGTCACGCCTCAAACTCGGAAACCGGGCTCACAAAATTCTCGATCGCCGAATCCGGCGCCGACAGCCTCCGTAGAACCCCATTCTCGGCTCCTAGCTCCCATTCGCCAGGTTCCGATCCTGGGATGATACGAGGAGGATTTTAAATATCAGTTTGATTCGTATTAAGCATAACCAAAGGCATAACCCACAAACAACAACCAAGAAATCCATTACATTTCCACTATGATCAAAAACTTTACAAGTACAATGGGCATAAAGGGAAATACAAGGGTAAATAACAGAAAAACTCCAAAATGATCAGCAACGTGCTCCTGCCTCAGCGCTGCTGCAGTCCAACGTCACCTGCACGCAACGGTCGTGCATAAGCTTACAGAAAGCTTAGAGGGTGGTGAAAGTGTGTGCGCAAGGTAGTAATATGAATGCAATGTCAGAGTAATGCGGAATATGCAGATGGAACCAAAGCGTCATGAGCCGTACCAAGGCTATGCAATGCAAGACATGAATGGTATCGGCCATCCCAAGGCCATGCAATGTACAATGCAACTCAAGCATACGAATACTCATCAATGTCCACACGTCAATACAGCTCAAAGTATGGAATATCACCGGGGTCTAGTACACTCTAAACCAGATTGCCGCCACATCGCGCGCAATAAGGTAAGTGGAAGAGACCTCACTATCCGTCTGCCAATATCGGGCGCGACTCGTCGATAGCGGACCCATTCCTCGAGCTGGTCAAACTCAGCCTAGCATTGCCCCCTACACTCGGGCGGGTAAGGCCGCACCCCCTTCCAACCGACCACGACACAGTGGAGAGCACAACCAACTGGTATTCGGCACTCAGTACTCATCTACCCACTCGGTCTAGACGTTGGAGCAACCTCTTGGTACCATAAGGGTTTAGAGACTTTCACCCAGGGATATCTATAGTACCCCATGTAGAACAAGATTTCCGGGATCCAATCCTGCCAACCACGATGCGTCTGTGGAGGCTACGGCCCTGATGTTGCTAGGGCGTACAATACCCATGTCACACAAGTGCGAAATGCATGATTCACGCTGTCCAGTCATGCAACAATCCATGCGCATATCGTGCGCTCATGTAGGGCAATACTGCCTAACCAGGAGCCCATAACAACCTGCCCGAAGGCATATGCTATGATCAGTCAGTCCTCATATCAAGCATACATATGATGCATATGATCATGAGTCATGAAACTATACTAAACATGTTATAATGAGATGAACTATTTTACAATGCAGACGGACCTGGATGGCCTATACACGGCAAGTACGGCCGGTAATGGGCCCTAAGGAGAGTCGTAATGTGGACATCCAACCAACATTACACTCGCAATGTGGACGTCAAACCAACATTGCTCCCAAGGCACGATCTTTGTAAACATCAACACTCAGTCTGTAATGGATTTACACATTGCAATGGACCGTAAGTTGTCCCCATTGGACCTTATATATGTATCAAATGGGCCATATCCTATGGGCTCTCATTCATCAGATGGGCCACATAAATGGGACAAACCAATGGGCCTTAAGTGCATTGCAATGGGTCAAACCCATGGGCTTGGATTGCATCAATTGGACCTAGTCATATGAGTCTAATATGCATCAAATGGGCCATACCAATTGGGATCCCACATGCAGGTCAAGTGGGCCTCAACCCACAGACCTAACATGAGTCAAATGGGCCTAAATTCCTAGGCCTTAAGCAAATCAAATGAGTCTAACCCATGAGCCTCAAACAAATCTAATGGGCCTAATCCCATGGGCCCTTTTATAATTAAATGGGTTTAGTCCCATGGGCCTTATAATATATCAAATGGCCTACTACTATGGGCTTTAAAATTTCAACAAAAAGGGTCAATTACATGGGCCTTGAAGTACATTACATGGGCTTAGGATCCTAGGCCTTAAGTGGATCCAATGGGCCTAGCCCATAAGCATTTCATAAGCCAAATGAGCCTAGCCCATAGCCCTTTTGAAATCCAAATGGGCCCAATCCCATAGGCCTTAAATAACACAAATGGCCTATCCTATAAGCATTTCATAAATCAAATGGGCCTAGCCCATAGGCCTGTTTTAAAATCAAATGGGCCTAGCCCATAAGTGAGTGGTCCACCTAACCAACAACCTATATTTTTAAAATGATCTCACTAGGCGGATAGACGGTCTAGATGCACCACATACATCATGGTGGGTCCCACTGTCCAGTGGACAGTGCGGATATAACACATTCATCACACAGGGCCCCACCGTCCGTGGACGGTGGAGGCAGTCCATCCGTCAGGTGGTGTGCCACCGTCCTCCTGAACGGTGGTTATAACACATGCATCAATGTGGGTCCCATGTGGGGCCCACCCAGGGATGTTTAAACGCCATCTGACCTGTTCGTAAGGTCGCTTGGACCTGGATGAAGGGGAAACATAAATTTCAGCTTGATCCAAAACTTTCGTGGGCCCCAGAAATTTTTCAACGGTAGAATTCAATTCACACTGTTTTGCATGGTGTGGGCCACCTGAGTTTTGGATCTGACTCATTTTTGGAGGGGGGCCCACCACTGGGGTGGCCCACCTCATAAATAGGTCGGATGACAAATAAACATTATGGTGGGGCCCACACGTAGGGCCGTGGGCCCCCTTACGTCCGTCCGTCCAGGTGCGCAGGCAGCGCCTGCTGCCTTCAAAAGGTGGCAGCGCTGCTGCCATCTTTATTTATTTATTTTTTTTGTACTTTTTGAAAAAAAACAAAAGTGGGGCCCACTGATGAGAAATCCACTCCGCCCACTTGGTTCTAGGGCCCAAACAAGCCATACAAATCTCATCTTTAGCACGAATTTGGAGTGTAAAAACAACAAAATGGGCACTAATAGTCTTGGAAGAATAAAAGCACCATTTTCTCTGGTACGGCCCGCCTGATCATTGGATTGAACTCATACTTTGGCTCAACGCCTAAAATGATGAGGGAGAGAGGATGGACGGCTTGGATCAGAACAATACAACAGGATGGGGCCTATGCAAATGGGCCATCAAAAGTCCCTTTTTCTTTCCTCCTTTTCATTAAAACGTCCAGCGTCTGGGACGCTGGACGGTTTTAAAATTTTATTTTTATTTATTTTTTTTTTTCTTTTGAAAATGGTGGGCCTGATGAAGTGGACCACCACATGATGGGCGGCATGGGAATAACGTCTGAGGTGGGTCCCGCTTGAATAAAATAAATACATCAAGATGTGATCCATTCAAGTGGGCCACACCATCCTATTACAATAAAATAAAATAAAATAAAATAAAATAAAAGAGAGAGAGAGAGAGACATGGAGAGTGGGACACGGTTTGTGATGGAGGGACCCCGTCATTATGGGCCCTCCTTTAAAAGCAAATGATACAAAAGAAAGGTCCCTCAACACATGGGACCATCAAGATCGAGAATCAACGGTGGAGATCCTCCCTCCACCAAAATGGACGGTCTAGATGACCTTTCTTGAAGAAATAAACATCATGATGGGGTCCATGGAGAATGGCCCCATCATGAAACGATCATGATGATCCAAGGGGTCCATCGGCCACAAACAAGGGTCCCAAGTGAGATCCACACCATTGATCGGTGGGCCTCACTTGGTCCACCATAAAAATAAGAAAATCTACCCTATAGAAGCACCCACCGTCCGATCTTCTCGCTCCTAGGGGTTCCTTGGCACCTTGTCTTCAACTTCAATGGCTAAGATGAAGAATGGAGGGTTGAGATGGGAGATTTTGGGGTAGGAAGGTGGGCCACTTGGAGCTTAGAAAGGTTGAGAAATTTCCATACGTGGGAGCCCTTGCAATTTTTTGTTGTTTGGAAATTTTGGAATGAAAAAGAGAGAAAGAGAGAGAGTGATGTAAAGGGAGAGAGAGAGTGATGGATGGATGGGTGAGTGATGGTTGTGTAAGAAAAGTATGGGTTAGGAAGACTTTGTTGGCTTTTGTGTAAGAGAGGTATGGGTTTGGGAGACTTTTGTGGTTGCTTGGGAAAAGGGATGGAAGTGATGTGTACTTGACATGTGATGGCTCGATGGGTGATTGATTGATGGGATTGATGTGATTGATGTGACACATCGTTGAGATTCCCTTGGTTTTCGCAACGCGCGGCGTTTTCTCGCACCGAACGTTGGCCCATATCTCTTGATCAGGGTATCGCCTTGGCGCGCGAGTCGCGGTATCGGAACCGCGGCGACGGTGCGGTCGCTATGGTATAGGTCTCGGGTTGAGTCGACTCGGGTTGTCGGCACATGAATCCGGGTCGCGCGTCGATATCGATTAAGGGTCGAACGTTAACGGAATTCGACCGGTAAGACCGCGGAAGTGTACGGACCAAGATACGGGTTTTACAAAAAGGTACAATGCGCTTGAGCTCACAACTCCGTCCCATGCGGTCGAGCTGTGTGGGCCCCACCATGATGCTTTTTGAACATCTACCCCATCAGTTAGATGTGCCATTCCACCGTGGACTTAGGTATCAAAAATCAAGTCATTTCGTGACTTTTGTGGGCGACACAACATACAAAAGTGGAGAGGGACCGTGCAACCATTAAAACATTCATAATCATTTTTGGGGCCCACAAAAGATGTGGTTTGCAAATCCAGCCCATCCATTATATGTCTCCCACTTGTATGAGGGTTCAGACCAAGTTTCAGAAGCATTCAAAACTCAGGTGGGCCCCACCAAGTGCTTTTATATGTTTTAATGGTGTCTTCACATGATTTTAGATGGTATGGCCCACCTGAGTTCCGTATATGGCTGATTTTTGAGATATCCCATTATTTAAAGGGGAACCATCAAATGCACGGTGTTGATGGTCGACATGCATCACGGTGGGGCCCACACAGCTCGACCTCACCATAAGCTTATGGTGAGCTCGAGCGCATAGTATCTTTTCCCATATATATATATATATATATATATATATATATATATATATATATATATATATATCAAAGCTTGATCCAAAAACTTTTGTGGCCCCAAGAAGTGCCACAAAAGTTTTTAATGGTCGGCGTTCAATCAACACTGTGCGGTCTACTTGAAATTTGGATCAACCTCATTGTTGGGCTCACATTGTAAAATGATGGACATTATGGTGGGCCCATGGAGCACCCATCTCTAGCCATTGGCTAGTGGCAAGGTCAGTAGCCAATCCGTTTACGGCCATGAGGCCCATTTCCACCCCCAATGCACCCATCTTGACCATTAAAGTGAGGGTCCCATTCACACGAAGTAGACCATTTAACAGTGGGTGGATGGTATATGAACATTGGGGTGAGTCTCAAGAAAGTTTCAACAGTGGGTGTCCCTATCACCACTGTTACTTGTGTGGGTCATTTGAGCTTTGGATATGCTTGATTGTTAGGTCCTCATCTTAACATGAGGTGGCGCAAATGATGGATGAGGGTGGACCACATGGAGGTTTTTGTTGCATGGGCTATCTTCAGCTGCTGTCGTTCATACCGAGTAAACTCTGTTAGGTCAACCGTGAATGTATGTGGTTTATCCAAGCCTTCATCTATTTTTCCAGCTCATTTAACGGGTTGAGACTAAAATCAAAGCATATCCAAAGCTCAAAGGGACTATACCACAGGAAATAGGGAATAATGATTTTTACCATTGAAACCTTAGTAGGCCCTACAGTGATGTTTATTTGTCATCCACCTATTCATATGATCACAAAAATATGGATGAAGGGAAAACACAAATATAAGATTGAAAGAATAAGAAGATAACTAAGATTGACTTTATACTTCCGTTGCGAACTCGATGAATGTAATAAACTTTCCTTGAGAAGGCATTGATTATTCTTTTTACATTGATGAAATTTAATCAATACAGTTGATTTCGTTCTCATGAATGTTACCTTCATGAATGTATGATCCAAATGGAAAAAAATAAAATAAAATGCGATTTTCAAATGCATTCAAGTTTATATATTATTAACACTTGATTTTCTCAAACACGAGTTTGAACTCTAGCCGTGAAATTTCAAGCTGTTACCATTTAAGCTTTGGTTCTACTTCAGTGGTAGAAGTTAAATTCACAATGTCTTCCGTGTGTGGTCCATTTGATCTTTATCTACTTCATTTTTGGGCTTAAGCCCTATAAAATGGAAGGTGTGAAAAAAATATATAATTTATGGTGGACCCCACAGAGTTTACTCGCTTGGCATCGTGTTTACAAATTCCTATTGGATGCCACATTTTTTGAGGGTCGATTAGGTCAGACTCCAGTCTCACCCAAGACAGATGGTGCTACCCTTACCAGAAGGTTACCGTGGGGCCCACCTTGATGTATGTATTATGTATCCATGCTGTCTATTTGTTCTCCTCATTTTGGGCCATTATCCCAAAATTGAAGCAGATCCAATTATCAGGTGGACCATAACATGAGAAATAGTGGTGATTGACCATTAATGGGCCACAAAAGTTTTGGATCAAATTGATATTTGTGTTTTCCATTTGTCCAGGTCCGTGCGACATTATCAATAGGGTTCAGATGTCATTATCTCGACAATTTTTGTGGTGTGGTCCACTTGAGCTTTGGATATGCTTCAATTTTTGCCTCGTGTCCTAAAATGAAATGACACCATAGATGTCTAGGCATGATAAACACACATCACCGTTAATCTTGCCACCATGCAGGTGGATGGGGAATTTAAATGTTCATGGCTGTGTGGGGCCCACAGAGATGTTCTTGACAGAGCCACTCCATCCACCTATTTTGCAATATGACAATAGGACAAGGGTCTAAAAATCAGGCAGATCCAAAACTCATGTGGGCCGTACCACACAAGACAGTTGGGATTGAAAGCCTGGGATGACCGAAGTATTGTATCAGGATGATATTTGTGCCTACAGTTTGAGTGGTAACAACCCTATTAATGGTTTGGATTGCATATAAACACCACGATCAGCTCCAGAAAGGTTTTAACGGCAGAGACATTTATGGTCCTCCAATCACATTTGGTGTGGTCCACCAGTTTAGGATCTGCCTGATTTTTAAATTCCTGTCATATGGTGATATGGAGTATGGAAGTTGTCTGTTGCTTTTCAAAATCAATATTTCTTTATCATCCAAATATTGTGAAATGTCCTGTCCTAAAAAGAAATTCTTTCTTCTTTGAATCCGGATCCTATGCTTTCCACACGCGGGATTTACTGCTTCACCTTGAACCACCTGTGACTGGCCTGACATTGGGTTGGGCTAGAGCATGATGTATCGGGTTTGATCTTTGACTTGGGCTAGATAAAAACCAACCCGATAAAACTTAAGTTGGGATCGGGTTGAGGTCTTTGGTTGTCTAACCCAACTCAAAATAGATTGATACATAAGTTACTTATAAATTATAATTCAGTGCAAAGCATTTGGGTTGGAGGTACAGGAATTTTCAGTCTTGTTGGGTTTCATTAGTTTACATCATTTAATATAACTCAAGTTAATAAGATACGGTGGATTTCTCTCTCCCAAATAGACTGCCTGTAACACGACTTTTAAAGCAATTGTCCTATATTTTAACTTGTTTGTTTAGGAAAATAAGATAAAATTTATTATGATAAATAATTATACATAAAATTAGTAAAATCATAATACAAAGAATAAAATGTATATTAAAAATATAATAAACTAATATGATAATGAAAATATTATCATGTATCCACCCGGCCAACCCTCCTAAGCCTATTTGGGTTGAGAATTCCAAACTGAGGTTAGGTTGAGTTAGGGTTGAGGTACAGGAACCTTGGGTCGGGTTAGATTAGGGTTGAGGTATAAAAATCTTGAATTGGGTAGGGTTGAGCATCAACCTAACCCAACACTACTTCACTTATTGTGATTCATCCATGTGTCTACAAAGCATTGCGACATTAAATGTAGTATCTGATGATGTAGACCAATTATATTACAACAAAGTGAGAAATTCTTGCTTATGGCAAAGAAAGGATCCAAATTTTTTGTTTTCCAAATATGGCCAAGCATACATAAGGATCTCTAGGCATGGATAAACAAAAGGACAGGACAGATCCAAAACTCATGTGGGCCACGCCACATCAAAAAGCAGGGATTGGAAGCCCATCAATGGAAACTTTGTGAGGCCACAGAAGTTTTGTATCAGAATGATATTTGTGCCTACCGTTTATCTGAGCAGTAGTTACCCTATAAGCGGTTTGGATAGCCTGTAAACATCATGGTATGCTCTTGCAAAGTTTCAATGGTGGACATTTCCATACCTACCGTTTAACGTGGTGTGGCCCACATGAGTTTTCGATGCACCTGATCTTTAGAATTCTGTCCTATTGTGGTCTCCCAAAATAGATGGACGGAGTGGATTTGTGACGGGAATTTCCGTGAACCCTACGTCATTTACGAGTACATGAACTCCCATTATGGCAGGGAAACGGATTGGCCCTGCCATCAGCCATTAGCTGGTGGTCGGTGCTCTGTGACCCAAGCATGATGTATGTGTTTCATCCATTCCGTCCATCTATTTTTATAGATTATTTTATAATATGAAAGAAAAAAATGAGCTTTATCTCAATCTCAAGTGGCCCACGTTATAGGAAATAGTGTTGAATGAACGTTGACCATTAAAAACGTTTTGGGGGCTATAAAAGTTTCGAATCAAGCTGATTTTTATTTATTTTCCTTCATCCGGGTCTTTATGACCTAATCAACAGATTTGATGTCAAATAATCAGTACAGTGGGCCTCAGGAGGATTTTAATGGTGGATATCCAATCATTATTGTTTTCTGTGGTGTAGTCAACTTAAGATTTATATCCATATAATTTTTTATTTCTATCCTAAAATGATCTGTAAAAATTGATGAACGGAATGGATGATACACATACATCATGGTGGGGCCCACAGAGCACCGCCCACTAGCCACGGGGCTGGTGACAGGGGGAGTCGCCAATCCGTCTCCTCCTGGCCGTGGCAAAGACACCAAAGAGTGCGTAGATTTGCGTACGGTGCTCTGTAGACCCATTATGATGTTTTTGTTTAATCTACACCGTCTATCTAGTTTGGCTATCATTTTATGGTAATTTCCCAAAAATGAGCTACATCCAAATCTCAAGTGGACCACACTGCAAGAAACAATGACGATGAACGCCCACCATTGAAAAAACTTCTTGCAGGCTACAAAAATTTTGGTTCAAGCTGATATTTGATTTTTGGCTTCATCCAGGTCTTTGTGACCTAACCAACAGGTCGGATGGAAAAAAAAAAATATTACGGTGGGCACTAAGATGTCTTTAATGATTGCCGTTTAATCCCACTGATTCCATGGTGTGGTCCACCTGAATTTGATCTGCCTCCGTTTTTGTTTCATGCCCTAAAATAATAAACTGGAAAATGAATGGACTACGTAGATACGTCATGATTGGTCCCACACCATCAAACAGTATCCATGTCCCTGTTACCATGCAATCGTCGGGATTCTGTTCCTTTTTTGGTCTTGGAATCGGATTGGCTGGTGTACCACACACCACATGCTTATGCATGTACAAAGTGTCTAAAGGAGATCAAAGTTATATAGGCTCCACAATGATGTATTTATTATATCCACACCATTCATCCATTTGGTGAGATCATTTTAGAGCATGATCCCAAAAATTATTCATATTTAAATCTCAAGTGGTCCACAAAAAATAACAGTGGCAAAAATGATTCTCACCTTTAAAATATTCATAGGGCCCATCATAACATTTATTTTCCATCCAAATCGTTCATAAGGTCACACAAACCTGGATATGTGTGTGTGTATATATCAATTCAAAACTTTTGTGATACCAAAAGGCTTTCAATGGTAGAAATTTAATCCCCACAGCTTTTTGCCGTGTGGTCCACTTGATCTTTGGATTTGTCTTATTTTAATACTCAAGCTTTGCAACGAGCTTGCCAAATGGACGGCCAAATGGACCGAGGGTTTGAATATAACACATAACTCATGATGAGACCAACAAAACTTACTGATGTCAACACACCAGCCAATACAGTGGTGGCTAGTACACCAGCCAATCCGCTTCCATGTGTCTTTTTTATAATAACACATACACCTGGTGCATATTTAAATCTTATTAAGCAACTTTACTAATTGGTAGCCATTTTGGCATTTTAAGAAATTCATTATTTAAAATAATGGATGGAAGAGAAATCTAACAAAAGTACCTATTTGGCAACACCTTGATTAATGAAATAGCTTGGTAAAATCCTAATTAGAAAAAATATTATAATTTAAATATCATATTAATGAGAAAATAATTTGTACAATTCTCAAAAATAGATATCAACTTGATCAAAAACTTTTGTGGCCCATTGGAAGTTTTTAATGATCATTCACCACTTTTCCTAGTAGCTTAGTCTTTGTTGAAATTTGAATAGGCTTATGCATAAAATAATATATTAAAATAGATGGATAGATTAGATACGTATACATGCATCAAGTTCAGCCCTTGAATAAGGGTCACATCACCTTAGGTAAGGCCAGGGTCACATATAATACTCTCTCCTACGAGAATGGATGATTGAATGCTTCTTGTAATTAGGTTATGGTTATTTACTTTTATAATTATTTATTTATTTTAAATGTTAGCTTCTTGGTACATCCACTGTCAGATCGCACTTCACTGTTAGCCACCCTTACTAGGGAACGATGCCATGACCTAGTGTTGAAGTGAGGTATCTTTTACTAAGTCTACCGCTTGAACAATGGATCTAAGTGAATTGTATGTTTTATCACTTGCATTTAATTGAAACAATAAGTTTATTATTTTATTTATAAATCATTAAAAGAAAATATTAACTATATATATATATATATATATATATATATATATATATATATATATATATATATATATATGCATGCCATAATTCATGTTTAAATAAATATGTAAAAATGTCAATAATGGCACATTTACTTTATGGCTCGTTTGGCCGATTGGATTGAAAGGTACTAGAAGGGATTGAAAGTTGAATTCCAGGAATGGCTGCGCGATTCAAACAGAGTCGGTGATCGGATTCCAATCCCATGGATCTCAAGACAATTCACTGACAACACCATCATTACTTTTAAATCTCATTTAATCCACCTTAATCTGTTCAAAGTTTCCTGGGACATGTTTGGTTTGTGGGATTGGAAGGGATGGAAAAGTTTAATCTCCGTATCGGGTGGGCATGCCAAACGGTCTGGATATAGCAATCTCATGAATCCGAAGATAATTCATTGACAACATCATTATTACCTAGAAATCCACACCATCCACCCTAATACCATTCAATCCCTTCCAATCCATCTGGCCAACGGGCCCTTATATTTCACATGAAAGTGAAAAACCAAACAAACCTACAAATCCATGTATAAGCAGATCCTATCTTCCTCTCAGTTTAAAGAAGGAGAATCCAGATACCATTTTAATGATCCAAACCGTTTATTCAATGGGACTTGATGGTAAATGGAATTAAAAATATATATATTTGAACTACTACCACCCCTAGTTAAAACTGGCAATGGGAGTGAAAAGATCCACAGTCAATCAACGATGCAACAACCGGTTCCAAATGTGGGAGACCGAATTCAGTGCTCTCTTTGCTCCATAATAGAATTTTCAATGTTTGAGCATTTATCAGATTCGAAACCACAGTAACTATCCTGGCATGTTCTCATCCGAAGGGAATTTTATCCATACCTAGAAAAAAGTAAAAGGAATATCCAAAATTTCCATGGATAAGCATTTCCAACTTTTGCATATATCCAGCCATTTACTTCCATGTTGCCAAATACCTTCTTCGAATCGGTTCCATTTAGATTTCCTCCTGCTTTTTTTATATATGGAGATAGAGGCTGAAGGGTGCGGCCTTACTGTGGGGCCCACCTCGATGTATGTATTCCACATCCACGCCGTCCATCTATTTTACCGTATTATTTTAAAGTATTAGCATAAATAAGTAAATAAAAACTTATACAAATCTCAGATGACCGTACTATAGGAAACAGATGTGATTGATCGCCCACCATTAAGGGCCTGTTTGGCCAGTTGCATTGGAGAGTATTAGGTGGGGTGAGATTCAAAAAACATCATTATTACCCATGGCAGGGGTTGTTCCCTCTTACCATGGGATAAGCTTAATTCCTTGCTTTGTTTGTAATCCAGTGGTACATTGAAAGAATATATCCACCATCATTTGAAATTATTGAGAATAACACACATGTGTTATATCTAAACCGTTCATTTATTTTGTAACCTCATTTTATGATATGGACTTACAAATGAGACATCCAAAACTTATGTAACTCCAAAGAAGTTTTCAATGGTAAGTATTCAATCTCCCTTGCTTTCTATGGTGGGGTCCACTTGAGCTTTAGATCTACTTGGTTTTTTGGCCCATGCTCTAAAATGATCTTGAAAAATGGGTGGACGGTGTGGATATAGCCCAAACATCATAGTAGGACCTACACAACTTGGTAACGTTGAGAGAAATCAGCCCGGGACCTAATACGATTCCATCTAACCTAATTCCACGCTGTTCCACTCTTCCCAAATATGTAGTGGAATTGGCACAGGACCAGATGCAATTCTATCCCACCTAAGCCGTCTAATTCAGCCGGCCAAACAGGCCATAAAAACTTTCTAAGGCCCACTTTTGTCGCCCGGAATTTTCCTATGATATGGTCCGCTCGAGATTTGGATTTGCTTCATTTTTTGGCTCGTGTCCTAAAATAATCTGGAAAAGCGGATGGACGGAGTGGATTTAGAATATATAGATCTAGGTGGGCCCCGCAGTAAGGTTCGCACCGTCTTAGGGAGAATACACGCTTGTGCAATAAAGCTCGTGCACACTCCACACATGTGCCAGCATGGATCAAACGTGTGAAATCTAACCCGGTTGGTCCGATCTTGTACATGTTTTCCCAAAAATAAAATCTGGTCAATGCATGTAGGCCTCACTACTGGAAACAGGTGTATAGGTTAGAAAACTTCAGCCAAGTTCTTCGGAGCCGTACATTTGTTATGAAAACTGTATCCAACGTGATCAGTGGATCAATTAAATTCTTTGGCTAGGGCATTATTATAATGGTACTCTTCTGATGGATGGATTGGATCTAAGGTTTATCATGCCATTATAGCACACGTGTCGTGTGCATGAGCTTTATTTCACCGAGCAGATCCTCTGATGAAGTACCGGATCTCCACACGTGTCACGTACGCACGTTCCGTGCATTTGCGTTGGACGCCTGAAGCTAAGGCATCTGGAGTCTTTACTTAGTCTTATTTGAAAAGTTAAACGTTTGATGCGGGGATAAAAAGGACCTACTGCATGGTGGGACCCATGAATGTGATTCGATTGATACCTACAACTTGTGTCCCCGTGTCGAGTGTTGATGGACGCCACGTGTACAGATGGTACCACTGATTTGGGTTTGGGCAACAAATGAAGCAGCAGGTAGAGCCGTACACGCGTTTAACCGACTCGAGCTTGGCATAGCTTAGCCCGGCTTTGCCGGTGACTAATTCTAGTTTGCACTCAGCTCAGCTCGCTCCTAAGCCTATTTAGCTATTTCGGCTCGATTCAATCAGCAACTTGGGTATTTTAAGCCGACTTCAAGCCTTTAAGATATTTGCTCAAACACGTACAATATAGCGTTAACTTCTCATGTAATGTAAAACAGTAATAACATTTTTTGAATATTTTATTATACAATCGATGAGTAACATCAAAATCAAGATATGAAAATAATTTTATAATGTAAAGTTTTTTTTTTTTTTTCTTTTTTTTAATTTAAATTAAAATGATTGCATATCGTATCCATTCAGTCCTAGCCACCAGTTGATCTCATAGAGAATGTACACACTTGAAGCAATACTTCATCAGGTCATTTTATCAAACATCCCGCGAGCAACATCAATATCAAAATAACCAAACTGATTTGATTGAAGCCGATTTGAGTTAAGGTTTGATATTGGTTGAGTTGAACTTGAGTGAACTCTGAACACTTCTCTGGCGGATGTGGTAGATTCTTGGGAGTTTCAACTCTTGGTCAAGGGTTCAAGCATCCATAGGTGGAGAAAGCCCACTATGGCAGGAGTGTGTGGGAGTGTATGCGCATGTGTGTGTAAAAAAAACAAAAAACTTTTAACACTGCTCAAAATTTTTCCTATCTCCAAAAATCAACTCAACGTAGTCCGATTTCAAATTCGAGCCAAGGTGGGTCAAGCTTTTCTGAGTGGAGTCTAGCAAGCCTCGTGTACAACTCTAGCAGTAGGGGTGTTAATAGGCCAGGCATTGGCCTAAAAACAAAATTTGAATAAAATCCACGTAAAGGCCCGGCCCGAAACAGTTCAAATCCGGAGCGAGACCTACACCAGGCCCGGCCCATTAAAAGCACCGCTTTACAGAGGTTTGCTAATTCGTGTGCCAGCACTACACATCCACGCGCAGTCACATGTGCCAAATTATGACACGTGTGTAAGATCGGAGCAATCCATCAGGTGGGCAACACTGTCTATATCTTCTGGACTGAAAATCAGGCAATTTCGTGCCTTACGTGCAACACAGCTAATCAAAACAAATGGATGGCTAGGAAAAATGTTTAACGGTCAATTTATTTTGAATGGTGTGTCCCATCTAAGGCAGAATATCTAACCATTAGTTCCAGCCTGATGCAATACTCAGATCTCACACAAGTGTTTCATATTATAACGTCCGGCCCGCATATTGAATAAACAAAAATCCAAAACTTATAGTTGGTTGCCACTTCAAACTAGCCAGTACACGATTAGTGAATCTGAACCGTTAATCTGGTGGGCCTTAATGTGGATGACTCAGGATAGGTGAAAAGGCATACCGGACATGCAATCTTAGCTGTCGATTTTCAGCTTCCAAATGGTTGGTGAAAATAAAATGTATCAAATGCCAGGTTTTTCAGAATGGAAGACTGCATAGAAGGGCCAACAACCCTGAGTTTCGCACATTCGGATTTGCTAATTCCACACGCGTGTGGAGCCCTACACGTCCAATCTAAGGCATAAGTGTAGATATGAAACACGTGCATGAGATCTGAGCTTTCCATAAGGTATAAGTGCACATATTATACACGTGCAGGAGAGTCACATCGTACAAAGTAAATTCTGTTAGAATTTTATTCTACCCATTCTTTTATTAAGATATGCTGTGGCCCATCTGAGATTTGAAGGTCGGATTTTGCAAGAATATCTAAATAATGTAGCTAACGAGATGGAAAGCTCAGATCTGATACACGTGTCAGATGGAACCACTTGCTCCCTGCTAGTGGATTATAAGAGCTCTCACACGCGTGTAGTGGGCTGACCACACACGTGGATTCTTCTACCCATCCACAAGCAGCCACAGGTGTGATCATGGCACACGTGTGCAAGATCCAAGCTTTCCAATCAGGTGGACCTGACTATAGAGGTCTTTTACTGAAATGGTCAGGCCATTTCTTCACAGGTGGGTAGCACAATGTCTGAAAAAGCGACGGCCAAGATATTATTAGTACTTGCGGACCATTTGTTTTGCACGCTGTGGCCCACCTCATTAAAACAGCCGGAATTTTGGGCCGTACGCTCTAGACAGCGTTGCATACCGTAATGATGAAAAGTTCGAGTCTTGCATACGTGTGCGAGGTACACGTGCTTGGGTTGGACAGGACTGGACACGTGTGGCTTGCAAGCCAGCATGCACATGGGTGGTTGCTGAAGAAGTCGAGTGGGGCCCAGATGAGGCAATTGATTTCATCGGCAAAATCATAACCGTTTATTATTATATTTATGCATGCCTTGACCGTTGGCACTTGACAAGAGAAAAGCTTTCGGTACACAGGGAGAGTGTGATGGTTCATCGAACATGCACTGATAAATGAAATGCATGGCATACACTTAACTCAATCTAGACCGTCTACATCATGGGGCCCACGTTTGATGGGTGTTAAAGAAAAAAAGAAGGAATTCAATCTCAACTCCTGGTTGATGGTGATTGTTGGCCACTTGATGGACCGTTTCCAATGAAAAGTTTAATAGTAAAAAATCAGCAAATTTTCATTATTACAACTGTAAACCGCGCTTGATCCCATAATCTGGACGTTTCGGATTGAGTCAAGAAGATGCAATGTGCACGGTTTCTGAGCGCATGCATATGAATCATCACACTCCGGCAGAGTATCAAATAACTCCGGTCACGAGTGCAACAACCGACAGAAAGCTTGTGGTCGTTACAATGATGCATGTTCATCATACGGCATGAAAGAGTGGCCCCAATGTGTGGGCATGGTCCACAATATGTAAGTCTGGGCCGGGCGCACTTATCAGTTCGGACTTAGGGGTGTACATTGAGTTGAACCGAGTTGAGCTGGCCTTAGCTTGACTCGGCCGGCCACTAGCTGACCTCAGCTCGAATACAGCTCAGCTCGGTCCTTGAGCCTAACTAGCCAGCTCGACTCGGTTTGGTCTGCAGCTCGGGCCGAGTTTGAGCTAAGTTCTCCATTGAGGCATCTTCACAAACATCTGGATTGCACTTTCAAATCTCACCGTATTTGAGATAACAACAATGGCTTTACAGATATTTTATCAAATACCTTCTAAGCAACATACAAATTAAGGAAAAAAATGGTATTAGTTTCATATACATACGTTCCTTGCCACCAGCCACACTTTTTTAAGTCATTTCATTAAACACTTGGTGAGCAACATCAATATTAAAGTAATCGAGCAACTAAACTGGTTCGATCCGAGTTCAATTCAAGCTGGGTTCAATCCGAGTCGAGTTGTGCTAGGGCCAGCTCGAACTCATTTTTGAGCTAAAAAAATCAGCTCAACTCGGCTTGAACTTAGCTTTGAACCGAGTCGAATCAAGCCTTTTCGAGTCGAGTCGAGCGAGCTAATCGAGCTAGCTCGGTTCGTGTACACCCCTAATTAGACTGAAACTTAGACCCAAGTTCAGCTCATGGGCCTAAAAGTTAGGCCCAATCCTTGCTCCTGACCATGGTTTAGACCCGTGGACTCAACTCGACTTGTTTGGTCTAATATCAAGTCATGACTGGGTTGAGTTGGGGCTAATTCTTGGTATCAAATAGGATAGCGTCGGACCGAGTCCACGTCGACTCCGACAAGTTGCATGGGAGTCTCACGGCCATGCATCATGGTAGAATATTCTTTTATCTCGAAATTCAAATTCAAACTAGAGAAGATTGATATAAGAGAGAGAGATCGAATGTAATATGGATAAGCCTGGTCATATTGGAACTCTTCATAATCCTCTCAATTCCTCAATCTCTTTAGATGCATTTCATCTTATATATTCTTTAAAGAAGTACATAAAGGAATCACAAAAGAATTACCCATTGTCCATTATAGTCCCTCGAGATAATTTAAACCGTTGATTATGTCTGATGGTTAGAGCTCCTAACTCGACTCGTCCAACTCGTTTAGACCCAACTCGATTTGAGCTGAATGGGTGAGTTGGTATGAACCGAGTCGGCTTTTCCCAGTCCGAATTTAAACGAGTCAAGTCTGAGTTACCCATTAACTCTACCTAATTCGATCAGGTCAAACTTGACTTGATTTAAAATCCAATTCGATTCGGATTCGAGTATATATAATAAAAAATCATATTTTCTAAGTATATCTAACCCTATCCACTATACCCGGGTTGAGATCCCAAACTCTCTCTCCTTCCCTCATCCTCCTCTTCCAAGCCCAACAGCCACCCACCACCATCACCACCCTCCTCTCTCTCTCTCTCTCTCTCTCTCTCTCTCTCTCTCTCCACTCTACTCCCTCCCTCCCTCCTCTTGCAAACCCGGTAGCCACCCACCTCCATCACCAACCTCCACCTCTCTCTCACTCTCCTCTCCACTCCCTCCCTCCCTCATCTCTCGATCCGATTCAGTGCCAAATCGACATGATTCGGTCCGGATTAGTACAAGCCAGATCTAGACTCGGATTGGGTCAAGCATGTTGGAATAGGTATAGACTCGGATCGAGTTTGGGTTAGGCCTATTTCAAAACCGGATCGAGTCAGGTCAGGCCTAACTTAGTCCGACTTGACTAGATGCCCAGCTTCACCGATGGTTATCTAACTGTATAGGATCATATGGGTGAGTAGCTTCTTTTCACTCCTTTAATAGTAAGGTGGATAAATGGCTGTGGGCCATCCATTTTCAACTTTGAGTGAAGGTCCATAAGAGAGTATAAATACTAAAGCCAAGATGATCGAGGATAAGTGCCCTCTAGAAAATTTTATTATCTATTTAATTCCTTTTATTTTTCATATATTGGTGGTCATCATTACAAATTAAATTTAAAAAAAAAACAACCATTTTTAATTAAAATGTACCATTGAAGTTGGAGTTGGCTGCCATAGCTATAAAGATGATTGGAAAAGGAGAAGAAAGGGATTTTCATGAAACTAAAAACTAAAAAGATATAGAATTTATTTTCCAATAGGCTTTTCAAAAAGTTCCCTCTTTAATCTAAGTAATTATCAAAAGAGTACTTATATTGATTACTGCAAGGAAAGAGGCTAGTGGCTTGGATGGGCCCACCATGATGTTAACGTGAAATTACTCTGACCCTAAAAACAAAATGGGCTAGAAAAGCATATGGACAGCGTGGATCTACAACACATCATCAAGTAGGCCGTACTGTAAGAGTAACACCAATGAAATGGCACCATGTCTTAATTTTACAAAATTAAGTGTACCTCACCTCAACCTAACCGAATATACTTCCATTATTACCTTTTTTCCGGCCCACCTTAGTTCATGAACGGGCCCACCATAACAAATACGTACAAATTTCAGCCTGATATTTTAAACCATGAGGCTTCTTTCCTAGATGTGGTTCACGTGTACTTCCAAACATAGCCTGAGAACGCCTTAAATAATGGGCGTGAATTGCTTGTAACCGAAGGTCACGAGAATCCCTTGGAACCCGTGATGAGGGGCCAATCAAAACGTGAGGTGTATGTTCATCAGATGCAATGTGCAGTGAAAACAGTGAAAATCATAACTTTATACAGGGAATCTTTAAAATGATTTGTGGGCCCTACATCTAATGTTAGCATTTGCTGTGTTTTCATTAGACTGTCAGGGTTACATGAGATGGGATTGGACAAATCTCCATTCTTTCATTTTAAGTTTTGGGAAGTGTACCTAAGACTCTAAGAAAGATATTATTAGATATTTAGTTGATTATTCATAAATTAATTATATTAAGGTTCTCTATGGGTTAGGTTTTTCTAAGGTATAGTCGCACATATGTCCATATTTGTTATTAAGCTTTGGAAAGTGTACCTAAGACTCTAAGAAAGATATTAATAGATATTTAGTCTCTTAATCACGAATTAAATATATTAGGGTTGTTTATGGATTAGGTTTTTAGAAAGTATAGCACATATATATATATATATATATATATATATATATATATATATATATATATATTTTAACACACGCACACACCACCACACACTCACACCTTAGTGGGATTTCACCACCTATGGGTGCTCGGACCCTTGACCAGGTGTTGAAAATCCTGAGAGTCTATCACAGGAGCAGGAGCAAGGACCCAAAGTATAGCAGATATGTACTCATATTTATAATTAAGCATTATAATCATATTTATATTTATATTAAGGCGTGAAAGAGACATTCATGTCTTTAAATGAGAAATTCATCCATTTTTCTAAATCATGTTAAGAAATGAGCTTAAAAATGAGGTTGATCCAAAACTCAAGTCAGCCGCATGACAAGAACGTACACTGATAGTTTTGGAATAGGCTAATATTTATGTGTTTTCAGTTCATTCCACTAGGAATGACCTTATGAACGGTTTGGATGGCATATAAACATCATGGTGGACCTTAGGAAAGTTCCCACGGTTGGCATTTTCTTACTCATGTTTTCTCATCGTGTGGCTAATTTGAGTTTTGGATATACTTGATTTTTGGGTTCATCTCATAAAATAGTCCAGAAAAAACTGATGGAAGGGGCAGATTTCTCCGAAACATCGTGCAAGGCCCCACATAACTTCTGAGCATAGTAACTCTTGCAAGGTTTTGCAGCGATTTGCATCCATTACCTATTAGGACATTGGATACCCATTACTGATTTGAAATTGAAACTTTAAAAAGGATTTTAAAATAAAAAAAAAATAAAAAAAAACTCACAATATGATATATTATAGTAAAAATTTGAAAGAAAACTGTATTTTTTTCTCTAAGTCGATTGAAAATGCTATTTTAATTTAGAATTTAAAAACCAAAAAAAAAAAAAACAAATTAATAAATAAATAAACTCGAAGACAATATCTATTTACGATGTAGTGTCCCACTTTCTTTAGATGGCATACACTACATACACCAATCGATGGGGCGGTTATCATGCACACTAAACATACCCCGGCATCACACACATTAAAAACATAACCACACCCACCCATTTAGCTATAGCCATTTAGAGCCATTGTCGTCTAAACTTGTACTGTACTGTTCTTAGGTAAACTTATACCCGAGACAGTAGTCACAAAAAAGCAAACATATTTATGATTTGTCTAGTAACTTTTGTATGAAATTAGTGCACTATTGAACAAATAATTATAAATATAACTTGTAAATCATAAATTAGATGGAGATATGAAAATATTTGTCAATTACAATATGATTTTAAAGCATATGAGAATTACTTGCCTATGCGCGTGTATGATATGTTCTAATATGCTACATGTGCAATCTTCCAAGTTCATACATCTCTATGTGCATGGTTGACAATGTAAATCTTTAAGCACAAAAATTAAGGCACGTGTGTTAATGTGCATGTGCACATATGTAAATGTGCTATTAACAATCTTTAAGTTCTTGCATTTGTCATGATATATTGTGACACCCTGAAATTTGGGAGTCATGCATACACTCAACTCCCAAGTTCTTGGGTATCACTTATAATCAAATTTTAAAGTTTTGCATATAATTTAATTTAATGTGCAGTATGAAATTGATCGGAACATAAACCATAATCATCACCGGTCTACTAAAATGAAAGTGACTAATGTATATGAGTCTACAAAAAATATCGACAGGCCGCATAAGGTGTCATCCGACAAAATACAAAAACGAAATGTCCAAAAGAATAGTACGCTAATTCTACTACTCAGCAATCCATAATCAGCCCGCTCAATTTACGGCGACTCGCCAATCAGCTGGAAGTAGGGTAGTTCATCCCCCTCGTCTATGCTCGCACCGCTCAGCTCATCACCTGCATCTACTGAAGAGTCTAGTTGGTGTTTTAAAACACCATCCCATAATGAGAGTGAGTGATCAAATAAGTGAGTACCATTAGCCTTAAGTTACATCAAGTATCAATTATATGATGAATTTAGTGAAAAACATACATTCACGAATCTTTAACTAATCTTGTTGATGTATATGCATGAATTATGCTATGATGCATGACTTCACAACAACACTCCCTCGAGCAACTTCGTCTAACGATCGAATATGACCAACACTAACTTGTTGCAACCTAACTGTCGAGTCGCCAACTTAACTAATGCAATGCGATCATGAACGTGTTAGCCGAGTCTTTAGTTAATTCCATTCATCCAGTAGATTGGGAAAACTGGTACACCTTGACGATATCAATGCCCTCAACCATTTGTGAGGCCATGACTCCTTAATGTGCATGGCTAGGACCTCGCGATCCTTGATACCATCGGGGTTCTCATCCCCGATTCCAAGTACATGGTGAGTCCTGGGAAGCGGGATCGCTCGCGGTCACTACGGGGAGGCTCGTTATCCCAGTGTAGGCCGACAGCTCGGACATAGTGTCTCATTCCATCAGGCCCAGCTCATGAGACTGTGGATCAGTTTCTAACAATTGTCAGTGGGCTTCAATGGGCGAGGGGTGTTCCAGGTTCTAGACAGGCGTGAGCAAATATGGTTAACAAGCATGATTGGTCAGTCGGTAGACTAGACTGTCCAAGTTTAGGCGAGCATGTAATCCATGACATTGGGCGCAAGCAGCCCATATAGTCTTACTACTGTCGCTCATTCGCATCTGCCCAACTCTGTTAGTGTGAGGCCCATATCCTAGCCCGTACTGTTTTGAAGGCTTCCGCGGTCCTACCAGTAGAATTCTGGCAACTCGCAATCTATAATTGGTATTTGCGCACGATCCTGAATGGTGTCCCGTATATCAGAGTCAACTCGACTCGAAACTTATACCCTAGCGACTAGAGCTGTACATGAGCAGACTAAGGCTTGAGTACTCGCTCGACTCGACTTGGAATACTCGACTCGTACTCGACTCATGTGATTTTGAGCCGAGTGCGAGCAGGTTTATAAGGCTTGTTTAGAAAACGAATAGCGTACGAGTTGAGAAGTACTCGACTCGGTACTCGACTCGTGTACCCGGTATATATAACTCGCTTTAAAAAAAAAACCCTACTCGTCTGGGTCATTTTCAAACAGCGTACCCGTTCAAAAATGAAAATCCCCTTCCCTCCCTCTCTCTCTCTCTCTCTCTCTCTCCTCCCTCTCCCAGCGACCGGCCGGCCGTCCCTCTTCTTCCCTCTCTCTCTCTCTCATCCCTGTGGCCTGTCCGGTGCCCTGCACTGCTGCACGCAAAGGGTGGAGATACTCATCTGTCGTCCCTGCCCTACTCGTCCATCGTCCCTACCCGGTACGCTCATCCCTGCCCTACTAGTCCGCAAAGAGTATGAGTCCCTATCCATACTTTCTTTTTCCTTTTATTACTATATGCCTGATGTGATTCAAATTTGCCCAATTTTTTTTCCATGAGAAGGGCCCACAATTTGTCCATTTTGGATAGAAAGGATGGCCTTAAATCTGTCCAATTTTTGGACTGTTAGACGACCCACAAATTTGGCCAAAATATGGACCTTGGATGGCCTTAAATCTGGCCAATTCTGGAGCATTGGACGGTCCAGAAACCTATCCAAATATGAACCTCTTAGATGGTCCAGGAAACTAGCCAAATTTGGACCTTTGGACGGTCCATAAATCTGTCCAAATCTAGACCCTTGAACAGCCATATATATGTCTATAAACTCGCCTTGAAAACTCAGACTCGACTTGACTCGTTTACTACTCGTACTTAGCTCATACTCGAGCGAGTAGAGTACGAGCAGGGAGTCCATACTCGTTGGCTGAGTATAGCCGAGTACGAGCAGCACTCGAGCGTTAAGAGCCGAGTAAGAGTAGAGCGATACTCGATTCGACTCGACTTGTGTACAGCTCTACTAGCGACTACGCCGTCGCCGCGTTTCCGATGCCGTATCTCGCGTGTCAAGGCGATACCCAGGCTAGGAGATGTGGGCCCGCGTTCAATTTGAGGAAAACCCCACGCGTGCGAATTTTGAGAGAATCTCTATATCATGTCACATCAATCAATCAATTACCTTAACCAAGTATACATCACCTCACACCACATCCTTAAGCAACCTCATAAGTCAACAATTCCTTACACGGCCCATACTCCTCTTATACAAATTACCCCAAAAGTCAACAAATCTCTCACCTCACTCATCACTCACCTTACCCATCACTCCATCAACCATCTCTCTTTCTCTCCTTACAACCTTCTCTCTCTCATTTCTCAAACCCATTCCCAAGCAAACCAAGCTCCAACGTATGAGCTTCCCAAGCTCTCACGGAGAAGCTCTAGTGTGGCCCACTTCCTACCCTCTCATCTCTCATCTCAACGATCAAAACTTCATCATCTTCCGTTGAAATCAAAGCCAAGGAGTTCGACATTCCATCGGACCAAGAAGGAGACCAATAGGTGGGTGATTCACCATTGATTTTCTATTAAAAGGGCCACTTGTGTTGAGACCCATTTTTTATGTATGTTTTGTATTCATGGAAGGCCCATAGTGGCGGGGTCCCTCCATCACCATCCGATCTCTCATCTTTCTCTTTTTCTCTTTTCTTTTTTTGTTATGGTGATGATGATGATGATGATGAGGTGTGTGGCTCACCATGATGTTTATATCCAAGTCATCTATCGGTGGACCCCATTCATGTGGGACACACCATGATGTTTATATGTCATCCCAACCATCTATCTAGGACGTGGCCCATCCCACACATGTGTGTGGGGCCCTCCTTGATGTATTTATCCTAATCCACCCTAATCGGTGTGGCCCACCATGATTTATGTATTTTATGGACGTCGTCCATCTGTTTTATCCAGGCCATCTAGCAGGCCTAGATGATGAGAAAACACAAATATCAGACCAATCCAAAACAGGTGGGTCATGTGGGACCCACCTTGATGAGGTACATACCTACATCGTCCGTCCAGTGTCCCTGGACGCTGGACGTGATGTAGTGAAGAGGAGACTGACAGTAGGGATGGCTAACGGTGAAGTGTGAGCAAATAGCGGGTGTACTAGCTAGTAGAAAGAAAGAAAGAAATAATAATAATAATAAATAATGTTATAAGAGAGGATAGCCCAGCACGTGGGACCCATCTCTTTTTCTTTAAGTTGCAACGAGCAGTAGTAACTTTGTAGCTATCATACTACGTCAGCCAGGAACCGTGGGACCCACCCACATCGTCCATCCATTTAGATGGGCCACGTCATGATGCATGTGACGGTGGGACTCACCCCACGTGTGGGGATACCCCTGATGTATATCACTATCCAGGTCGTCCAGGGCCTGAATATTGGTGACTGTGTGTGTGTGTATTATATTATATATTATATATTATATATTATATATTATATATTATATATTATAATATACACATGATGGCGGGCTCTACGTGGGACCGCCTCTGCCCTTCTAGTGCAACAACTGCACGTATATTAGCTATATGACTGCCCCTTTTGATGGCAGTAAGCCTGTAGGCCCACATTGATGTATGTATTTCTACGCCGTTCACTATTTGGATGGTGGGGCCCACCATGATGCATACACTATGTCTAAACCATCCAACCATATTGAGATACCATTTCATGGCATGAGCAAAAGAATGTATTAGATCTAAAGTCCAAGTGGACACCACCATTTAAATAGTGGACAGTGGCATCCACTGTTCAAACTTCGAAAGACCACAGTAGTTTCCAATTAAACTGATATTTGTTTTCACTTCATCTATATCTATGTTAACTTATGAATAGGTCGGATCTCAAAAATACATAAGGGTAAGCCTAATTTGATATACATGAGGCCCATTAGTGCGACCCGATTTGATATACATGAGGCCCATTAGCGCGACCCAGTTTGATATACATGAGGCCCATCGGTGCAGCCTATTTGATATACATGAAGCCCATTGGGGCAGCCCATCATGATGTATTTTGGCCCATGGGTGGGGCCCACTCGTTTGTATTGTTAGACACATGTAATGAGGCTCACTTGATATATGAGGCCTAGTATTGAGGCCCGTGCGATAAGACCCATATGATATATTTGAGACCTAGGTGCAAGGCCCACCTATTATGTATTCGAGGCCCGATGTGATGTATGTTAGCCCATATGATGAAGCCAATGTGACGTAAATGAGGCTCATTGTGATTGTATGCGAGGCCATGGGCCCACTATATGTTTGGCCCTATGTAGGCCACTCCTTGGGAGAAATGTTAGTCAGATGTCCACATTGATGGGCAATGATGGTTCGATGTCCACATTGTGACCTTTTCTTAGTTCTTGTTAGGTCTATTTTCATAATTATCTTATGGGTTAACCGAAATAAGTGGGCCCCATTTGCCATAGACGGATGGTTTCGCGCTATCAAATTTGATATAACCACAGCCGAGGGTCGATCTTTATATTATGGTTGATTAACTGTTCATCTATGGATCCCGCCTTGCTTATATGCTGATTATTGATGCCAATTATTGATAATGATTGTCGGTGTCAATTGTCGATGCCCATTATATATGCGAATTATCGAGGCCAATGCCGATTATATATGTCGATTGACGAGGCCGATTCTGATTATCGAAGTTAATTCCATTTGGTCGAGGCTGATTCCGATTATCGATGCTGATTCCGTTTGGTCGAGGCCAATTCCGATTATCGAGGATGATTGTTAAGGTCGATTCCGATTGTTGAGGTCGATTTCGTTTGTCGATGCCGATTCATATTATCGAGGCTGATTGTCAAGCGATTCCGTTTGTTGAGGCCGATTCTGTTTGTCAAGGTCGATTTCGATTATTAAGGCCGATACCGTTTGTCAAGGCTGATTTCGTTTGATGAGACCGATTCCGTTTGTCGAGGCTGATTCCGTTTGGTCAAGGCCGATTCCATTTGTCGAGGCCGATTCCATTGTTGAAGTCGATTCCGTTTGTCGAGGCCGATTCCATTGTTGAGGTCGATTCTAATTGTCGAGGCCAATTGTTAAGACTGATTCTAATTTTGGAGGCCGATTCCGATTGTCGAGGCCGATCCCGATCGTCGAGGCCGATTCCAATTGTTGAGGCCAAGTCTGATCATCGAGGCCGATTCTGATTGTTGAGGCCAATCATCGAGGCTGATTTTGATTATTGAGGTCGATTCCGATTATCGAGACCAATTTTGATTATCGGGGTCGATTCTGATTATCAAAGTTGATTCTGATTATCAAGGCCTAATGTAATATATATAAGGCCCATGAGATGTAGCCCTTTGTGATGTATATTAGGCTCGTGTTAGAGGCCCATTGTGATGTGTATGTAGCCCACTTAATGTATATGAGGCCCAATGTAACGTATTTATGGCCATCCATTAAGGCCCACCTTGATGTGATGCATAATTGACCTGTATGAGAGGTCCATTGCGATGTGTTTGGGGCCCATGGGTTGTGGCCCATTGTGATGTATTTGGGGCCCATGGGACGTGCCCATCTGATGTATACAGGCCGATGTGATACAACCCATGTTATGTGTATTAGGCCCATGTGATGCGGCCCATTATGATTGTATGAGGCCCATTGTGCTGCATTTGAGGGCCAGGCTATGGAGCCCATTGTGATGTATGCTAGGCCTATATGAAAGGCCCATCGTGATGTGTATTAAGCTCTTTAGTGAGGCCCATGGTGTTATATTTTTAGCCCTTGTGTGAGGCCATGAGTCCACTATATGTTAAGCTCTATGTGAGTCATTTCTTGGGGGCAATGTTGGTTAAATGTCCATATTATCGAGGTCGATTGTTAATGCCGGTTATTAATACCGATTATGAGTATATGACAGCATAGCATCATGATACGTGCCCATACGCATCATCTGCATGTTTGTTATGAGATGTGGTTGAGCATTGCATATAACATTGAATAGGTTGTTATGAGACTCCCAGATAGGTGGAGGTTATCTCACATGAGCGCACGATATGCGTAGAATTGATGCATGACTAGATTGTATGAGTCATGCACTTTGTATTGTGTGTTGTGATTACTGTACGCCCTAACAACATCATGGCCGTAGGCTCCATAGGCATATCGTAGATGGCTAGATCAGACATCAAAAATCTGTTATTAGCATCGGGCTGCCATAAATGATTCTGGGTGAAAATTTTTAAACCCTCTTGGTACCAGAGGACGCCCCAACGTCGAGACCGAATGGATATATGAGCTCCCGAGTACCGAATACCAGGAGGCCACGTCTCCCACTATATCGTGGTCAGTTGGCAGGGGGTGTGGCCTTACCCACATGAGGGATTAGGCATAGCTAGGCTGAGTTTGACTAGCTCGAGGAATGTGTGTGCTATCGACGAGCCGAATAGGTATTGACAGACTATTGGTCAGGCAGATAGTGATGACTCTTTACTTACCCAGTTGTGCACTTAATGGGCGGCAGGTGGCGTTGAGTGTACTTGACCCCGGTGATGATCCCATAGATGTACAATACTGATTTATGGAGCAGGAGTTACATACTCAGCATTATATTCATTCATTTATTCATTCACTATCCACTCGCTCTGGTGGTGCGCAACTAATTGTTGTGTACCTTCGTAATAACAAGGATTTTAATTGGGCGCGCGACTAACCTGAGATCAGGAGTCTACTACATTGAATCTAGCTATCTAAATTTTAGTATGAGACTGTTTTGGATGGAAGTCCTTTGTGATGGATCTCATATCCTGCGATACTACGTACTATCATCCCGACTTCACTCCAGCTTGGTCAATTCATTCGCATCGCATATTGCATTGCATCATCGGTATCTAATATTTCGCTTACTATCTTCGCATTGCATAGTTGATCCACATTGCTTCGTCAGTATATGATATTACTTTTATTATATTTTTGTATCACATAGCCTGGATAAGGCTGATGGTATTTATGGGCTTGTCAGTATTTTCGTTTACTCTGATTACTCTGATATTGCTTACTTGGCACTTACCTTGTGCACACACTTTTACCACCCACTAAGCTTTATATAAGCTTATGAACGATAAATGCGTGCAGGTGGCGTTAGGTTGCAGTAACGTTGAGCTTGGAGCATGCAGCAACGTTGAGCTTGGAGCATGCAGCGGACCTCTGAAGCTTTGATTTTCGATATCTGTATTTCTCTTTTAGCATTGTATTCAAATGATTATATTATTTGATATGTGATGATGATGTTGCCTTTACGAGTTGGGTAGACTTGTGGTTATGCTTCTTACGAGATAAATGTATGTTGAAAAACTCTCATTGTAGGAATCCAGGATCGGAATCTGGCGTATGGGCATTGAGAGCCGAGAATGGGGTACTACGGAGGCTGTCAGCACCAGATTCGGGGATCGAAATTCCTGTGAGTCCGATCTTCGGGTTTGGGGCGTGACAGTCAGTCTATTCATAGGATGGTTCAACCAACGGAACCACCTTCCCAAATCTCGGTTCCCTGATCATCCCAGAAAAATGGGTTGTATTCAATAACACCTCTAGCAATTATGAGTTCATTTTCTAGTACAGATAGAATCATGTGTACGATACTTCTAGTACAAAATTTCAGATTGTTAAAATGAATGCAACTACTCTTAATATCATAAGTCAAACGTGTAAGCATAGGGTGTTGAATTACCTAAGAGTCCAAGGGCAACACATCTCTCATGGTATAAAAATATAACAAGAAATAATACATTCATATATTCTATAAGGAAAATCATGCAAAAATCAGATGTAATAAAGAACACGTAACACCAATTTCATGCCCAAACATGTTGAAGACCAATCAAACAAAGATCTATCGTTGCAAGTAAGTCAGTGGACCTATTATGTAGGTTCCTAGCTAGAGTTTCCCTAAATCACTCATGCACATCACTCTAACATTCACAATCATTAAATTTATCCTAAAATTGATACTTGGCTACCTAAGGATAATAGTCTGCACCTATGGATCGTTGAGAGCTTGAGGAAATGACTTAGGGGTGCCAAACTCGTGAGTCGATTTGCCGAGGTCCTGAGCGAAATGCATTTGCATGTTAGGATAACATGTAAGGCCTAGCTTAACACAAAGAATTTATGAAAAAGATGAGTGGTTACCTTCCCAATTGATTGAAAGTTGTGCTTGTAGTTGTGGATATAGGGAAGAGGAAGGAGATTTTATAAGGTTCTAAGTTTCCTTAGGCCCCAACTCCTACTGCACTCTCCTTCTCTCACTTCTTCCTCTCTTCTTTCTCTCTTCTCTCTCTTATTGTTGGGGTAGTTGTGGGAGTGGGTGAGAGAGAGAGAGAGAGAGAGAGATTGAGGGTTTTATTTCCTAGATTTGGGCCAATTGGCCTTAAGTTCTAATAATCCCCTTCAATGGCTCTATGAGATGCCCTAACATCCCCCTGTCCACCAACTTTGTAGGATAAGTGTCCCATGACCCAATGTAGAGCTGTGTAAAATTTGAAGGCAAACGTAAGTGAGGTTTTATCGTACAGGTTCGATTTGGATCAACGGTCACCGTTCCACGATCGGGGTTTAGATTTTGTGGACGGGCATAGAGAAATGTTTTCGGCCTTCAACGTAAATTTAGAAGAGATCCGACAGATGCAATGCCTAATATCTCAGTTTCATTAAAACGGTCAGTGATTAAAAATTCTAATCCTTGGGCCAAGGTTGGGGTGAGCCGCCCTTGGAAGTGCCATTTGGATAGTGCGGATATTTCTTTTTCTGGTGCCCTCTGGGTTCGTAATTCGTGTCGGACCATAAGCCCAGTGAGGTCCACGGTCTCCCTAAGTTTTAGATTTTTTTAACCTTCTTTGGCCATTGCACGTCTCGCACAGACAGTTGTCAAGTACATTTAGACTAACTGGCTTAACGGCCTGCACTCGGTCCGAACATAACTTGTAATGCCCTGAAAAAATTTGTACTTGGACTCGAGTACCAACTCGACCAGAAATCGCGTACGATTAATTCCTTTAGAAAATAAGTGTAAGTTACCTAGCGTAACGCTAGAGTAGCTGGGAAATAGTCCCTGATCACTTTAAATACATTCTACAAGACCCAGAGCGAGTAGAACCAATGACGCTATAATACTCTAAAACCTCGGATCAAACTCTAAACTGGTTTGTTCTCAGGACCTCTTTGAAACTTTGTATTAGATCTAGACCGCACGTCGAAAGTCCGATACCTACAATCTTATACCGTTATAACCGCCTAGCTGGACTTGACAATCATTTCAAAAATCAGGTCCAATCGACATTCAGAGGCTATTTCATTGAGCCTGGAGTGAAGAGAGTGAGAATAGGGTTAGATTTAGAATTTGAAATTCAAATCTGGCACACTACTTGACGCGTTATTATTAAGCGTTCTGACCGTCAGAATTCAACCAAATTACACCCTTGGATTAGAAAAAATTTCTATTTCATATCACGAGACTTGTAAACCTGATCTACGTGCGATGATCGCTGAACTGAAACTGGACCGCCACGTGCGATCTACGAACACTACTGGTCTGAAAATGGGATGTGAGCGACATCCGACATGCATGAGCTTAAGTCCGTTCGCGTTCGGCCAGGGGACCTCCAGAAATGTCTTTTTGGACCGAAACAGCCCCGATTTGGTTAGGCATCAAGTAAACATTGTTCCCAAGCCTGTTTTGGGCATGTTTTAGGTTATAAAAGGGGCTTAAACCCTCACTTCTCTCACCCATCCGAATATGCTAGAAACCCTAGCTGGTGTGAGAGAAAAGGTGAGAGATTGTGAGAGAGAGTGGGAGAGATCTTCCTGCTGCTTGCACTATCTGTTGCACGTGCTTAAGCAACGCACCTCAATCACTTTTCCGATGATTTCGCCGCATTTCTAGGTAAGAAAAGACCCCAAACACTTGGTGATTTAAGATTCCGTGGGTTCCTTAGCATGGTAGCTTATACATCTTGTGAAATAGGTTGCCTGTTCGCCATAGACGAAGCGTATACGCTCCGTTCGAATTAATACACTTCTAGGATAAAAGGTGCGGATTCTACACGCTTTGATTGACTGTTTTCAATGCTTTCAATGTCATTTAATAGTAGATTATCGACGGCAACGCCGTTTGACATGTACAACATGTTGTCCGTTTCCTGTTTCGTAAGCAGACAAAAAATATGAGATTTAGGGCATTTTAGTCATTTGTAGGAAATACTATTTTCATCCATATTTTGCTGATATGTTTGACATGACTTCTTGTCGCATTAAGATATTAAGAATGCGTGCATAATCAGTTTGGCGAAGAGATTCGCCTAAATGCGCACTTTAAGTCGACATACTATATGTAGACTTAAGTGTGTAGACTAAGTGTTTGTATAAATGTTTGTATTAGTATGTATTGAATTAAATGGTATTATGAATTAGTTTGAGATTGAATTCTTAAATAATATGCTGATGTAAATCATTTCATACATGTTGGCTATTTGCATGATTCCATTATATGTATGAAATGCATGTGTTGGATGATTTACTTAAGTTGTATGTTATAACATGTGTTAACATGCTCACATTGTTGTATTTCATTTCCATTACTCTTATATGATTGCTGATGTGAATTCATAAATGTTTGGGACTATATCTAGTCCAGGCAGTCGGCAACTGAATAAATTCTTAGTTGGCTTATCTTTGCCACAAACGACGCGTCGATGAACGCGAGTCGTGTTTTGGAGTTGGCGGTAGTAGTTAGGCCACACGAGGTATTTTATGCACTTCATGTCGTTCGACTTGAGATGCGCTCGTGCTAGTCGAGCCCGTTAAGTAACTCGAATGGCCATTGTATGTTCACCCTGTACGAGTCATAACTGCTTGAACCTAGGGTACTGAACTTACCATTGTAAATCCTGTCAACCATGCTACCTTGATCCACAAAGACTCATGAGCTGGGCATGGTGGTATGGGACACCGTGGTCGAGCTGTCGGCCTACGCTGGAGTCACAAACCTCCCTGTAGTGGCCAGTGAACACGTATGACTCGTGAGTAGATTATGGTGGTATGAGACACTATATTCTTGCTGTCGGCTTACACTGATCAGGCGACGAGCCCTTTGTAGTGACCGCGAGCATATTCTGAGTCTATGGGAGGCGACGACCCTTCCGTAGCAATGAGAGTACAGTAGGCCTGTATTGATAAGGTGATGGGGGAGCGGTGCAACGAGTGCGAGCAACAATCCTGACAGCCCTTGCAGCGACCTACAAAATATATATCGTATGAGATTACTAGGAGTGACGACCCTAGACAGGATCTGTGTTGGGATTGATATAAGGGAAGTACCTTGGTTTTCCAATCCTGCTGTATGAATGGACTAATAATAACTTGGTAATCATATCACCATCACATTGCATGTGCCTGGAAGATGTACAGCACTGTGGGAAGAAAGCATGCCGCGGGCGTAAGATGGTGCTGTATGAGGGAAATCGTCGGTGAGGGCATCCATCATGTCACGTCATATTGCATTAACAACAGTATTAGGAATGTTTGATTTACTGCTTTACTATTATCGCATGATTGATTTGAGAACATGTTAATCTTTGCTCTATTATTCCACTGAGTTAGCTACTCACTTCCACGTTACGGGATGGTGTTTGCAACACCCACCAAACCCTGTCTTAGATGTAGGTGAGGCAGCGATTCAGGAGGCAGAGCCGAATTATGATGAGGACCAGGATAAGTTCTCATATATGCAGTACCACGACGGCTTTGCTTAGGTGGCCTGGATTGACGGGACTTCTCAGTGGGACTACTTTTGACATTTTGATTTCGTTTATTTACATTTATATGAGACTCAGAGATGTATTCATACTTTGGAGACAGTTGAGATCCATTTTATTTTTTTCATACAGTGATATGTATATCCTTTAGTCTTCCGCTTGCTTTTATCACTGAATCTGGAGTATAAATTACAGTTTTGGTATACTTTTACTCATGTGAATGCTTTAACTCAGACAACATTGAATCGTAATCATTTTTGTTGCATAAGTGACGATCTGGAACTCGGGAGTCGAGTTTATACACGACCCTCGATTTTCAGGGTGTTACATAACTAGACTTGACCGCCTTAATGGGATAACTCGAGTTAGTTTGTTGGTGGTACCCCTCACATGAGCGGTTTAATCGAGCTGTCCTGTGGTAATTTCCACGTGGACGCCTCAGGACACTGTTTGGAATGGGTCGGGCGTTATATATATTCAATCAATATTTTAGAATGTTTGATGAATAAGGAACATAACAACTATTGTACTATATTTTTTACCATTTCGAGAAGGGTCAATGGAAGGATGATATGTGGCATTACTAGGGGTGTACATCGAGTCAAGCTAGCCTCAGCTTGACTCGACTCGGCCACTGGCTGCCCTCAGCTCGAACTCGGCTCAGCTTGATTTTTGAGCCTGACTGGCTAGCTCGGCTTGGTTCGATAAGCAGCTCGGGCCGAGTTCAACATTGAGGCATTTCCACCAACACTTGAACTGCAACTTCAAATTATCAATGTTTTACAAACAGAGGCGATGATTTTACAGGTATTTTATCAAACACCTTCTCAGCAACATAAAAATAAAGAAAAATAAAGAGAAAAATGGTATTTGTTTCATATATATACCTTCCTTGCCACCAGCCACATTTCGTTGAGTCATTTTATCAAACAGTTGGTGAGCAACATCAATGGAAAAGTAACTGAGTCACCGAACTAGTTCAATCCGAGTTCAATTCGAATAGGATTCGATCCGAGTCGAGTCGAGTTGGGGCCTGCTCAAACTCGGCTTGAACTCATTTTCGAGCTCAAAAAATCAGCTCAAACTCAGCTTTGAACCGAGTCGAATCGAGCTTTTTCAAGTCGAGTGGAGCGAGCTAACTGAGATAGCTCGATTCGTGTACACCCCTAGGCATTACACAAAAGATAAACAATGTATGAAAAGATTTTCCAAGATATTTGAAATGATTTTTTTGCTAAAATATAGTTAGAACTAATTTGGTGCTACATGGCACCATTCTAGTGTTACACGTCATCAAATAGCCGATGAAATAATGCGCCTGAAATGTTTAAGAAGTTTGAGTTACAGTTAAGAGGAGAAATGCAATTAAGAGTATTAGAAGCAAAGTTTTGTCGGTAGAAGAAGTATGATCATAAAATAAAAATGTAACAAGAAAATGATCTATATGAAGACTTTTCAACTGCCATAACCATTGACAATAAATGAAGAAATATTTGGAAAAAAGCTGTAGCAAAGATTTATAAATAGCCAGAAAATTAGCAAAGGAAGCCTCAACGCAACTAAAAAATAACACACAATCAAATCAAAACAAATCTATATTTTATCTTAAGTTATATTAAGAGTAGCAATAATCCAATAACAGTAATTCTTAGCTATAGTCCTTAGTTGTGATATAAATCTACACTCATATATTAGATTTATCTTTTATCCAATATCAAGTAGTTCTTTTAAGAGATACATTCTTGTGATCGCATTTAGTGATCGATTGTGAGTTTTTCTTTTTGTTTGATTGCACTAGTTTACTGAAAATTACTTTCTTGTGAAAGGCAAAGCGTGACCCATTCTTAGAGGAAGAACCCTACCCTCTGAGAATCACATGATCATTTTAAATATTCTGCAAGTGGTTGAGTAGGTGACCAATTTACTCATATTTTGGTCATATACGTTATTTGGATATATCTGTTTATTTCAACGCTTGGGTCAAATTTGATCAATTTGAATTGAGTCGCTGTAACGTCTCAAAAAAATTCGTATAAAGACCCAAGTATCACCTCAGGCAGAAATCTTTAATGACCAAATCCTTTAGAAATTAGACGAAAAATTATTTAAGTACTAAGCTAAATTAATTGGTAAATTATTTTGAACCACTATCTATACGAATTGTAAGGCCCAAAACCATTAGAATCGCTAACTCGACATTACCTTGAAACCTAGGATCAATCTCAAAACCCAGTTGCTTTTGGGAGTACATTGAAACTCTGTATCGGGTTTGGACCACACGTCGAAAGTTCGATGGCTCAAAACTATAAGGTTATGACCACCTTACTGAGCTTGACAACCACCATGGGAATCGAGTCCAAATAGTATCTAGAAACGCACAACTTGAGTGTGGAGCGAAGTGTGTGAGAGACGCGAATATGTTAAAAAAAATGAACTCAAACTTAAGTGAATTGGGTCGTTCGCTTGTAGGCCAAATTTAAGGTTTCAGACCGTCAGATTCTAACTACACCCTTGGATCATGAAAATTTTTCTGCACTCATTGGTATACTTATGGCCCTGATCGAGTAACGATGACCGTTGAATTGAAACATGTCCTCCACGATCGATCCACTAATCCAATCGGACCGAAATCTTAACCTGGCATAGATCCATTGTCAGGAAACTTTCTTCAGACTGTATGTGAGAAATAAACCTCCAAATGAGATCCGTGGGCCCGAAACAGACGCTCTTTAGCTATTAACATAAGTATACCATGGCCATGGGGCCATTGACATCAATTTTGGGCTTATATAAGGACCTTAAACCACCCCATTCCTACCCCATATGAATTTTTTCTAACCCTAGGAGAGAGAAGAGAGAAAGGAGGAGGAAAGAGTGGATATCGAAAGGAAACCTTTGGGGTTTGCTGCAGTACTTTTGTTCTGCTACTCCACTCATCGGATCGCCTTTATGTCTAGCTACTCAACTCATTTCAACTCCATTTTTGGGTAAGAAATCCTAACCTTAATCTGTTTTAGGAATCCAAATAGATAAACCGGTGAAATAGCTAACCTATTTCAATTTTAGGTAGTCGTTGTGCAGTAGACAAAGACATGGTGTACGAAACGAGTTCGTAACGAGCGTACCAACGAAAGGTGTGGACTATAAACGTTTAGGTTATGGTTTTCAAGGCTTTCATTGTCAGCAATGATTTATGTTTGACTTGATTGCTGCCATATGATCTTAGTTATGACGTTTCGATATATCATGTATATGTAAACTAGGTTGTATAGTAAATGCATTCCATGTGTTTGTTGAAATTTTTGAATGAATTGGAAATTATGATTTATGCTTGCCATGACTATTAATCTAGAATTCATGTTTGTTGTACGTATGACAACTCCTTGTGAAAGGATTTGTCATAATATATGTTATAACTTATTTATTACATATATGTTGAAATGTGTAGTCTAAGTGTTTGATAAAATTTCTGAATGAGAAAATATTTCTTGAAATGTATTTAATGAGGGTGTTGAGATAGGATTCTTAATTACCTTATCTATAGTTACGGTTTCCTTCATGTAACTTATCTTGCTAATACGTGATTTATGGATGAAATACCTATGTACGATAACATGTGTAATATGGTTGTGAAAATGCCCGAATGAGAATTGTATTTGAATTTGTTGTTAAATACTATTTTGACTATCACATATGAATGTCTATTGTATTTGAATATGATTGAGACTAATACGTAGCCCAAGCAATTGGTAACCGTTTCTGATCGAGTGGCCGAACTAGTCTCGCCACAACGGATACATTGGGTGAATCTGAGTCATACGGTGATTATCGACAATGGTTAGGCCACGAGGAGTGTGTATGCTCTATGTCGATTAATTTAGCGTGCGCTCGTGCCAATCGAACTTGTCAAGTAATCTGATTGGCCTATTGTATGTTTACCATATATGGACGTTACTGCTTGAATCTAAAGTATTGTTTACCAATGTAAAACTTATTTAACCATAGTACCATGATCTGTTAAGACTCATGAGCCAGGCATGGTGGTATAGGATACCGTGGTTAAGCTGTTGGCCTATGCTGGGGTAAGGAGCCTCCGCATAGTGTCCAGTGAGCAACACAAACTCGTGAGCCAAATACAGTGGTATGAGACACTATATTCGAGGTGTCGACCTACGATCAGGTGACGAAACTCTCGTAATAACCTCGAGTATAAAATAGGCCTACACTAAGGTAACCAGCCTTTTGTAGTGACCTCGAGTGAAAACTCACGAACTTCCCTATCAATTACTTTTCAAATCAAGGGTGATGTTTCTCTATAACTTTCCTATCATATGTGATTTACTAGAATTGACGACCCTAAATGGATCACTATTTAGGTAAATGATATAAAGGGAGATGCCTTAGCTTCCCGAATCTGCTGTATGAATAAGTCTAATAAAAAACTCCGTTAACATATGCATGCACCGCATTGCATGTGTTTTGGCAACGAAGGCACAGTGGCAGTAATATGTACGACTGTGAGATGGTATCGTTAAGGGAGTGCAGAAGAGGGCATACATCATTATAGCATATCATTCCTACATTAACAAGAGTACTCCGGATATGATTGTTGTAGTGCTTTATCATTACTACTTGACTGAATTGATAACATGTTAACCTTTGCCTTATAGTTCCACTGAGTTGATCACTCACTCCCACTCTCGAACGATGTTTTAAAACACCAACCAGATGATGGCGAGGCTTATGAGGCGGAGCCAAACTTTTATGACGATGAGGAGTTCTCATATATATAACTATCAGGCAGGTCTATGTAGACCATGTACTGATCGACGGGATTACAGGGATCATATGATTTAGTCAGACTTTCACATATTATCATTTTATATATTTTAGAACAAAACATGTATATATTCAGTCCAGTAATACACTCATACTCTAAAGGTGGTGAAACACACATATACTTTATATATCTATCACAGTCTTTCGCTTGCTTAATATTCTCTCTTTGGAGTATGATATGTTGATTTAGTGTAATCACATTAATTTTTAATGCATTAATACGGACAATATTTAATCATCATTAACTATGTTGCATGTCACGCCCTAAACCCAGAAATCAGATTCATAGAAATTCCGATTGCCGACAGCCTCCGTAGTACCCCATTCTCGGCTCCTAGCATTCATATACCAGATTTTCGATCCTAAGATCCTACGAGGAGAATTTTTTTTTGTACATTTAACTAGTACTGCTCAGACATTGTCCTCCTAACCCTGCACCTATCAAACTTGCCCAGATACACCAGTACTACCCAAAGTGGATGGAAGATAAGGGTGGGTTCCATAGTCTCCATGCCAATTACACTTTACTGCTACCACTGCTACCAGGAATGGATGCCAAGACCAGTGTTGAAATGAGATAAACTCTGCCCAGCCTACCCGTCGAGCTATGAATCTGTGTGTAAACACACATTAAGGAGGGTCTGCACGGACGTGGCCCCACCGTCCCGGGGTAGTGGACGGTTTGGACAGGGCCCATGCGCTATGATGGGGGCCATTTGGATGGACGGAGGGAGCGAATGGGTCTCATAGACCCCATGGTCAGTCCACTCCCACGTCAGTCCACTCAAGTCCGTACACACTCCATGTTAACCACCACCACAGGGAACGTTATCGAGATTACAAGTGTTGGTACAGGACATCATCGACTCCGCCTACTACCAGAACCAAGGATATGGGTGAGTCCGTCCAGAGTTGAGACAATGTATCTTTTCACTCAGTTTACTAGTTAAGAAATGGGTCTGGGTGTACGATAGCACCCTGACTAGGGATAGAAACCAAGGCCTCAAGTGTTGCAGCGAGGTATCTCCACCCCGCCTACCAGTTGAGCTGTAGAGCTGGGTATCCATGATAGCCACCCCCACTAGGGATGGATGTCAAGACCACAGTGTTGAAATGAGGCATCTCTCACTCCGCCTACCAGTTGAGCTGCGGAGCTAAGTGGCCATAATAGCCGCCCCCACTAGGGATGGATGCCAAGACCTCAGTGTTGAAATGAGGCATCTCTCACTCCGTCTACCAGTTGAGCTACGGAGCTGAGTGGCCATGATAGTCGCCCCCACTAGGGATGGATGTCAAGACCTCAGTGTTGAAATGAGGCATCTCTCACTCTGCCTACCAGTTGAGCTGCGGAGCTGAGTGGGTCTAGCGTTGAAACAATGTATCTTTCACTCCGTCTGCTACCGTAGCTGTGGAGCTGAGCCCACGTCAGATCACACTTCACTGGTAGAATGACCCATCAGATGCACCAATCAACCCCAATTCTGGTTCAACGCCTAAAATGAGTCGGTGGGTAGAATGGGCGGCGTGGATTTAACACATACTTCAAGGTAGTGTGTGTATGAGTGGGTCACCCGATAAGCTTGTAACCAAGCAGACATCTAGGCTCTGACAGAGACATCCAACGTCCCTGGATGCTGGACGATCTTCACAGTGAAGGTGAGCCATATTCAAGTGGGCCACCACAAGATGAATGGTATGGGTAAAACGCACATAAGGTGGACCCCACTCATAGACGGCTTGGGTAAAAATACTTCATGACGGGTTCCATCCAAGTAGGCCACACGGCCAAAGCATCACACAAAAATATATGAAAAGTAATGAAGAAAGAGAGAGAGAAGCACCCACCTTTGATCATCTTGGATTCCCTCTTCCATCAACGCAACCTAGAGTTCCAAAAGGTGCGATTCAACGGTCGAGATGAGCTTAGGATGGTGGGATCGGGTGGTAGAGGTGGGCCACACTACTTTTCGATGGAGCTTGGACGGGAGTTGTTCCTATGGAGCTTGAGAGAAATGAGAGAGAGAGGGGTTAGGTGAGAGATGAGAGTGATGGATAGGTGTACTTAGGTGTAAGAAAATGTTGACTTTTAGGGTTACTTGGGGAAGAGTGTGAGTTGATGTGTACTTTGATTGATGGAATGTGATGGGATTGATGGATGGGACATTGGGTAGAGATTCTCTTGAATTTCGTAACGTGCGACATTTTTCTCGAACTGAACGCGGGCCCACAGCTCCTGATCAGGGTATCGCCTCGGCACGCGAGTCACGACATCGGAACCGCAGCGACGGCGCGGTCACTATGGTAGAGGTCTTGGGTTGAGTCGATACGGGTTGACGGCATACGAATCAGGGTCGCGCGTAAATATCGGTTAAGGGTCGAAGATTGCCAGAATTCGACCGAGAAGACTTCCAAAAGTCTATGGAACGGTACGGTCTAAGATATGGGTCTTACATCTCTCCTCTCCTAATAAAAATTTCGTCCTCGAAATTTAACCACAACTTAATTAATAAAGAGCTTACCAAGGGAAGAAAAGCACACCACTGTATATATAATCAGAACACAACATACCGATATAATCAAATGTCTAAGAGATGGGGATAAGGCCACTAATCTCAAGCTCTAACTCTCTTAGGTGCCATGTCCTACAGGAAGGAATAAGGGTCTCTCATCTTTGGGCACTCTCGAATGCACACATATAAGGGAGCTATATCAGGAAGTTTCTAAGTTATTCAAACTCAGGAGTCTAACCATTCTAAGTTCTCAACAATCACACAGTGTAGTGTAGCTATCAGCAGATATGTGATATTATCCTCATGTATTCCCAAGTTATGCTCTGATACCAACTTCTGTCACGCCCCAAACCCAGAAATCGGATTCACAGGAATCCCGATCACCGAACCCGGTGCCGATAACCTCCTTAGTACCCCATTCTCGGCTCCTAACATTCACGTGCCAGATTTCGATCATTGGATCCTAAAAGGAGGATTTTTTTTATACGTTTAACTAGTAATAAACATAACCACAAGTTTACCCGAGTCAAAACGGCAACATCATCATCATATATCCACTAATATAATCATTTGAATACAATGCTGAAAGGGAAACACATATGTCAAAATCAAAGCTCTAGAAAACAACTGCACGCTCCAAGCTCAATGCTGCTGCAACCTAACATCACCTGCACGCATCTATCGTGCATAAGCTTATAGAAAGCTTAGAGGGTGGTGTAAGTGTGTGCCCATGGTAAGTGTCAAGGATTTAATACAATACCGAAAAACTAAAAACTATAAACCATACAATGTCTGAATAAGCCGAAACACTAACAAGAGCAGGAATTATCAGAGTAAGCAGAAATACTGACAAGATTATAATCATGCGAAAACAGAATAAGCGGAAGTATGAACAAGTCCGTAAGTCAATCAATATCATAATACGCAATATAGGATAGCTATACAAATGATGAGTCATAGATAATCAAATGTCAAATGACAAGGATATAATGCAATACACAATTCGAAAGAGCTAACAAATATCATCACTCTCATCTAAGTCACAGGAATACAGGAACATAACAACCCACAATGTCACACGCCGATGATGTAATGGAGTATGTAATATATGGTGCCTATGGAATGACTATGTTGGAGTGTGATGTCGGGATGATAGTACGTAGTATCGCAGGCTAAGGGGTCCACCACAAGGAACCTCTATCCAAACCAGTCCCATACCTAAATTTGGATAGTCTGACTCAACGTGGTAAACTCCTGATCTCAAGTTAGTCGCGCGCCCAACCGAAATTCTTGCTATAACAAAGATACACAATAATTATTTGCGCACCACCAGCCCGAGTGGATAGTGAATGGATGAATGAATGAGTATGCAACTCCTACTCAGTAGCCTGTCAGCACAGTAGCCTGCCAACCGCTGGTAGCTCACCCAGTGTGGTAGCTCGCCCAGGCCTCAGCCCCGCCCACATCACACTCGCTCACATCAGCGTCTGCCCACGTGCGCCCGCCCACATGCACAACAGTGATGGGGTGTCATAATATCATGTCAGTCCTCATATCAGTACGGTTCCTCTCTGAGAAAATCACCGGGGTCTATTACACTTCACACCACCTGTCGCCCCAATCAAGCGCACAATTGGATAAGTGAAAAAGACCTCACTATTCGCCTGCCAGTAGTCTGCCAATACCTACTCGGCTCACCGATAGCGGACCCATTCCTCGAGCTGGTCAAACTCATCCTAGCCATGCCTACTCCCTCGGGCGGGTAAGGCCGCACCCCCTTCCAACCGACCACGACACAGTGAAGAGCGCAGCCATCTGATATTCGACACTCAACGCTCATCTACCCACTCGGTCTTGACGTTGGAGCATCCTTTGGAACCAAGAGGGTGTTTAGAAATTTTCACCCAAGGCCATCTATGGCGACCCGATGCTCGAACAGATTTTCGGTGTCCCATCTGGCCATCCACGATATGCCTGTGGAGGCTACGACCCTGATGTCACTAGGGCGTACAGTAATCACAACACAATGCAAGATGCATGAGTCATACAATCCAATCATGCATCAATCCTGTGCATGTCATGCGCTCATGTGAGATAATCTCCACTTATTAGGGAGTCTCACATCATCCTGCCCAATGACATATGCAATGGTCAATCACATCTCATAACAAACATGCAGATGATGCGAATGGGCATGTATCATGATGTTATGATGTCACATACTCATAAACGGTATCAATAACCGGCGTCGACAATGTGGACTTTTAACCAACATTGCTCCCAAGGAATTGTCCACATAGAATCAAATATATAATGGGCACATGGCCTCACACAAGGGCCAAATATACGAAACAGGTGGGCCCTGGTCATGGGCCTAACACATATCACAATGGGCCTTGCCCATAGGCCTCAAATACATTTGGATGGGTCGCACCCATGGGCCTCAGATATATCACAATGGGCCTTAAATATACTTCACAGGTGAGTCACATACCTGGGTCTAATATACATCAGTATGGGCTACATCACATAGGCCTAATATACAACACTATGGCCACAACCCATGGGATTTAAATACACAATAGATGGGCCCTACACATGGGCCTCAAATGTATACCACGGGTGAGCCTCAACAACGGGCCTCTTACACATCAAGGTGGGCCTCAACAACGGGCCTC
The DNA here is from genome assembly GCA_037074715.1 of Magnolia kwangsiensis. Lineage (NCBI taxonomy): Eukaryota > Viridiplantae > Streptophyta > Magnoliopsida > Magnoliales > Magnoliaceae > Magnolia > Magnolia kwangsiensis. The sequence goes on from CM073578.1 coordinate 117,767,895, forward strand.
ATATATATCAAGGTGGGCCTCAACAACAGGCCTCATACACATCAAGGTGGGCCTCAACAACGGGCCGCATACACATTAAGGTGGGCCTCAACAACGGGCCTCATACACATCAAGGTGAGCCTCAACAACGAGCCTCATACACATCAAGGTGGGCCTAAACAACGGGCCTCATATATGGCCTTAGCAACAGGCCACAAATATATCAAGATGGGCCTAATCAATCATATGGGCTAAATCAATCAAATGGCCGATACGAGCAGGCCGATCAAATGGATCGATACAAATGGGTTGTGCGTCATGAAGTTATACTAAGCATGTTATAAACTAATGCCCTATCCTTACAATGCAGCTAGCCTAGACGGCTTGCATACAACAAGTACGGGCCTACCAATGGGCCCTAGGGGGAGTCGCAATGCGAACATTTAACCAACATTATACTCACAATGTGGACGTCAAATCAACATTGCTCCCAAGGTGTAGCCCGTAGTGAATAACATTACGTAAACCAAGTTGGGATCACACATTGCAATGGACCTTAGGTACACCTCATTGGGCCTTAAATACATCAAATGGACCATGTCATATGGGCCTTTTACTGATCAATTGGGCCACATCAATGGGCCGCACCAATGGGCCTTATGTACATTGCAATGGGTCATAACTCGTGGGCCTTAGATTGCATCAAATGATTCTCGACCCATGGGCCTTATACATATCAAATGGGCCTAATCCTATGGGCTTTAAAATACATCAAATGGGTCCAATCCCATGGACCTTGGAACACATCAAATGGGTCCACTCTATGGGCCTTATATATAGCAAATAGGCCACACTACTTGGTCTAACAATACCATCAAATGGGGGCCGAGCCGAGCCGACCCGACCTAATTGAACAACAACATCAGGTGGGCCGAGCCGAGCTGACTGAGCAATAACGTCGGGTGGGCTGATCCGAGCCGACCTGACTTAGTAATAACATCAGGTGGGCTGATCTGAGCTGACCTGACTTAGCAATGACATCAGGTGGGTTGATCCGAGTCGACCTGACTGAACAACAACATCAGGTGGGCTGATCCGAGCCGACCTAACTTAGCAATAACATCAGGTGAGTTGATCGGAGCCGACCTGACCTAGCAATAACATCAGGTGGGCTGATCCGAGCCGACCTGACTGAACAACAACATCAGGTGGGCTGATCCGAGCCGACCTGACTTAGCAATAACATCAGGTGGGCTGATCCGAGCTGACTTAACTTAGCAATAACATCAGGTGGGCTGATCCGAGCTGACCTGACTTAGTAATAACATCAAGTGAGCTGATCCGAGCCGACCTCTTCTCTTTAGTCGGACCATGCTTACCCATAACATGAATCCTCATATACTATGGATACATGAGGCTCATGAGACATCAAGGCGGACTAGCACTGCTCAGACATTGTCTTCCTAACCCTGCATATATCAAACTTGCCCAGATACACCAGCACTACCCAAAGTGGATGGAAGACAAGGGTGGGTTCCATAGTCTCCATGCCAATTACACTTTACTGCTACCACTGCTACCAGGAATGGATGTCAAGACCAGTGTTGAAATGAGATAAACTCCGCCCAGCCTACCCATCGAGCTATGAATCTGTGTGTAAACACACATTAAGTAGGGTCTGCACGGACGTGGCCCCACTGTCCTGGGGTAGTGTACGGTTTGGACAAGGCCTATGCGCTATGATGGGGGCCATCTGGACGGATGGAGGGAGCTAATGGGTCTCATAGACCCCATGGTCAGTCCACTCCCACGTCAGTCCACTCAAGTCCATACACACTCCATGTTAACCACCACCACAGGGAACGTTATCGAGATTACAAGTGTTGGTACAGGACATCATCCACTCCGCCTACTACCAGAATCAAGGATCTGGGTGAGTCCGTCCAGAGTTGAGATAATGTATCTTTTCACTCAGTTTACTAGTTAAGAAATGGGTCTGGGTGTACGATAGCACCCTCATTAGGGATAGAAACCAAAGCCTCAAGTGTTGCAGCGAGGTATCTCCACCCCGCCTACTAGTTGAGCTGTAGAGCTGGGTATCCATGATAGCCACCCCCACTAGGGATGGATGTCAAGACCACAGTGTTGAAATGAGGCATCTTTCACTCCGCCTACCAGTTGAGCTGCGGAGCTGAGTGGCCATAATAGCCGCCCCCACTAGGGATGGATGCCAAGACCTCGCCGCCTCCACTAGGGATGGATGCCAAGACCTCAGTGTTGAAATGAGGCATCTCTCACTCCGCCTACCAGTTGAGCTGCGGAGCTGAGTGGGTCCAGCGTTGAAATAATGTATCTTTCACTCCGTCTGCTACCGTAGCTGTGGAGCTGAGCCCACGTCAGATCACACTTCACTGGTAGAATGGCCCATCAGATGCTCCGATCAACCCCAATTTTGGCTCAACGCCTAAAATGACTCGGTGGGTAGAATGGGCGGCGTGGATTTAACACATACTTCAAGGTAGGGTGTGTATGAGTGGGTCACCCAACAAGCTTGTAACCAAGCAGACATCTAGGCTCTCACAGAGACGTCCAACGTCCCCGGACGCTGGACGATCCTCACAGTGAAGGTGAGCCATATTCAAGTGGGCCACCACAAGATGAATGGTATGGGTAAAATGCACATAAGGTAGACCCCACTCATAGACGGCTTGGGTAAAATTACTTCATGACGGGTTCCATCCAAGTAGGCCACACGGCCAAAGCATCACACAAAAATATATGAAAAGCAATAAAGAAAGAGAGAGAGAAGCACCCACCTTTGATCATCTTGGATTCCCTCTTCCATCAACGCAACCTAGAGTTCCAAAGGGTGCGATTCAACGGTCGAGATGAGCTTAGGAAGGTGGGATCGGGTGGTAGAGGTGGGCCACACTACTTTCCCATGGAGCTTGAACAGGAGTTGCTCCCATGAAGCTTGGGAGAAATGAGAGAGAGAGAGAGAGAGAGGGGTTAGGTGAGAGATGAGAGTGATGGATAGGTGTACTTAGGTGTAACAAAATGTTGACTTTCGGGATTGCTTGGGGAAGAGTGTGAGTTGATGTGTACTTTGATTGATAGAATGTGATGGGATTGATGGATGGGACAATGGGTAGAGATTCCCTTAGATTTTGCAACGCGCGGCATTTTCCTCCAACTGAACGCGGGCCCACAGCTCCTGACCAGGGTATCGCCTCGGCACGAGAGTCGCGGCATCGGAACCGCAGTGACGGCGCGGTCGCTATGGTAGAGGTCTTGGATTGAGTTGATATGGGTTGACGGCATACGAATCAGGGTCGCCCACAAATATCGGTTAAGGGTCGAAGATTGCCGAAATTTGACCGAGAAGACTTCCAAATGTCTATGGAACGATACGGTCTAAGATACGGGTCTTACACACCCCATGTAGAATAGATTTCTGGTATTCCATCTGACCATCCAAGATATGCCTGTGGAGGTTACAGCCCTGATGTCGCTAGGGTGTACAATGGTCATGTCACACAAATGTGAGATGCATGAGTCACACAGTACAATCATGTATAAATCCTGTGCATACCGTGCGCTCACGTGGGGCAACTCTGCCTATCAGGGAGCCCCATGAATAACCTACCTTATGACATATACAATGGTCAATCACATCTCATAACAAACATGCAGATGATGTGTATGGGCATGTATTATGATACTATGATGTCACGTACTCATAATAGGTATCAATATCTGGCCTCAATAATCGGCATCAACATTCGGCCTCGACAATGTGTACATTTAACTAGCATTGTCCTCAAGAGGTGGCCCACATAGTGTCATAATATAGTGGACCCATGGCCTCACGAAGGGCCTGATATACAATACCATGGGCCTTACTCAAGAGTTTAATACACATCACGATGAATTTTTCACATGGGCCTAACATACATCACAATCTGCTCCATCGCCTGGCCCTCAAATGCATCATAATGGGCCTCATCACATCGGTCGCATATACATAGCATTGGGTTTCAAACACGGGCCGAATGAACATCATAATGAGCCTCAAATATGGGTCGCATATATGTCGTATAGGCCTCGACAATTCGGCCTTGGCAATCGAAATCGAAATCGGAGTAGGCCTCAGTAATCGGAATCGGTCACGACAATCAGAGTCGTCAATCGGCCAAGATAATCGAAATTGATCGATAATTGGCCTCAATACATCGGAATCGACAGTCGGTCACGATAATCAACCACGATCGCTACTCGATCAATCGGCCATGATAATCAGAGTGGAAAATCGGCCATGACAATCGGAATCGATCGATAATTGGCCTCGATAATCAGAATCGACAATCGGTCATGATAATCAAAATCAATCGGTAATAAGAATCAGAAAATCGGTCACGTCAATCGGAACGGTAATCGGTCATGACAATCGAAATCGACAATCGATCACGATAATCGGAATCAGTAATCGGTCACATCAATTACACCGATAATCAGCAGATAAATAAAATGGGGTCCATGATCAACTGATCAACTATAGTATAAAGATCAACACTCGCCCGTGGTTATATCAAATCCGATAACATGGAGCCATCCATCTACGGCGAATGGGGCTCACTTATTTGAGTTAATCCACTGAGGGAATGATGAGAATGGGCCTAACAAGGCCTAAGGAAAGGTCACAATGTGGACATCCAACCATCATTATCCTTCAATGTGGACATCAAACCAACATTGCTCCCAAGGAGTGGCCTACATAGGGCCAAACATATAGTGGCCTATGACCTCACGTACAATCATGATGGGCCCCATTTACGTCACATAGGCCTCGTCATATGGGCCAGCATACATCACATCGGGTCTTAAATACACAACGGGTGGGCCTCGAATACAACTCAATGGGCCACGCCAAAAAGGGCCATAAATCCACAACAAGTGGGCCCTGCACACGGGCCTCATCACATCAAGTTGGGCCTCGAATATACATTACAAGTGGGCCTTAAATACACATTACATCGGGCCCCAACATATGGGCCGGGTATACCTCATATTGAACTTAAACATGGGCCACAAATGCGTAACAGGTGGACCCTGCATATGGTCCCTAGGCCACATCACATGGGCCTTAAATACAAAACAGGTGGGCCCTATCACATGGGCCAAAAATACAAACAGGTGGTCCCGTACATGGGCCAAAAATACATCATGAGGGGCCGCATGGATGGGCCACACCAATGGGCCTCAAATGGGCGTGGACCACGCCAGAAATCATTCCAATAGTTGCAGGTGTACATGTGCATCATGTACACTCATTCTATGAGGCACATGGCCCACTAATGATGATCAGCACCATCTAAATGTTCCCTATGTAAATCGGCGCCATCCAACAATTGTCCACGTAAATCAACACGGTTCAATCATTGTCCACGTAAACTAACACCATCTAAACATTATCCAACAATGAATCATATCAAAAGATCATCTGGACCATACCACAAATAATAGTGGTGATATTGATTTTCATAGTTAAATTTCTAGTGGGCCCACCATAGTATTTATTTTTCCATCCACACTGTTCATGAGGTCACAAGGACCTAAACAGGAAAGGAAAACAAATATTATACTGAATTAAAACTTTTGTAACCCAAAGGGGTTTCAAGGGTGGGCGTACAACACCACTGTTTTATGTAGGGTGGTCCACTTAATATTAGATCGGCCTTATTATTTTATTTTTTTTCAGTCTTAAGCCCAAGGATGAACTCACCAAATGTATAGACGGTTTGGATAAAACACATGTGGCATGGTGGGCCCACGTCCAATCTAATGGACGGCTTGGATAGCATGGCTGCTGCACCGCCTAGCAAATGGACAGTGTAGATGCAACATGCATCATGGTATGGTCCATATAGTGGCCCACCTTAACGTTTATAATATAATATAATACATTATCATATAATATAATATAATATATTACATTATATTATAATATAACATGACATAAAGAAAGCCACCGTCCAGAGAGTAGGATGGTCTGGACGGTGCAGATCTGACGCATATGTGGTGGTGGGTCCACACGTGTGGCCCACCAATATGATATTATTAATATATTATACATTATATACATTACATATATACAATTTATATATAAACGTGTGTGTGTGAGAGTGCAAGGGTCGGCATTGAATGGAAAATGTGTATCACGGTGGGATTGCCCAGGTAGAATGAATGGACGGTCTGGATATACTTCACATGCATCATGGTGGGACGTCCACACCTCAGCTGGACTGACGGAGTGGATATAAAACACTTCCCTCAAGGTGGGTCCCACCAAACTTGCCGACGCCAATACACTAGCTGGAAGGCTGGTGTGGGACCCATAGAACTTGCTGTGTACGGTACAGCAGCTGTATAGCTGTGTGTGGTACACTACCCAACCCGTTTCCAAGCAAGTGGGTCCCACGTTGGGGCCACCACAACGTTTATTCACATCCAATCTGTTTATAAGGGTGCACCGACCCTGATGAATAGGAAAAACAAATTTCAAGTGAATCCAAGGCTTTTGTGAACCCAAATAGGGTTTCAATGGCAGGTGATCAATCCCACTATTTCTTATGATGTGTGCCACCCGAGTTCCAGGTTCGGGTGATCTTTGGAGAGGGCCCACTTTAGGAAGTGGCCCACCCAATGAACGGTGTGGATGTTAAACATACATCATGGTGGGGCCCACAGCTGGGACTCATGGTCGCTGGTCGACCGTCTACGCGGCAGCGCCTACTGTACGTCCGCTGGACGTCAGCGGCAGGGCTGCTGCATGAATTTTTTTATTTTTTATTTTGAGAAGAAAACGCTTTCTCGTGGTTTTTCACGTGTGGGGCCCACGTCAAGAGAATCCACCCCACTCAATGGGTTCTATAGTCTATAACCAACACATCAAGTCCAATATTGGGTATTTTTAGGCATGTAGAAAATTTTATGTGAATTTAATTGGTGAAAATTGCTATTTGCTAAGGTATGGCCCACCAGAAAGTTGGATTGGCCCCATTTTTCGGCTCAACGCCTAAAATGGACTGGAAAAAGGGATGGACGGTGTGGATTGAGTTCAGACATCAAGGTGGGGCCTGCATGGGCAACCCTTCCCAAAAGCTTTTAACAAAAGCTAATATTTGAGTTTTCATCTGACGTCCAGCGTGATGGTCTGGGCAAACCATGAGGGCCTGCTTAGGTGGGCCACCAAATGGTGAATGGTGTGAATACAACACATATAAAGTGGGCCCCACCTATACATGGCTTGAATGGAATACATGTTTCACGGTGAGGTCCATCTGGGTGGGCCACTCGGCCACATTATTACACAAAATGATAGAGAGAGGGAGAGAAAGGGAGGAAGAAGCACCCACATTTCTATCTTTTCAGACTTCTTCTTCCATCAGCGTATCGTAGAACTCCAAGGGTTACATTTGAACGGTGGAGATGGTCTTTGCATGGGGGGATTGAGTGATATGGAGGTGGGCCACACCAAACTTCTCCATGGAAGCCATGGACGATTGCTCCATGGGAGTTGCTTAAAAAAATGAGAGAGAAATGAGAGAGAGAGAGTGATGGGAGAGAAGTAATGGTGAGTGATGTAAGCATGTACTTGATGTTAGAAAATGTTGACTTTTGGGTAGGGGTGGTTGTACTTGGAATTAATTGGTGATGTGTACTTTGATTGATAGGATTGATGAGATGTTTCATAGAGATTCTCTTGATACTTGCAACGCGCGGCATTTTCCTCGAACTGCACACGAGCCCACATCTCCTGGCCTAGGTATCGCCTCGGCGGCGAGACGCAGCATCAGAACCGGGGCGACGGCGCGGTCACACTGGTACAAGCCTCGGGTCGAGTCGACTCAGATATACGGGACACAACTCAGGATCGTGCGCCAATGCTGTTAACAGATTGTGGGTCGCCGGAATTCAACCGGGAGGACCAAGGAAGCCTACGGAACGGTATAGGTTAGGATACGGGTCTTATATTGCATAAGTGATGTGACGGATCTTGGGAGTTGAGCCTTTGCTCGACCCTCAATTTTCGAATGTTACAGCCGCGCTATCAATTTTGACACATAAGTACACACCACACCTAATAGAAAATAAACTGAATGCCAACAACAGCTAGTCAATAAAAAAAATGTCTATAACCGCGTAGCCTCACATCATATCATAAATGGCTAGCGGCAGCACAACTTTGCCGGACAAGCTCTCAAACCATAATACCAAATATCACCCAATATCATTGTACAAGGGCATTTGTACATATCAGGAACATTGATGCAGTGGGCCCTACCATGGATGGTCAGTACCAAACATGGACCTGTCAGTCCTATTTCCCATTGAATGTAGACTGTTTGGTCAACATGTGCTCCGATTGTCCGATCATCTTAGTGAAAAAACTGGTGGCTGGTTTGGACACAACTTGAATTACAATAAATCAATTCAACAAGGACATTACCTACTATGACACTATTTTTAACGAATAACAAACATTAAATCCCAGCTGACTGTAATTCCATGAGTTACCAACTTGAATTTGAATGATTTTAATCCTCATTAGGGATACCTATCATCCAAAATAAGGCCCACTACATGAACGGTCAGGATCTCATGAACACGTACCCAGCGAGGAAACAGTGGGTGCCTCTGTTTATACAAAGGTCTTGATTCAATGATGTCCCAGGAGCAATGAAGATCCACACCATTTACATTGCGCCCTACCTAATCAATGGCCAGGAAATCTGACTGGTACAGTCAACTAGGATTCTTCACGCGTGCTCAACCCCTCACATAACAGGTTCTCCACTCTCCATTGAATCTCAACCCTTTAACTAAAAAGTAATATGATACTCGGGTTGGGTATGATGCCTGATAAACAGGCACTCAGAAACTGCATATTTGCCCTACATTAGCTAAAATAAAAGGGACACGGTTTGGCTAGTTATCCTGCTACTAGCCAATGGCGAGTGGTCAGTGCTCCTTGGGCCCACCATGATGTATGTGGTTCCTCCACACCGTCCATCCATTTTTCCATATCATTTTATGGTATGAGCAAAAATGAGGTAGATCCAAATCTTCACTGGACAACATCACAGGAAATAGTTTTCTTGTTCATTGAACGTCCACCATCAAAACCTCCCTGGGCCCACAAAAGTTTTCGATCAAGCTGGTATTTGTTTTTTAACTTCTTCTAGGTCTGTATGACCTAATTAGTAGGTTGGATGTTAAATAAATATTATAGTGGGGGCGTTGGAGGTTTTTAATGTTGGGCACTAAATTACTGTTGTTTTTCAGTGGTGTGGTCGTCCTGAGACTTAGATCTATCTCATTTTTGGGATCAAACTTAAAATGATCCAGAAAAATAGGGGGATAAAAGAGATACATGATGGTGGGCCCGCGACACCGACCATTAGCCATCTGGCTAGTAGCACCGACACTAGCCCAACTGGTCCGAATAAAAGTAACCATCAACTCAAATAAAAGTAATAATATTGTACAGCCCCACAATCCTAATATTAAATTGTCTGTATTGCACCTTATTTTATTTTTTCTATTCTTGAAAAACCTAATTAAAAAAGATATATTTTATAACAAAGGATGGATATAGTATACTAAAGATTCTCAAAGATATTTAAAGTATTTTTTTTTACGAAATCATAGTTGAGAGGATGATAAGACACGAGCTGTTGAGATGTATTCAAAAGGAAAGCAAGTAGCCGATACATATTCAGAAACAAACCGAGTAGTCAAGAGATATCCAGCAGCAAACCAAGCGGCCAAGAAAAACCAGGAAACAAAATGTGGCCAAGAAACTTGGACGATCAATTGAAATGGAAAAATGCGGAGAGCAGTTGAGCGGAGCACGAGCGAGCAACCAACAAAAGAAATATAGCCGATGTGTGTAGTCAAAAAGTAAGTGACGACCGAGGGAAAAAGAACTAGGCTGAGCGAAGAGGAAGAGTCACAAAAGGAAAACATAACAAGAAAATAATGTAGAGGGAGGCTTTTCGACTACCGCAACCATTGCGTTAATGAAAGAAAGATCTGAAAGAATAAACTATAACATAACTTTATAAATATCAGAAAAATCCAATAGCGGAACATCTCAAAAAAAATAACTAACCAATAACAATCTATCAATTTATCTTTTATCTCAATTTATCATAGGAGTAGAGTTAATTTTTTGCCATAATCCATAATTATAATCCAAGTTTACGCTCATACACTAGTTTTGTTGTCCAATATCAAGCAATTCTTTTAAGAGACGAATTCTTGCAATTGATCTCAGTGACCGATTGTTACTTTTTCCTTTTATTTGTTTTGCACGAGTTTGACTAAGACGACTAAATTTACTATCTCGATCAAGATAGCCAAGTTTGACAAAGATTGCCGAATTTTTATATATATATATTACAAAGATGGCCCAGTTCGACCAAAATAACCAAATCTATTATTTTTCGATCAAGATAACCAAGTTCGATTAAAATGACTGAATTTGCCATTTTTTGACTAAAAAAATTGAAATTTGTAAATTTTCAACCAAGATGGCCAAGTTCAGCCAAGTTAATCAGTTTTGATGTTTTCCGATCAAGATACAGATCAACTAAGATGGCGAAGTTTGGCCAAGTCAACCAGCTTTGATATTTTCCAATCAAGATGGATATCAAACAAGATGGCCAAAATTGATATTTTTACACAATCGAGAAGCCACATTTATTACTCCAAACAATGAATCAACTTTGCGTTTATGTTTTATCAAAGGTAAAGCAATATGGAGTACCAATGATGTATATTATTTCTGACCGTTCTCGAAAAACCCAATTGAAAAGGATACGTGTTATAGCTCAGAAATTATATAGCATGTTAAAGATTTTTAAAGATATTCGAGTGACTTTTATAGAATCACAATTGACGAGATAATACGACAAAGAGCAGTTGAGAGGTATTAAAAAGGAAACCAAGTGGTTGAGAAGCATTAAGAGTTATGGCCGAGAAGTATTCAAAACCAGACTCAACAACTTAGAGGTGTCCAACAGTAGACTGAGAGGTCAAGAGAAGCCAGGAAATATAATAAAATAGAGAAGCTCAATCGAGTTACCAAAATGAAAAGATAAGGAGAGCATTCGCGTGGTGCTCAAGCAACTAACCGACAAAAGTGATACAAATGATGTGTGCTTGAAGAGTGAATGACAACTGTTGTATCAATTCTTTAGTTATAATCCAAGTGTATAATCATATACTTGTTGTTGGTGTATTTCTATGAGTGGATCTTTTGCTCGGCCCGTCCCTCGCTTGCACAATAACAAATACAAAGGGGACCCTGGCTAAAGCTGAGGAATCTTCGATGCTTAAGTCAGTCTCGGGAACAATGGCAAAGGATTTAGAGTTTTTCTGTTGCGTACCTTCTACCGTAAATGAGATGGTCCTTTATAAGCTTGGGAGAATCCTGTCGTATAAGGATTCTTTTCCTTTATCTTCGAAGATTTGATCCTTTTGACAGATTTCACCCGATCCCGAGATCCTCGGGATCGGACACCTGTACTTCTGAATTTTCGGGATGGTATTTGTATTCACACTGTCTTTCCTTGGCTCGGCTCGGCCATTACTGACTCTGGAAGAGTCTCGACTGGCTTAAGAGAATACGTTTTTTATCTTCTAATGGGTGGAATAGTCTTGATATTTATCTGTCATCCTTCCTTACTCTATGGCCGACGCAGCCAATCGGTTTCTCATTGTCGGTTGGGTGGCTTATAACTTATTTAGCCTTTGTTGGCTTACACTAACGTTGCTAACTCATCAACCGAGTCAACTTAGGTCGCCTCTGCCTCCTGGATTCGTATACCAGTATCTCGGACCTAGCTGCTTTCTCCGAAGTAGGGGTAGAGTTGGTTCACTCCATATCCGAGTCTTCAGACTTGGTATATTTTTTCCCAACAGTAAGCCTCTTTACTCCTTGTGTCTCTTGTAACACTAAGGAGTAACGAGTTTTTAGGTCAGTTTGGGACCGAAGCTGAGGTTATGATGAAACAATTAATGCTCTTTGGCTCGTCCTTAGCTTGCGACAATTTGTTTCCCAAGGTCGCACGAGCGGTCAACCGCCAAGTCATTATTCCCGTGAATGGACGTCGGACGCGTGGCGAAGACGTTACCGTCGTTAGATGGGGTGCGAAAGGTGTCGAGCGGGGGAGTCGAGGTACGCGTCATTTCGTCTGCCCATTAAATGCTCTTACCATGTGGCAAGGCTATAAAAGAGAGCGAGAGAAGCGTGTGAATTTTATTTTTGCCATTCGTTCTCCCACTCCTCTGCTCTCTTCCTGTTTTCCTCTTTTCTTCTTCTCTTCCTCCGCAGTTTTTCGCTAGGCCTTTACTCGTGCCGTTTTCTTCTCAGTCATCTTCTTTTGCGTCCATTACTGCCTTCTCCAGTGAGTTTTTCCCCTCCCTCTCTATCGACATTAATGGCTATGCATTGCTCTCAGAGCCCCCGGGAGGAAACTTCCGGTGATGAGGGTGAGTCGCAACATTTTTAGAATGTTGCAGAACTACCCTCTTTGCTGGCGGAGATCGCCGTTGATGCGGACTTTGCTTTCTGACTTGTTAGGAGGGGCTGCTGAATCGCCGGAAGAGTGTCCTGCTCTGGCCGGTCCTTCTAGTGGTGGGTCATCGCTGGAGGAGGAAGAGAGAGAATGGGAAACAAGGATCGCTGAGGGAGCCGCTGTGTCAGCTCCCATGACTCGGTTAGTGCAGGCTTCTGAGTCGTCTTCCGAGGGAGAGGGGGCCGAGGATGATCTGAGCGGTCCGGTTACATCAATTTTAACTAAGTCTGATCTGAACAGAATCCGAGCTGGGTACCATGTCCCGGACTCAGTTATAATTCGGCTTCCACGTCCGGATGAGTTGCTTGATCATCCCCCTGTTAGGATGATTGTAATTTTTCAGGTCTCGATGCAATGTGGCTTGCGTCTGCCACTCCAGCCCATTTCTCGACCAGATAGTCCCGAACGGGTGGAGGAATTTATTCGGGTGCGCAGTGTTATGGGCTGAGCTTGAGCAGTCCCCACTGACGGTCAATGAATTCCTCTACTTGTACCAAGTAAAATCGAATTCAAATTTTCTCAGCTTTTACTTTCTGAGCGCATAGCGAGGTAAGGGTGGTTCTCTTATAATCGACCCACCAACTTCCAACAAACACTGAAAGGAGAGATGGTTCTAGACGTGTGGACATTGGGAGACAGCTGATCCTTGACCTTTCGAGTCTCGAGTCTCACCATCGTTTGGCAAAGCAGGTGACTTGGCTTAATACCTTTTGTTTCTTGACATTGTAACGCTTCGAATATGACCTTATGGTGCCTTGTAGATATCTCGAAGAAAAGGGGGAAGCTCGGATCCAGTGACCTAGCTTGGATCAGGGATCTGAAAAAACTAAGTGTGCAAGATCGATTTTGGAAGTTGCTGCTACAACCAGAGCATCTTCACCTTGCAGGTTTAGATTCGTTTGTATCAGGTAACTCCTACTATGTTACCATATTCTCTCGGCTCTTTGTCTGACTTGCCTTTATTCTTCTTTTCAGATCTACCTGAGGCTCGACCCTTTCTTAAGCCGCCCTCTGCAGACATGGCTGAGTCTCGACCTTCCCTCAAGCCGATCTCTAAGGTGAAGGCTCCTCCAAGGTTGACCCTTTTATCAGGGACTTAGCCTTTAAAACAACCAAAGACAACTCCAAAGGCAAAGGAGCCAGCTATCTCGTCTACCTCTATTCCGGCCGCCCCGTCCGTGGTTGTGCTCTCTGACCTTGATGAGAGGGCGGAAGAGGCGGATGCAGCGCCTCCTGTGTCCCAGTCGGCTTCTGAGCCGAGACTCGTTACAGAGGAGGTTCCGAGGCAGAGAGAGGGGCCGAGTGGAGAATCTTCAAGAGGAAAAATGACTCAACAGGAGCCATCGCCCTTCCAGAAGGTTATCTCAGGGATGATCCCTGGGCCATCGTTTAAGGGAGCGAGAAAGACTTCGCTAGCTTCTACAATGCCCACACACTGCAGACCCTTGGTCATACGGTGAGGTTACTCTTCGAGGTAATATCCTTTCCTTTTATTTCTCTTTAACTTCTGATTTTGGGCTCTTTTTACAACTCGTTATTTCCTATTTTCAGTTGGCCCCCTGCATGGTCAAAGCTTGCTGGGAGTTATTTGCGGCTCAGAAGCTTACAACTGAGGCAGAGACTTCTAAGAAACTTGCGGTCGAGGCAGAGGGACGCCACGAGATCATCGAAGGTCGGATCGGCATTATCACTGGCAACTTGTCACTTTCCAGGAAGGCTGCCGAGGATGCAAAAACTGCTCTTGAAGGCGCTAAGGCTGAGAGTGCTCGTTTGGCGTTGCTTCTGGCAAAGGCCAAGGAAGAGAATCGACATCTTCGTCATGTCCATGGTGCTTTCGAGAGCACCCTAGCTCGGGCTAAAGTCGACGCCGTGGCACTCATCCAACAGGCTCAAGAGGAGGCCAGTCGAGCCAAAGAGGCTCAGGACCGGGCCATAGATGCCTTTCTCGAGTCTTCGAATTTCGAAGAAGAGAAAGATCACCTCTATCAAGGTGGTTACAAGGCCTGCATTCTAGAAATGAGGGTCGGCTTCTCCGACCTTGACCTCTCTGCATTTGAGGCTGAAAGTCCGGAGACCGAGGCTACCGGGGATGGTCGTGCTGATGCCTTTGTAGATAAAGAAGCTCCCACTGCTAGGCCTATCCCTTTGGGACTGCTTTGGGAGTAGTCCAATCTAGGACTGCTTGGGGAGTACCCCCGTCCGAGGGGTAGTGGCCGTGCTTCATTTTTGGCTCTCACACCAGCGTAGTGTCGGCGGAGCCTGAGCTTCTTTTGGTACCATCATCAGCTGACTTTTATCCAGGGCCGATTCAAGAGCATCTGTAACCGAGAGAGACCACTGCCTTTGTCGGAACTAACTATGTGCTTCTTCAATGTAATCGAAGTAGAGTCTGATGTAACCCGATGTAAAACACGTAGAAGTAATGAGTGAAAATTCTCAATTTTATTGAATCGACACCATTTACATTTCTTTTTCACTCTTTTTTTTATGGCCGTCTTAAGGGTAATAGATTTTGAGATGCTCGGTATTCCAGGGGTGAGGCAATAGTTGCCCATTTAGGTTTTTCAACCAATACGCTCCAGGTCGAATGGTAATCGAGACGAGATAGGGTCCCTCCCAATTGGGTCCTAGTGTGCCCGCACCAACTTCTTTTGTATTTGGAAATATTTTTCGGATGACCATATTCCTGGCACGGAATCGTCTGACTTTGACTCGGGTGTTGTAGAACAGAGCTACTCGTCTCTGCCAAGCCATCACTCGTAGTCGAGCTTCTTCTCTTTTCTTTTCCACTAAGTCAAGCTCGAGCAATAGGAGTTCTTCATTTTCATGTTCGCTAAATGAATTAACTCGAGCTAAATGTATCTCGATCTCGACCGGGGCAACTGCCTCCGAGCCATAACAAAGGGAGAAGGGAGTTTCTCTCGTGACAGTTCGAGCGGTGGTTCGATAGGCCCGCAATATATTCGGGACTTCTTCAGCCCATGCTCCTTTGGCTCCATCGAGCCTCGTTTGGAGATGTTGTTTGATAATCTTATTAATGGCCTTGACCTGTCCATTTATCTGAGGATGATGAGACAAAGCCTACACGTTTCGGATCCATAGATTACTGCACATCTTGCGGAACTGTCTATTGTCGAACTGCCTTCCGTTATCAGTGATAATAGTCCGCGGTATCCCGAACCGACATACGATATTCTTCAAAACAAAACTTGTAACCTTCTGTTCAGTTATCTTTGCTAATGGCTAGGTTTCGGCTTATTTCGTGAAATAGTCCACCACAACCACGACAAACTTGGCTTGGCCCTCTCCCAAAGGGAATGGTCTAATAATGTCGATCCCCCAATGTACAAAGGGCCAAGGTCCACTCATCGGGGTTAAGTCCTCGGGGGACTGCCTCGGGACAGCTGCGAATCGCTGACACTTGTCGCACCTTTGGACGAACTTTTTAGCCTCATGTTGTATGGTCGGCCAGTAGTATCCCTACCGCAGGACTTTGTGGGAGAGTGAACGTCCTTCTGAGTGGTTTTCGCATATTCCTTCACGTACCTTCCATAATACGTAATCACCTTCATGAGAATTCAAACATCATAGTAAGGGAGTGTTGAATCCTTTCTTGTACAGTACCCCATTAAAGATAGTGTAACGCGAGGCTCGAATCTTTACCCGCCGAGCCTCGATGCGATCTTCAGGTAGCTTCCCCTCGTTGAGATAATGGACGATAGGGTCGAACCAGGTAGGTTCTGATTCAATGGCATGTATAGTCGAGTCGATCAATTCATTAATACTCGGCTTAGCCACGTATTCGATCGGAACCGATCTAGGTATGTCATCTTCGTTGGCTGAGGCAAGCTTTGCTAACAAGTCAGCTTTGGCATTCTCAGTCCTAAGGATCCGAATTACTTCGCATTGCCGAAATCCACCGATTAATTCTTTGGTCTTCTCCATGTGTAAGACCCGTATCTTAGTCTGTACTATTCCGTCGACTCTCACGATCCTTCCCATCGAATTTCGATAATCCCCGACCTGTAATTGACGTTGCACCGTAAGACGTATCCTATACATTTGAGTCACCTTAATCCGAGATTTGTACTATTGCGACCGCACAGTTGCCGTGGTTCCAACGTCACGACTCATGTACCGATCCGATATCCTGACTAGGAGATATGAACTGGCGTTTATTTTGAGAAAACACCGAGTGTTGCAAATCCTAAGAGAATCTCTACAACATGTCCCATCAATCTCATCAATCAATCCCATCAATCACGTCTCATGTCAAGTACAAAGCAAC
Source organism: Magnolia kwangsiensis (assembly GCA_037074715.1). NCBI lineage: Eukaryota > Viridiplantae > Streptophyta > Magnoliopsida > Magnoliales > Magnoliaceae > Magnolia > Magnolia kwangsiensis. The sequence continues at coordinate 117,784,806 of CM073578.1, forward strand.
CATGCTTTCTTTCTCCATAAGCCAAGCAACCACCAAGTCAACTCTCATGTCAAGTACACCATCATCTCACCTATCACTCACATCCATCACCCATCCCTCATCTCCTTACATTCCATCTCTCTCTCTCTCATTTCCCAAGCAACAAACCCCAAGCAAGAGAAGCTCCTACGTCTAAGGTTTTTCATGAGAGAAAATGTGATTTTGGTGGCCCACTTTCCATCTCAAAAGCTTTAATCCTAGCCATCCATTTCTCGTCTCCACCATCAAAGTGAAGCTCTAAGAGAGTAGCTTTCCAACAGACCAAGGAGATCAAGTGGTGGGTGCTTCCATAGCCTAATTTTTTATGTTTTTAAAATGGGCCAAGTGAGGCCAACCGATCAATGGTTTGAATCTCACTTGGGACCCTAAGATGTGGCCGATGGCCCATCTTGATCATCAATATCATTCCATGATGGGGCCATTCTCCATGGACCCCATCATGATGTTTACTTTCCTTGCATTAAAGAGGTCATCTAGACCGTCCATTTTTTGTGGAGAAAGATCACCGTTGATCTTTGAATTAGTGGGCCCACTTGTATTAGGGTCCACTCGATGTACAATTGAATGCAAGGGAGGGCTCATAGTGGCGGAGCCCTCCATCACGCGTGTCCCACTCTATCTCTCTCTCCCTCTATTTTCAAGTATTTATTTATTTTTGTGTGATGAAATGGCCTTATGGCCCACTTAGATGGACCCCACAATAGAGCATGTATTGGATCCAAACCATCCAAAGGTGGGGTCCACTTTACATATGTATTGTAACCACACCACCTCACTATGTGGTGGCCCACCTATGAAGGACCCACCTTAACATACGTGCAAGCCAAAAAAAAAAAAAAAGAGTCCAGAGACATGGTCCTTGGACGTGAATGTGAAGGCATATATATTGCCTTGGTTAAGGCAATTGAGGTGGGCCATTTGTACAGGACCCACCTTGATGTATATATTCAATCCAGGCCGTCCAACCTCTTCCCTGACTCATTTCAGGCGTTGAGCCGAAAAATGAGGATGATCCGAGTATCTAGTGGGCTATGGTTTTAAAAACATTGTCATTACCATTGAAATCTATTTACGATTTTTTTTACACATTGAAAAGGGGCCGATATTGGTCTTGATAAATTTTTTTTGAGCTTCGGAATACAATGGATGGAATGGATTCACTTGGAGTGGACCCCGCATACGAAAAACCATAGAAAAATGGTTTTCCAAAAAAAAAAAAAAAAGGATGTAAGCAGCAGGGCTGCTGCTACAGGCAGCGCCTACTGCCTACTGCGGGCGGGCGGACTGCAACCCACGGCCCCTGCCGTGGGCCCCACCTTGATGTTATTTGTCATCTAACCCATTGATGAGGTGGGCCACCCCCTGAGGTGGGTCCCCTCCAAAAATCAGGCCCATCTAGATCTCTGGTGGCACATCGGTGATTGAACTCTACCATTGAAACCTTTCTGGGTCCACAGGAGTTTTGAATCAAGCTGAAATTTGTATTTTCTCTTCAACCAGGTCTGCGTGACCGTATCAACGGGTTGGATGGCATGTAAATATTATGGTGGGCCCCACATGGGACCCACAGTGATGTATGTGCTTTATGTACACCGTCCACAGACGGTGGCGCCCACTGTGATGTTTGTTTTACTCCACCATCTGCCTGGACGGTGGAGTCCAGCGTGATGTATGTATTTTACCATGCCGTCCAGTCATTTTTGGGCTGCTGGATGGCTGGTGGGACCCACTATGATGTAGGTGTGCATCCAAACCGTCCATCCAAATTTGAAAGCTCATTTTATGAGCTAAAGAATGAGCCAGATCCTCAGCTCATGTGGACCCCCACCATGATGCATGTGTTGCATCTCCACCGTCCAACCATGGGATCCGGCCCATTTGATATATATAAGGCCCATGGGATCCGGCCCATTTAATCTATATAAGGCCCACGGGATTCAAGCCCATTTGATATATATAAGGCATATGGGATTAAGCCCATTTGGCATATATAAGGCCCATGGGTCATGGACCATTGCAATGTACATAAGGCTCATTGGTGAGGCCTATTAATGCAACCCATCTGATGAATGTAAGGCCCATGTGATACGGCCCATTTGATGTATCTAAGGCTCATGGGTCGAGGCCCAACGGGGTGTCCTTAGAGTCCATTGCAATGTGTGATTTTCCATGATTCATGTAATGATATTTATGATGGGCCGTGCCTAGGGAACAATGTTGGTTTGACGTCCATATTGTATGTACAATGTTGGTTAAATGTCCGCATTGTAACTCTCCTTAGGGCCCATTGATAGGCCCATACTCGTTAATATTCATCGCTTTATAACATGCTTACTATAATCCCATGACTCATGCCCATACGCATCATATGTATGCTTGATGTGAGTAGTGGCTGATCATAGCATACGCCATTGATCAGACTATTTATGTCACGCCCCAAACCCAAAAATTGGATTCACAGGAATTTCAATCGCCGAATCCGGTGCCGACAGCCTCCGTAGTACCCCATTCTCGGCTCCTAGTGTCCATACGCCAGATTTCGATCCTGGGATCTTACAAGGAGGATTTTTTTTTTTATATACATTTAACTAGTAATAAGCATAACCACAAGATTACCCAATTCACAAAGGCAACATCATCACCACATATCCACTAATATAATCATTTGATTACAACACTAAAAGGAAAATATATAAATAGAAAATTAATCTCCAGAAGACCACTACACGCTCCAAGCTCAACACTGCTGCAACCTAACATCACCTGCACGCATCTATCATGCATAAGCTTATAGAAAACTTAGAGGGTGGTGTAAGTGTGTGCACAAGGTAAGTGTCAAGTATTCAATACAATATCATAATCATACAATACGAGAAAACTGGTAATCCATAAACCACACAATGTCTGAATAAGTAGAAACACTGACAAGAGCAGGAATTATCAAAGTAGAAATACTGACAAGATATAAATCATACGATAACAGAGTAAGCGAAAGTATGGACAAGTCTATAAGTCAATCAATATCAGAATACGCAATATAAAACAGCTATGCGATAAGGATTCATAAAGAGCCAAATATCAGATGCCGAGGATACAATACAATATACAAATCTTGCTAAATCTGTCTAGGCCATATAAGTGTAGAAATAGCAACCTAAGATGCCATAAGCTTGTGGATGTAATGCAATATGTGGTGTGAATGGAATGACCATAGTGAAGTGTGAAGTCGGGATGATAGTACGTAGTATCGTAGGCTATGGGGGTCCACCACAAGGGACTTCTATCCAAACCAGTCCCATACCTAAATTTGGATAGTCAGACTCAACGTGGTAAACTCCTGATCTCAGGTTAGTCGCGCGCCCAACTGAAATCCTTGCCATAACGAAAGTATACAACAATTAGTTGCGCACCACCAACCCAAGTAGATAGTGAATGAATGAACATGTAACTCCTACTCAATAAGTCCACATATCGGTACAGTTCCTCTCTGAAAAATCATCAGGGTCTATTACACTCCAAACCAGATTGTCGCCCCATCGCGCCAACAAGGTGAGTGGAAGAGACCTCACTACCCGCCTGCCAAATATCGGGCCCGGCTCGTCGATAGCGGACCCATTCCTCGAGTTGGTCAGACTCAACCTAGCATTGCCCTCTCCTCTCGGGCAGGTAAGGCTGCACCCTCTTCCAACCGATCATGATACAGTGGGAGACGCGGCCTAAAAGTATACAGCCCACATGCGCTCATACATCCACTCGATCTAGACGTTGGATCAACCTCTGGAACCAATAAGGTTTAGGGACTTTTACCCAGGGATATTTATAGCACCCCATGTAGAACAGATTTCTAGTGTCCCATCTGACCATCCACGAAATACCTGTGGAGGCTACGACCCTGATGTCGCTAGGGCGTATGGTGGTCACGTCACACAAATGCAAGATACATGAGTCACACAATCTAATCATGCATCAATCATGGGCATACCGTGCGCTCATGTGGGGCGACTCCGCCTATCAGGGAGCCCCATGAACAACCTGCCCTATGGCATATGTAATGGTCAATCACATCTCATAACAAACATGCAGATGATGCGTATGAGTATGTATCATGATATTACGCTGTCATATACTCACAATCAGTATCAATAACCGGCATCGACAATCGACCCCGATAATGTGGACATTCAACCAACATTGCCCCCAAGAAATGACCACATAGAGCCAAACATATAATGGGCCCACGACCTCACACAAAGGCCTAATATACGACACGATGGGCCTTACTCAAGGGCTACATATACACAACAGGTGGACCCTGCTCATGGGCCTAATACACATCACAATGGGCCTTGCCCATAGGCCATGAATACCTCATAATGAGCCTTACCCATGGGCCATGAATACATCATAATGGGCCTTACCCATGGGTCTCAAATACACGACATGTGGGCCCTACACATGGGTCTTCAATACATCAAATGGGTCATGCATCATGAGCCTAATACGTGTCATAATGGGCCTCAACTACGGGTCGCATATACATCATATAGGTCACGACAATCGGCCGTGGCAATCGATATTAGCCTCAACAATCGAGGTCGGCCTCAACAATCGGAATTGACACTCGAAATCGACCTCGACAATTGGAATCGGCTTATATAATTAGCTTTAACAAATCAGAATAGGTAAATTGGTCACGTCAATCGAAATTGATCAATAATCAGAATAGGCAATTCGGTCACATAAATCGAAAATCGGCAATCGTTCATGATAAACGGTCTTGATCGCTAATCGGCACGTTCATAATAAACGGCCTCGATCGCTAATTGGCAATCCGTCACGACAATCGAAATCAGCAATCGGTCACGTCAATCGGAAACGATCGGTAATCAGAGTCGGCAAATCGATCACGTTAATCAAAATCAAAAATTAGTCATGACAATTAGAATCGACAATCGGTCATGACAATCGGAATAGATCAATAATCGGAATAGGCAATTTGGTCACATAAATTGAAAATCGGCAATCGTTCATGATAAACGGCCTCGATTGCTAATCGGCACGTTCATGATAAACGGCCTCGATCGCTAATCGGCAATCGGTCACGACGATCGAAATAAGAAATCGGTCACGTCAATCAGAATCGATCGGTAAGCAGAGTCGGTAAATCGATCACGTCAATCAAAATCGACAATCGATCATAAAAATCAGAATCGACAATCGATCATGATAATCAGAATCGACAATCGGTCATGATAATCAGAATCGATCGATAATCGGAATAGGAAATTCGGTCACGTAAATAGAAAATTGGCATCGTTCATGATAAACGGCCTCGATCACTAATCGGTAATCGGTCATGACAATCAGAATTAGCAATCGGTCATGTCAATCGAAATTGGCAATCGGTCATGTCAATCGGAATTGGCCGAACAAGGCCTAAAGGAAGGTCATAATGTGGACATTAAACCATCATTGCCCAACAATGTGGACATTCAAGCAACACTGTTCCCAAGCAGTGATCCACATAGAGTCAAACATAAGGTGGGCCCAAATATCCAACAGGTGGGCCTTAAATAGTCATTACAAGTGGGCCTTACACATGCAGCACGTGGGCCTACACATCACAATAGGTTGATACCTTGGGCTGCACCATTGGCCTAATATACACATCACGGTGGGTCGTATCATTGAGCCGCACCAATGGGCCTCATATCCAACAAGTGGGCCACATCAATAGGCCGCACTAATGGACCTTATTCACATCAAGTCGGGCCTCAATAAATGGGTCAAAAATATATTACAATAGGTCACGACATACGGGCCGAAAATACGTCACAATGGGCCTCGACCCATGGGCTGAGAATACATCTCAGTGGGCCTTACCAAATGGGCCATAAACACAATAGGTAGGCCCCATCACATGGGCCAGAATTACAAATAGGTGGGCCCTGCACATGGGCCAAAAATACATCATGATGGGTTGTATCAATGGGCCGCACAACTGGGCCTCATATACACCAGGTGGGCCGTATCAATGGGTCGCACCAATGGGCCTCATATACACCAGGTGGGCCATATCAATGGGCCTCACTACTGGGCCTAATACATATCACAAGGGACCTTGCCCATAAGCCAAAAATACATCACAATGGGCCTTGCCCATGGGCCTCGAATACATCACAATAGTGGGCCCTACCAGCCCGTCAAACGGACGTACAATGGGATATAAAACACATATGTCAAGGTGGGCCCACATGGTTGGATGGCGTGGCTAAAATAATTACATCATGGTGCGTCCTACACCACCCATCCCGATAGACGGCGTGGATAATAATAATCAAGGTGGGTCCCACTATCCTGATCAAGTGGACTGTGCGAATAAAACATATACATAATGTTGGCCCCACAACACCGTCCAAATTAGTGGATGGTGTAGATAAATCATATAGCAAGGTGGGTCCCAAACCACACGTCCTGCCAAAGGAATGGATGGCGGGGTTTAACACAGACATCATGGTAGCCTATAGAGTATGCTGATGTCAATCAGCAGTGGGGCCCACCATCCAAAATGAATGGACAGTGGAATAAGACACATTCATTACTATTATAGTGGGGTCCACACAACCATCCAGGGATAGATGGTTGGGGTGGATATTCAGTACATACTTCAAGGTGGGTCCCACCCACATGCGACACACGTGGGGTGGGCCCCATGTCCCAAAAAAAAATGGGACGACTGGAGGAAAACACATATAACATGGTGGGATCCACCGTCCTGGCAGATGGACGGATGGTGGAGAGATAATACATATGCCAAGGTGGGTCCCATCCCACACATTCAGCATGTGTGGGGTGGGCCCCACATGTTGCTGAAAATGGATGAACAGTCTGGATATAACACAACCTCATGGTCAGACCCATTTGCAGGCATCCATATGTATGGACGTTAGATACAACACATGTTTCAGGCTAGCTTAACGTCCCATCAGTGGACAGATGGCCAGGATATAAGCCACATACAACACATGGGTCCCACCGTCTCTATCTGGACGGTGGACTGCATGGATGAACACATGCATCAAGATAGGGCTCACCGCCCAGATCTGGTGGGCCACGTCAAAATGGATGTGCAGTGGGGATATAAAAAAAAGCCATGATGAATGGTGGTGGGGTCCACGTCCTCAATGGACAGACGGTTGAGATTTAACCCACACCTCGTGAAGGGACCACCTATTAGAGGCGTAAATACAGCAGTTATTGCTGTTGTACACGTACACTAGCCAGTCTGCTTTCCACAACAGATGGGTCCCACATGGGCCCACATGACATACTTACAAATTAATATAATATACATATATATATATATATATATATATATATATATATATATATATATATATATAGATTGTATTATAATAATTTCTTTGTTTCCTTCCCTTTTTGTCTTTGTGAAATAGCTCCAGCGTCTGGTTGGTCTCACGCCCCTAATAGTGGATGGTGAGAGATGTGTCACACACATCACGGTGGTCCCACAAGGAGGGGGGCCACACGAGTCATTAAGGTGGGCTCCAGGTGCACGATGTAAATGCAAAACATACATCACATTGGGTACCACAGCTACACTGTCCAAATGACGGTGTGAGTGCAAATCACACAGCGAGGTGGGTCCCGCCGATCTAGAACGCGCGAATGGCAGGAATACCAAACACATATCAAGGTGGGTCCCATCCCACACGTACAGCACGTGTGGGGTGGGCCCCACATGAGCTGGAATGGGATGGACAGTGGAATACAAAACATTCATTACAGTGGGGTCCATGAGCTGACATAATCAGCAGTTGATGTTGCTGGGGCCACCATCCCTTTGGACGGTCTGGATGTAACATTACCTTATTGTGGGTCCCACAGAGTCTGCTGATGTCACAGCAGTGGGACCCACTGAGCTTGGTGGCGTCAATTACACCAGCTTTATAACTAGTGTGAAGTACCTGGCCAATCCGTTCAACCAAGTGAGTCCCTCATGGGGCTGGATGGCATGGATTTCTCACATATACAAAGGTGGGCTCCACCATGATGAGTGGCATGGATACGCCACGCGCATTAGGTGGGCCACATGGCATCAAGAAAGAGAGGGAGAGAGAGAGAGAGAGAGAGAGAGAGAGAGAGAGAGAGATGTTTGCGTAGCAGAGGGACCCCGCCACTACGGGCCCCTCTTAGATCACATACATCAAGATGGGTCCCACCAAATGTGGGCCCTTAAATCAAAGAAAAATAAAATAAAAATCACCCACCTATGGATCTCCACCTCCTTCTTCCGCCACTGCATCCTAGCGCTCCAAGGGGGCAATTTCAACGGTTGAGATGGACTTTGGATGGTGGGATTGGGTGGTAGGAAGGTGGGCCATACATGGTTTCTCTCTTGGGGAGCTTGGACGTCCATGGCTAGCAATGGGAAATGAAGGAGAAGAGAGAGAGAGGTTGTAAGGAGAGAGAGAGAGAGAGATGGGTGATGGAGTGATGGGTGAGGTGAGTGATGGGTGTGTAAGAGCTTTATTGACCTTTGAGGTAATTTATGTAAGAGGGGTATGGGTTGCTTTAACTTTGGGGTTGCTTTGGTAAGGGAGTGATGGGATATGTTCTTGACATGTGAAGTGATTGATGTGTACTTGATTGATGGAACATGTTGTAGAGATTCTCTCAGAGTTCGCACACGCAGTGTTTTCCTCAAACTGAACGCGGGCCCACATCTTCTGACCAGGGTATCGGATCAGTGCGTGAGTCACGGTGTTGGAACCGCGGTGACAGCGAGGCTGCTAGGGTACAAGTTTTGGGTCGAGCCGACTTCGGTATACAAGACTTGGCTTAGGATCACGCGCAAATGTCGAATAAAGTCGAAGGTTGTCGAAATTCGACCGGGAAGACCGCGGAAGCATATGGAATGGTATAGTCTAGGATACGGAAATTACAATTTACGGGACTCGTCATGAGATAGAGTGCCCCCACATGATCGCGCAGTACGCGCTGGGTTGCTGCATGATTTGACGGTGTGATTCATGCATCTCGCATATGTATGACTTGATCACTGCACGCCCTAGCGACATCAGGGTCGTGGCTCCATAAGTACATCGTGGATGGCCATATTAGATATTAAAAATGCTTGGTTCTAGCACTGTGGACACTTAGGATGTCCTTGGGTGAGAGTCTCAAAACTTTTTTGGTACCAGGTGATGCTCCAATGTCTAGACCGGGTGGATACACGAGCGCCCAAGTGCCGAATACCAATAGGTCAATCTCCCACTGTGTCGTGGTCGATTGGAAGGGGGAGTGGCCTTATCCGCCTGAGTGAAGGGGCTATAAGCTAGGCTGAGTTTGACCAGCTCGCAAATGAGTCCGCTATCGATGAGCCGGGTAGATATTGGCAGACTACTGGTCAGACGGATAGTGAGGTCTATTCCGCTTGCTTGACTGTGCAGCTAGGGAGGTAGCAGTCTCTGCGAAGTGTATTAGACCCCAGTGATATCTAGAGAGGAACTGTACTGATATGTGTACTTGATGAGTACTGACTTGCTTGGATTGCATTTCGCATAGGACATTCGGCTATGTAGGCCTTACATTGCATCAGTGTGGCCGATGACATTCATATCTCGCTTCGCATGGCCTTGGTATGGTCGATAGCCTTCATGTCTTGCATTACATAGCCTTGGCATGGTTGATTTTATTCATGGACTTACCGCATACTTCTGCATTACTTGATATTGTATATTCAGCGTTTGCCTTGCGCACACACTTACACCACCGTCTAAACTTTTATAAGCTTATACACGACAGTTGCGTGCAGGTAGATGGACAGCAGCAGCGCTGAGGTAGGAGGGCATATCAGGACCTTTTGGAGCTTTTTTATCACCTTGTATTTCCCTTTCCTCATTGTTCTTAAAGTTTTTGATATAGTGGATATGTGGTGATGTTGTTTTGTGACTTGATTATGCTTGTGGTTATGCTCCATTATAAAAAAAAAATTATTCTGAAAATCCTCCTTATAGGATCCTAGGATCGAAATCTGGCATTTGATTGTCAGGAGCTGAGAGTGGGGCACTATGGAGGCTGTCGGCACCGGACTCGACAATCAGGATTCATGTGAACCCAATTTTTGGGTTCAGGACGTGACACCATGTATGCCTTCAGTTGTTCTTTTTATGTCTGGTAAATACCAGTGACCTGGTTGACGACTAACTGCGAATCACTGAAGACATTGAGATGAGTTACACCTAAACTCGCGGTGAGTCAAAGGCCAAGTAGCAAGGCTTCGTATTCTGCTGTGTTATTCGATACTTGGAATCCAAGTCATAAGGCATATTGGATACAAGTTTGATCGGGAGTCTCTAATACTACCCCACCCCTACTTGCCTTAGAGTTGGAGGAGTCGTCGACAAATAATTTCCATGGGGCCGGGCCGGGTGATGGGTCGAGGGAAGAGGACGCCGATGCTCCGATAATTCCGTCAGACTCATACATTGTGTTGATTTTTGGAATTACTTCGACAATGAAGTCAGCCACGGCTTGCCTTTAATGGCTGTTCTTGGCCTGTACTGTATATCGAACTCGCTCAATTTAATAGCCCACTTCGTAAGTCGGCCGGAAGCTTCTGGTTTCTGAAGGATCTGACGCAATGGTAGGTCGGTCATGACGACGACGGTGTGAGCTTGAAAGTCTGGCCGAAATCGTCGCGAGGATACTACCAGGACCAAGGCTATCTTTTCAAGGGGAGGATACCTCGTCTCTGCCGGTAGTAATGCTTTGTTGACATAGTACACTGGTAATTGTTTTCCGTCACATTCTAGTATGAGGGCCGAGCTAATCGCTGCGTCGGATACAGCTAGATATAATAACAAACTTCTCCCGACTCGAGTTTGGATAACAGGGGTGGAGACCCGAGATAAAACTTCAATTGTTGGAACGCTGCTTCATACTCTTCCGTCCATTCCATCAATTGTCGCCCATTCAATTGCTTGAAGAACGGGAGACATTTATTGGTGGCTCGGGACAGGAAACGGTTGAGCGTGACTACTCGCCCGGTCAGCCTTTGTATGTCTTTAATCGTCTTGGGAGACTCCATGTCGAGTAAAGCCTTGATTTTCTCGGGATTCGCTTCGATTCCTTGCAGACTAACAAGGAACCTAAGAAACTTCTCCGAGCTTACACCGAAAGCACACTTGCTCGGATTTAACTTCATTTTATATTTGCGCAAGGTCAAGAACATCTCTTCTAAGTCTGCTATATGGTCGGCTGCATGTATACTTTTGACGAGCATATCATCTATATACACTTCCATGGTTCGGCCGATCTGTCGAGCGAACATTTTGTTCACCAACCTTTGATATGTTGCTCTAGCATTTTTCAAACCAAATAGCATCACTCGGTAACAATAAAGAACTTTATCAGTGACAAAGGTAGCTTTAAATTTATCAGATTGATGCATTATAATTTGGTTATACCCAGAGTAGGCATCCATAAAACTAAGTAATTCATGTCCTGCGGTACTATCTACCAATTGTTCAATCCGGAGAAGAGGGAAGCTGTCCTTGGGGCAGGCTTTGTTCAAATCTGTATAATCAATACAGAGACGCCACTTCCCGTTGGCTTTTTTCACGAGCACAACATTAGCTATCGAGTCCGGATAGTATACCTCTTCTATGAATTTAGCCTTGAGGAATTTGTCGACTTTCTCTTTGATGATAGTATACCTTTCGGAGCCGAGAAGACGTCTTTTTTTCGGATTCGTTGGTAGGTCAGATCAATGTTAAGTCCGTGAGTCATGACCGAGGGATCGATTTCAGGCATATCTTCATGGTTCCATGCAAATACGTCGGCATATCGTCGAAGTAAAGCGATCAAATTGTCTTTGAGAAGCGACTTCAGGGATGAGCCAATTTGTACTACTTTCAATTCGTTTGTCTCGGTTAATAGTTTCGAGATAAGCTCTTCCATCGGTTGCCCCCGTTCGTGAGATCCAACTCGAGGGTCCAGTGACTCGATCATCGATATCTCCATCGAGACTTTTACTACTGTTGCATAGCGGCGTCGAGCATCTTGCTGATCTCCTTTTATGATTCTCACTCCCGACTCGGTCGAAAATTTCATGGAGAGGTGGTACGTAGATATCACGGCCTGTAGGAGGCTTAGAGAGGGTCGACCGAGTATGACATTGTAGAGGGATAATTGGTCGACGATCAAGAAGTCGACCATTATAGTCGTCTGGTGCGGAGGTTTCCCGGCGGTGAGTGGTAATGAAGCGATTCCTTCAGGAACTACCTGTCCACCAAAGAATCCTATGAGTGGGGTTCGGACTGGGCGTAAAGCTGATCGTCCAATGCCCATCTTGTCGAACGCCTGAGTGAACAATATGTCCGCAGACGACCCAGTATCTACCAGTACGCGGAACACTTTCCTGTTAGCAATAGTGAGGGCAATGACCAGCGCAATATTATGAGGATGATGAATGCCGAGGGCGTCGTATTCAGTGATTGAGATACAATACTTCTCTCTCCTCTTTTCTTTTGAGGGCCGAGATAGCAGGAGAATCTCGGACTCAGGATGATTAATGCTCCTGGCGTGATTCTTCCGAGCATTATTGGAGTCTCCCTCACCCCGAGTGTAACGCCCCGTACTTTTCCATACCCGAGTGTTACCAGGTAACCCAGCTTAGGAAGAATACAAACGGAACTTAGTTGAATGTTCACCTGTGTTCTACCCTAAATTAGACTGATAGGAGTATCATGCATTCATTCCTTGAGTCACCCAACTATTCATCAATACTTGGACAATCATTTGTTAGCTTACTTGAATTCATGTCTTAGAAGTGATTAGATCATCTGATTAGCCCTCTTAAAGACATGTCTTGGAACTAATTATAATGCTAGAATACTCGATTAGCTACTTGAACAAATGCATTGGGATTGGTCAGTTTACTTAAACAAATGTATAGAGTTAATTGGAATACTTGATTACTATACTTAATAAATATCTTAGAATAAATGAGAACACTTTATTAGTTCACTTAAACCAATGCCTTAGAAGTGATTAGAATACTTGATAGGTTGGCTTAAATACATGTCTTAGATTAATTAAAATATTTGATTAGTTTGTTTAAGAACATGTTTTAGAATTGATTAAATTACGTGACTAATTACTCTAAGCATATATCAGGGCATCTTATCCCTACTTCAACCACTAATCCTCAACCAAATGGTCTCTTGGACCCTTTCAACCGTTGACATTCAATCTTGGGAAGATCCGACCACGAGATCAGCAGGAAATCCATGAATATGGCCTAAATCAAGTCATGGGCCCCACCGAGGCATTGGATCTGCTTGATCCTTGATCAAGGGCCTTACCTGGGGCCTCCTTAGTGGGATGGATGGAGTGGATTCCCCAAAAGACATCACGGTGGACCCCTACACAATCACGTGCACTGAGAGTGCTTGTGCACGAGGTGCACTAGAAGCATTGGCTCGGTAAAACTAGCTTTGACCGAGCATTTCTCAAATATCTCCCGCCATTTCCCTCTCTGTTTTAAATGGACACACTTCAAGCCTCTAGGTGGGCCACCTCGCCCACTTTCCGAACCATCCAAGCCGTCCAAACTCTTCAGGGGGCCCGGCTTAACGAAACGGTATAGCCGTTTGATTACCCGTAAACGGACGAAGGTGATTGAACGCCACCGTCCATTCCTTACCAAAAAAAACCCGACCGAGAGCCTGTGGGAGGAAAGAGAGAGAGAACCGCCCTTCCTCTTTGGGAAGGACGAATCCCAGCCATCCAAATGGTGTTCTCTCAGCCGTCCGTCGATCCTCACGTGAGCTAGGGTTTCTTGTGAAAAATCGAAGCGAAAAACCTCCTATCCTCCGGCTGTTTTCTAGAAAAACGGTAGCAGGATTTCATCTCAGCCCTTCATTCGAATCCAATGGCCATAGGGAGATCTAGGGCTCGTTATAAGGGCGTTAGAGTCTAGAAAACAGGAGTTCATCCTCCATTTTTACAGCAGCAGCCAAAAAATCGTCGTTTCCTTCCTTTAGCGAACCCACCGCCCAAATCTCCCCCGAGCTCCGAAAACCTTTACCTATAAGCTTCCTAGGGTCGATACAAACCTTCCCAAAGGAGTGGATTAGAGGAAAGAGAGGAGGTTTTCAAGACGCCATTAACGGTGGGTCGTCTTCCTCAGCTATCCTTGATCGCTAATCTGCTGTTGATAGAGTTTTGGGTGCAGCAGAGAAAGAGAAACAGGGAAAGAAGAAGGAAAATAAAAGGAGAGAATGGAAAGAGAAGGGAAGAAAGAAGAAAGAATCAGAGAGTTAGTGTGTGGCGCGGAGGGCAAATGCTGTCCGCTGCTGTTGTGCCACAGCCGAGCTCGGTCTGAGTTCGAGAAGAACTCAGGACGAGTTGGGCTTGTTCCAGTCAGTTGGGTCATGAGGAAAAGAAAAGGAAGAAGAAGGCCATGGACTGAGAGAGAGGGAGAGTGTTGGGGTGGTGTGGCTGCACCATTACCCGCTGTTGCACCAACTCGACCCGAGACGAGCCAGCTGGGTCAGGTTATGAGTATCGGGCTAGTTTCAGACTGATGAGATGGGTCCAGTCCCGGCCAGCAATGGGCCCGAGTCGTGCAGCAGTAAGAGAAAGAAGAAGAAAAGCATAAGGAGAAGGCAAGAAAGGAAGAGCAGGAGAGAGGATGGATGTCGTCTCACACTTAGTTGCTGCACTAGGTGGCCCAGCGATCAGGTAAATCTCAGTGGGCCACTCCACGTATCTCAATGGAGCCCACTGCACATATGATGGGCCGCACATGAGGCAAATCTCAGTGGGCCACATCACGTTTAAGATTTGTGGGCTGCCAGCAACATGGCCACTAGGCCAGGGCAGGCCCAGCATAACTGCCCCATTGGGCCATGATGAATGCAGCACTCAGCCCACTAGGCCAAGCTTCAACTGGGCCTCCAATTTGGGCTGAAACCAGCCACTCGATCTGGGCAGAAATCAGCCCAGAATTTGGGCCAAAATCAGATCCACCCAGCCCTAGTGTTGGGCCATAGCTGGGCAGCTATGCCAAGCCAAGTTCAGGCCCAGTTTGGGCCTCAATGATGGAAAATTCTAGGCCCAATTCGGCCCTTGGTTAGACATAATATTGGGCCCAAATTGGGGCCATTTGTTGGATAGGAATCTGGTGGGCCTGGTCATTCTAATGCAAGCCCAAATAACTTTAACCATGAAATCCTTCAAACCAACTAGACTCATTTTAAGGTATTATTGTCATTGTTATCACCCACATTATATGGATTTCTAATGTTATATGTGATTAGACATTAGTAGTCTATAAGCAAAATTTGGATTATCAATTACTAGTATTTTATTTAACTCTTGTAAATAGTATCCTTAATAATAGATCTTAGTATTTATTATTAGCGTAATAATTGTTATTACTATGTTAACAAATATTGATTATATACTAAGTTTAATAATTAATTCTAATCATTAAATTAGCATTGTAATTTATTGTACACCAACTACAATTTAAATCCTAGAGTTGAGGCTACAACTAGACCTTAGAATGAAAACCCTAAGTCTACGCTAAAACCCTAAAGATAAAATAATTAAAACCACAGGCTATGATTTTAAACTTTAGGTAGTTTGTAGGGCTTGGATCTAATCAAACAAGTTCCTGATTTATGGTAGGATTTAATTTTAAGGGAATGTGCTTCCTAGCAACATCAGTTGGCGATTCAAAATATAAGGTGATGATTCTTTCCCTTGAGCTTTCCATCTTCTCATTAGCTTAAGTTATAGTTTCATTTTAATTTAGATTTATAATTATTATATCTCTCTCTTATAATCACATGTGTTAGCTGGTGAAAATTAAATTTCTATATTACATGCTTAATGTTTATCCTGCGTAATTATTCGTACTTGTGGAATATTTGTGGATTGCCTATAGAACTTAAACTGGTACACCGTGGGAAACCCCCACCTGTATGTGTACACCCATACTTGGAATATAACCCGACTGGTTGTGATAGTAATGGACCTTCGGCTTAGTGGTTATTGAATGGTGGTTTAAATTAATCGTTGATGTGGGCCTACCATCCAGGGTTGTTGTGCCTAACAGTTTTCAAGGATGATCTTTTATCGTACGGTTTTGATACTAGCCATATGAGGCCTATTTTGATAATTGTCCTATGTGGCTTGTTTGATATCGCCCATGTGGCTCTGTTCTAGTATTTTTCCTATATGGGTTTGATGTTTTATACTGTGCAATCATGCAATGGTAAGCCCTATATACTTTAATATGATTGGCCACTAGTTGATAGGTTTTCATTAAACATCCTAAGATGGTAGCCTCATGAGCCGAGAATGGTGGTAATGAGACACTATGCCCGAGTTGTCGGCATACGCTGGGCCATGTGCTCCCCGTAGTGACCTTTGAGCTTATATAAATTAGCTGGTTGTAAATGGACTAATAATGACTTGGTTAATCATGCATAAATGGCACGTATTGTTCCGACTGGGTGATGTTTCCCAAGGTTCGATGATTCCGACTGGATGATATTTTCTAAGTTCGATGATTGCATGGGTGACGGCCCACTGTCCGCACGGATGAGCATCCCTGGGGCTTTGATTGCATTCACGCATCCATGCATCTAATAAGACTGTATTTACTCTGTTTTGTTTGTCTGGTTGTTTTATAACTATGCTTATCTAATGCGGCGGTGTGTAATCTTGAGGGAAATTCACACTGAGTTAGCCACTCATCCATCAAATATACAACCGTACAGGTAATACAGGTGGTTTAAGTGATATGCATGTTCAGACTTGATGAGGAGCAGGGTACGATCACCAGGGATGCATGACTGTACTTGCCTGGAGGAGCTGCGTGATCTTACGGCTTATATTTATGTACTTTCTGTTATTCTTGTAAATCTTGTACTTCTTAAATTCAGAGACGTTAGTTTGTATAAGTCATTATGGGCAGATTCTTGTATATTTGAATGATAATAAGATTTTTCTTTATGTCGATTTATCCACACTACGCTCATCTGCTCACTCTGATGAAAAAAAAAATGTACACTCGAATTTGACCATCCTTTAAGGTTAACACTCGGGTTTTTGGGAAACGGGTTGTGTACTCGGGTCCTGAAAAGTCGGGTTGTTACACCGAGGCCCACCGATAATAGTTCGGATCTCCCCTGTGGGTCGGTTTTCACTCAAGAGTTCTTCTACAGTGTCGACTCCTTGCACATGTTCTCCGAGTCGGCCCTCCTTAATGAGCTGCTCGATTTCATCGTTTAAGTGATAACAATCACTTGTGTTGTGACCATAGTCACGATGATAGTGACAGTACTTATTTTTACTTCGCCAATTCGAATTCCCTCGGAGTTTCCCGGGCAAGTTGATAAAGTCTTCATTCTTGATTTTCATTAACACCTGCTCCTGAGATTTATTCAGAGGGGTGTATTTAGAAAACCTTCTATCGGGTCGTTTGCCCGACTTACCGTCATCTCGCGCCTGATCGTCTTTTCACTTCTTCCCTCCATCTGATTCGGCTTCTTTCTTGACCGACTCTTTAGCCGAGGGTTTTGCGTTCTAGACCGTCTCGTGCAGGAATCACGTTTCTTCAGCATGCCCATATTTATCCGAGCGAGCCATAAACTCATTCAGGGTCTCCGGCGGATTTTTATCAAGGGATGCTAGAGAGGGTTTATCTTTGACTCCTTGCATGAGCGCGTTAAGTGTCGTCTCTTTCGAGTGTTTTTGAACCTGAAGAGATTCGAAGTTGAAATGCTTGATGTAATCCTTCAACAATTCTCTTTCCTTTTGGACTATATTGTTCAGATGTGCAGGCGGCTTCAGTTTCTTCTTCTCGCCGATGAAGTTAGTAAGGAAGGCATCGCTGAGTTCTGCAAACGAACTGATAGACCTTGATTTTAATTATTTGAACCAAAGTCGAGCCACGTCGGTCAAGGTGAGGGAGAAGGCTCGGCACATAACAGCATCCGAGGCATCACGCAACTCCATATAAGTTCTGAAGCATTCGATATGCTCGTTGGATCAGTTTTTTCGGTAAAAAGAGCAATCTGAGGTAGACAGAACCTTTTCGGTAACCGAGTCTGCATTACTTCATCCACAAAAGGGGGAGCTTTTTCTTCAGAATTGTTCGAATGTGTATTCCGACCATGATTCATGTCCGCCATCTCTCTCGTCATTTCTTCCCATACTTCTTTTTTAAGTTCTGGATATCAGCTCTCCAAGGTTCAGCACTTTCTGTCATTTCCTCCACAGGAAGCCGACTGCGCCTCCTCTGATCTATTTTATGACGTAAGTCTAAGGGGGGCAATGCGGCTGTTACTGAACGAGCTGACGCTGGTTCAGCCGGATCTTGGTGTTGGCTCGGCTGATGGAGCGATCGTGGGGCAGTATGCTGAGCACCAGACGCTGGTGGGGGAACTTGTGTTGTCTCGTGATGCTGTTGCATTTGTTGATTTTACAGCTGCTCCAACATCTGTTTCATGACATTCATATCGAATCGCATCTCTTAAACCTCTTGATCCAGTCGCGCATTCCCTCGGCCTTGTCGACTATTGGTCGCGGTAGATGCTATGGGCGGAGTTGCTGTCGGTGCCGCTGGCGGGGCTCCTTGAGCCACACTAGCAGCTGCTTCGTTTGTTTCATTCCGTCCACCCTTTTAGTTGTCACCATTAGATTTTATTTTTCAGCTATTTAAATAGCATGAGAAATGACTTTTTGCACATTTTTCACTGACGGCGCCAAACTGTTGGTGTATTTTTATGAGTGGATCTTTTGCTCGGCCCGTCCCTCGCCTGTACAATAACAAATACAAAGGGGACCCTAACTAAAGCCGGGGAATCTCCGATGCTTAAGTCAGTCTCAAGAACAATGGCAAAGGATTTAGGATTTTTCTGTTGTGTACCTTCTACCGTAAATGAGATGATCCTTTATAAGCTTAGGAAAATCCTATCGTATGAGGATTCTTTTCCTTTATCTTCGGAGATTTGATCCTTTTGATAGATTTCACTCGATCCCGAGATCCTCGAGATCGGACACTTGTACTTTTGAATTTTCGGGACGGTATTTGTATTCACACCGTCTTTCCTTGGCTCGGATCAGCCATTACCGACTCTGGAAGAGTCTCGGCTGGCTTAAGAGAATAAGTTTTTTACCTTCTAACAGGCGAAATAGTCTCGGTATTTATCTGTCATTCTTCCTTATTCCGTGGCCGACGCAACCAACTTATCAAGTCGGTTTCTTATTGTCGGTCGGGTAGCTTATAACTTATTTGACCTTAGTCGGCTTACACTGACGTTGCTAACTCGTCAACCGAGTCAACTTAGGTCGCATCTGCCTCCTAGATTTATATACCAGTATCTCGAACCTAGCTGCTTTCTCCGAAGTAGGGGTAGAGTTGGTTCACTCCATATCCAAGTCTTCAGACTTGATACATTTTTCTCCAACACTTGTTGTATCAATTCTTTAGTTATAATATAAGTGTATTATAAGTGTATACTCATATATTAGATTTGTTCTTTATCTAATATCAAGCAATTTTTTCGAAAGATACATTATTATAATTGTCCCTAGTGATTGATTGTAAGTTTTTTCTTTCTTTCGCTCAAATATCAAGCAATGCTTTCAAAAAATGCATATATCAAGCAATGCTTTCAAAAGATGCATTATTATAATTGTAAGTCATTGATTGTGAGTCTTTTTTTCTTTTGCTTGGTTTACACTACTATTTTGAAGGTCTTTTCTTGTAAAATGTACAAATTAATCCATCTATAGAGGAAGAACTCCGCCCTGCAATTATCTCCTAATCCTTATAAATTTCTGCAGTGATTAAGTAAGCAACTAATGTTCTTAAAATCTAATCATATATATTCACATTGAATATATAGCAATCAAAGTTGATTAGTTTTAATCTAACCAACGTATCAATTCTCGCACACCCGCACCATAGAAAACAAATCCAGCAGCAGTTGTGGCAGGCCTGCACAATGCTATGGGATATTTTTCATTTTTAGCCATCCTTTAAATATCCACCAATCCCATAGCCAGATAATCAAATAAGCTTTAATTTCGGTCCATGATACAACTACACTGAGTATCTTAATTTGGACGGTCTAATTTCCAACAACCAACGAATCAACCATCCAAAATGAAAAACAAGATGCGCATATCAAATCATCTAAACAAAACCATAAAAAGCAAAATATAAAAACTATCATACTACCATTTCATATCATATAAACCCCAAATATAGATCAAACAAATTACATAAATAGGCAGAGAGCTGCTGCGGGCTACGCTTTCCTTTTTGCAGCCACTTCAACCGCTACTACTGTTTTTTTCAACCACACACACCCATTAAAAACACACTCTTAGTAATTAAAAGAAGTTCCAAAACACACCCCTTTTTCTCTCTCTCTTTTCCCTACCAAAATCCCATCAAACACACTCCCCAATCTTTACTTTTAACCCCTCGTTTTGCTTTCTCACTAGAAAATCTGAAAAAGAAAACGAAAAAAGAGAAACCCAAACCATTTGAATTTAGCGCCTAAAAACTAAGGCGGGAATCATGATTTGATTTCTGTTAGACCCGGAAATTCTTGCCGGTGAAAGTCTGACCGAACTGCCAGCTCGCCGGAGCAATGTTCCAGGAGGTCGACTTGCGGCGATCGCCGGCGGTTACACGGAAGGAGAGAGACTGGCCCACCAGAACTGCGTTGGACTGCCAGTTCTGACCCCAGTTGCGGCTCATGCTCATCCATCCCGTCTTCGATCCCTTGATGCTGACGTGGACAATGTTGCCGGCGCCGGCCACGTTCGATATCAGGACGAGGTTGAAGTATCGGAAGCCGTTGATGGTGAATCTGATCCCTCCTTGTTTCCGGCATGGGACCCTGTTTCAGCACGCCAAGGAAAAAAAATTACACAAGCCTCCATGCTAACGTGCGCAGCGGGAATTCAAGTCCTTTTGGGACCGCATTCCGTAGCATTTGGTGCGTTTGGTACAGTAATAAATGAAAAAGCAGCTTTTTGATATGCTTTGAAATATACCGCATACATAGAACGCTGTTGAATTATACAATCCGAAAGAGCTATAACTTACGCAAGGGTGCGTATGTGGAAGAACAGGACGGAAGTAGTGTAAGGTTATTTCGGTCCTTTCACAATTAAAAAGAGAATCGATTGAAGGGGTAAAAGGGGAAAATACTGTTATACGTTGATAAAGGGGCCTGCGACAGTAGGGTTTTGCGTCTTTGGGACAGTCGAAAGTGACATAACATCGGCGTGGAAGGGCGAGGGAAAGAAGGGGCAAAACCGGAATCTTCTTATTAGAAATGCGCGATGGAGGTCAAAAGCAAGGCAGTGAATTTATATTTTTTCAGGTATAGTGACCAAAGTACCCATATTCCCAACTTTCGGTTGAGTTTATGACCGGGTCGGCCACCCATAGTAGGATCTGACACGAGGGACCTGTTAGTAATTCTGAGAAACTAACGTGAGCGGGCCACTGTCAGAGGAAAACCGACTACGATTGACCTCACACGTGTCCCTATCACCGTCGGTAATTTCAAGGCCGGAATCTGACACAATTATTGTTTTGGTTGTGGTACTACCGGAATCAATTTTTAGGGAAACGACTCAACATGCGTGAAATCCACACCGTCCATCAGTTACACCACTCTTTATTTAGCCTTAGATCCGGAACAATCAGGTGGAGCACCCGAAGTGGCCCACTGAGTTTGGGAATTCTTTGATATTTTTAGTACTACGTTGATACTGATGTGTCACATAAGATGAATGGATTGGATCAGACATAGACAAGACGCTGGGACTTCAGAAAACCAATGGTGAGAGTTACATCCCAACTGTTTCCTGCACCGTAGATCACCCAACCATAGGATCATCATGATTTTTGGGTTATACGGCGGATATATGGAAACATAGCTCACGGAGAACCGGATAGCGTTGTGGAGGGCCCACCGTGATTATTCTGTTTATCCACACCGTCCATCCCATTTCTCGGATGATTTTATGGAAAGAGCAACGTTAAAGTGGACCACACCAACTCTTGCATTTATTGCAACTTTCATTTAATCTTTTTTGCTTTAAATGCAACCCAAGTGCTTAATTTAATGTGGTCCACCTGAGCGTTGGATGTGCCTCATTTCTGGGTTCATACATTAAAATGATCCAAGAAAAGGAATGAACGGCGTGGATAAACAAATACACCACGGTGGGCACTCTACAGATCTGCCTTGGGGCAGTACGCAATCCGCGTTCACCAAATGGACGGATGGATCTCATGGAAGTTCCACCCACGTGGCCCGCGGTAAGCGAATGTAACCTGGCGAGTCGCATGGCGCGATGTGGGCTAAGGCGGTTTTCTGCAAAGCGGTCTTCAATAGCATGTGTACCGCTGGGGTCCGCGGACACAAACCAGCGACACGGGTGGATCCCTGACCGCAGAGCTCAGCTGAATGTATGCGTTGTATATCTACACCGTTTATCCGTTTTGCCAGCTAATTTTAGGTATTTGCCCCAAAAATGAAGCAGATCTGAATCTTAAGTGGGCCACACTAAAAGAGACGCGGTTTGCGTCCTACACCAGCCGTACTCGGTCTTGGCAGGGGCTGTAGGGCCACAGGGACTGTGTTTCATCCACACCGTCCATCAATTTTAAGATATCATTTTAAGGTATGGGAAAGAAATGGGAGGCAGATCCAAGGGTCAAGTGGGCCACACCAAAGGAAGAGGTGGTGATAATGACGCCACCGTTGAAACCTTCCTAGGGCCCACTATAGGCATTCACCCTCCACTATGAGCCACTTGAGCCGGGGATCTGCCTCTTTTTGGGGGTCATGCCTTGAAATAATCTTTTAAAATCGATGGACGACGTGGATAAAACACATACATCATGGTGGGACCCCAAGCCCAGTTAGGACGCAATCCACGCCGCAACTGAAGGGATTTACTATCATCACACGTGCCAATGACACTCGTGGGAGAGCTTTACGCCTTCCATCAGCGGGGCAGACAGATCCTTTGTACTTTAAAGGAACCACGTTTCCCACTTCCGGTAGGAGAGAATCCAAACGGAACTGATAGCCAGAAAAACCCGGTTCAAAGTACCGGATTCTGACACAAAAAATGCATCTCCCTTCACCGCCAACCGGAATCTGACCCACAATGTCATTCTAGAAAGTAGTGTACCGGAATCCAATATAAGGGCATTTTTGTAAATCTAATCTAAATCTGACGCACAATGTCTAAAAATAGAAAACATGAACTGACGTAGACGACGGGATCTGACACACATCGCCGGAAAAAATTACCTGCGGAAAGAAACGGGGACGATTCCGGCACGGTACTCGGCGATCTTGAGGAACATGGGCATGGCGAGATCGAAGTGGGGGCGAGGAGGGTTGCACCACCCGCCATTGTCGCTGGGAAGAGCGTAGTTAGGCGGACAGAAGTTTGTAGCGGTGATGAATATCGAAGGACTGCCGGAATGGCACCATGTCGGATCGTCGGCGCATTTTATCTCAAAGCAAGCACCGCAGCTCAGCCCGTCGCTGAAAAGCGCCGTGCTGAGAGCCGCCGTGTTCACGCCGTATCCCTGGCTGTAGAGATTCCCATATCCGCAAGCTCCTCCTGCAAAAAACAAAAAAAGAGATGAGATTTGAGTTGGGTTTTGTCAAAAAAGGGATTTGATTTGAAGTGGGATTTGAAAGGTTTGGGGGAAATGCAAAGATGGAAGTGCGTTTTCCATGGAGCTGAAAGTGGGTTTTTGATGCTTCAATGGAAAATGCAGAAATGGAAGTGGGTTTCGTCTCTTGTACTGCAAATGCAGAGATTTTGTGGGGTTTTCATGCTTACATTGAAAATGTGGAGATAGAAGATCGGTTTCGAATGCTCAAAGAAGAAAAAAAAAAAAAAAACAGACAAGCTTGGGTTTTGTATGCTGGGATGGAAAATGGAGAAAAAACATAGGTGGGTCTTGCATTTGCAGAGATAGAAAAAAGGGTTGGACGGGAAAAGAAGAAGAAGAAGAAACAGAGCCTGAGGCAAGATCTTTTAGACATGGACGGAAAAATGCAGAAGAAGAAGAAGCAGGGGAATGCAAACGTCCGTCATAACAGAGGAGAAGAGAATGAGATTCGTTTCTAGGATAACGCAGAGGAAAAACCAACGGCTTTTTGACTACTTTCTCGAGAAAAAGTACAGACCATTCAACTACACACCAGTATAAAAAATTAAATTTTTTAAAAAAAAACCCTAGCCCGGAATCTGACACACAGACCAGGAAAGAAAAAAAGCAATACGAGTCGCCTTTTTCTGACGCGTTACCGGCAAAAGCAGAAAGAGATAGACCATTTCACTACACAAGAACAGAAAAGAAAAACAATGCCGGAATCTGACGCACGGCCGGAAAAAAACCGACGTCTTCTGACGCACTACCGGCAAAAACAGAGAAGTGACGGTTTTCAGTCACATACCCATGGTACCAGAGGCATCGCTCCCACCGTAGAAGGTGGCGTGGGCGTTCTGCCACGGCCCACCCGAGTAAACGCCCGGAATTCGGGCGTCAGCTAGCGTCAAAAACGAGATGAGCGAAGCGACAGTGATGACGACGCCTACAGTAGCCATACCGCTATGGTAGAGAGAGGGAGAGGGAGAGGGAGAGGGAGAGAGAGAGAGATGGGATGAAGGAAGGAGGGAGGATGGTGGAGTATTTAAGGAGGGTTGAAGGAGGGCAGAGAAGGAACTGTGTGCGGAAGTAATTAATAGCTCTGCCCCGCTGGAATCAAAGCGTCAATGGAAAAAAAAGGATGTGGGCTCCAGTGGTACGGCAACCACCGTAAGTTTACGGTTGTACGAAGCGTATGTGGGCCCACGTTTTTTACGAAGGACATCCAAACCGTCCACGAGATTCTTGAGCTCATGTTATCTCAATTATAAAAGTATCATGCTAATAAAATATTTGTGCGGGTCACAGAACATGGATTAACATGAGAGGAAATGATTATCCTTGATTTTCACGGGGTCCCACTTCAGTTTCAAAACAGACCAGTTGTTCTTTTACGTGACCCTTCATCCAAAACAGATGGAGTTTTCGTGTCATGGATTTCAGATAAGGTAAATAGTGGGCCTGATATTCAAATCAATGGTAGGCGTCAATCTAAAAAGTATCAATATTGTGTGGTCTACATGAGGTTTGGAATGGGATGATTTTAGTCTACCGAATTTAGATTGTGTTCTCTCAGCTGATGGACGGATTGGATGTGATGAATTCATTACATGAACACCACTTCTTTCTGGTACAATTATTTCTTACGGTGGTACCGATACCACCGGAGTGTGCTCTAGTGAGAAAGGGAAGAACAGGATGGCGGAAAACCGGTAACTCGGTGTAATTTTTTGCCTGATTGACGAAAATATCCCTAGGGTTTTTTTTTTCTTTTTTTTGGGTAGTGGTAGTAACCACCGTGTACGGCCCACTGCGGACGGTTGCAGTGGCGAGTGGTCCCAACTAAATCTGATAAAATCGTATGGTTAACCATCATGTGATTAGTCTGGTGTTTGGGCCATGCTATGTTTGCTGGGGGAGGAGGAGAGAGGATTAGGTGCAGCCCTTATCGGGGACGACATTCATGTATATATTTTATATCCATACCGTCCATCCATATTTTGCTAAGTTATTTTAGAGCATGAGCCCAAAATTTAAACAGATCCAAATATGAGGTGGAAGACATACTACAAAATAGAGGTGATTGAAGACCCATCATAATATTTATTTGCAATCCAACCTATTGATAATGTCATAGGGACCTTGATGAAGGGAAAAAATAAAAAAACAAATATTAACTTGATTTAAAACTTTTGTAGCTAAAAAGAAATTTTTAATGATCAATCACCATTACTTTCCATGACATGGTCCACTTTGAGGTTTGGATCTACTTCATTTTAGATCAGGCATTGAAATGAGCAGTAAAACGGATGAACTGTTTGGATATATGATACATACATCATCATAGTGGGCCTCACTATTTAGGGTCATGTAGTGTTAGGTGAGGCTTGGGTGGTACCTAATTAACTCTCTCTGCTCGTGGCTTACTGCACACGAGTTTTAATATTCATGGGTCAATGGTACACGCATAGGAGTTTCAATACTAAGGTTAAGGGTTTAAGTACTGATGTATCAATGTGATGACGGTGTGTACATTTAAGGAAAAAAAATTGTGAAGGTTGAATAAGTTATGATAGGTGTGAAAACGAAAGCAGAGCACAACTAAGTACAACTCACCATCTCCATAATTAACGGAATAACTCTCGGGCTATCTTAGCCTTCCCGAGCTATCTTAGCCTTCTCGAGTGTTTGGTCTTCCTTCAACCTTACTATAATCACCCTATAAGGAGTTGAATGAATATAGACATCTAAGTTTGTCTAGAATGAGAAATTTCTGACTGTACGACCAGTATATGGCCCATTCCTGAGACGAAGCGCCCACCCTATTTTACATCCCCAAATACTCCCCAAGTGTACGGATGCCTTCCCAAAGGCCAAAAATGCCCCTACTTTTTCCTTCAAGTGGATCGGCCGCTACGCGAAGACGAGCACTGAGGCTCGTCGAACTCCGAGTTATATGAACGGTTCAAAAGAGATCAACGTTACATGTGCCCCACAATTATGTATTTATTATATCCACAACATTCATCCAAATTTCGAGATCATTTCAAAACATTATCCCAAAAAAAAAAATCATATCCAAAGATCAACTGGACCACACCACAAAGAGCAGCGGAAAATTGATTTTCAACGTTGAAACTTTTGTATGGCCCACCATAACATTTATCTTCCATCTAATCCATTCATGAGGCCACAAAGACCTGGATGAATTGGAAGAAAAAAAATTCGTAATGATCCAAAACTTCCGTGACCCCTGAAAGGGTTTCAACGGTAGACGTTCAAAGCAGAATGGCGTTACCATTTGCTACGGTCAGACTTATGGCTACGGATTATAACCGTAGCCATAGATACCATAATCCGTAGCAATAGAGTCCGTCCGGGGTGGGCGTGCTGAACTAGCGGCCCCCCGCACCACTTGCTGGCCTGTCCGGCGCGGCCACGCCGATCTGGTGAGGCCACGCGTATAGGGTGGGCCCTATGGCTACGGATAATAACCGTAGCTAAAGTCCGTAGCAACAGGTTTTTTTTAGTTTTTTTGTATTTTTTTTTTTAATGGAGAACTTTATTCTACTTATAATTTTTTCTAACACATATCTATATAAATATGTATATATAAGCATATAAAAAAAAATTTCTCTTTTTTTCCATTTCTTTCTTTATTCATTTAACAAGAATATCTTCTAAACTAAAATTAGTTACTTGATGTACCCTATATGATTTTGGGGTAGGAGAAGCTACTTTAACCAACCAACTTGGTTATTTTCAAAGATTTCATCAGCTCGATGATCGAAAATCCATTTCATTCACTTAGCGGTCAATTTTGTTCATTTCATTTACATACATTTCACGGTCATTTCGTTTCAATTCATCATCACTTCCATGCATTTCATGGTCATCCGAAACAATTCCGTGTTGATTCACGGTCATTTCGAGGCATTTCACGGTCAAACTCCTTCACTTCACGGTCATTTGCATGCATTTCACGGTCATTTCGCTTCAATTCATCATCACTTCCATGCATTTCACAGTCATCCGAAACAATTCCGTGTTGATTCACAGTCATTTCGAGGCATTTCACAGTCAAACTCCTTCACTTCACCGTCATTTTCATGCATTTCACAGTCATTCCTAGCGATTCCGTGTTCATTCACGGTCAATTCACTTCACTTCACTTCACGGCCATTTCCACGCACTTCGCGGTCATTTCACTTCACTTCACCGTCATTTCCATGCATTTCACGGTCATTCCCGGCGATTCCGTGTTCATTCACGATCATTTTGACGCACTTCACGGTCAATTCACTTCACTTCACGACCATTTTCAAGCACTTCGCGGTCAATTCACTTAACTTCACCATCATTTTTATGCATTTCACGGTCATTCCCTGCGATTCCGTGTTCATTCATGGTCAATTTGACGCACTTCACAGTCAATTCACTTCACGACCATTTCCATGCACTTCGTGGTCATTTCACTTCGCTTCACCGTCATTTCCATGCATTTCACGGTCATTCCTAGCAATTCCGTGTTCGTTTCACGGTTTAGGTTTTGGGATTTGAGAATGGGTTCGGGTTTAGGTTATAGGTTTTAGTTTCGGTTTAGGTTATAGGTTAATGGTTTAGGTTTAGGTTATAGGTTTTTGGATTTGAGAATAGGTTCGGATTTAGGTTATAGGTTTTGGTTTTGGTTTAGGTTATAGGTTCTGGGATTTGAGAATGGGTTTGGGTTTAGGTTATAAGTTATAGGTTTAGGTTAAGGTTTAGGTTTAGGTTTTAGGATTTGAGAATGGGTTCGGGTTTAGGTTATAAGTTTTGGTTTCGGTTTAGGTTATAAGTTAACGATTTAGGTTAAGGTTTAGGTTTAGGTTATAGGTTTTTGGATTTGAGAATGGGTTTGGGTTTAGGCTATAGGTTTTGGTTTTAGTTTATGTTATAGATTTTGGTTTAGGTTATAGGTTTTGGGATTTGAGAATGGGTTCGGGTTAAGGTTTAGGTTTAGGTTATAGGTTTTTGGATTTGAGAATGGGTTCCGGTTTAGGGTATAGATTTTGGTTTTAATTTAGGTTATAGGTTTTGGTTTAGGTTATAGGTTTTGGTTTTGGTTTAGCTTATAGGTTTTGGTTTAGGTTATGTTATAGGTTTAGGTTAAGGTTTTGGTTTAGGTTTAGGTTATAAGTTTAAGTTATAGGTTTTGGAATTTGAGAATGGGTTCGGGTTTAGGTTATAGGTTTTGGTTTTGAGAATGAGTTCGGGTTTAGGATATAGGTTTTGGTTTTAGTTTAGGTTATAGGTTTTGGGATTTGAGAATGGGTTCGAGTTTAGGTTATAGGTTTTTGTTTTGGTTTAGGTTATAGGTTTTGGTTTAGGTTATAGGTTATAGGTTTAGATTTTGGTTTAGGTTTTGGATTTATAGGTTTTGGTTTTGATTTTAGTTTAGGTTTAGGCTATAGGTTTTGGTTTTAGTTTAGGTTATAGGTTTTGGGATTTGAGAATGGGTTAGGGTTTAGGTTATAGGTTTTTGTTTTGGTTTCGGTTATAGGTTTTGGTTTAGGTTATAGGTTATAGGTTTAGGTTTTGGTTTAGATTTTGGATTTATAGGTTTTGGTCTTAAATCCCAAAACCTATAACTTAAACCTAAACCTAAACCAAAACCCGAACCCATTCTCAAATCCCAAAACCTATAACTTAAACCTAAACCAAAACCTATAACCTAAACCCGAACTCATTCTCAAATCCCAAAACCTCTAACCTAAACCAAAACCTTAACATAAACCAAAACCTATAACCTAAACCAAAACCTATAACCTATCCTGAACCCATTCTCCAATCCCAAAACCTATAACCTAAACCTAAACCAAAACCATTCTCAAATCCCAAAACATTTTCGTGTTGATTCACGGTCATTTCGAGGCATTTTACAGTCAAATTCCTTCACTTCACAGTCATTTGCATGCATTTCGTGGTCATTTGAGAATGGTTTTGGTTTAGGTTTAGGTTATAGGTTTTGGGATTGGAGAATGGGTTCGGGTTAGGTTATAGGTTTTGATTTTGGTTTTGGTTTAGGTTAAGGTTAGAGGTTTTGGGATCTGAGAATGGGTTCGGGTTTAGGTTATAGGTTTTGGTTTAAGTTTAAGTTATAGGTTTTGGGATTTGAGAATGGGTTCAGGTTTTGGTTTAGGTTTAGGTTTAAGTTATAGGTTTTGGGATTTAAGACCAAAACCTATAAATCCAAAACCTAAACCAAAACCTAAACCTATAACTTATAACCTAAACCAAAACCTATAACTTAAACCAAAACAAAAACCTATAACCTAAACCCTAACCCATTCTCAAATCCCAAAACCTCTAACCTAAACATAAACCTTAACCTAAACCAAAACCTATAACCTAACCCGAACCCATTCTCCAATCCCAAAACCTATAACCTAAACCTAAACCAAAACCATTCTCAAATCCCAAAACCTATACCTAAACCTAAACCAAAACCATTCTCAAATGACCGTGAAATGCATGCAAATGACCGTGAAGTGAAGGAGTTTGACTGTGAAATGCCTCGAAATGACCGTGAATCAACACGAAAATGTTTTGGAATTTGAGAATGGTTTTGGTTTAGGTTTAGGTTTTAGGTTTTGGGATTGGAGAATGGGTTCGGGTTAGGTTATAGGTTTTGGTTTTGGTTTAGCTTATAGGTTTTAGTTTTGGTTTAAGTTATAGGTTTTAGGATTTGAGAATGGGTTCGGGTTTTGGTTTAGGTTTAGGTTTAAGTTATAGGTTTTGGGATTTAAGACCAAAACCTATAAATCCAAAACCTAAACCAAAACCTAAACCTATAACCTATAACCAAAACCAAAACCTATAACTTAAACCAAAATAAAAACCTATAACCTAAACCCTAACCCATTCTCAAATCCCAAAACCTATAACCTAAACTAACACCAAAACTTATAGCCTAAACCTAAACCAAAATCAAAACCAAAACCTATAAATCCAAAACCTAAACCAAAATCTAAACCTATAACCTATAACCTAAACCAAAACCTATAACCTAAACCAAAACAAAAACCTATAACCTAAACCCGAACCCATTCTCAAATCCCAAAACCTATAACCTAAACTAAAACCAAAACCTATAGCCTAAACTCGAACTCATTCTCAAAACCAAAACCTATAACCTAAACCCGAACCCATTCTCAAATTCCAAAACCTATAACCTAAACTTATAACCTAAACCTAAACCAAAACCTTAACCTAAACCTATAACATATAACCTAAACCAAAACCTATAAGCTAAACCAAAACCAAAACCTATAACCTAAACCCAAACCCATTCTCAAATCCCAAAACCTATAACCTAAACCAAAACTTATAACCTAAATTAAAACCAAAACCTATACCCTAAACCGGAACCCATTCTCAAATCCAAAAAGCTATAACCTAAACCTAAACCTTAACCCGAACCCATTCTCAAATCCCAAAACCTATAACCTAAACCAAAACCTATAACATAAACTAAAACCAAAACCTATAGCCTAAACCCGAACCCATTCTCAAATCCAAAAACCTATAATCTAAACCTAAACCTTAACCTAAACCGTTAACTTATAACCTAAACCGAAACCAAAACTTATAACCTAAACCCGAACCCATTCTCAAATCCTAAAACCTAAACCTATACCTTAACCTAAACCTATAACTTATAACCTAAACCAAAACCAAAACCTATAACCTAAACCCAAACCCATTCTCAAATCCCAGAACCTATAACCTAAACCAAAACCAAAACCTATAACCTAAACCCGAACCTATTCTCAAATCCAAAAACCTATAACCTAAACCTAAACCGTTAACCTATAACCTAAACCGAAACTTAAACCTATAACCTAAACCCGAACCCATTCTCAAATCTCAAAACCTAAACCATGAAATGAACACGGAATCGCTAGGAATGACCGTGAAATGCATGGAAATGACGGTGAAGTGAAGTGAAATGACCACGAAGTGCATGGAAATGGTCGTGAAGTGAAGTGAATTGACCGTGAAGTGCGTCAAATTGACCATGAATGAACACGGAATCGCAGGGAATGACCGTGAAATGCATAAAAATGATGGTGAAGTTAAGTGAATTGACCGCGAAGTGCTTGAAAATAGTCGTGAAGTGAAGTGAATTGACCGTGAAGTGCGTCAAAATGATCGTGAATGAACACGGAATCGCCGGGAATTACCGTGAAATGCATGGAAATGACGGTGAAGTGAAGTGAAATGACCGCGAAGTGCGTGGAAATGGCCGTGAAGTGAAGTGAAGTGAATTGACCGTGAATGAACACGGAATCGCTAGGAATGACTGTGAAATGCATGAAAATGACGGTGAAGTGAAGGAGTTTGACCGTGAAATGCCTCGAAATGACTGTGAATCAACACGGAATTGTTTCGGATGACCGTAAAATGCATGGAAGTGATGATGAATTGAAGCGAAATGACCGTGAAATGCATGCAAATGACCATGAAGTGAAGGAGTTTGACCGTGAAATGCCTTGAAATGACCGTGAATCAACACGGAATTATTTTGGATGACCGTGAAATGCATGGAAGTGATGATGAATTGAAACGAAATGACCGTGAAATGCATGCAAATGACCGTGAAGTGAAGGAGTTTGACCGTGAAATGCCTCGAAATGACCGTGAATCAACACAGAACTGTTTCGGATGATCGTGAAATGCATGGAAGTGATGATGAATTGAAGCGAAATGACCGTGAAATGCATGCAAATGACCATGAAGTGAAGGAGTTTGACCGTGAAATGCCTCGAAATGACCGTGAATCAACATAGAATTGTTTCGGATGACCGTGAAATGCATTGAAGTGATGATGAATTGAAGCGAAATGACCGTGAAATGCATGCAAATGACCGTGAAGTGAAGGAGTTTGACCGTGAAATGCCTCGAAATGACTGTGAATCAACACGAAATTGTTTCGGATGACCATGAAATGTATGGAAGTGATAATGAATTAAAGCGAAATAATCCTGAAATGCATGCAAATGACCGTGAAGTAAAGGAGTTTGACCGTGAAATGCCTCGAAATGACCGTGAATCAACACGGAATTGTTTCGGATGACCGTGAAATGCATGGAAGTGATGATGAATTGAAGCGAAATGACCGTGAAATGCATGCAAATGACCGTGAAGTGAATGAGTTTGACCTTGAAATGCCTCGAAATGACCATGAATCAACACGGAATTGTTTCGGACGACCGTGAAATGAATGGAAGTGATCATGAATTGAAGCGAAATGACCGTGAAATGCATGCACATGACCGTGAAGTAAAGAAGTTTGACCGTGAAATGCCTCGAAATGATCGTGAATCAACACGAAAATGTTTTGGATGACTGTGAAATGCATGGAAGTGATGATGAATTGAAGTGAAATGACCGTGAAATGCATGTAAATGAAATGAATGAAATTGACCGCTAAGTGAATGAAATGGATTTTCGATCATCGAGCTGATGAAATCTTTGAAAATAACTAAGTTGGTTGGTTAAAGTAGCTTCTCCTACCCCAAAATCATATAGGGTATATCAAGTAACTAATTTTAGTTTAGAAGATATTCTTGTTAAATGAATAAAGAAAGAAATGGAAAAAAAGAGAAAAAAATTTTTATATACTTATATATACATATTTATATAGAAATGTGTTAGAAAAATTATAGGTAGAATAAAGTTCTCCATTATATATATATATATATATATATATATATATATATATATATATATATATATATATATATATATATATAAAAATAAAAAATAAAAAAAAAAAAAAAAAACCTGTTACTACAGACTTTAGCTACGGTTATTATCCGTAGCCATAGGGCCCACCCTATGGGTGCGGCCTCGCCAAATCGGCGTGGCCGTGCCGGACAGGCCAGCAAGTGGCGCGGGGGGCCGCTAGTTCTGTGCGTCCACCCCTGATGGACCCTATTGCTACGGATTATGGTATATATGGCTACGGTTATAATTCGTAGCCATAGGTCTAACCGTGGCAAATGGTAATGTCATTCTTCTTTGAACTTCTACCGTTGAAACCCTTTCAGGGGTCACGGAAGTTTTGAATCATTACGATTTTTTTTTCCTATTCATCCAGGTCTTTGTGACCTCATGAATGGATTGGATGGAAGATAAATATTATGGTGGGCCCTACAAAGGTTTCAACATTGAAAATTAATTTTCTGCTGCTCTTTGTGGTGTCGTTCAGTCGATCTTTGGATATGATTTTTTTTTTTGGGATAATGCTACGAAATGATCTCGTAATTTGGATGAACGTTGTGGATATAATAAATACATAAGTAATGGGCACATGTAACGTTGATCTCCTTTGAACCGTTCGTACAACTAGGAGTTCGACGAGCGTCAACGCTTGAACGAAAAAGCAGGGGGCATTTTGACCTCTTGCAGGGTGTCCGTACACCCAGGGAGGAAAGTAAAATGGGGTGGGCTTCGTCTCAGGAATGGGCCATATGGTGGTCGTACAGTTGGAAATTTCTCGTCTAGAATGGACATTTTTATCTTACTTGGAATTAGCAAAATTGATTGGCAAAGTGAGAAGTGGAATCACCTGACCGGGTGATGGTACCATGGATCCCCCTATAATATATATGTTTTAACTCTGACCAGCCATTTTACAAACTTATTTTAAGGCAAGAACTTAAGATCAAAGTGGATCAAAAGCCCATTATAGGAAACAACGGTTATTGAATGCCTTTCATTGAAAACTTCTATAAGTGCCAGGAAAGTTTTGAATCAAGCTAATATTTGAATGGCAAATAAAGAATACACTGGGCCTACAAAAGATTTCAATGACAAGTGGCATTATCTACACTGTTTCTTATGTTGTGGTCTATTTGAGTTTTGGACACATGTCTTAAAACAATTTGTCAAAATGAATGATTGGCATAAATATAAAAGAAATGCATCACAATGGACCCTACGGTGCCCAACACTACCTAGCTTGGCAGCGTTGGAGTCACAACCCAATGGGCTTTCTAAAAGAGTGAATGTCATGTGGGCATTATAGTGGTTCCACTATAGAGGCATGACTCTGGGCCCCATAAAATCATAACAAATTATGCTATAGATATTGTCAATTATTTTTCAACACGAACTCGCACCACAATGAGATTTCACTACAACGGGTGTGATGTAGAGCGGGTCGCGGATAATTTCATGGCCAAGTTGGATTAGAAAAGGCACGATCGATGACAGAAGTGATCCAGACCATCAGACTTTAGATTGGGTGTATCTCGCAATCCGGAATGAGTTATCTGACATAAAATATATGATTTTAGGGTTGAACGAGCTACTTTAGCCAACCAACCCTATTATGCCGGGTTGCCCAGCCCGGATTTGCAAGAAACCCCCTGATCTACGGTCGTTTTTATGTTTTAATTTCATTTTTTACTATAAATAGTAAGTTTTAGTTTGCTTATAACTCTTCATCCATTGGGCTTTAGAAGTTGTGTCCAACATGAAAAGTGCTTAGGATAATTAGGAGATCAATTTGGTGAAGCCAAATAGGACACTTACTATTTTTGGCCGAAAACCTTGTGCACTAATAGACATAATGATCGTGTATAAATAGTAAGTTTACTATTTATAGTAAGTCGCGGATTCTAAGAGTTTTAGTTGTAGTTTGAGTTTGATTTCTTTCTTATTGCTTGGTTTCTTATTTAAAGGGATGTGAACTCATTTTATTTCATTCAGCAATTAATTTCGAATTTTATTAAAGTTTATTTCTATTCTTTTGCTTTCTTTCCTCGTGGATTCGAGAAGTTTCTGTGAGGAGTCCAGAGAAGCTCCGTGGATTCGGAGTAGTTATCCTTGAGGAAGAGTAGTTATCCTTGAGGAAGACGGTGTTCGACCTCATCACGTTCATCCCTGCGTCAAGGTGTATAAGGCAATAAAAAACAGTAACCCTCACTCTCTAAATTATTTCACTTTTCGTGGCTCATCTGAATTGATGGGCTTATGTTTTTTTACTAACTAAATTTTAGGTTAGCATCTAATGATTGGAGTAGATTTTATATATCATTAGGAACCATCTTGAAAAAAATAATCAAAGATGAGTGTATTTCTCTGAGTTGTTTTCCTTTGTATGCCCACAGCATAGGTCTAGCATTAGTGCATTAGAACAAGATACAAGGACAGGATTTACATGGTGGATCTTGTTTCATCTTTTAACTGTCCAATTACGCTAACTTGGGAATATTTTAACTATTTTATGATTGTTTGCTTTCCTTTGATTACGGTCTCTTAACCTTTGGAATGACTCAAAATATTTTAATATTGTTGTCCCCTCTACAAGGTGGGGCCCATCGGATGAAGGGTTTGGCACGTTGTAAAATATCACGATTCAGTTTCTAAAGTTCTGATGTATTCCATTGTAGAGGTGGATTACGTCCAACAATACCAGCAGCATGACGTGTTACTAATGAAAATGTAGCGGATTAGGTGCAGCCCGGGCTCACCCAAGACGGTGTGGCCCTCAGACCTTGATGTATTTATTTAATATCCATGCCGTCCATCCGTTTTGTTAGATCATTTTATGGTGTGAGCCCAAAAACGAAATTGATCCATATCTCACCTGGACCATAACATAGGAAACATCTGCGTTTGAATGCCTCACCAGTAAAAACCTTATATGGCCCACCATAATTTTTATTTTCCATCCAAACGGTTTATAAAGTGACATAGACCTTGATGAAACAAAAAAAAAATAAAAAAATATCAGCTTGATTTACAACTTTTGTGGCCCACGTGAAGTTTCTAATGGTTAATCACCACTGTTTCTTATAATATGGTCCAGCTGAGATTTTGATCCGTTTCATTTTTGGGCTCATATGCTAAACTGATCTTAAAAAATAGTTGGACGGATTGGATATAGAA
This sequence comes from Magnolia kwangsiensis, assembly GCA_037074715.1. Classification (NCBI taxonomy): domain Eukaryota; kingdom Viridiplantae; phylum Streptophyta; class Magnoliopsida; order Magnoliales; family Magnoliaceae; genus Magnolia; species Magnolia kwangsiensis. The sequence continues at coordinate 117,821,539 of CM073578.1, forward strand.
TACATACATCAAGGTGGGCCCCACGGTAAGGGCCGAACCGTATTGGGTAAGGCCGGGCCGCACCTAATCCGCTCCCCGCGGAAAAAGCGTTGTGTCTCTTCGTCTATTGCAGCAAACAAAGCTGTAGGAATTATAGCCCTCCATATCAGGATTGCTGATTAAGTGGGCCAACTTGTGATTGGACAAATCCGACCGTACCATTGTTCCAGTATTTCACAGATTGAATGTGGGCCATTAAATTTTCAAAGGCAAGGATGAATTGTAAGGAAATCTTGTGTTATTTCCAGACTAAAATAGCGATCATATACACAAAGAGATGTGTATACACGTTAGCTTTGTATTCTAAAATCAGATACTAACATTACCAATGTTGTCTTCGAGAGCTTGGCTATGCCCACACGTGTGCATTCCAAGCAATGCATACGCCACCACATATGCAAGCATGGAAGACAGGTGAACTATCCAAGCCATTCATCAGGTGGACCACACCGTTTAGATTTTACTTACCAAAGATAAAGGCGATTCACTAATTAGGTGTTGCATGGTACAAGAAAAAAATGAACGGTCTAGAAAAGTTTAGCCGATTTTTAACAGATAACATTTATTCAACTAACTGTGGCCCGTTTTTGGGTAGACAGAGGCGATTATTCTCATATGGCATCTACATAATGGTACCCGACTGATGAACGGCTTGGATATTTCACACGCCTGCCACGTTGGGATGTGGTGGCGTGTGAATTACTTGAAACGAACGCGGGTGAAGGTCTCTCAATAATATCGTCATAATAGCTACATAATCCTTATTTCAGGTAACCTACTTATGGCTACCATAGTTCAGATACTTTACTTATCATGGCCCACCGTAACAACGGTCTCGATCACCAGATCTATCGGATATGTGTACCATCAAGAGGGAAAACACAGCGGCAAACTCTGTGGCCGAAGTCTGCACGCTGACATGGGCACACGTGTTAGAGATGGGCTTTTCATATGGGCCCTTGGTCAATTAATCCTGGCCCTAGAATTAAGCAGTTGATTCATTAAGTGGGGCCCACTTTCACAGGAAAGGGGGAATTATGGAAGCGGATTGGCTGGTGTACCACACACCGGCTGTATAGCTGCTGTAGCGACGTTAGCAAGTTTTGTGGGTCATATAATGAGGTATGCTTTATATCTAAACCGTCCATTTATTTGGCGAGCTACTTGAGCCAAAAAATAAGCCAGATCTAAAGATAAAATGGACCACACTGCAAAAAACTTTTACAGTGGGGGATTGAATGTCTGTCCTTGAGATCTTTTTGGGATCACGGAAGTTTCGGATCAATATGAAATTTGCTTTTATTATTCATCTATGTAATTTTTTTTGAACCTTATTAACAGAATGGAAGGAAAATAAACTTCATAGTGGGCTATGTTTTTTAATGGTGAAAATCATTATCGTCACTGCTATTTTTGGTGTGGTCTTTTTGAGCTTCTAATCTGATTCATTTTTTTAATAATGCACTAAAATGATCTTGAAAAATGGATGAACGGTATGGATATAATACATATCTCATGATTGTACACATGGTACATGCTTATGGCAATACACAGCTACATGACTCGTGTGTGGTACACCAGCCAATGCGCTTCCGGGAATTATATGATACGGTGGGCGCGGATTAGATACTACAGGTTGAGTAGCGAGTCTGTTACGGAAGTGATGTCACCGAGATCTTTTGTTCTCACTATGTTGTATATGTTGTATTCACACCGTAAGATCATTTTGAGATATTATTTTAGAACATGTGCCAGAGAATGAGGTAAATAAAAATCTGCCGTGGACCCAACCAACCAAAAAAGTAGAGAGAGTGATTCCTACCGTTGAAACTATCGTAAGGCCCGCCATAATGTTTATTTGAAATGCAACCTGATCAAAAGTTATAAAAGATAGGATAGGATGAAAGAAAGGAAAACAAAAATATCAACTTAATCTAAAACTTTTGTGGTCTTTAAAAGTTTTTAATTGTGAGCGTTACAATCCCCACTGTTTTCTCTGCTAGGGTCCACTGGAGCTTTGAATTTATCATTTAACTCATTATCTGGATATTGCCTTACTCCAAATGGATGGAAGGCATGGATATAGAACATACATCATGGTAGGGCTCATGGAGCTTAGTGACATCACTTCAATAGCCAGCCTGGCTACTCAACCTGTTAGTATCTAATCTGGGACACGGATTGCATCCTACCCCCACCTCGACAGTAATCCATCCGGGCATAGATCTGTGGAGCCCACCATAATGTAAGTTTTTTGTCCACACCAATCCTCATTTTCCTCATATCATTTGAAGATTTTGTGCAAAAAATGAGACAGGTCAACAGGTCAAGTCAACCATAAGGTGGAGATTGAACGTCCAACATTAAAAATTCTTAAGAGATGAATAAGTTTTAGATCAAGCTGATACTTGTGTTTTCACTTCATCCATGTTTACATGGCCTTGTGAATAGGTTGGATGGTAAAAAAACATCACCATGGCCCTTACAAAGGTTTCAATGGTAGATGTCATTATCACCACAAATTCCTTTGGTGTGATCCACTAGAGCTGTATACCTGTTAATTTTTAGAATAGAACCTTAAAATGATATTATAAAAGCAATGAGCCCCGCCCCCATCCGGGGGGGGGGGGGGGTGTAGGACATGGATCTGTCGGTGCAGGGGTAAAAGCATCCTTAATCCGCGCCCTAATATGGTAGCCTGCATATTTGTAAAGTAGTGCTCAAGTGACGTAACCAAGTTCTGTGGACCCTACTATGATGTATGTGTTGTACTCACAACGTTGATTCATTTGGGGCCTGTTTGGCCAGGCAGATCCCACGATATTAAGAGGGATGAGATCGGCAATATCCTTGGATAGGCATGACGAACCAAACAGGCCCGGTGAACTTGTCCAGGGATATAAGTCATCCCATGGATCTTAAGACAATCCATTGACATCACCATCGTTACCTTAAAATTGATCTTATCCCTTGGTTGAATGGATTGGAAGGTAATGGAAGGTAAAATCTCGGAATATGAGAGGAGTAACAAACAGACCCAGTGAACTTGTCCCGAGATATAAGCAATCCCATGGATCGCAAGACAATCTATTGACACCACCATCCTTACCTTAAAATTGATTCCATCCCTTCTAATACCATGGGATCTGCCCGGCCAAACAGGCCCTTGGAGATATTATTTTAATGCATTAATGAGAGAAGGAGATATATCCAAAGCTTTAGTGGACCGACCACATAAAATAGCGGGAAGATTAATGCCTACTATTGAAACCTTTCCAAGGACAGTTTTTTTGAAATCGTGTCTGAAAGACATTGAAAAAGGAAAACACAAATGTCATCTTGATCGGAAACTTTTGTCCACTTTAGAAGTTTTTAACGGTGGTATCACTCTCCTCACTATTTTCTGTGGTGGGTCGACTAGAGCTTTGAATGTGACTCGTTCTTTAGATTTCACTCTAAAATGATATCTCCAGTGGATGGACGGCTTGGATACAAAACATACATCATGATGGGCCTCACGGGACTTGGTGACGTAACTTTTATAGCAGTCTCCCTACTCATCCTGACAGTATTGCAGTGGGACGCAGATTGCGTGCTACCCCCGCCCGTCCCTAGCTCCGAACGGGAAGGTCAGTGGGCGAGCCCACCGTGATGTATCTGTACATCGAAGCCGTCTGTCCTTTTTCTCAGATAATTTTAAGGCATAAAAACAAATACGAGGCAGATCCAACTATCAAAGGACACACATGACTCTTGCATTTAATGCAACTGGCATTTAATTCTCAGCGAATTTCAATGCAACCAAGCTTATTATTCGGTGTGTTCCATTGATCGTCGGATCTGTCTCATTTTTTGTTTTGATGTTTAAAATAATCTGAAAAAAGGGATTGACGGCTTAGATGTACAGATATATTACGGTGGGCCCGCCCACAGACCTGCCCGTTCGGAGCTAGGGACGGGCGGGGATAGTACGCAATCCGCATCCATTTGCAGTGTAAGCCCGTATGTTGACACGTGGAGTCGTGGCTCGGTAGTCTAGACCAGTGGTGGACACCAAGGATTACCCGTGACGGGGAAGCTAAGTGGCGCCACCATGATGTTTGTGAGAAATCCACCCCGTCTATCCGTTTTGCCGGATACTGTTAGAACATGAGCCCAAAAACTTGGGCAGATTCAAAATTTAAGTGGGCCACACAACAGAAAAAAGTCAGAGAGGGAAATTCGTACAGTTGAAATGTTCCGAGGGTCCACTGTGACGTTTTTATGCCATCTAAACCGTTCATAAGATCAGTCCACTGGGATGAGCTGAAAAATTACGTGGCCCCACAAATCTTTCAATCGGTAGACTTTCAATCTCCATTGTGATCCTCTTCTTGAGTTTTGGATTGCTTATTTTTTGGCTCACCGTCGTGAAACAAAGGGACGGACGGGGTGAATTTCTCACAAATAATTTCCTGCGATCAGGGTCGCAGGCAATCCACGTCTGTAGTAGACCGTGGATGGAGAACGATCAAAATCCGCACCGTAGGATCCCAACGGCGCCCTCTCTCTACATGTCTGTGTAGACAAATCAAACGGTTAATATTGTTCCATCAAGGTATATTTAACCCATACAAGCTAGCAAGGCCCCACCTGTCAGAAATGGAATCTCGTGTAAGGTAGGGACGCGGATTTCCTGCGAAAGCAGGAAGTTCATGCGCAAGGATGCTGGGTGGGGTCCACAGAGATGTTTGTGATCAATCTACCCCGTCCATCCGTTTTGAGTGCTAATTTTAGAAACTGCGACCGGAAAGAGGTGGATACAAAACTAAAGTGGGTCATACGAGAGGGAAATTTGTATAAAGAAAGTCCTACTGTTGAAACCATCCTGGGCTCCACCTTGATGTTTATATGACATCCAAGCCGTTTATAAGGTCATACTACTGGGATGAAGTGAAAATACACCCCCCCCCCCCCCAAAAAAAAAAAAAAAAAAAAAACTTTATGGCCCAAAGGATGTTTCAACGATTCACACTGTTTCCTCTCGTGTGACCCATTAAATTTTTGAATACAAATAATTATTGGTCACATGTCCTAAAATGATCTCTCAAAGCAGATGAACGGATTGGATTTCTAACAAACATCTCGGTAGGTCCCACCCAGCATCTCTGGGCAGGAACTTCCCACGAAAGGCTTCTGTAGGAAATCCACGTCCGTAACGTAACTAACAGGCCGACAAATACATACGTCTGATAAAGACATTTAAAGATAACATCCAGAGAAATTTTATGATGTGTGGCCTACATATTTGAACACCACACACGGATTTTCAATGCTGAGAAGTGGGGCCTATGCTGCTGTAATTGATATCATCTGTTTCTTTTGACCTACCGTAGATTGACTACGGTTCCGTAATTTTCTTCGCAAAGCAATTTTAACATTTTGTTTTGAGGTCCACAGATAAACGGTTAAGAACAGACAAGCAAAGATGGCCCCATTCAGCGGAAAAAAGTCCAGTATTGGTTGCTGAGATCCTACAATCGTGGAGATTTTTTCAACATCATCTGTCTATGGTTTGGATCAACAGAGCAACGGTCAGGATTGCCTAACCATGTGCCGTAGTTGCCAGTCATTCCGTACAAACATGGCCTGCGTCCATATTTCCTCTCACCTTTAATAGCACACGGATAGCTCTAGGTTTAGTGTATAAATATTACAATAGTTATGGGTTGTTTAGGTATATATGGTTATACTTAAAACCCTAATTCTATACGTACTCTGAGTTAAGTGAAACTCTGATTAGGTCACCATTACTTTCTAAGTTTTCATTTGTCTACCATTGATTATATCTGTTAATGAGTACATGTTATTTGCTAAATTTCATTTGTTATTATAAACATTATTATTATTTGGTTAACATGCTCAATAAAATTCTTGAATGAATGAAATTCCTGTTTATAAGGGACTGTTTGTTAACCCTGAATTTTTGTACTTAACATGAATTTTGAAAAATATTCCATGTTTAGTGGTGTATGTTAACTCGGAAGAAGGAAAGCGCTGCTCCATTTTATGTTAAATTTTTTCCTTGATAGGAGTCTAGCTTAATGGGGAATCAAGAATATGCTCCGTGATTATTATTTTTTTAATTCAAAATTGTCCCTTACGACAAAGATTTTCTCTCTTGTGTTATACACATCCCAACTTTTAACATGAGACACTTATCTGAGCCCACAATGATTTGTATGTTAGATTCACACCATCTATCAACTTTTTTATATCATTCTAAAGCATGATTTGAAAAAAGATGTACATCCAAAGCTCAAGTCAACCACACCACATAAAGTAGTGGAACAGGAACGACTACCGTTAAAACCTTCTTGATGTCCACCGTGAAGCTTATTTGCCATCAAATATCTTTATAAGGTCACACAGACCTGGATAAAGAAAAAACACAAAAATCAACTTGATCAGAGCCTTATGTGGCTCCAAGAAGTTTTCAATAATAGGCACTCGATTCCCGCAGTTTCATGTAGTGTGGTCCACTTAAGCCTTAGATTTGTCTTGTTTTTTTTATCTTAATTCTTAAAATAATATGAAAAAATGAATGGATGGTATGAATAAAACATATATATCATGGTAGGCTTCACAAAGCTCTTAATTGTCCGTATTTAGGTAGATTTTGGTGGGGTTGTACGCAATCCCCTCCTAGATTTGGTGTGCGAATTATGTGCAAATGTCTTTCGCTAGAAGTTTCTGCGCTATAATCTTAGGTGGAGCCCACCATTATGTATATGATAAATGCAATCTGTCCATCCGTGTTTTGAGATCATTTTAGGTCTAAGAGACAAAAAAATGAGGTAGACACAATACTTAAGTGGGCCGCACTAAAGGAAAAGGAAAAAGTGGGTAGAAAAATTCCTATCGTTGAAACCTCTCCGAGGTCGACGGTGATGTTTACATGCCATCAATACCGTTCATACTGTCATTCCTAGTGAGATAAACTCAAACCACATATATTAGCATGATTGAAAATTTTTGTGGCCCTACAAATATTTTAATTATAGGTGTCCAATTCTCACATTTCCAACCCATTTGAGTATTGGATACGACTCATTTTTAGCACTATGTCCTAAAATGATCTCACAAAACAAATGGACGGGATGGATTTCACACAAATATCATGGTGGGCCCCACCTTGATTTCCAGCGGTGGACTTCCTAGGAAAGGCTTTCCCATGAAATCTAGCTTACACTTATGGACATGGTTATGCCAAAAATGGTGCCACTAGTCGGGTGGCTAGTGGTCAGTGCTCTGTGAGCCCACCATGATGTATGTGTTTCATCTACGCCATTCATCCATTTTTCCAGATCATTGATATAAAAAATGAGGCATATATAAATCTTGGGTGGACCACAACAAAGGAGAACAATAGTGATTAAGCGTCCACCATTAAAAAAAAAATAAAAAAATCTCTTATGGACCACCGTAATGTCTATTTGACCTCAAACTTGTTGATTAAGTCATACAAACCTAGATTGAAGGGAAAAACAAATATTAACTTGATCCAAAACTTTTGTGGGCCCGATAAGTTTTTAATGGTGGGCAATCAATCAACATTGTTTCCTATTACGCCATCCAGTTGAGATTTGGATATACCTCATTTTTGAGATCATGTTATAAAATGACCTATAAACATGGATGGACAGAGCGGATGAATTGAATACATCATGGTGGAGCCCACAGAACACTGACCAATAACCATTGGCTAGTGGCGGGGTACCTAGCCAATTAGCCTCCCCAATGTGGGTAAATGTGTCAAATTAATATATTTCAAACATTTTAGATGTTAGTTAATAAACAAGTTATTTTATATTCACTATTAGTTTTCCGACTTCAGATTCAGATTTCGAATTTCAGATTTAACAAATAGGCTCTAAGATTTGTGCATAACTTTGATAAGTTGTTTAGTGTAACGCTCTGAAATTTGGGATCGTGCAAACACTCGACCCCAAGTTCCCGGGAGTCACTTATAATCCGAATTTTAGTGAATTGTATAGAATCCAAATTTAATGAGCAAAAATGGAATCGACGAAGACATAAACTATAAGCTCAACTAGGCAACTGAAATGAAAGTAATTAAGTTATACAAATCTACAAAATAACAACGGGCCGCACAAGACGTCGCCCGACAAAAATACAAAAAATGAGATGTCCAAAAGAATAGTGCAGTGAGTCCTCTACTCAGCAATCCAAAATCAGCTTGCTCAATCTAGGGTGACCCGCCCATCAACTAGAAGTAAGATAGCTCATCTTCCTCGTCCATGCTCGCACCGCTCGGCTCGTCGAGCTCGGCATTACCTGCATCTACTAAAGAATCTGGTTGGTGTTTTAAAATCCCGTCCTAGAGTGGGAGTGAGTGATCAACTCAGTGAGTGTCATTAACCTGAAGTTATATCAATATTAATTTTATGATGAATTTAATGAAAGACATATATTCACAAATCTCTAACTAATCTTATTTATACACATGCATGAGTTATGGTATGATGTATGACCTCGCAACAACACTCCCTTAAGCGACTTCATCTAACAATTATGCATGACCGATACTTCCTCATTGCTACCTCAACTGCTAAGTCGTCAACTTAGCTAATGTGATGTGATTATGAACGTGTTAGCCGATTCTTTAATTAATTCCATTTATCCAACAGATTAGGAAAACTGGTACACCCTGTCGGTATCCGTGCCCTCAATCAGTTGCGAGGTCAGGGCTCCTCAACGTGCAAGGTCATGACCACACGATCCTTAATCCCATCGGGGTTTCCATCCCCGATTTCTAGCACATGGGGAGTGCTTGAAAGCGGGATCACTCACGGTCACTACAAGAAGGCTTGTCACCCTAGCGTAGGCCGACAACTCAGATATAGTGTCACATTCAACCATGCCTGGCTCACGAGACTATGGATCAATGTCTAGCAGTTTTCAGTGGACGTTAATGGACGAGGGGTGTTCCAGGTTTCAAATAGGCATGAATAAACATGGTTAACACACATAATTGGTCAGTTAGTGGACTAGACTGTCCAAGTTCAGGCGAGCACATACCATATGCCATTGGGTGCAAGCAACCCATATAATCCAACTACTATCGCTCATTTGCATCCGCCCAATCAGTCTAGTCACAGGATGGTCCAACCAACAGAACCACCTTCATATATCTTAGTTCCCTGACCAACCCAGAAAATGGGCTGCAATTTATAACATTTCTATCAATTAAGAGTTTATCTTTTAGTACAGGTGGAATCGTGTGTACAATACGTCAAGCATAAAGTTTCAAATTATTAAAATGAATGTAATTACTCATAATAGCATAAGTTAGACATGTGTGCATGTGGTGTTGGATTACTTAAGAGACCAAGAACAACACATCATTTATAGTACGGATAAATATAGTAAGAGATAATGCAACCATACATGCTATAGGGAAGATCATTGCAAAATCAAATGTGTAAATGAACATGCAACACCAATTTCATATCCAAACATGTTGAAGACCAATCAAACGACAATTAATCATTGGATGCAAGTTGGGTGGACTTATCAAGTAAGTTCTTAGCTAAGTTTTCTCTAGATTACTTATGCACATCACCCTAACATTCATAATCATTGAATTCATCCTAAAATTGATACTTGGCCACCTAAGGATAATAGTCCGCACCTATGAATCATTGAAAGCTTGAGGAAACGACTTAGGGGTGCCGAACTCGCAGGTCGATTTGCCGAGGTCCTGAGTCAAATGCATTTGTATGTTAAGATTACATGCAAGGTCTAGCTCAACAAAAAGAATTGTTAGAGAATATGAGTGGTTACCTAACCCTCCCCCCCTTCAGTCGGTTAAAACTTGTAGTTGTAGTTATAGATATGGAGAAGAGGAATGAGATTCTCCAAGGTTCCAAGTTTCCTTGGGCCCCACCTCTTACTACACTCTCCTTCTTTCTCTTCTTCCTCTCTTCTTTCTCTCTTCTCTCTCTTTTGTTGTTGGAGTAGTTGTGAGAATGGGTGAGAGAGGGAGTTAGAGGGTTTTATTTCCTAGATTTGGGCTAAATGGCCTTAAGTTCTAAAAATTCTATTCAATGGCCCTGTGGGACCCCTTTTTGGCTGTTGGGGCTGCCCTGTCACCCCCCATGACCACTAAATTTGAAGTGTAGGTGCCCCATAACCCGATGAAGGGCTGTGCAAAATTTGAGAGCAAAAAAATGCGGGGTTTTATCATACAGGTCTGATCATTAAATGGCACTACGAGGTCCATTTCTGGTTGTTGGGACTGCCTTGATACCCCCCGGCCATGAAATTTATAAGATAAGTGTTCCATGGCTCGATAAAGGGCTATACAAAATTTGAAGGCAAACGGATGCAGAGTTTTACCACAAGGGGACAATTTGTGATCAACGGTTACTGTTCCATGATCGGGGTTCAGATTTTGTGGACGGGCGTAGAGAAATGTTTTCGGCATTCAACGTAAATTTAGAAGAGATCCGACGGCTGCAATGCTTAATATCTCAGTTTCATTAAAAGGGTCAGTGATTTAAAATTCTAATCCTTAGGCTAAGGCTGGGGTGAGTCACGCTTAGCAAGTGCCGACTGGATAATATGGATATTTCATTTTGGGCGCCCTCTGTGTCCGTAATTCGTGTCAAACCACAAGCCCAGTGAGGTCCACGGTCTCCTTAAGTTTTAGATTTTTCTGACCTTCCTTGGTCATTGCACGGCCCGCACAAATAGTTGCTAAGTACATTTAGACTAACTGGCTTAACGGCCCGCACTCGGTCCGAACATAACCAAACTTGACTGCCTTAATGGGATAACCTGAGTTAATTTGTTGGTGGTACCCCTCACACGAGCGGTTTAATCGAGCGGTCGTGTGGCAATTTTCACGTGGATACCTCAGGACATTGTTCTAAATGAGTCGGGCATTACATTTAGTAATTATCTTGATTATTTATTTAATAAGTAAAACTGCTATTAATGTGAGGTCAGCCTGCAAATGTCTAAGTTAGGGGGTGGCCTGCATTGGGTCGGCTACTACAAGCTTATTTAATTTACCAAGGTTGATCACGGACAATGACAATAACTGGAGTATATGGGATACTTTGCATCAAAGATGATTACATCGTGGTTCTCCCATGTCAATTAGATTAATTTAATTGTAACATCCTGGATTTTCACTGTTTTGAATTTTTAAAAATCCTCATTTTTTAATTAATTATCTCATATTATTACTTATTGACCATTAGCACTCTATGTTAGCTTATACACAGGTGGACCAGTCTGGTCGTGATTAGACCGAGTGCGGGTCGTCAAGCCGATAGCCCGTTTACACTTAACAACAGCCCGTGCGGGCCATACCGCTATGTGGGAAGGTTAGAAAATTATAAAACTCTAGGAAACCATAGATCTCACTGGGCTTGTGGTCCATCGCGGACCACAGACTCATTGGACACCCCGAAGTTAATTATTCAGGTCATTCCATCAGCACTTGTCAAACCACCCAAGGCCAGAGTTGAAATCTGGCATTAGCAAAACAAATTGAGACTCCAGGCTTTTTATCCATCGGATTTCTTCTAAATTTTCGATGAAGGTCTAATATACTGTTCTTCGCTCGTCCACAAAATCTGGGATCCGATCGTGTCACGGTAACCGTTGATCGCAAATCGGACCCGTACGATCAAACTCCATATCCGATCGTTTCCAAATTTTGCATGGCCCTTCATCGGGCCATGGACCACCTATCCTATGAGTTTCCTGGCCAGGGGGGCACTAGAACTGCCCTGACGACCGGAATGGACCCCGTAGGGCCATTTAAAGATCGGAACCGTATAATCAAATCCCACATTCGTTAGTCCGTTTATTCCCAAACTTTGCATGACCCCTCATCGGGTCATGAGACACCTTCACACCAATTTTGGAGGCTTAGGGGATGTTGGGTCCGCCCCAAAGCCAATAGGGTGCCCTATAAGGCCATTGTGGGACTTCCTTGAAACTTAAGGCCACTTGACCCAACTCTAGAAAATAAAATCCCCAGCCCCTTTTCTTATAACTCCCACCACAACCACCATTACCAAGGGAGAAAGAGAGAAAAAGAGCAAGAGGAGAGAAGAAAGAGAGAGTGTAGGAGAGCAAGGTGGACTTTAGATCGAGGTATGGCCCAAGAAAATCAACCCTTTCAACTTTCTATCATTTCTCCAAAGGAAACTCTCCACCACAACCTCAATAATCATCTGTGGGATGTCTAAGTAAGAACCTTCACCTCTTTTTCTTGAAACTCATGTATTGAGAAAGGATTGACTTGAATTTCTCACATGCAGGAGCTTATTTTAGGGATTCCGGTCGTCTGACTCCAAAGCCCTCATTCCTAGGTCGTTTCTAAAATCTCCAACGATCTAAAGGTGAGGACTATTGCTCTTAGGTGGCTTAGCACCAATTTTAGTATGAGATTAATGATTTTGATTGCTTGAATGTTATATTTGGAGAACCTAGAGAATCCTTAGGAATTACACGTTTGTTGAAATTATATGAAATTATGTTTGTCTCTCATGATGTTGTTCTTACTTCTCACATAATTTTGTATATGGATGATTATATGCTCATGCCTTGTTAATTTTTCTCATGTATTGTTGCTTCATAGTATGTATGATTTCAATACTCTTATGCATATGATTTCTTAAGATGGATGAAGTGCTTAACTTCCTCACACACATACACCCTCACACTCACATGCACTTGTTCTTGATATGGTTAGCCTTGTATGCTATGAGAATCTGAATTGTACGTGGTGAAGTATGAGAACATGATGTTATTTATTCTAGTGATGCATTGGTAGTCGGCATGCTATGAACCACTATTCGTACCCTTGGGTTGGCCAGGAATAGGAGGAGAGTGAAAGCGGTTCCTTTGGTAAGACTGCCTCGAGGCTAAACCCATGGATTTTGGTGAATGCGTGTGGACGACAGTAGTTAGATTACATGGGTTGCTTGCACCCGATGATATTCAGTCACATACTTACCTGGACTAGTGTGATCTAGTGTACAGGCTGACCAACCCTGTTTGTTAACCCTGTTTGCTCACATATTTGTGGAACCTGAACCACCCTACAACCGTTGTGGCCCACCAATAACCCACTTGAAACTGGTTCACAACCTTGTGAGCCGAGCATGGTGGAATAAGACACTGTGTCTGCGTTGTCAGCCTACGATGGGGTGTCGCGCCTCCCCGTAGTAACCGCGAGCCATCCCTTTATCTTAGCACTCCTCATGTGCTTGAAGTCAGGGATGAGAAACCCGACGGGATCACAGACCCGGGAGTCTTGGCCTCACGCGTTGGGGGGCCTTGGCCTCGCAACCCGCTTAGGGTATTGATACGTAAGGTGTATCAGATTTTTCAATTTGTAAGATCACTGGACTTAACTAATAACTCCGTTAACATTATCGCATTGCATCGCACTAGTTAGGGTGGCGACTCTGAGGGAGTGCTGACATACGCGATCGTTAGATGGAGTCACTCGAGGGAGCGTTGTGACGAGGGCATGCATCATATCATTCCGCATGCATACATTTTAATAAGAGTTGCTAGGTATTGATGATTGGCTGTGTTTCATTAAATTCATATTATAATTGATGTCTGTTATAACTTAAGATTAATAGTACCCACTGAGTTGATCACTCACTCCTACTCTGGGACGATATTTTAAAACACCAATCAGACTCTTTACTAGATTCAGGTGAGGCGCAAGGATAGGGAAGAAGAGTTTTCCTGCTTCCAGACTTTCGACGGATCTTTTTAATTGAGTTCAGGCCACCACGGGGTATGGACCAGGGCCCTAGTTGCCTTGGGTCATGTATGGGTGGAACTAGTTCCCTATTTAGATGATTTTAAATTCGTCGTTTAGATATTTTTAATTTAGTAGCAATTGATACTACTTTATGATGTTTTATACTTCATGCCTTGTTAAATCCTTCATTGTTTATGAGATCATTTAAATGTAATCAAAATATGAAGCCCATTAGGGCACCCATGATACCTGAGAATTCAGGAGCCGAGTTCTTATACGGCCTCTGAAAACCCGGGGTGTTACATTAATGTATGGTTGATCATTGTTTATTTATAATGTTGGATAATACTCGATTGAATTTAGGATACCACCGTTCCTTTTGAATGAGTTTATTCATAACTGTTAGTGTGCTACAATCCTACTAAGACTCATGAGCCGAACATGATAGTATGAGACATCGTGTTCGAGCAATTGACCTATATTGGGGTGACAAGCCTCTTCATAATGACCACTGAGCAATGATGTAGTCAATACGCCTATTATGTGGACTAGAATAGGGTGATGAACAAAAAAATGGATCAATGGATACGAGTGAGTTGCCACTGCTACTAGCCTCGTAATTTAATTAGGATCTGTGATATAATCGTGGTACCATAACTTCCCCACTATACTGCCTTAATAACACTTAATAATTCACGAAGGGCTTGTTTGGACGCCTGAAATAAGGCAGATTACATGGAATGGAATTCTAGGTGAGGGATGCATTTATGACGCGCAGTGAGTTGTCAGGTACTTAAGGTGTACTACTATATCCCATTCCTAGATGGGGCTTGTTTAGGTTCTGTGGGATTGCAACCATCCTACAAGTTACCTGACACATGTTGTTTGGTTACCTCGTGGAATTCAACTGCATGTCGAAAACGGATGCTACCCCGGACGCTACGGCCCCGGCCACTGTACACACCATATGGTTGGTATGTGGGACCCACGGTAAGAAGGTCCATGCACCTCCCACTACATTAGGAAAATATGTATGTTAATTTAGGCCGTTGATCAGGTGGGCCATGCATAATTTTGATGTATATAATAATCCAATAGATTGGGCAACTCCCACCGTTCATTTGTTGTGATTTTTTGTGGTTGAATGTGGACCTTGGGTTTACTCTGATCAGCTAACTGTTTCATATACTGGCTGCTGGACGAAGAACTAATACAGCCTAATCCCCTTTCTTTTGGATGTGGTATAAATCTATATAATAGCCCACTAGATCAGCATGTGATTGGTTTAAGCCGCCTCTCTATTACATGTGAGTGCAATCCAATCATCCATTACATACGCCTACAATTTAGGCAAAGATCCCAAAAATCCATGATCCATAACCAAGGTGGGCCTCAACAAAGTGCAAATTGCGGGTACATCGACCGTGCAAACTTCCAAATAGAATGTGGGGCTAGCTTTTAAAATTTAGGTATGCCAGTACCTGAATATATATGTTTTAGGCTTTCTCTATGTGTCCCACCTGAGGTTTTTATAGGGATGATTATCGGGATTTACTATTCTCATTTGAAGGCTGGCCTGATGCATGGTTTGGATTTTACATAAACATCACAAAATATATGCACTTAGGCACACAAAATCCCATACACACGAGGATTTTTTATAATACAGGAGTCGGAGTTTCTTGTTTGTACAGCATTTTTCTACACATGGGTCCCATGGCTGGTTGATCTAAGCCATTGATTTGATGACCCATCATTGATGGATCTTTCTAAAAAAAAGTCACTTCCTCAACTCTAACCACCCACATCGTATCTAGATCTTTCCATACTTAGGAAGGAAAGGGGTGCGGCTCGAGGGATACGAAGAAATCGGATTGCGTACTGAGTTACTCAGTACGCCCTTATCGTACTGAGTAAACTCTATTGGGCTCACCTTGAGTGCATGACATTTATCCACATCATTTGTACGTTTTTACAGATCATTTTAGGTATTAATCCCAAAATTGAAGCATATCCAAATCTCAAGTGGACAATACCACAGGAAAGAGTGGAAGTATTGATTTCCTCCGTTGATACTCTTCTTATGCCCCCAGTAATGTTTATTTGTCATCCAAGATATTCATAAGATCACACAGACATGGATGAAGGGAAATCACAAATATTAGCTTGATCTAAAACTTTTGTGGCCCATGAGAACTTTTCAATGGTAGAATTTCAATTCACACTGTTTCTGGTTGTGTGTTCTACTTGCGCATTGGATATGCTTCATTTTTGGGATAATTTTCTAAAATTATCTGGTAAAAAGGATGGACGGAGTGGATAAAATGTATGTATAATGGTGGGCCCCAAAGAGTTTACTCAGTACACTCTCAGTACGCAATCCCCTTCTGGATATGAAAGATCGAGAGGCGTATCTCGGTGAGATTTCAAAATCCCACCGACTCCATCGCACCTGTCAGAGCTTCTTAAATCGTGGAGAGACGGATGTCATCCAAACACGAATCCATCCGTCACATCAGGGATTAGTGGATCCAATCCACCGTAATACGCCCTAATGCGGTTACCCAAATTGGCCCTAGGCTAATTATGCATTACAATTGCACTTATTAGTAACACGGGTGATGAACCACACTACCTTAGGTTAGGTGTTTTTTAAAAAGCGTTGGAGTTACGTGATGAAAGACTATTGGCATTCTACAAATATAGGTGTTGAAGTTACTTTGTTGATCGAGTGTTGGATTGTAAGGATCATACATCATTTGATTGAATATGAAATGATTGTTTATTTGTGCTATTATTATCTATGTTGATTTAGTTGATAAAACATGCAACTTATAATAAATAATACCATTAATTGATCAATCACTCTCGTACTGGACAGTGTTTTAAAACATCAACCAAATATTACCGTAGATGCAGGTGTCATTGAAGTTGACACATTAGGAATGCGTATATGACCTGTCGAGGAATTTTTTTTATTTCCATCTTTACCATGGGTAGATCCAGGGTGGCCCCACCACGAGGATCCGGTTGCAGAGAACCAGGGCCCTCGTCCATATTTAATCAAACTATTGCCCAATCTAATCTAAACCGTCCATTCTTTTCCGTAAAGTCTGATCAATCAGATGAGCGGATCAAACTGATCTTTTGTATCGGATCATCTAAGTGCTGACCCCATCCTTTTGCACGGCTAGGATGCCCTACACGCATGTGATCTTTAAGCAGAGGACGCTCCCCTCATTCCCAAAAAGGTTGAGTGCATCTAACTTATCTTAAGCCCAAAAATAGCCGATATGAGAAGAGGGGTACTTTGATACTCTGGTCGTGTGATGGATGAGACATTGAGACGCAAGCAGTTAGAAATTACTAGAAAATTATATAATTCAAATGAACCGTCCAAATTATGGGTACACGTTTAGATGCGTAATGAACAAAATATTACACTTATTTGGTAATCTAAATATTAGATTTAGTGACATTTATTCAACGGTTAGAAATAAAACTCAAATATTTCAGAAAATAAGTGCCCTGGAATGAGATCCAGGGGATAGGATTCTCATCCAACCTGAGTTCTATACTTTAAATAACGATAGTGTTCCACAGTTCAATCAGTTTAGTTTGGTTTAATATATGAAGCCACGTGTACCACTCTTAAGTGCCTGCGTATCAAGCGTCGTACGATGCCGGAGTATCAATAACTAGCCGAGAATAGAAAATGCTCTACTTACCGCACAAGTTGTTTATTTGCCATCCAACCCGTTGAGAAGGTCACACGGATCTGAATGGATGAATGGAAAATACAATATCATCTTGATCCAAGACCTTTGTGGCCCTAAGAAGTTTTTAACGGTGGATGTTCAATCAACACTGTTTCCTGTGGTATGGTCCACCTGAGATTTGGATCTGCTTCAGGTTTGGGCTCGTCTCCTAAAATGAACTGGCAAAACGGATGGACGGCGTGGATGTGAAACACATACATCACGGTGAGCCCTACGGTCAAGGATCCACCTAGCTCACGTGTCTCCGGATCCAACGAACACGCGTCCGTGATGGACGGTGCAGATAGGCAATGTGGATGCCAACCAGATGCAAGAACAAAGTAACACTGCATCAATTCGCTTTATAAAGTTGCTATTTTTAAACGCGTGCGTGAACCGTACATATCCACACGCGCGTGTATGTCAAAACTTGACACTCATGTTAGATCTGAGCTTCCCATCAGTTGAGCTACACTGTTTAGAACCTGCATTATAAAAAACAGTCCATTTAACACTTCAGGTGGGCCACAGTATATAAAAATAAATAAATAGCTAGAAAAAATAATAACCGTCAATTTAATATGAATTTTGTGGCTCACCTGATTCTATAACAATCTAAATTTATCGATAGAATATCTGATTACTTTTTCTAACCTTTTGGGAAGATCAGATCTCATGCACGTGTTTCATATCTGCATGTGTGGCCGCTGAGGAAATGTACGGCTCTACACGCGTGTGGAATTAGCAAACTTCATCTTTAAAAGAGGAAAAAAAGGTAGGTGCCGGTGTCCGTCTAGACACCTAACTGAGCCCAGCCCTAACAAACCAAAAACCACACGTCTGGTGGGCCCCAATCGTCCGTGTTCAACGGTCCACCTATCCCGCTGGTCAATAACCGTACGTGGGTCCCATCTCGACCCTCACGCACACGTACCCTACCTTTTGTCCTTTTTTATGTTATGTCTTGTACATTATACTAACGCGGATTAAACGGTGAGCAACTTCGGTGGTGGAATGACGTGGCAGATTTGATAGGTGGAGTAATTTTTTTACCGTCTAAAGCATTTTTAAAAAAAATCCGTCCAGCTGGTTCTAATCACTTGTTGGGGTATTTTTAGCTTATGCTAGATCATGACTGAGCCATGATTTGGACGGTTTAGATTGGCATGCTTATATGCTAGGAATGGACAGCTGTTTGAGGGGCCAACTTGATGTGTGGGTTCTATCCACACCGTCGATCCAATTTTTTCATATCATTTTCACGTAAAAACTAAAAATTTGAGGCATTTCCAAGTCTCTACTGACCACACCGTTGGGATTAAACACCTATTGTTGAAAACTATTTGTGGGCCACAGAAGTTTTAGATCAAACTGATATTTTTTTTTTTCCTTTCATCCAAGTCTATGTGACCTTATTAATAGATTAGATGGAAATTAACCATCACAGTGGGCCCTGAAAGGTTTCAACGGTGGGAGTCATTATCAATGCTGCTTAGTGTGGTGTGATCCACTTGAGTCTTTCATCTGCATATTTTTGGGTTTGTAGATTAAAATGATATGGAAAAGTGGATAGAAGGTGTGGATAAAATCCATACGTCACAGCGGACTCTCAGAGCCTCTATCCGTTCTTGGATAAGGGCGGTGGTAGTACATATCCGCGTCCATCGCGACTGTTTTTATATGTGGAAACGCGTTATTTTAGTAGCCCACCTTTTGATTTGGTGGGCGAGGGACATGAAAAAGAAAATCTTTTTGGTGCGTTGCGTTTGACGGCTGCTTGTGTCTGTATGTGGTCCACCGCCAGAAAATCACATTAGCTGTGCGGTCGCAGCTGTCCGTTTGCTTGGGTAAGCCATTGTCGTATTCACTACCGTTTAGAAGAATGATTGCGGCTCATCCACCATAGTCGAAATCAGACGGTCAAGATTGTCCTGACAACGTGCTTTTGGAGCCGTGCTGCCCTTCATATGGCCAGTGTGAATAGAAGACGGTCAGGTTGACCTTTGTGGTTGGTGAGTTATACATGTCTATTTGATGATGATAACCATCTGAACATGGGACGCCGATTCCTGCGATCAGAAGCTGGGTGAGGCCCACCTCATGTTTGTGAGAAATCCACTCCGTACATCCGTTTTTTAAATCATGATAGGACATGAGAGGCAGATCTAAAAATCAACTGGGCCTCACAGCAGAGAACAGTGAGAATTCAATGTCCACCGTTGAAACATTCACAGGCCACAAAAGTCTTGATTTGGGGTAATACTATTGTTTTCAGTTCATTGAGGAATGACCTTACTAAATACATGGATTGCGGTTGATGCGTTAAATCTGTGGGAAAGGGGAGTTTGACGCGGACGCCATGGACAAATACTTTATGAAGTATCGATACCATCAAAGGTTCCTTTAAAGGTTCCGTCGAAGATGCGAGCAGATGAATTATCGGAAGTGTGTTATCAATTATAATAAAGATTTGAGAATGAGCGCGATGTATTAGGGCTTTTCAAATCATTCTTAATGTTTAAAGGCATAATTAAGGTTTTAGGAAGGAGATTCGAATATTATTTGAATAAGTAAGACACTACTTCTTATAATTTATGCTTTTTCAATTTATTACTTGTTGCTTTGTGTTGTGTTTTTTTATCACGTAAATATTTTTATTGAAAAAATTGAATTATTTTTATTTATATTTGATTGTGCAATTGCATATACTTTTCTTAATTAGTACATGTGTGCTTCTGTGGTTCCCCAACATGGATGGCTTATAAAGGTCATAATTAGAGGTGTACACGAATCAAGCTAGCTCGGTTAGCTCGCTCAACTCGACTTGAAAAAGCTCAATTCAACTCAGCTTCGAGCCAAGTCGAGCCAAGCTGATTTTTTGAACTTGAAAATGAGTTTGAGTCGAGTTCAAGTTGGCCTCGACTCGGAGCGAACCTAGCTCGAATCAAACTCAAATCGAACTAGTTCAACGACACAATTTACTTTGATATTGATGTTGCTCACCAAGTGTTTGATGAAATGACCCAATGAAGTATGGCTAGTGGCAATGAAGATATTTATATAAAACCAATATCCATTTTTTATTTTATTTTTTAATTTTTATGTTGCTTAGAAGGTGTTTAATAAAATACTTGTAAAATTGTTGTTGTTATTTTAAATATGGTAAGATTTTAAAGGTGCACTCTATGTGTTTGTAAAAATGTTGTATAGGTAAATTTGGCTCAAACTGGCCTAAGTTGTTGACCAAATCAAGTCGAGCTAGCCAAATAGACTCGGGGACTGAGTTCAAGTTGAGGTCAACTAGTAGCCGAGCCGAATCGAGCTATGGCCAGCTCGACTTGGTTTGACTCGATGCAGACCCCCGGTCACAATAAATCTTAGGGAGATTTTAAAAGTAGACATTTCTCTCCCCATGTTTTCCTTCTACGCCGAACCTGTGTTTTGAATGTGCTTCAATTTTGGGCTGAAAAATTGGAAGGACATGTTTCATTTCTCATAAACATCAACATGGCCCACCTAAGTTCCGACCGGAGGAACTTCCCCTGGGAGTGGATCATATGTTACTCTTACCGCGGGCCCACCTTGATAATGTTTTGTATATCCACGCTGTTCATCTATTTCTCTAGCTCATTTGAGCACATGCTCCAAAAAATTAAACCACACCATAGGACAAAGTAGTGATTGAGCGCCCACCATTAAAATCTTCCGAGGGTCTAACATAAGCATATCCATGATGCTTATTTGACATCCAACCCATTGACAAGGTCAACCATATCTGGATGTAAAGAAAATACAAAGATCAACTTCATCCAAAACTTTCGTGGCCTTTAAAAAGCTTTTAATGGCCATTCATCACTTTTTCCAATGGTGTGGTCCACTAGATATTTTGATCCGCTTAATATTTCAAATAATGTCCTAAAATGATCTAAAAACCGAATGGACCGCATGGATTTTCAACAAATTCATCAAGGTGGGCCCCACACGGTGTCTTATCCGGGTAACACCTGATCCGCTCCCCTTCCTGCTACCCCGTCGCATACAATCTGCTTCTTTACAGAGTGGACGGCTGGGACGGGTGCATTGTCCATCCATGTGTACAACCGAGCGGTGGATCTCTGCAGTAAGGGAGCGGATTAGGTGTTACCCGGGAAACAGCTCACTGGGTGTTACCTCTACCGATGGGCCCATCTTGATGATGTGTTCTATATCCACGCCGTCCATCCGTTTCTCCATTCCATTGTACGACGGGATACGAGAAATTATGCAGATCCAAATCTCAGGTGGACCAAACCATAGAAAGCAGTGATGATTGAGTGCCTCATCATACAAAATTTCAAAGGTCCCATCTTAAGATTTTCGTAATGTTTATTTGCAATCCAACCGTTGATAATGTCAAGAACATAGGATGAAGAGAAAATAGAAATATCAGATTAATCCAAAACCTTTGTAGTCCACAAAAAGTTTTTAATAATTAGTCATTACTGTTTTTATTGATAAGGTCCACCAGAAATTTTTATCTTCTTATGATTCGGAATCGCATACTACAATGAGATGAAAGAAAAAAAAAAAAAACGGATGAACGGCGTAGATACAACAAGGTGGGGCCCACAGGGTAACACCCGCTAAGGTATTACCCGGGTAACAGCTGATCCGTGATTGGGGAACTATCTCAGCAGTGGGCAGCCGTTAATTGAACGTCTAAAAATGATTGTATGAGTGGGGCCCACTTGGGAAACAATGCACGTGGGGGGCCTGTCATGAGTACATCGCGACGAGCCGAAAGCAAGATAATGTGAGAAAAGGGAGGTGGGCAGTCACATCGGAGGAGAGAGCGCATGTGCGGAGCCGCGACGAGTTGAGAGAGAAGCAGAGGTTGAGTTAAAAGCATCCAATGGACCAAAACTCACCCACCCCACCCCATGTGCCCCTCACTAATGTCTCTCCTTCCCCTTCTGTCTCTCGGTTTTTTTTTTTTTTTTTTTTTAAAAAAATTTTTAATTCTAAGCATTGCTACGTCCACACACGTGTGTAATAAAGTTCATCTACACGCCACACGTGCCAGCTTGGCACCTGAAGTCCAATATCAATCCATCCATCAGAACGGCCTAAGAATCAGTCACAGAGGTTCGATAACTCAGTGACTCTACACACGTGTGACATGTTTGCTTACCTTTGCAAAGGAACACGTGTGTGAAATACGAGCTTTTCATAAAAAGGGCCACATAGCTTAGATCATCTTTGCCGTCCATGTCGCCGTTGTCGTTAAAACTCTTTTCATAGGGAATGGAGTCAGTTACGCAAACTGCTTTCAACCATTCGACTCGGCCAAAAGCCGTTTCCTTATTTAAATGATAAGTTATAAAATCTTTTCTTAATGCTTTCAACCAATTTCATTTCTATAATGTTAGATTTTTCCAATTATAACGGCAAGGACTTGTTTGACATATAAGATTAGGTGTTATGGAATTACATTTGGACAAAAAGGGCTGGATTAATCCAGGTATTATATTATCTAATCTTAACATGATATGCAACTCGATTTCTAGATAATTATATTATCCAATCTTAACATGATATACAACTCGATTTCTAGATAATTATATTATCCAATCTTAACATGATATACAACTCGATTTCTAGATATTTACTACATTTATGGGCCATATGTTGATGCACGTATTTTATTCACGTTGTTCATCCATATGCGCTCTTTGCATGTGACAATTGAGTTGTATATGCATATAAGTGATATGAATTTGCTATAAAACATCGTCCATTAATACAATTCCATAGTCTTCTTAACACATGTTTCACTTTGGTATAAATTGTTTAGGCCGAAGGTAGTTTTGAAGTGCTTTTAAAGAAATACTACATAATATAAGTTCTTGTTATCTTAGTTTACTTTTTTTTTAAATAATAAAAAAAAACATTACTTTCATTACTTTAAAGTATCATTTGGTACTTAAAAAAGTACATGGTTGATATGTAGGGGAGCCAACGAGGTGCGACCCTTATCGTGGGGCCCACTTTGATGTATATATTCTATATTTGTACCATTCATCCATTTTGTCGAGTCAATTTAGGGCATGAATTTTAAAACTGAAGCAAATTCAATTATTTGGTGGACCATCCCATAAGAAATAGTGGTGCGGCAACAAAAGTTTTGGATTACGCTGATATTTTGTTTTTCCCTTCATCAATAAGTTCAATGGAAAATAAACATTACAGGACATTAAGGTGACCTTATCAATAAGTTCAATGGAAAATAAACATTACAGAACACTAAGGTGGGCTGTAGTTAGTTTGTAATGGTAGGGCATTCAATCACCATTGTTTCCAATAGAATGGTCCACTTAAAATCCAATTTCTGCATTTTTGAACTCATGCCATAAAATGATAGGACAAAATATATAAACAGCATGGATATAAAATGCATACATAAAGGTATACCCCATGATAAGGGTAGCATGCACTGTCTGTGGAGAGGTCAGTGCCGCACGAAATCCACTCTGGATATATTCACACTCAAAACTTGTACACATGACATGCATGCAACTCCAATTAAAATGCCCAAGTCACGGGACCCAATTTCAATAGATTGCAATCCAAATATTATATTGCTTTGACAGATCTGGGGCCGTTTGGTGGGCCATAGCATTACTTGAATAAGAGTAACTTTATTGGACGTGGTTTGGCTAGTGACCCCAATATCAATTTGCTAGTGTCAAAGCTCTATTGGCCCATGATAACGTATGTATTTTAACCACTTCATTCATCCATTTGGCCAGCTCATTTTATAGCACAAGCCCAAAAAAAAAGCAAATTTAAATCTCAGGTGGACTGCAATACAAAAAACAATGTTGATTGAACATCCACTGTTAAAAGCTTCCCAAGGCTCCGAAAAACTTTTTAAAAGACAACATTTAATCTTCATTATTTCTTATGTTGTGGTCCACCTATGATTTAGATCTACCTCATTTTTTGGCTTATGCACTAAAATAAGCTGACAAATGAATGAATAACGTCGATAAAACACATACATCATAGTGGGCCCACATTAACACCACTTAGCTGGCTGGTGCTGAGATCACTAGCCAAACAGTGTCCAGCTTCATCAGGTATAGGTACTATGTTTGGCAGATTAACAAGCTAGGCTAGTAACATGTACAGCCAAATAGTATTCCTTGGCGCCTTTTTTTCAATGCAGCAATCGAGGTGATGTGGAAACAGCTGGATTCTCAGGGAAAGCTGGAATCCTGCTACTTCCACAATAGAGTAAAAGAGGGGGACTCCCAACGTCCAACTCACACTGTTAGAATGCAATGATTGGGACACGAGTTTCCTGTAGTTCCTTCGATTTGAAGCTATGTGGAGCCCACAGACATGCCTGTGAGAAATCCAATCCATTCATCAGTTTCTCAAGTTAACAATAAGATAGGAGTTCAAAAATCAGCCACATCTAAAGATTAGGTAGACCACACCACCTGAACGGCTGAGATTGAATACCCACCATTGGAAATTTAGTGGGGCCTTCCATTTGTGACTACAGTTTATCTAGAATTAATAACTTTATGAACGGCTTAGATAGCATATAAACATCATGATCCACTCTAAGAAAGTTACTACTCTCACTATTCGCCCACTTGAGTTTTGAGTCATTTTTGAACTCCTGGTCCATTATTAGCTTGAGAAACTAATGGAGGGAGTGGATTTCTCAATATCATCTCTATGGCCCCACATTGCCCTTATCCTACCATAAGTTAAAATAAACGGTATAAATTATCTGATCCATCTTACCCTAGATAACCAAAAAGAAACTTTCTTAAGGTGATTTTAAAATTTCGATTGACAGCATTTTTCTATTTGAGTGATTTTTTAGAGTGGGCCATTGGGAGTAGAACAAGTTAGAATCCCCATATGGATTTCTCAATCTATGACTTTGAAATGAATTGTACCATTTCAACAAAAGTAGTCTAGAAATTTCAACTTTAAGATAGGAATTATGAAAGGGGTTGGATTCCAACTTCTACTTTGCACCATGCATTTTTAATAAGTGGCTTCTCTTTAACCGTACACATGGCATAGTTGGACTGCAATCAGACCATCTAAACCACCGAATCAAGCGTGTATTGAGTCCCACTTGATACGCGGACAAGAACTCACACATGTGTATTATTTTGGCACGTGTTGCATGGTTATACATGAAATGCTCGTTAACTAGGGACGTGGCTTCGGTGGATCCCTGGCTGTGGAGCCACCTTGATTTATGTGTTTATATTCATGCAATCCATCCGTTTTGCTATTATATTTTAGGGCATTAGCTGAAAAATGTAGCATATCCAAATCTTAGGTGGAATACACCATAGGAAACACTAGTGATTGTCTATTAAAAACTTCATGTGAGCCACAAAAGCTTTTGATCAAGTTGGTGTTGCATGTTTGCATGACTTAGCAATAAGTTGGATGGAAAATAAATATTTTAGTAGCCTTATAAAGTTTTTTATGATAGGCATTTAATCACCACTGTTAATTTCTTGAGGTATGGTCCACCTAAGATTTGGATCTACTTCATTTTTTAGATCATGCCCTAAAATGTCCTGGCAAAATAGATGACAATATTGCGAATGTTTGAACAATCCGGGCGGTCCATCAACTAGGTCACACCATATAAATATTATGGCTCAAAAATTAGATCAGGCTACTCATCATCTTAGTCAATCATGTATGAAAAATTAATTTATATATTTTGTCGTTTTCATATGACATGCCTTTTGTGTCATCCAAAAAACAAATATCACTCTTCATGAATATTTAAAATTTCACCACCAAAAACTAAATATACATTGCCATCCCAACTTTATTCATCATCAAATAACTATATTTACAAGGATTCGATCCAAAAAAGATCATTCTTGGACACTTTTTTTCGTTGAATTAAGACGTTTTTATATTTATTAACCAGCCTATAAATGTCATCCACAGGCTGCTTGGTTTTTCAAATCAGTATAATTTTTTTTATTGGCGATCCACCGAAAGTAAGGGCCCACAATTTGGACGGTTTATTTTGACTCATGTGCCATAATATTTTTATTCCCATGATGTCAACCATCAGACTCTGTCAGAATATCAAGGCATTCGTCACATACTCTTGATTTAGATTAGAAGATGACAAAAAAAATAAAATATGCATTTTTGGTATTTCTACTTCTAGTAAAATATTTGAAAATCAACGGTCATGTACGTATATTGTATAATATGAAAGAGCTATTTCTTTCCAATACAATACCTGAGAGCCCTATTATGTGATTTTCAGTGAATTTACATAGAAAATGCTTTCCTTTTTCATATCCATTGGGAATTATTAGCCTTGTTTTAATATAATTCATGTAAAATTTTAATTAGTAAGTGGACAAAATTGTAACAATTTCATGAATAAAAAAAATAAAAGAAAAATGTTAGCTAAATAATAGTGTTATGGGTGTTCGAATGTATTAATTACTGTGCATTTGGACGTATAACTCATTTAAACTGCAACAATTTTTCTTACCACTTATAGTGAGGATCTAGCCATTTAAATGAAGTCCAGGAGAATTTTTCTCCTTGAAGCTGGTTTTCATGGGAACCCTTTGAGAACTCATCTCACATGATGTATAAAAGCAATTCAAGCCAGTTAAACCCTCAATCTAGCTTGGATAAAGAGTTACGCAAAAAATAATAATAATAATTTTGCGAATCAGTTGGGCTGCGTTGAAAATCATGGGCGGAAATCCCATCCTACCTTGTTGTAGCCAAACTAACTTTTTGATCGAGCTAATTTTTGGGCAGTAGAATTTTTTGGAGGTGACCCATTTGGTGGATGGATTGGATGTCAGGATGAGTTCTTGGAGGCCATGTCCTTCATTTCTTTTGAGTGTGGCGTAGTTACTTAAAGAGGGTAGTTAGAATTTAGTCACATCTAAGAAGGGGTGTACATCGAGTTGAACCGAGTGGAGTTGACCTTAGCTTGACTTGGCTCGGCTTGATTCCATCAACCGCTCAGGATAGTTCGAGCCGAGTTCAAGCCAAAATCGAGCCGACTTCACTTATGCAGTATTTTCACAAACACCTAAACAACATCTTCAAAATCCTACTGTTTGTAAAACAATAGTAATGGTTTTACAGGTATTTTATCAAACACCTTCTAAGCAACATAAAAATCAAGAAAATAAATAGGTATTTGTTTCATGTACGTACCTTCCTTGCTACTGGCCACACTTCATCGAGTCATTTCATCAAATACTTAGTATGTAACATTTATATCAAAATAACCGAGTCACTGAACCGGTTCGATTCGAGTTTGATTCGAGCTGGGTTCGATATGAGTTGAGTTGAGCAGGGGCTAGCTTGAACTCGACTCGAACTTAGTTTCGAAGTGAGTCGAATCGAGATTTTTTGAGTTGAGTTGAGTGAGCTAACCGAGCTAGCTCAGTTCGTGTACACCTCTACATCTACATAGTTATATTAAAATTTGTAATTCAATTCAATAATGCATCCAAACAAAAAAAAGATTGAAAGTATACAAACATATAATCTAGATAATGATAATAAACTGCCTAATTTTGTTCTTTACATATAATTCTTTCCATGAATGTCCTTCTTTCTTAATTTATTGAAATCTTTAAAGTATCATATGTTTTGTCTTCCCTCTTATCTTTTCCACAATGACACAAGTTCTTTTGTTTTATTCTAATTCTCAAGAAAACGTCACCGTACAAAAGCTAATAACTAAAGACTGTCTTACTCCACACATACTTCAGCCAACCCCAACCCCAACCCCAACCCCAACCCCAAAGCCAATGATATGGTTTCCCATCCATTTCCTTTAAAGGTACACACCTGAGATCCAAGCCATTAATCATCCGCACGGAGTCACTTGGTCTTCTTGCATATATAACCCTCAATGAGCAAACGGGACCTCAAGTTCAACTAGTAGATTGCATATTTTAGTATATGGTGAATGCAGATTTCCTATAATAAAAATTGTGCAATGAAAAGCTTTTATTAGACTACGACATTTATTGTGCCGACTCATGTTAAGATACAAGTCTAAAATTAATATTAATTTAAAATGTAAGTGAGTCAGCTATCAAAAAAAACCCAATGGTTATACCTGACGGTGAAACCTTCTTAGGCCCGAGAAAGTTTAAGATGAGTTGATATTGGGTTTCGACTTCCCCTTAATGTCGAATCACCTTATGAATGGGATGGATGT
Organism: Magnolia kwangsiensis; assembly: GCA_037074715.1. Taxonomy (NCBI): domain Eukaryota; kingdom Viridiplantae; phylum Streptophyta; class Magnoliopsida; order Magnoliales; family Magnoliaceae; genus Magnolia; species Magnolia kwangsiensis. The sequence continues at coordinate 117,850,391 of CM073578.1, forward strand.
CACATAAATAACATGGTAGTGCCCGGTAAAGTTTCAATGATTGGTGTCCCATCCCAGCTATTCGTTTGGTGCGGCCCACTTGAGTATTGGATTAGCCTGAATGAATGAGCTAGCACAGATGATGGACGAAATATTACACTGGTTATTCAGTCATTAGGTGGGCGATGCGTGTTTGTTGCCTGATGTTTCTTTTCATGCATGTGTGGCGCACCTGATGACCAAAATGTATGAAACCTAAAGATCAACGGTCTAGATCACACTTCTTAATTAGTTAGAACCTGGCAGACGCATTGGCCAACAACCATATAAAAGAATGCACCCATTTTCTTAATTGAAGAGAGGTGATTTCAGGTGGGCAGGTGAATCCCACGCAGCCGTTCGAGCTAGACCATCTATCTGGTGGACCATTGTGATGATGGGGTTAGGGTACTTCTAGCATGTAGGTGAACTAAAAGTGAAACTGATTAGGTGAGTAAGGCCCTGACTGTGGGGCTCACCTTGATGTAACTCTATATCCACGCCGTCCAAAAATGAGGTAGATCCAAATCTCAGATGGACCACATAGTAGGGATTGAATTCCCACCGTTAATATTGTGTTTTCCTTTTGTTGACAAATAAACATTACAGTGGGCCCTAAGAAGTTTTGAAGGGTGGAAATTCAATCACTACTCTTTTACTGTGATGCGGTCTACCTGAGATTTAGATCTGCCTATTTTTGAGACCATACCCTTAAAATAAGCTGGCAAAACAGATGGACAGCATGGATATACAACGGATACATCAAGGTGGGCCCCACGGCTAGAGCCTCACACACTAAGCTGTTACCCCAGCCTCCCAAAATCTGCGGTCACAAAAAGTGTAGGAACCACCGATCGAATCGGATACAGCAGATCTCCACGTCACAACATTTCAACCGTCGACTTGTGTGGACGTGCAACAAACCACATGACATGAGCAAAGCAAAGACACACGAACGTGCCATCATGGACCGCCTTATTGTGCGGCCCTATCCACGTTGTCGAGGAATGTGATTCCCTTCTCATTAAACAAACGGAAGACGTTAGTTGAGCTTTTTAGGTCTGTGGTTTTGACTTTGGAGGTGGGTTCATCTACAGCTATTGTAGAATAAGCTTATTGTTACAATGTCGAGTGTGTGGCCCAAATCTACTACGTCCATAAGGTGGACCCTTTCAATTATAATCTGAAACCGAAAAATCAGGTTGACCCAAAGGACAGGTGGGTCACACCAATATGGAAGAGTTGAGATGGGGGTGTCCACCATTAGAACCTTTCAAATTTTGTGGAGCCCATAGTGTGTTTTTTATTCCATCCGATTCATTCATAATATCTATCCAATAGTATGAATGGAAATATCAAAAATCATTTTATTAAAATTTTTTAAAAGGGCCACAGAATGTGATTTTAGAGGTTTAGGAGTGATTTAAACGGTGTGGCCTACCTAAGTTTTGGATTAGTCTCATTGTTTTGTTTCCATGGAGAATATAATAGTATTCACATGATGGACAGAGTAGATATTTTTTAGAAATCAAAGTGGAACATATACATAACGTTGTAAAATAAGGTTATTTTACAAGTCGTTGCAGAGAAGTGAGGAACCGGCCGCTTGGCTTTGGGCACAACCTCTTTCTAGGATTCCAATTCTGTTGTTGGGGTTTTACACTCTCGGATTTGGGTAATCTCAAACATACATTTGCACCGGAGAAAGTGCTGGATTGACATTCAAGTGAGATATCTGATCCGTCCATAAGGTGGCTCCCATAACTTTTATGACCTTTTGCAAAATTCACTAATGCACGCTGATGACACAAGCCCCGGAAAGTCTTCATTTCTAAACCGTCCATTATATCTTTAAAATTGTTCCTACCAGACTAGCTAAAGCGTTTGCCAGCTTGATATTTTCAACAGTCATCTTCAAGGTGGGACCCACCTTATTCACGGTCTGATGTCTCGAACACGTGCCATCAGTGTGTAAATGTGTGGTGTGGGAGTACCAAACTGCATTCACTGGAACGCCTTGTTTGTTCATGAATCATTCTTAGCAATTTCAATCATGCGGTTTGTCTGTTTAAATGCGAATGAGCAATATGGCACACGTATGCAAGATCTCAGCCATTCATCAAGCATGTGGAGTTCATCTGGACAAGATCCTTGCGGGTTCTATTGTCGGGTGGGTCATACACACATAGAAAAACAACGAGCGACCAAAAAACAAGGGACCTACAAGATTTAAGTTTTGTGACCGTCCGTTGTTATCCTACAAGTATGGTCTACCTGAAATATTAATTGAACCAAGCATTTCTCTAGATGAACTAAACAATGGGCCCCATTTGATAAACGGGTCGAATCTCCTAGATACAAACCAAGTTAGCACGTGTGTCCGCGTGTAGAGTGCATGTGTGGGGGCTTGCAAAACGTTTTCAGAATTAAGACGTCTACAATTATTAAAACTTCAAATCTAGTATTTATTCCTTTTAAATTCAGATATTCTAGCTTGTGAATTTATTCCTCAAGAGCAAGTATACAATAGGTGTCCCGCCTCTTTGATTCTTACAAGTGGGCCCATGATTCTATAATCCAGACCATTGGTCTTTTGGGTCCCATCATGGATGGATAAAATCTCAAAAAAAAAAAATCCCAGATTTGAATCTCAGGACCATGTTTGGTTGATATTAATTAAATGGTTGAATTTGTCTAACAAGACAAATTTCCATCAATGATCTAATCCAATATGAGTAAATAAAAAGATCAACGGCTGAGATTACAAAACCATCGGCCACATATTGCATATCCAAAAATCCGTGTATAATGTCCAAAGATGCCAGCCATGGATCGTATTATTCTTCATTCCTTCATCCATACCGAATATTGGTTGGAGGGGAGTAATGGCCGGTACATGGATTCCCCTCCTCCGTACCGAAACGTCAACGGCCATTAAAATAACGTCATTATCTCCGTAGCCCATCACAACCGTACAAAAAACGTATACCTGTGATGACCTTATGGGTGTCGGTAGCTTACCGTTCATCTTCAGCCATTTGACTGATTTGCCCACCGGATGCCAGGGCAATTGGGAAGGTCCAGGGGCAAAATTGTCATTTGATCCATCGGATTCCACATCACCCGATTAGACCCGTGATTTCCGGACTCATTTTCTATTTGCAAGTGGGCCTGTTGCGTGAAGGGTGCATCATGTTCGAGGGGTAAAATGACATTTTTGACCCTGAGGGATTTCGGAGGAGGAACGGTGGGTGTATAGGGAGTCGGTCTGGGTAGGAGCTCTGTGGGGCCCATTGTGATGTATCTATTTGATCCACGCCGTCCATCCATTGTTTCAGGTTATTATTGGGTAGAAATTCAAAAATGAGACAGATCCAAGACTTAAGTAGACCACATATTGGGAATTGAATGTTCACCGTTAAAAACTTCTTAGGAGCTCCAGAAGTTTTGATCAAGCTGATAGTTGCGGTTTCCCGTCATTCACGTCTATGTGACCTTATGAACAGGTTGGATGGAAAATAAACATCACGGTGGGCCGTAGGAGGCTTTCAACGGTGGGTGTTTCCTGTGGTATCATCCACTTGAGCCTTGGTTCATTCTCAATTCTGGGCTCATGCCCTTAAATGATCCAAGAAAATGGATGAACGGCCTGGATAAAACCCACACATCACGGTGGGCCCCACAGATCCCCTGCCTGGAGTCAGTCCAAGCGCCGACAGGACGCAATCCGCTACCGTGTGTAGATGGTCTGAAATCCACGAATATATTAATTATTCCAAACTGTCCAATGGACGGATGAGATGTTCCCATTTGATTAGTGATGAATTATACTTGATAGTACTCAGGCACATGCACATGCACATTGTTCATGGGGCAACACTTGTATGTTGATTCAGATTTTGTTCCATTTGTGGGTCCCACCATGGATGGAGCACAACCCAAAAGCCACATAGATATGAAGATACTAACTTGATGATTGGCAGCAATCAAATGAACGGTTTAAAATAATTTTGTTCAAGCATCACATTTCAGTGGAAAAATTGGTCGGCCAGGAGCTACCGGTTGCTCTGATTTTTTTTGGCCACGCCTTACAAAGGTACTTCCAATATTTCAATAGATATATTGATGAACATGTCTGTCGTGTGGACGGCAGATGTGTCCTGAGTGTGGTCCACCATACCCTAACCAAGTATGAAAATAACTCTCTTACAATCAGAAGCCTGCTTTTGATGAATACTGATAAACCGATGGGGAATGATCACGCACGTTTGATTTCTATGATAACTACCATATATTCTAAATGTGGGGCCCACCATAATCGGGAACAATGGGGAGGGGACGCCCACCATAGAAGCTTCCAGAATCTGTGTGTTATATTCCATCGGAACCGCTAATCAGGTGCACCCCAGCAAGATGAAGGTAAACACCAAAATTCATGCAAACCCAGAAGTTAGGTGGGCCACGGCAAGTGAATATGTACAGGATTTAGGTGTGACTGTACATTGCGTAGTGTTGCACACACCACCAACGCTGGTACTGTATGCTCTTGGAAAAGCTCCGTGGGACCAATCATGATGCATTTGTTTTACACTTCACCTATCATTTTTGTCAACTCATTTTAAGAGAATATCCCAAAAAATTAAGGAGATTCAAATCTTAGGTTGACCATACTACATGAAACTGTGATGATTGAACACCACAGTTAAGAAATTACTAAAGCCCACTGCGATGTTTATTTGCTACCAGTTGATTAAGACAGAGACCAGATGAAGTGAAAACACACTTATCATCTTGATCCAAAACTTTTGTGATCCTAAGTTTTAATGGTAGGCGTTCAATCACCACTGTTTCCTATGGTGTGGTCCGCCCGAGATTTGGATCTGCTACAATTTTTGGGCCTGTGCCTTAAAATGAGTTGGAAAAATGGTGTGATCCATAGAGCTTTTTCAGTAGCACACAATACTAATGTTTTTGTGTGCCACACTGTGCAATCCCACTCCGTGTTTTGAACAGAGATGTTAGCTTTAAATTCCATCACACCGGTGTTATATGTGTATGTGCTGAGTGTACTTAAGGCATTGGTGACTCATCTTGGACCAAACACCTTGCAACCCCTGGCATTGAATGGTTTGCTTAGGACCGGATTTAAGAATATTGACCTGTCCACATAGTATCTCAGGCTGGAATTGCCTCGAGGCTGTTTTTTCTATGAGTTTTCTTTTTCGAAAGTTTTGCGTGATGATTGGTTAATTATGTTTGACCAGAGTTAGTATTAAACAATTATTTTTTAATTTTTATGGTCAATTACACCTTATAGAAACGTTAGAATAGAAATTCAAAGATTTTCTACCGTAAGATGACTTTTTGGTTCTGTGATCAAAGATTCTGTATAAGGAATCGCAGTTACAGAGAAGGAAAATGTTACGCACCCACTCTACCTGTACAGATGTACGGTGTCACGTCCCAAATCCAAAAATCGGGCTCACAAAATTTTCGATTGTCGAATCCGGTGCCAACAGCCTCCATAGTACCCCATTCTCGGCTCCCAATGCCCATTTGCCAGATTCCGATCATGAGATCCTATAAGGAGGATTTTTCAATGTACATTTGTCTCATAAGAAGTATAACTACAAGTTTATCCAAATTACAAAGGCAACATCATCATCACATATCCACTAATATAAACATTTTAATATAATGCTGAAAGGAAAATACATATATCGAAAATAAAACTCTAGAGGTCCACTGCATGCTCTAAGCTCAACGTTGTTATAACCTAATGTCACCTGCACGCATCTATCGTACATAAGCTTATAGAAAGCCTAGAGGGTGGTGTAAGTGTGTACACAATATAAGTGCTAAGTATATAAATATCAGAGTAAGCGGAAATACTGACAAGTCCATGAGTCACACAATATCAAAGTACATAATAAAGATCAGTTATGTAAATGAGGAGTCATAGAGAGTCAAATATCAGATGCAGAGGGTACAATGCAATATGTAAATCCTACTAAGTCCTTCTAGGCCATATAAGTATAGAAAACATAACAACCCAAAATGTCATATGTCTGCGAATGCAATATGCGATGCAAATGAAATGACCAAGCTGGAGTGTGAGGTCGGAATGATAGTACGCAGTATCATAGGCTACGGGGTCCATCATAAGAGACTTCTATCCAAACCAGTCTCATACCTAAATTTGGATAGTCAGACTCAATGTGGTAAACTCCTGATCTCAGGTTAGTCGCGCGCCCAACCGAAATCCTGGCCATGGGAAGGTACACATATTAAATATAACACCCCAGGTTTTCAGGGGCCGAGTAAAAACTTGACTTCCGAATTCTCAGGTGTCATGGATGCCCTAATGGGCTTCATATTTTAATTACATTTGAATGATCTCATAAACAATGAAGGATTTAGCAGGGCATGAAACATAAGTATGTCATAAAGCAGTATCAATTGCTATTATATATAAAAATATCTAGAAAATAAATCCAAAATCATCTAAATAGGAAACTAGTCTCACCCATACATGACCTAAGGCAACTACGGCCCTGGTTCATACCCCGGAGTAGCGCGAACTCAACTAAAAGAATCTGTCGAAAGTCTGGAAGCAAGGAAGCTCCTCTTCCCTATCCTTGCTCGGCTCGTCGAGTTCTACCTCACCTGCATCTAGTAAAAAGTCTGGTTGGTGTTTTAAAACACCGTCCCACAGTGAGAGTGAGTGATCAACTCAGTGGGTGCTTTTAATCTTAAGTTATAACAGGCATCAATTATAGTATGATTTTAATGAAACGTAGTCAATCATCAACACCTAGCAACTCTTATTAAAATGCATGCATACGGAATGATATGATGCATGCCCTCGCCATAACGCTCCCTCGAGCGACTCCATCTAATGATCGCGTATGTTAACACTCCCTCAGAGCGACCTCGACTTTCAAGTCCCCACCCTAACTAATGCGATGCAATGCGATTATGTTAGTCGTATTATTAATTAAGTCCATTCATCCAGCAGATTGAAAAATTTGATACACCCCACGTATCAATGCCCTAAACTGGTTGCATGGCCAAGACCCCCCAATGTGTGAGGCCGAGACCCCGCGGTCCGTGATCTCGTCGGGGTTCTCATCCTCGACTTCAAGCACATAAGGAATGTCTAGAGAAAGGGATCGCTCGGGGTCACTACAAGGAGGCGCAGCACCCCAACGTAGGCAGACAGCTCGGACAGTGTCCCATTTCGCCATGCCCGGCTCACGAGGCTGTGGACCAGTTTCAAGTGGGTTATTGATGGGCTATAACGGTTGTAGGGTGGTTCAGGTTCTATACATATGTGAGCAATTAAGGTTAACATTCAAGGTTGGTCAGACAGTAGATTAAACTGCAAGAGTCAGGCGAGCGTGAGACGAGTGACATTTGGCTCAAGAGACCCATGTAGTTGAATTACAGCCCCCCAAATACACCCACCCAAATCCATAGGTTTTGTCTCAAGGCGATCCTACCATTGGGACCACCTTCTCTCTCCTCATAATTCTGGCCAACCGAAGGGCATGAATAGAGATTCATAGCAAGCCGATTAACAATGTATCGCTAGAGTAAACAAACTCATGTTCTCATACATATCAACATATAATTCATGTTCTCATAGTAGGCTAGGCTAACTATATCAAGAAACAAGTACATGTGAGTGTGTGTATGGGGGTGAGGAAGTTAAGCACTTCCTCCATCTCAAGAATGTACATACATAAGAGTAATGAAATCATACATGCTATGAAGCGGCAATTCATGGGGAAAATCAATAAGGCATGAGCATAAATCAATCAAACATCAAATCATGTGAGAAACAAGGACAACGTCATGAGAATCAAATATACCATTTCATACAATTTCAATAAGCATGCAATTCATAGGGATTCTCTAGGTTCTTCAAAAATGACATACAAACAATCAAAATCATTAAACTCATAATAAAATTGGTGTTAAGCCACCTAAGAGCAATAGTCCGCACCTATGAGTCGTTGGAGACTCAGAAATCGACCTAAGAATGAGGCCTTCGGGTCGGACGGCCGAAATCCGTAAAACAAGTTCTTGCATGTGAGAAATCTAAGCCAATCTTTTCTCAATGCATGGGTACCAAGTAAAAGAAGTGAAGGATCTTACCTATATGCTCAACGGAATGATTATTGTGGTGGTAATGTAGAATTTTCTTTGGAGAAAGGATTAGGGAGTTGCAATGCTTGATCTCCTCAGCCCCACCACGATCTAGGGTCCACCTTAGATCTCTCTACACACACTCTTTCTTCTCTCTTTACTCTCAAGCTCTCTCTTTATGGTAGTGGGAGTTATGAGATAAGAGAGGTCAGTTGTTGGTGGTGGTGGGAGTTGGTGAGGGAGATTTGTTGTTGGAGAAGGAGGAGGATGTGAGGAAGAGGGCTTGATGATTTGGGGAAAGTAGGAAGGTATGAGGGAGAGCTTGGTTGTTGGGAAGAATAATGGAGGAAATATGAGAGAGTGAGCTAGGGTATATTTCCTAGACTTAGGCTCTTCGGCCTTATGGTTCCTAAAATGCCCACAATGGCCCTCTAGGACTCCATATTGGCTTAGAGGCAGCCCTACCACCCCTTAAGCCACCAAATTTTGTGGGTAGGTGCCTCATGGCCCGATGAGAGGCCATACAAATTTTGAGATCAAACGGACGAACGGATATGGGGTTTGATCATATGGTTTCAAATCTTTAAATGGCCCCGTGGGGTCTATTCTGGTTGTTGGGGCAATTCTGGTGGTCCCCTAGCCACGAAACTTATACGGTAGGTGGTCCATGGCCCGATGAAGGGCTATGCAAATTTTGGAAACGATAAGATATGGAGTTTGGTCGTACGGGTATGGTTTGCGATCAACGGTCATCGTGTCACAATCGGGTCCCAAATTTTGTGGACAGGTGAAGGACACCACATTAGACCTTCATCCAAAATTTTGAAGAAATCCGACGGCTGAAAAGCCCGGAGTCTCAGATTCTTTAGCTAGTGTCAGATTTCAACTCTAGCCTTGGGTGGGTTGACAAGTGCTGATGGAACAACCCTATTAATTAACTTCAGGGTGTCCAATGAGTCTGTAGTCCCTGATGGACCACAAGCCTAGTGAGATCTATGGTTTCCTAAAGTTTTATAATTTTTTGACCTTCCCGCGTCGTGGTATGCCCCACATGGGCTGTTGCTAAGTGTAAACGGGCTATCGGCTTGACGGCCCGCACTTGGTCCAATCACGACCAGACTGGTTCACCTGTATATAAGCTAACATTAAGTGCTAATCGTCAATAAGTAATTAATAAAAAAAAATAAAAAATAAGAATTTTTAAAAATTTAAAACAGTGAAAATCCAGAATGTTACAATCTACCCCCTTTAAAAATAATTTCGTCTCTGAAATTGCCTAAGGGTAATAAGTAAAGATATTATTATTTTATTTGCCTAAGTTTCATTGATTTCAAGTTTATATGCATGGTAGGGTATATACTATCTATGCCAGTTTAGCTCATTTTAGTCTATCCCCCTTTAAAACTTTTTCACCCTGATGGTTTACTATAATTTATTTAATTATCTATTTATTTTTAAAGATTTGAATTCATGATGACGATTTCTCTCTATGTATAGTAAAAATATTTATTTTCAATGTTAGGCAAATACGGAGAGACAGTTGTAGTGGGCTTGAACCCGATACGTCGATCATCTACCTGACCAGGGTAGAAGGCTCATTGTATCCCTTCTTCGTCCTGGTGGATCCTGGTCTTCTTCTCGTTCAAAGCAGTGAGTCCGTTGGTAGTCACCCATGATTGAGAATTGGGTCGAGCCGCGAATGCTTCGCAGACGTATACTTCCATAATTCCGTAGTCTGATCAATCAAAATATTTAGGGAACAACCATCATTGGAAAGTTTAAATCTCTTATTTATAAGGTTGTCCTTTAGGTCTTGGTTTACGAGAGTCCTCGTTTTAATTTATATCCAATTTAGGGTTTGATAATTCTCTCGATATGCCTATGGTCAAAGATCATCTTAAAAAGTTTTTAAAGGCACAAATTTGTACATGAATTACCATTTCAATCCTATGGCTAGTGAGTTAATCGTAGACTACACTTTGGTTTCATGAATTTCAAGAATGAAGAAATAGTCGATGTTCTAAGGTATTCAGGAAGTTTGAAGTGTTAATAACACTAGTAAGGACACAGTAAGAGAATCATACATACAAGCCTTCATAAGGTGACAAGAAATTTCCAAGGCAATACATACATTCATATTGGATTCAAAGTACCATTAGTATGGCCAGTTACATCATACAATATGGATTGCATAGTTTTCTAGACATTCCAAACGTAAGGAAAAAAAATAACCTATTCAAGTAAACGTCCTAACTATCCTTTAATATATGTAGGTAGACCTAACCGATTTAAAGTGAACTACTAATTATCAGTAAAGTTATGCTACTATTCTCCCGGGTCGGGCAAAGATGGGGTGTTTCTTCCCCATAAGGAAAAGAACCACCAGAATGGAGAAGAAGGTGGCAACGGTTGGTAGGAATATCAATTCCCTTGGCAAGGAAATGGATTGTTGATAAGAATGTTTTGAAAAAATGAAATGAGTTTAGTGTTGGATTTGTGAATGGGGTTTAAGATGGGTTTTATGAGTGAAAGAGTGAAAGTGATGGAGTGGGATGGGTTAGGGAGATAAGAGATGTGAAGGGAAAGAAGATGATGTTGAAAAGGATGATGTGTTAAGGTTTAGAGAAGGAGATGGATTTTCTCTAAAGATTTGGGAGAATGGAAGATGGTGAAGTGAGAGTGAAAGAGTGGATGAGTTTAAAGAAAATGGATTTGAGGAATGGGAGTTGAGAAATGTTTAAGAAATGAGTTGGAGAAATGAGATTTGAGAAGAGTTAGAATGGGTTTTGAGAGTAAATGGGTGATGGAGTGGGATTGAGAATGGGTGTTGAGATGTGATAGGTCTTGTAAAGGAGAAGAAGATGGGTTTGAAGTAGGTTTTGTTGATAAAAGAGTGAGAGGGTTGAAGTGGGATTGAAAGAATGAATTTGGGAGTTGTGAAGAAGAAGAAGAAGGGTTTGAAGTAGATCTAGAATGGGAGAGTGAGAGATGAGGGAGATGTGTGTTGGGGTTCTAGAAATGGTTTAGAAGGAATTGAATATAGTAGAAATAGAGGGAATGGGTTCTAAGCATCCCTAAATAGCAAGAAAAGTGGGCCCTACACATGTATGTGTTGCAAAAAGGGGGGAGGACTAAGTTTTTTTTTTTGTATGATTACAAAATGTGTCTATTTCTTATAATGTTTCTCATATCTTTAGTAACTAAATTATTTTTAAAATTTTTATAATGTTTTATCATTAAGTTTAAAGTCTTACCACAAAATTTCATATCATTTGGACTTGTACATAAATTATTAAAATTCTAAAAGTAACCACTGTCTGAAATTGAGAATTTTTTGGATAGTCACCTAATAATTCCAAATTTAACTATGTTATAATTTTTATTTTATTTTTACTTGAAACTAGACTTATTAAGTTTCAATTTGGCTTTTGAATTACCTAAATCGGAGTTGTAATGAAGGAGATACAAATTTTTGAAGTTGACCCAAAATTACAGAAATTTTCGACCCTGGCAGCGTCGATCAGGAGCTACGGCGCCAGGGTTGGGCGCTGGCAGTGCCGGGCTGGGCGCCGTGGCGCCGGGCCTCTGGACCGTGGGCGCTGGCGGCGCTGCGGCGCCGATTCTCTGGCTTGTTGGACCTTACAACTCGCATATCTCACAAAGCAGAATGAGTTACATGACATGCCATATATGAATTTAGGGTAGGAGAAGCTACTCTACGCAATAGACTTATTCATTTTGCAATATTCTATTAGGTTAATGGTCAAAGATCCATTTTATTTACACTTTTACTATTTATAGTAAATTTTCATTCGATTATAGATTTTCATCCTTTAAGCTTATAGTTGTGTCAAATTTGAAAGTGCTTAGAGAAATTAGAGGGATAAAGTGGTGGAAAGCGAGATTTTTTTAAAAAATGGGTTGAAAGGAGGAGTTAAGTTTTGAGAGTTTAGAAAAAAATAGGGTGATGATTGAGGGGTGAAAGGGGTAGGATTGACTAGAAATGATCATTGGGAGAAGCCCCTAGGGCCTTTAAGGAACTTGGAGAGGTAAGGAGGGGGGCCCCATGTGTGGGAAGGCCCCACCTATTTGTCGGGCCAGGATATGTTAAATGCTGGGATCGCACAAGCTACTTCAGCAGCTTGAGTCTATCACATTTAGGTCGGGTCAACTCAAGTCGTCCAATCTTCCAATTAGAAGTGATTTAGATCACTTTGCGCAGCCTAAGTCTTTCTATCCGTAAACTTTAACATTCTAGTCTTCAAACTTGCCAAATGACATGATCCCGAAATCCTATAAATGTCTCTAAGTTTGATTGCTCCCTCCTAAGTCAGCGAATGCGTTATGGCGAGTTCATAATCCACAGCCCAAGTTAATCCAAACTATTGCTCTGATGTCATCTGTAACACCCCAGGTTTTCAGGGGCCGAGTAAAAACTTGGCTCTCGAATTCTCAGGTGTCATGGATGCCCTAATGGACTTCATATTTTAATTACATTTGGATGATCTCATAAACAATGAAGGATTTAGCAGGGCATGAAATATAAGTACGTCATAAAGCAGTATCAATTGCTATTAAATATAAAAATATATAGACAACAAATCCAAAATCATCTAAATAGAAAAATAGTCTCACCCATACATGACCTAAGGCAACTACGGCCCCGGTCCATAACCCGCGGTAGCTCGAACTCAACTAAAAGAATCTGTCGAAAGTCTGAAAGCAGGGAAGCTCCTCTTCCTCGCCTCGCTTGACTCATCAAGTTCTACCTTACCTGCATCTAGTAAAAGGTCTGGTTGATGTTTTAAAACACCGTCCCGGAGTGAGAGTGAGTGATCAACTCAGTGGGTGCTATTAATCTTAAGTTATAACAGGCATCAATTATAGTATGATTTTAATGAAACGCAGCCAATCATTAACACCTAGCAACTCTTATTAAAATGCATGCATGCGAAATGATATGATGCATGACCTCGCCACAACACTCCCTCGAGCGACTCCATCTAACGATCGCGTATGTCATCACTCCCTCAGAGTGACCTCAACTTTCGAGTCGCCACTCTAACTAATGTGATACAATGCGATCGTGTTAGCCGTATTATTAGTTAAGTCCATTCATCCAGTAGATTGAAAAATTTGATACACCCCATGTATCAATGCCCTAAACTGGTTGCGAGGCCAAGACCCCTTAATGCGTGAGGCTAAGACCCCGCGGTTCGTGATCCCTTCAGGGTCCTCATCCTCGACTTCAAGCACATAAGGAATGCCGAGAGAAAGGGATCGATCGCGGTCATTACGGGGAGGCACGGCACCTCAGCGTATGCTGAAAGCTCGGACACAATGTCCCATTCCACCATGTCCGGCTCACGAGACTGTGGACCAGTTTCAAGTGGGTTATTTGTGGACTATAACGGTTATAGGGTGGTTCAGGTTCCATACATATGTGAGCAATCAGGGTTAACATTTAAGGTTGGTCAGACAGTAGATTAAACCGCAAGAGTCAGGCGAGCGTGAGACGAGTGACATCGGGCTCAAGAGACCCATGTAGTCGAACTACAGCCACCCGAACACACCCGCCCAAATCCATAGGTTTAGTCTCAAGGCGATCCTACCATCAGGACCACCTTCGCTCTCCTCATAATTCTGCCCAACCCAAGGGCACGAATAGAGATTCATAGCAAGCCGATTAACAATGTATCGCTAGAATAAAAAACTCATGTTCTCATACATATAAACATATAATTCATATTCTCATAGCAAGCTAGGCTAACCATATCAAGAAATAAGTGCATGTGAGTGTGTGGGGGGGTGAGGAAGTTAAGCACTTCGTCCATCTCAAGAATTCACATACATAAGAGTAATGAAATCATACATGCTATGAAGCGACAATTCATGGGAAAAATTAATAAGGCATGAGCATAAATCAATCAAACATCAAATCATGTGAGAAATAAGGACAATGTCATGAGAATCAAATATACCATTCTATACAATTTCAATAAGCATGTAATTCCTAGGGATTCTCTCAGTTCTCTAAAAATAACATACAAACAATCAAAATCATTAAACTCATAATAAAATTGGTGTTAAGCTACCTAAGAGCAATAGTCCACACCTATGAGTCGTTGGAGACTCAAAAATTGCCCTAAGAATGAGGGCTTCGGGTCGGATGGCCGGAATCCTTAAAGCAAGTTCTTGCATATGAGAAATCTAAGCCAATCTTTTCTCAATGTATTGGTACCAAGCAAAAGAAGTGAAAGATCTTACCTAGATACTCAACGAAATGATTATTGTAGTGGTAATGTAGGATTTCCCTTGGAGAAAGGAGTAGGGAGTTACAATGCTTGATCTCCTCGGCCCCACCATGATCTAGTTCTCTCCACACACACTCTTTCTTCTCTCTTTACTCCCAAACTTTCTCTTTATGGTAGTGGGAGTTATGAGATAAGAGAGGTCAATTGTTGGTGGATGGTGGATGTCACACCCCAAACTCACAAATCGGGCTCATAAAATTTTCGATCGCCGAATCCAGCACCGACAGCCTCCGTAGAATCCCATTCTCGGCTCCTAGCACCCATTCGCCAGGTTCCGATCCTGGGATGCTACGAGGAGGATTTTCAATGTCAGTTTGATTCGTAATAAGCATAACCAAAGGCATAACCCACAAACAACAATCAAGAAATCCATTACATTTCCACTATGATAAAAAACTTTACAAGTACAATGAGCATAAAGGGAAATACAATGGTAAAGAATAAAAACTCCAAAGCGCTCTGCAACGTTCTCCTGCCTCAACGCTGCTGCGATCCAACGTCACCTACACGCAACGGTCGTGCATAAGCTTATAGAAAGCTTAGAGGGTGGTGAAAGTGTGTGCGCAAGGTAGTAATATGAACATGCAATGAAAGAGTAATGCGGAATATGCAGATGGAACCATAATATCATGAGCTATGCAATGTAAGACATGAATGGTATCGGCCACCCCAAGGCTATGCGATATGCAATGCAACTCAAGTATACAGATCCTCATCCATGTCCACACATCAATACAGCTCAAAATATGGAATATCACCGGGGTCTAGTACACTCTAAACCAGATTGCCGCCACATCGCGCGCAATAAGGTAAGTGGAAGAGACCACACTATCCGTCTGCCAATATCGAGCGCGACTCGTCGATAGCGGACCCATTCCTCAAGCTGGTCAAACTCAGCCTAGCATTGCCCTCTACTCTCGGGCGGGTAAGGCCGCACCCCCTTCCAATCGATCACGACACAGTGGAGAGCATAACCGTCAGGTAATCGGTACTCAACGCTCATCTATCCACTCGGTCTAGACGTTGGAGCAACCTCTTGGTACCATAAGGGTTTAGGAACTTTCACCCAGGGATATCTATAGTACCCCATGTAGAACAAGGTTTTCGGTATCCAATCCTGCCAACCACGATGCGTCTGTGGAGACTACGGCCCTAATGTCGCTAGGGCGTACAATAATCATGTCACACAAATGCGAAATGCATGATTCACGCTATCCAATCATGCAACAAATCCTGCGCATATCATGCATTCATGTAGGGCAACACCGCCTAACCGGGAGCCCATAAACAACCTGCCCGAAGGCAAATGCTATGATCAGACAATTCTCACGTCAAACATACATATGATGCGTATGATCATGAGTCATGAAACTGTACTAAACGTGTTATAATAAAATGAACTATCTTACAATGCAGATGGACCTGGATGGCCTAAACATGATAAGTACGGCCCAGTAATGAGCCTTAAAGAGAGTCGTAATGTGGACATCCAACCAGCATCACACTCACAATGTGGACGTCAAACCAACATTGCCCCCAAGGCACGATCGCCGTAAACATTGCTAGTTAATCTGTATGGGAATTACACATTGCAATGGACCGTAGGTTCCTCCCATTGGGCCTCACATGTATATCAAACGGGTCATATCTTATGGGGCTTTTATTTATCAGATGGGCCACATAAATGGGTCAAACCAATGGGTCTTATGTGCATTGCAATGGGTCAAAACCCGTGGGCCTTGGATTGCATCAAATGAGCTTAACTCATGGGTCGAATGGGTCACACTAATTGAATCTCATATGAACGCCAAATGGGCCTTAACCCTTAGGCATTATATGAGTTCAATGGGCCTAAACCCCTAGGCCTTATGGTACATCAAATGGGCCTAAACCCATAGGCCTTAAACAATCAAATGGGCCTGATCCCATGGGCTCAAAAATGTAACAAATGGGTCCAATTTCAATGGC
Source organism: Magnolia kwangsiensis (assembly GCA_037074715.1). Taxonomy (NCBI): domain Eukaryota; kingdom Viridiplantae; phylum Streptophyta; class Magnoliopsida; order Magnoliales; family Magnoliaceae; genus Magnolia; species Magnolia kwangsiensis. Next base: position 117,866,842 of record CM073578.1, read on the forward strand.
CTTGGAATACATCAAAAGGGCCTAGTCCAATGGACTTAAAACATAATAAGTGGGCCTAAACCTATAGACCTTTTACAAAGCAAATGGGCCTAGCCCATAGGCCTTAAATAGTCTAAATGGGCCTAACCCATAGGCCTTGCATGCATAACAAAGTGGGCCTAAACCCATGGACCCTTTTTTATAATCAAATGGGTTTAGTCCCATGGGCCTTACAATATATCAAATGGCCTAGTCTTATGGCCTTAGAACATATCAATTTGGGCCCAATCCCATGGACCCTTACATAAATCAAAGTGGGCCCCAATGAACTACTGTAACTACATTAAGATGGTCTTCAAAACAGGCCAAGGTGGGGTCCATATGAGCTAAGGATCTAACTCATTCTCTATGCCTATGTCATAACATAGACTCTTAAAACGAATGGACGGTTTGGATGCAGCCCATGCATCATGGGTGGGTCCCATTGCCGCTGAACAACAGGGATGGCGTATGCACCAAGGAGGGCTCCACCGTCCGCTGGACGGTGGAGTTAATATAACATCAAGGTGGGCGCCACCGTCCACTGGACGGTGGGCTTAAGACACATGCCACGTTTGTGGGTCCCATGTGGGGCCAACTGTAATATTTATTTTGCATCCAACCCATCGATAAGGTCAAACAGACCAGGTTGAAGGTGAAATACAAATTTTAGCTTGTTTCAAAACTTCTGTGGGCCCCGAAACTTCTGTGGGCCCCGAAAAAGATTTCAATGGAAGACGTACATTCACACTATTTCCTATGATGTGGGCCACCTGAGCATTGGATCAGGCTGATCTTTGGAGGGGGGCCATTTAAGGGGGTGGCCCATCTGATGAACGGTGTGGAAGAGGTAGATACATCAAGGTGGGGCCCACGGCAGCAGCCGTGGGTGGCTTGTTGGACGTCCGCCCGCCCGGGCGCTGCACGCTGCTACGTGCAGCATGCTGCCAGGGACAGTGAGGGAGGCATGCCTCATAAAAAAAATCAGGAAATCTCATTTTTCTGAGGTTTTTTATATGTAGGGTCCGTTTTTCAGAAATTCATCCCGGCCATTGCGTTCAGTGGCCCGTAACAATCGAAATGAGTCCGAAGTTTGAATTTTTATAAGCTTAGGAAGTGAAATAAAGTGAGAAAATAGTATTTGAATGGTGAGGACGCAATATTTGGCGCTATGGCCCACCAGGTGCTCCGTTCAATCTCATTTTCTGGCTCAACGCCTAAAATGAGATGGTGAAAGGGATGGACGACTTAGATTAGAACGATACATCAGGGTGGGGCCTAAGCAAGGGGACCACCCAAAAGCCTTTCCTTTTCTTTTTTTCCTTTTTCACCTTTCTGTTGAAACGTCCAGCGTCTGGGACGCTGGACGGTCTTATATTATTATTATTATTATTTTTTGAGTGTGGGCCCTGATGGAGTGGGCCACCACTGATGGGTGTCATGGGTTCAACGTCTAAGGTGGGCCCCACTTGAATAAAAATAATTACATCAAGGTGGGATCCATTCAAGTGGGCCACACAATCCAAAAAAATAAAATAAAATAAAATAAAATAAATAAAAGAGAGAGAGAGAGAGAGAGAGAGAGAGAGAGAGAGAGAGAGAGAGAGAGAGAGAGACATGGAGAGTGGGACACGCCTTGTGATGGAGGGACCCCGACATTATGGGCCCTCCCTTACATGAAATCATACATCAAGTGAGTCATTTTGCACATGTGACCATCAAAACTGAAGATCAATGGTGGGGATCCTTTTCCCACCAATATGGATGGTCTAGATGACCTTTCTAAAGGAAATAAACATCATGATGGGGTCCATGGAGAATGGCCCCATCATGGAATGATCATGATGATCCAAGTAGGCCATCGGCCTTATCTTAGGGTCCCAAGTGAGATCCACACCATGGATCGGTGGGCCTCACTTGGCTCATCATAAAAATAAGTAAATCTACCCTATAGAGGCACCCACCGTCCGATCTTCTCGCTCCTAGGGGTCCCTTGGCACCTTAGCTTCAACTTCAATGGATGAGATGAAGAATGGAGGGTTGAGATGAGAGATCTTGGGATAGAAAAGTGGGCCACTTGGAGCTTAGGAGGCTTTGCAAAACTCCATATGTATGGAGCTTGGAAGTTGCTTGGAGATTTGAAATGAGAAAGAGAGGAAGAGAGAGAGTGATGTAAGGGAGAGAGAGAGAGTGATGGATGGATGTGGTGAGTGATGGTTGTGTAAGAAAATATTGACTTTTGTGACCTTTTGTATAAGAGAGGTATGGGAGATGAAGACTTTTGTGTAAGAGAGGTATGGGAGATGAAGACTTTTGTGGCTTGCTTAGGAAAATGGAATAAAGTGATGTGTACTTGACATGTGATGGCTTGATGGATTGATTGATTGATGGGATTGATGTGATTGATGTGACACATCGTAGAGATTCCCTTGGGTTTCGCAACGCGTGACATTTTCTCACACCGAACGTTGGCCCATATCTCTTGACCAGGGTATCGCCTCGGCGCGCGAGTCGCGGTATCAGAACCGCAATGACGGCGCGGTCGCTATGGTATTGGTCGCGGGTTGAGTCGACTCGGGTTGCCGGTATATGAATCAAGGTCGTGCGTCGATATCGTTTAAGGGTCGAAGGTTGTCGAAATTCGACTGGTAAGACCGCGAAAGTCTACGGAAAGGTACGGACCAAGATACGGGTCTTACAGTGGGAGTTGGTGAGGGGGATTTGTTGTTGGAGAAGGAGGATGATGTGAGGAAGAGGGCTTGATGATTTGGGGAAAGTAGGAAGGTATGAGGGAGAGCTTGGTTGTTGGGAATAACAATGGAGAAAATATGAGGGAGTGAGCTAGGATTTATTTCCTAGACTTGGGCCCTTCAGCCTTAAGGTTCCTCAAATGCCTACAATGGCCCTCTAGGACTCCATATTGGCTTAGAGGCGGCCCTACCACCCCCTAAGCCAACAAATTTGGTGGGTAGGTGCCTCATGGCCCGATGAGAGGCCATGCAAATTTTGAGATCAAACGGATGAACGGATATAGGGTTTGATCATATGGTTTCAAATCTTTAAATGGCCTCATGGGGTCCATTCTGGTTGTTGGGACAATTCTGGTGGTCCCCTGGCCACAAAACTTATAGGGTAGGTGGTCCATAGCATGATGAAGGGCCATGCAAATTTTGGTAACGATCGGATATGGGGTTTGGTCGTACGGGTCTGGTTTACGATCAATGGTCATCGTGTCACGATCGGGTCCCAGATTTTGTGGATGGGTGAAGGACACCACATTAGACCTTCACCAAAAATTTTAAAGAAATTCGACGGTTGGAAAGCCTGAAGTCTCAGTTTCTTTAGCCAGTCTCAAATTTCAACTCTGGCCTTAGGTGGGTTGACAAGTGCTGATGGAATGGCCTGATTAATTAACTTCGGGGTGTCCAATGAGTTTATAGTCCGTGATGGACCATAAGCCCAGTGAGATCTATGGTTCTTTAAAGTTTTATAATTTTCTGACCTTCCCGCGTCGTGGTATGGCCCACACGGGCTTTTGCTAAGTGTAAATGGGCTATCGGCTTGACGGCCCGCACTCGGTCCAATCACGACCAGACTGGTCTACCTGTGTATAAGCTAACATTAAGTGCTAATCATCAATAAGTGAAAATATGAGCTAATAATAAAAAAAAAATAGAAATTTTTAAAAATCTAAAACGGTAAAAATCCAGGATGTTAGATCAAATAATTACGTACCACCAGTCCGAGTGGATAGTGAATAAATGAATGAATGAGTATATAATTCCTGCTCAATAAGTCCACATATCAATACAGTTCCTCTTTGGAATCATCACCGGAATCTAGTACACTCCACACTGATTGTCGCCTCCCTAGCCGCACAGATCAGCGGGTGGTAGAGACCACACTATTCACCTGACCAGTAGTCTGCCAATACCTACCCGGCTCGTTGATAGCAGATCCATTTGTGAGCTGGTCAAACTCAGACTAGCTTACAGCCCCCTCACTCGGGCAGATAAAGCCAGACCTCATCCCAACCGACCACGATAGAGTGAGATATGCAGCCTACTGGTATTCGGTACTCGGGCGCACATGTATTCATTCAGTTTAGACATTGGGGTGTCTCCTGGCCTCAGAGGTTTAGGGACTTTAACCTACGGACATCAAAAGTGCCCATATACTCAAACCAAACATTTTCGGTGTCCCATCAAGCCATCCACGACATGACCGTGGAGGCTACGACCCTGATGTTGCTAGTGTGTACAATGATCATGTCACACATATGCGAGATACATGAGTCACACCGTCCACTCATGCAACAATCTTGAGAGTACCGTGCGCTCATGTGGGTAACTCCTATTAGTGAGTCCCATAAATAATCTACCCAATGACATATGTTATGATCAGTCACTCCTCATATCAAGCATACATATGATGCGTATGAACATGAATCATGAAGTTATACTAAGCATGTTAAATGGTGATGAACTATTCTTCCAACGAGGATAGGACTAGATGGCCTACACTTAATAAGTATGGGCCTATCAATGGGCCCTAAGAAGAGTTGCAATGTGGACATTTAACTAACATTATCATTACAATGTGGACGTCAAACCATCATTGCTCCCAAGGCATGACCTGTCATAAACATCATTACACAAACCACGCATTGCAATAGACCTTATATACATCTCATTGGGCCTCAACCCATGGGCCTCAGATATATTAAATGGGCTGCATCACATGAACCTCATGTATATTAAGGTGGGCCTCATATATCACATCGGACTTTATAGAATGGGCCGAATCAATGGGCCGAATTAAATGAGCCAAATCACAATTTATCTATTTATAAACATCAATATAAAGTATTATGCAAAAACATGAGCCATATCAAAAGATCAACTGGACCATACCATATCTAACCGTGGGTAATGATTTCCATGGTTAAATTCCAGTGGGACCCATCATAGGGTTTACTTCCCATCCAGCCTATTCATAAGGTCACAAAGACCTGGATTTAGAGGAAAAACAATATCATATTGGTCCAAACTTTGAAGCCCGAGGGTTTAATGGTTGACGTTCAAACCCACTGTTTTCTATAATGTGGTCCACCTGATAACTGGATTTGTCTCATTTTTCTTCTATCACAAGCCTTAAAAATTATCTTTCAAAATGGTTGGATGGTTTGGATACAAAACATGCATCATGGTGGGTCCCATAGAGATGGATGGCATAGATAAAGTACATACCTCATGGTGAGGTCCACACTGATGGAAGGTGTGGATTACAATACATACATCAGTGGGTCCCATGTGGGGCCCACCATAATGTTCCATCCAATCTGTTGATAAGGTCACATAGACCTAGATAAAGAGGAAAAAAAAAATTCATAACGATCCAAAACTTCTAGGACCCACATAGGGTCTCAATGGTAGATGTTCAATCGTCACTGTTTCTTATGACGTGGGCCATCAAATGCACGGTGTTGGTGTTCTCACACATCTCGATGAGGCCCACGGTTGGGACCCCCTGCCTCCAGCGTCAAACCAGCAGCAGCAACGCCTGCTGTCTTATATATATATATATATATATATATATATATATATATATATATATATATATATATATATATATATATATATATATATATATATATATTTGAAAATTAGTTTTTCTGTCATTTTTTCTAGGTGGGGCTCGCGTCCAGAGAATCCAACCCACCCATTTGATTCCATGGCTCGAGACCGTCCAAAAGAGCCTAATATCCAATATGTTTTGGCAAGTTGAAACATCAAGGTGGGCCCTAACGAATTTTAAAGGTAAGAATCACCATTTCCTATGTTATGGCCCACCAGATAATCGGATTAGCTTCATTTTTCAGCTCAACGCTTAAAATGAGTTGGGAAATAGGATGGACGATGTGGATTTGATTTATACATCCAGGTAGGGCCTGCATGAGCGGCCCACCCCAAGGCTTTAAATCAAACTGATATTTTTATTTTCTAGTGGTTAGTACACCACACCGTTAGTTCACACTTCACTGCATGGCCACGTCTAGCGTCCCTGGACGCTGGACAATTTAAATTCAACACATTTTCAAGGTGGACCCCACCTACAGACGTGCTATAGGTGGGCCACCAAATGGCTGGATGGTGTAAATAAGACACACATCAAGGTGGGGTCCATCCAGGTGGGCCATACGGCCATATCGTCACACCAAAAATATGAAAGAGAGAGGAAGAGAGAGAGAGAGAGAAAGAGACACATGTGATGGAGGGACCCTGACACTATGGGCCCTCCCTTCCATGCATACAACATTCATTAAGTGGGTCCCATTACATGTAAGCCCACCGATCAAAACCAACAGTGGAGATCCTTTCTCCACCCAAAATGCAAGGTCTAGATGACCCTACTCATGTAAGGAAAATAAACATCATGATAGGGTCCGTGGAGAATGGCCCCATCATGTAATGATCACGAGAATCAAGGTGGGCTTTTAGACACATCTAGGGTCTAAAGTGAGATCCATACCATCAATTGGTAGGCCTCACTTGGTCCATCATCAAAAATGAAATCTAGGCCTATAGAAACACCCACCGTTCGATCTTCTTGGTCCAATGGAACGCCAATCTTCTTGTGTCTCACTTTGATGGAAGATGATGAGAAATGAAGAGCTAGGATGATGGATCTTGGGATAGGAAGTGGGTCACACAACACACTCTTTCTCTCCTTGGACATGCGTGGACATCCACCACTTTGTTGCTTGGAATTTGTGAAGAGAAAGAGAGAGAAGGGGTGGTTATAAGAGAGGTGATGGGTGTGAGTGATGGATGTTAGTTGATAGATGTACTTGACATGTATAGGTGTGTAAGAGATAGAGAGAGAGTTGACTTTGGGGTTGCTCTTGTACTTGACATGTGGTGATTGATTGAGTGGTTAATTGATGAGACATATTGTAGAGATTCTCTTGGGTTTGCAAATGTACGGTATTTTTCTTTAACTGAATGTGGTCCCACATCTCCTGGCCAGGGTATCGGATCGGTATGCAAGATGCGGCGTTGGAACCGCGGTGATTGTGCGGTCGCAATGGTACAAGTCTCTGATTAAGCCGACTTAAATATACGGGATATGACTTAGGGTCATGCTCAAACGTCGATTATAGGTCGCAGGTTGCCGAAATTTGATAGGAATGATCGCGGAAGTCTATAGAATAGTACGGTTTAGGATATGGGCCTTACATATGGTCTCTACTTCACGGGATATGAATGTTGTTAAGGGTAATAATTCGGTTCTCGTTTATGAATGTATGCAATACTTGTGACAAAATGTGAAGTAATTAGTATGTTTTCTATTGGGTAGGATTCAATTAAATCAGTAAGCCTCATAGCAAACTTCGGAGCCAATTTGGTGCAAAGTGTGTTGAATGATGAGAAGAATGTTACACTATGCAAATGCTATGGCTAGATGATGCTTGGTTGAAAACAATTGGGTGGATGGTATTGTTGCAAGGATCATATCAAGTGACTTGACTTCGAGCTCGGGTTGGCTTAAGAGGCTAGTGTTAGGGCTGCACTTGGGCTTCTCCCTCTCTCTCTCTCTCTCTCTCTCTCTCTAACTCTCCCTGGTGAGGTAGATGGCCAAGGGAGTTTGGGACACTTATGGATCGGTAAGGATACTTGATTGTGGATGCTTGAAATGTAAATGGAATTGGGGTATTTATAGGCCTTCAGCCTGACTTTCTGGTAATTCCAACAAGGCTCGAGGTTAAAAAGGGTTTAAATGACTAGTATTTGAGATTTTCACATGGCAAAATCTCATGTGGTGGTCTAGATGGCATAAGGTGTAATTTTATCACAAGAGAGGGGCATTGGAGTAATTTGTAACACCCTAAAAATCGACACCCGAGTACAGAGACCCCGATCCCGAGTTCCTGAGTGTTAACCCAATGAGAATGCACGTATGACCTCATTCAAATTTACATTCATTTTATACATAGATAATCAGAGTAACGCAATTCAAATTAGCGGATCTAAGGCATGGTAGAGATAACAAAAGACTTAAAAAAATAGGGCTAACAGTCAAAAATACAATTTCAATAGTGATGATTGTCCAAAATAGGGATTATACAAGCCACAATATACAACATACCCAAGATGGTTATAGTATGAAGCTTTCAGTTTACGCCCAATTCTTCAAAACATGATGGCGGTGACACGACTCAATATAAGCCTACTTGTCTGAGGTCTCACTAGTACCTGCATCAATGATATGCTTGGTTGGTGTTTTAAAACACCGTCTTAAGTGGGAGTGAGTATCTAACTTAGTGGTACCATTAACAATGAGTTACGCATGTTATCAATCCAATCAGCACAGGTAAAGATATCAAAGGAAACAACAAATTTCGAATGTATCTTGATCAATCTAAGGAATATACAGTCGTGACATAAACATTTTCTTAACTAATGTAATGCAAGAAATTCAATTCAGTAGTCAAGCATCTCGTCAATTCTATTCACCCCATGGTTTGAGGAAACTAAAGTACCCCCATCTTATCTTGGTCTCAATTAGTTTGTGGGCTCGGAGTGGCGGAAACACTCCTCGCCTGCTTCTCAAAATCCGGTATCGGGTCCGTGACCCGTGTAGCAATTTTCCCATTGACAAGGAGCTAACACTGGCCTGACCGATCACTATGGACCCGGATGACACAGTCCGGACGCACCGGGTTAGACAACTAATTGATTTCCCCATCGATAAGAAGCTAACACTAGATCGACCAACCGACCCTACCAATCACTATGGACTCGGATGACACGGACCAGATGCACAGGATTAGATGGCTCATCGACGAGTGGAGGTCGTTCACGATCTACATAAGAGTCGTCACTTATAAGCACCCATGTGACGGTCGTAATATTATTGCGGTTAGGAATATCTGATTCACAGCTTCCTTGGTTGCTTAATGGTCACTACGAGGAGGCTCGTCACCCAAGCATAAGCTGACAGCTCAGACACGGTGTCCCATACCACCATGTCTGAATCATGAGTCTCGTGGATTTTTCCTAGTTACGATTCAAAGTGGACTCATCTAGTAGTAACGTGGGTACTCTACATTCCTTTCAAGGTTACTCAATCTAAGGTCTTTAAACAATTTGTCGACTTTCGAACTAATTCGGTTGACCTGCGGTACTTTGGCTCAACTGACATTGACACAAGTATGCCATGTAGTCCAATTATTGTCGGTCTTCCAAGTTCAACCTAGGTCGATCGGATAAGCCAAATGCGGCCGTGTAACACTCTAAAAATCGGCACCCGACTACATTGACTCCTATCTCAAGTTTCCAGGTGTTAACCAAATGAAATTTGTACGTATGGCCTTGTTCAGATTCACATCAGTTCCACACACGAGCAATTAGAGTAGCGAAATTTAAATTTGTGAATCCAAAACGATGTAGAGATAACAACAATAAATAAATATGGGGCTGACAGTAATGATACAATTAAAATATGATGTTCGCCCAAATGAGAATTATACAAATCACAATAATTGTAATAGGAACAGAAGAACAGCTACTAAGTGGGAAGAAGCTAGAGATCTACTGGGCGCCTCAAGCGCACCACCGAATGGTCCTATTATTGAGTTATCTGCATATGTCAAATAGAAAGCGTCAAATGGCAATATAGTGAAGAAATATCTTCAAGATTGTTACTTGAGACATTTTAGTGATTAGCAGGTTCATAATAAATATATATTAATATATATTATACATTCAATCATGTTATCTTTAATGCACAGTTATTAAACAAGTTACACATGTTATCAACCCAGTTAACGCAAGTAATGATAAAATAAGAAATCAATCATTTCCTAAATACTCTTATTAAATGTCCATAAGAAGATATGACATAATACTTGCTCTCACCATTCGACACTTCCTCAACACGCGACTTCGACCACCTGGTTTGTAAATGACAATACTTCCTGTAAGACCCGTATCCTAGGCCGTATCATTCGGTAGACTTCCACAGTCTTTCCAGTCGAATCCCAGCAACCTCGACCCTTAACCGGCATTTGCGCGCGACTCTAATTCACACGCCGTTAACCCGAGTCGACTCAATCCAAGACTTGTACCCTAGCGACTGCGCCGTCGCCGCGATTCCGATGCCGCGTCTCGTGCGCCGAGGCAATACCCAGGCTTGGAGATGTGGGCCCGCATTCAGTTCGAGTGAAATGCCGCGCGTTGCAAGTATCAAGGGAATCTCTAAGAAACATCCCATCAATCCTATCAATCAAAGTACATATCACCAATTAATGCCAAGTACAACCACCCCTCCCTAAAAGTCAACATTTTCTTACAACAAAGTACATACTTACATCACTCACAATTACTTCTCTCCCATCACTCACTCTCTCTCTCTCTCTCATTTCTCTCTCTTTTTTTTTAAGCAACTCCCATGGAGCAATCGTCCATGGCTTCCATGGAGAAGTTTGGAGTGGCCCACCTTCCTATCACCCAATCCTAACCTCAAAAATCGATCTCAACCGTTAAATCTTATTCCCTTGAAGCTTTACAATACGTTAATGGAAGAAGAAATCCAAGAAGATAAAAGGTGGGTGCTTCTCTCTCTCCCTTTCTTTTTCATTTATTTTGTGTGTGAGGATGTGATTATGTGACCTACTCGGATGGATCCCACCTTGAGGTGTATATTATCCACATCACCCAGTCTTTTGGTGGCCCATCTTGACATCACATCTAGAGGTGGGGCCTACCTTTCATACGAGTTGTGCTCAAGCCGTCCAGCGTCCAAGGACGCTGGACGTGAACTGCAAACAAAAATATTAGCTTGGTTTAACAAGTTTTGGAGTGGGCTACTTATGTAGGCCCTACCTTGATGTGTGGGTTTAATCCACGCTGTCCATTCCATTCTCCATATCATTTTAGGCACTGAGATAAAATTTGAGACCAATTCGATTCTCAGGCGGGGCATACCATGGAGAATAGTTGAATTACCATTAAAATTAGCCTTGCTTCTTCTATTCGCCAAAGACACATTATATATTGGTCTCATTTGGTCCGTCTTGAGGCCTGGAATCCAGTGGCTGGATCGGATTCTTTCGATGCGGGCCCCACTTACGAAAAACTATAAAAATATATATTTCTAAAAAAAAAAATTAATAAAAAAAAATAATAACAACAGCTGTGCTGTCAGCGTACTGGACGCTGCAGCAAACAGCGCTCGCTGCTCTGTTTGGCGCTGGGTGAGTGGCCCCCATCTCAGGCCCCACCATGATGAGAGTTGAACATCAGCACCATGCATTCGGTGGGCCTCACTTCTGTCTGTGGTCCACCCAAAAATCAGCCATTTTAGGAGCTCAGGTGGCCCACATCACAGGGAATAGTGTGATTGAAAGTCTACCATTGAAATCCTTTTTAGCCACAGCAGCATGGGATCCACCCCTTTTACATGTATTTTCTTTATTTATTCCAGTCGTCCATCTTTTCTTGACGTTGGAGACTTTTTTATATGGAGGGCCACATGTATGGACCCCACCATGATGCATGCGTTGCATCCCACCAGCCATCAGAGGACGTGGGGTCCACGATGATATAAGTGTTTTATCCACGCTGCTGGCCCCCACGTGGGACCTACCTGTTGAATGGAAGCAGGTTGGCTGGCGTACTTCACACCAGCAGGCAGCTGGCGTACTTCATGCCAGCAGGCGGGAGTTACCAAGTCCTGGTGGGCCACACCTTGATGTACGTGGTGTATCCACACCGTCCAGACCTCTGGAGGGTGGCTGATCACGAGGTACACGTTATAGCTAAACCGTCCATCCATTTTTACTGGTGGCCCACCTTGGTGTGGACCCACATCAGTACACGTGTGCTGGGTATGCACCGTCCATCTGCTGGACGTGTGGGGTCCACTTTGAGGTATGTATATCTACTGTCCATTTGAGGACGTGTTGGACTGAGCCCAGCAGCAGTGGGGACCACCGTGGCTAGCTGATGCATTGCGTCAACAAATTCTGTGGGGCCCAGCGACGTCAGCAAATTCTGTGGGGCCAGCGTTGATAAATGGGTCTTATCAACACCGTCCAAGTGGCTGGACGGTGGGACCCATGCGTTGACGTATCTGTTCTATCCACGCCCTCCATTGTACGGACATGGGACCCGCCTAGTTGTATTTGTTGTATATCCAAACCTTCTGTCCGTTTGGTGACGGTGGGGCCCACTTATGTTTGACATCAGCAGGCTATGTTTCCCACACATGATATATGTGTTTTACTCATACTGTTCATCAGCACCATCCAGCAAGTCATGCAGGGCCACTTGATGTATGGGTCTCACCCACGCAGTCTGTCCATCTGGACATGGTCATGGACCCCACTGTGATGTAATAGCCTGGCCATCCAGGGCCTGGATGTTTGCAGTGAACAGAAGCTGCAGTGTTATAATATAATATTATATATATTTATATACATATACGTATCATACCATATGTGGTGGGCCTATATGGGACCCACCTTTATATACATTTCATGTCTGTACCGTACAGGTTAAAGGACGGTGGGACCCACATTGATGGAATGTGCGAGCCGTCCATCTAGCAGCAGATAGCTGCTATATCGACGTCAACAAATTATGTGGGTCCGTCGTCAGCCATCTGACTTCAGCAACTTTGTGGGTCCCACACGCACTATGTGTTTCATCTATACCGTTCATGGGATGATGGGGCCCACCTTGATACTGTGTTGTATATCCGCCCCGTCCACGGGACCGTGGATACTACCATGATGTATTTATTTCATCCACACCGTCCACATATCTGAGTATTGTTGTCCAATGTTTGGACAGTGCTAATTTACAAAGACAATGTTTAGACGGTGCTAGGGGCTCCACCATGATGTATTTGTTATCCACGCCGTCCGCCTTATGCGATGCGGCCCACCTTGATATTTGTATTCTAAATTTACACCGTCAATCGCAGGACGGTGTTATGTGGGGCCTACCATTAATGCATGTATTATATCTTCGTCGTTTGCCCCTTGGACGTGTGGCCTACCTTGAGGTACGTGCAGTATCCAAACCGTCTAGCCATCTGAGTCACTCAGACTGTCCAGATCATGAGATCTACATTGATGTGTATGTGACCCATTTGATGACGCCCGATGGAATGTAATTAGGGTCCAGGCATGAGGCCAATTAAGATATATTGCAGCCCATATTTGAGGCCCATTGCGATGCGCATCCGGACCGCGTTTGAGGCCCAATGTGATGTATATGCGACCGATGTGATGAGGCCCATTATGATGCATTGGAGGGCCAGGCGATGGAGCCCATTGTGATGTATGTTATGCCCATGTGAAAGGCCCATCGTGATGTGTATTAAGCTCTTGAGCGAGGCCCATGGTGTTATATATTAGGCCCTTGTGTAAGGCCATGGGCCCATTATATATTTGGTCCTATGAAGACCACTCCTTGGGGGTAATGTTGGTTAAGTGTCCACATTGATGAGTAATGATGGTTTAACGTCCACATCGTGACCTTTTATTAGGGCTTGTTAGACCATTCTTACCGACTTCGATAGACGTGACTGATTGCCGATTATCGATTGAAGTCGATTACCGATTTGGATGGCCGATTACCGATTACTGATTCTGAATTATCGTGGCCGATTGCCGATTATCGATCGAGGCTGATTACCGATTCTGATGGCCGATTGTCGATTATCGATCGATGCCGATTACCGACTCTGATTTGTCATGGCCGATTGCCAATTATCGATCAAGGCTAATTAGCGATTCTGATTTGTCGTGGTCGATTGTCGATTATCGATCGAGGCCGATTACCGATTCTGATGGCCGATTGTCGATTATCGATCGATGCCGATTACCGATTCTGATTTGTTGTGGCCGATTGCCGATTAACGATCGAGGATGATAACCGATTCTGATGGCCGATGGTCGATTATCAATCAAGGCTGTGTATCGATCAAGGCTGAGTGTCTAAGGCCCAATGTGATGTACATTGAGGCCCAAGTGATGAGGCCCATTGTGATTCATTTGAGGGTTAGGAAAAAGGAGCCCATTGTGATGTATGTTAGGCCCATGAGCAGGGCCCACCTGTTGTGTACATGTAACCCTTGAGTAAGGCCCATTGTATTATATATTAGGCCCTTGTGTGGGGCCGTGGGCCCATTATATGTTTGGATCTGTGAGGGTCACTCCTTGGGGTAATGTTGGTTAGATGTCCACATTGTCGAGGCCAATTGTTGATGCCGGTTATTGATACCGATTATGAGTATGTGATTGCATAGCATCATGATCCATGCCCATACGAATCATCTGCATGTCTGTTATGAGATATGATTGACCATTGCATATGTCATAGTGCTGGTTGTTATGAGACTCCCTGACAGGCAGAGATTGTCTCACATGAGCGCACGACATGTGCAGGATTGATGCATGACTGAATTGTATGACTCATGCATCTTGCATTATGTGTTGTGATTACTATATGCCCTAGCGACATCAGGGTCGTAGCCTCTCCATGCATATCGTGGATGGCCAGATGGGACACTGAAAATCTATTTTACATGGGGTGCTATAGATATCCCTGTGTGAAAGTCCCTAAACCCTCTTGGTTCCAGAGATTGCTTCAACGTCTAGACCGAGTGGGTAGATGAGCGTTGAGTGCCGATTACCAGATGGTTGCGCTCTCCACTGTGTCGTGGTCGGTTGGAAGGGGGTGCGGCCTTACCCGCCCGAGAGTAGGAGGCAATGCTAGGCTGAGTTTGACCAGCTCGAGGAATGGGTCTGCTATCGATGAGCTGAGCCTGATATTGGTAAGCAGATAGTGAAGTCTCTTCCACTCACCTTGTTGCTCGCGATGGGGTGACAATCTAGTTTGGAGTGTAATAGACCCCGGTATTTTTTCAGAGAGGAACCGTACTGATATGTAGACTTATTGAGTAGGAGATGTATGCTCATTCATTCATCCATTCACTATCCACTCGGGCTGGTGGTGCGCAACTAATTATTGTGTACCTTCGTTATGGCATGGATTTCGGTTAGGCGCGCGACTAACCTAAGATCAGGAGTTTACCACGTTGAGTCTGACTATCCAAATTTAGGTATGGGACTGGTTTGGATAGAAGTCCCTTGTGGTGGACCCCAGTGCCTGCGATACTACGTACTATCATCCCGACTTCACACTCCAGCATGGTCATTTCATTCGCATCGCATATCACATTGCATCCGCAGGCATATGGCATCTTGGGTTGTTATGTTTCTGCACTTATATGGCCTAGACAGACTTTACAGGATTTGTATATTGTATTGCATCCTCGGCATTTGATATTTAGCTCTTTATGACTCCTCATCGCATAACTATTATATATTGCGTATTCTGATATTGATTGACTCATAGACCCGTTCATACTTCCGCTTACTCTGTTATCGTATGATTTATATCTTATCAGTATTTCTGCTTACTCTGATAATTCCTGCTCTTGTCAGTATTTCTGCTTATTCAGACATTGTATGGTTTATGGATTACCAATTTTTCGGTATTGTATGATTATAGCATTATATTGAATACTTGGCACTTACCTTATGCACACACTTACACCACTCTCTAAGCTTTCTATAAGCTTATGCACGATAGATGCATGCAGGTGATGTTAGGTTGCAGCAGTGCTGAGCTTGGAGCGTGTAGTGGTCTTCTGGAGCTTGAATTTTTATTTATGTATTTCCTTTTCAGTGATGTAATCAAATGATTATATTAGTGGATATGTGATGATGATGTCGCCTTTGTGAATTGGGTAATCTTGTGGTTATGCTTATCACTAGTTAAATGTACATTGAAAAAAAAAAGAATCCTCCTTGTAGGATCCCAGGATCGGAATCTGGCATATGAATGTTAGGAGCCGAGAATGAGGTACTACGGAGGCTGTCGGTACCGGATTCGGCGATCGGGATTCCTACGAATCCAATTTTTGGGTTTGGGGCGTGACACTTCCTCAACACGCAACTTCAACGCATGTTTCACCACATTCTATACTCATGCGATGCAGTGAATGATCATGTTAGCTGAGAATTATTAAGTTTAATTCATTCAGCATATTGATGAAGCTAGGATATCGACGTTATATCACGAGTCCTTATTCGGATCACGTGGCTTGTTGCCGCATGTAACAACTCATTACTAGTGTCCCTTAATCCAAATTTAAGTGTTACTCGTTTATTTCACAAATAAATAATATCAAAGGTATGATATGATACCTAAATGTATGAGGATCAACCCGATATGGGTCGTCACCCAAACTGAGTATGATCGCTTAGTTTCGAGGTGCGGACTTATCACATTAAACCAAATCAATACAAAGGAAAGGGGCTCGTCACCCAATTTCATTCATGCCTGGGTCGTTCGAACAATACTTTAGCACGAAACCATCGACCGGGTAATTTGATGGGGGCGATTCGAACAAGGACCTATCGCCTCCATTAGAGTTCGATGGTCACTACGGAGAGGCTCGTCACCCCAGCGTAGGCCGATAGCATAGACATAGTGTCCCATACCACCATGCCCATCTCCCAAGTCTTAGTTGCTTACTGGTCACTATGGGGAGGCTCGTCACCCCAGCGTAGGCCGAAAACTTGGACATGGTGTCCCATACCACCATGCTTGGCTCATGAGTCTTGGGATCGTGTCAATAATGATTATGAGTAGACTAAATCAATAGCAATATTGGTATCCCAGATTCTATTGAATGTTATACAATCATCATGCACAAGATTGATCGAGCTTGCATTAGACTGATGTGAACGACTATGGAGGACCTCGGGCAAACCGACATTGGGTGCAAAGCATCCCTTGTAACTCCAACTACTGTCGATCCTCCATGTTCAACTCCGATCGGCCGTATAAGCCCAGGATAGCCTCCCTAAAGCGGGATATCCACATATTTACATAATTTGTGAACCTCGATCCACTGTAACAACACAATTCAATCATCCTAGTATTTTTACGCATTCAACATTCAAGAATTTTTATAATATTAATAGTTTCATTTCATTCAAGCATTTCATCGAGCATGTTATTAATAAAAAAGAAAATATATGTATTTAATAATTCTAAAATACTAAGTAAAAGCTTGGGGGTAGATCTTCACCTTTGAATTAAAATCTAGTACTCGAATGCAGCCCTAGCGTCGGAAATTTGGGAAATCGCTCTAAACCTAAATTAAAGTATAAGACTATCATTAATAACGTGAATTTATTCATAATTAAATATTAAACAATGAATTATGGTATAACTAACTCAATTTGATTGGTCCATCAACTCAATTTGATGAATAGGGACTCGAAATCGGCGCACAACCTAAATCGTAATGGAATGGGGCTCGATTACGACTCTCACAAGATTATGGACTGCTCCAATTGATAATTGTGACTTAAAGCCCTAACATACTCAATCCTAATATTAGGGGTCGTTTGTCACTGTAGATTGGAGGGGTTTTCCAATCCACGGTGACAGCTTGGATTACACCTAAAATCATTTCAGTATTGCATTTGTAACATGTATGTCACTGTACACTATCATTCTATTGGGCACATGGCCCACTAATGATGATCAGCACCGTCTAAACATTGTCCATGTAAATCAGCACCGTCCAAACATTGTCCATATTAGTCAACGATAAAAAAAATCGTTAGTTTGTCACTCAGACATGATCTTGTGCTTGCGGTCCATTCGAGACTTGGAATTTCATCATTTTCAGGCAAAGCATATATTTCAACAAGCTTATCATAACCATAGTGTCAAAAATTATATATCTCACTAATTAAAGAAATTATATATCGCACTAATTAAGGATATTAAAGTTGATTTAGTAATTAAATTCAAACCCTTATAAATATACCATGCATTGGTATTTTTGAATTAAAGTTAATTTACACTCCAATGTGCCAAACACACTGGGAGGATTGCCAAGATAGGGGGTTTCTAATCTTGGGGGTTTCCGAATCCACGCTCCCAAACAGGCCATTAGGGTCTACGAGAATCGACGGGGAAAAAAAAGGGTTTCTAACCCTAATGGCCCAAAATGAAGGAAATGAAAGAAAAAGATGGAAAGACATGTAGGGAAACCTCTTACCTAGCAAGTGAGTGGAGAATCCAACCTAAAATCTTCAGATTTCATCCATGGAAGACATGAGATCGGGAATAGAGATGAGGTCTTACACGAATCCAACAAGCACGGGGATTAGATGGCGTGATCCGGCCGTCGGGGGTGCATGCAAGATGGTGGCTCCCACTTTCTCTCTCCTCTCCTCTCTCTTACTCTCTCTCTCTCTCTCAGCTGCTGGAAATGGCTGAGAGAGAGAAGGGTTGGAGCTTATATGGGTGGGATTATTTCAGTTGGCCACAAGGTTTGAAAAATCCTAAAAATGGTCAAATGGGGCTTGATTTGGATTATAGGGGTTGCTATGATGCTCCCTTGGCCATGAAATTTATAAGATAGGTGTTCCATGACCCGATGAAGGGTTGGGTAAATTTTAATAAAAAATGGATGTGGGGTTTTACCAGAATGGCTAGGCTTATAATCAACAATCACCGTTCCACAATCAATGGCCAAATTTTGTAGACGTGGTTCTGAATTTATTTTCAGCCTTTGGTGTAAATTTGGCGAGGATCCTACAGATAGAAAGCCCGCAATTGCAACATTAGTTACAGGGCTAAATAGGTAAATTTTAGATTTTTCCCAAATTAAGTTAGTCGACTCACAGTTTGCAAGTGTCGGCTAAGCAACACAATTTGACTATTTCTGGGTACTTCCAGCATCTAGCGTCCGTGTGAGACATCACGCCCAGTGAGATGAACATTACAATTTTGAAACAAGTGGCCCACTAACGAGCGGTCTAGAGTTTGTTTGGGTAATCGGGGCATTTCTGAAATAAATTGGGTAGAGAGATTTCATATGAGAAATGATTAGGATTTAGATTAGTTAATTTTATAGTGTAGACTATTCACAACTAGTGAAAATGATGATTCGGTCATAATCACCCTAATTCAACTATACCTGAAATTACCTGATTCAATAAAATATACTAAAATAGAAAATTTAAATTTAATCATATAAGATGATTCCTAGTATGATTAAAAGTAATTTCTAAGAAGACGAAAAAGATACGCGCGGCCCATTGACAACGTGTAGTTGTAGGAAATTTTCATTTTCGATAACTCTATTTCATATAATATTTTTTATACTTTTAATTAGTATATTATTTTAATTACTTTTTTTAGTAGTTCATCATCAAGTCTACTTTATCTCCACCAAATTTCATTAAATTTTGTATTCTAGAAAAATTTTAAAAATTCTAGAAGTATCAGCTATTCGAACTAATAATTTTTTGACAGTTGTCACATCATTCTAGATTTAACTATATTAAAATTTTTATTTTATTTATTATTTATTTTTATATGAAACTAGACTTATCAAGCTTCAATCTGACTTTTTAAATCACCTGAATTGAAGTTATATTAAGAGAAATATGACTTTTTGAATTCATCCTAAAAACATAGAGAATTGCAGAAAATTTCAGCGAGGGTCCACCGAAATTCAGTGCACCGGCGGTGTGCCGCTAATCTGGCGACACCGCCGCGGTCCTCTGGAGCTGGTAGCGCCGCTGCCATCCTCTTTGGTATCTGGTGGTGGTTATGCCACTTGATATTTGAAAATTGGTTTATCTCTTAATCCAGAATGAGTTATTCGACATGCAATATATGATTTTGGGGTAGGAGAAGCTAATCTATCCAAATAACCTAATTATTTTTTAAGATTTCATCAGGTTAATGGTCTAAAGTCTATTTTATTTATATTTTTACTATTTATAGTAAATTTTAGTTTAATTATATTACTTCATCATTTGAGCTTTAAGATTTGTGTCTAATATGAAAGTACTTAAAAATATTTGAAAAATAAGGTGGTAGAAGGTGAGAATTTTGAAGGAGATAGCTTGAAAGGGGGATTTGAAACTTATGAATTGAGTTTTGAGAGCTTGGAAAGAGAATGGAGTGATGACTTGAGAGTGATAAGGGTATAACGGACTAGAAATGGGGTATAAATGAAGTAGAAATGGCCTTAGGTGAAGCCCCTGGGGCTTCTATGTGATTCATGAGAGCAAAGAGGGGTCCCTTCTATAGCTGAACCCTAGGCTAAGACTTTAGTATTTAGATTAGCCAGATGGCTTAGTCTTAGGGTCCTTTAATATTGGTAAGTTCGATCGCTCCCTCCTAAGACGATAAGGCGTTATGGTAGACCCATTGCCTAAGGACATCCAACTCAAAGTTGGCAAAAATTCAAGACGTTACAGGCCGGCTTGGACCGAGCCGTTTCTTAATTTAAGGGGTTAGTTGACATTCCCGAGGTGGTGAGAAATCATACGTCTCTGCGACTCAATAATCGCCACGTCATGTTTGCATGTTATTACTTTCGAGTTCACACAGGCATTTCATCAAATACATAAGCAGTAGTGAAACTACACATTTATATAATCCTAACAATTAACACATGAGTAGCATTTAGCATCCTAACTTCACTTAGGCATTTCATTGAACACATGGATTATAAGAAATTTCATAAAACAGAACATTTAGTAATCATTTTAAATAAAACAGTACAACAAGTTTTAAACGTAGATCACGACACATGATCATTATCTGGGCCCTTAGGGGTCGATAAAAGGTAACCTATAATTAATAGTCTGTACCTTTGCAATGATTTGTTTTACTAAGCGCCTGTAGGGTTGGAATTTTAGAAAAAATATCAATTCCTAATCAAATCAAAGAAAATGTAGGTAAGATTCATAAAATTTAACATGAGATAATTTAAATAGGTTTTGGGAAGCATTTCTTACCTTCGATCGTACGTAGGGGTGGATTTAACAAGCAAAAACGATAATGGCTTGGGTTTTGTTGAATGAATTCTAGTTCAAGCAAGCACCATGGACCTCACTCTCTTCCTCTCTTTCTCTCTCTCTCCCTTCCTTTCTCTCTCTCTCATAAGGTGTGAAATTCGTATGCGAGCAAAGGAGGCCCCCAAATGCGGTATTTATAGCACCAGATTTGGTGCATATAGCCCTAATGGCCCTTTAGTCATTATATTAACCCTTGAGGGAGCTGTTTCTGACATTTGAGGCCCACTATAGGATGTAGGGGTTGACATATACCATATGATGTGAGCTATAATGATAATCTACGTATGGATATGATCGGCCCGTCATTTAGATGCGCTGATTGACGGGTATGATCAGAAGTCTGTTCAATGGTCACTGATATTCGATCGGGCCCGCGGCTATATGGATATGAGAAGGGAAATATCTTTAACTCATACCTCAAGTTTGATTGCGATCTAACGGTAAAAAATCCATAACTTCGTAAAAGAGAAGAAAGCCTGTTTCACTTAAGTTTCAGGCCTCAGCATAGGGTATTTGTACATTTCAAGTATTCAGCTTCTGGGTCAAGTTGTGTAGTTCTGGGTACTATCTTAATTCTCCACTCGCGATAAACGTCAAGCCCAGTGAGATGGACATTATTATATAGTTTCAAAAGTAGTAACCCACTAACGAGCGATCTAAAGCTTGTTCGAAAAATCGGGACATTTCTGTAATGAATTAGGTATCAAGATTTCCTGTAAACAATTATTAGGGTTTAAATTAACTACATTCATAGTGTGACCCATTTATAATTAGTGAAAATGACGATTCAATTTTAATAATCCTAAACTGTTGGTTTTTAGGATAAAGGAGTAACTGGATTGATTTGATTTATTAATCAAGATCTGACCCATAGCCGTTTCGGCTTTAGATATGTCATTATTTGGTTATGGTTATCTTGATTAGTCAGTGATATGTTAGCTAGATTTGGGCCTTATGTGAACAAATCATGGGGCTAAACTCGATGTTTAAGTGATCGTTTGGATTTGTTGGTTTTCTATGGTTGATCAATCCTATTTGTACTGTTCTTTATTGGTACCAGCTAAGGATAGGCTCACTTCGAGCGTCAAGGGTCAGTAAGTGACGACATGAGCTAGTATATAAAAAAAATTTAAGGATTTTTCGACAAATCCAAATAAGCAAAAATCCAAGATGTTACATAATTTCTAAGTTTTGCACATACAAGAAATAGGCAGAAATGACAACAATACACGAGTGGATAGCTGGCTAAAGTACGTCCAGTGTCACCCGAGATGCCACCCATCGTTCCTTTTTTACTTCAGCTTCGGAGGGAGACTCCTCATGGACAAGTTTGGACCTACGAGGGTACCTTGTTGTCTCTCCTTTTCTCTAAATTGACTTTGAAATGGGCTTGAGTCGAAACGAGTTTATGAACTTGGTTTGACAACATGAGTTGACTGGGTAGGCTAGTTTGGTTGACTAGGTGAGTTGACTCAATGAGTTAGGTTTTTCTTAAAGTGTGGATTTGAACCAGTTTTAGAGTTGGTTTCTAGGCTTTTAGGATTTGGATTAGGGTTCAGATCAGTGTTTGGCTTAAGGTAAGGGGTATAGATTGGGGTTTGGCTTAGGGTTAAGGTTATGGATCGGGGCTTAGATTAGGGTTAAGGGTATACATTAGGTTTTAGGGTATAGATTGGGGCTTAGCTTAAGGTTAAGGGCATAGATCGAGGTTTGGCTAAGGGTTATGGGTATGAATCAAAGTTTGGCTTAAGGTTAAGGGTATGGATTGGGGCTCGGATCAGGGTGAAGGGTATATACTGGAATTTTTATTCAATCAATCTTATTGGTCCGAGGTGGGGTGTCTACACCTAGCCATCAATTGTAGAATGGGAGAATTCATTCTTTTGATGACTTCTTTTTGTCTTTAAAATAAGGACGTTAAAATTCGTCACTCCCAATCAAACACATACGATAGACAAGTTGTTAATAACATTGCTTAATGGTTACTATGGGGAGGCTCGTCACCCCATCGTAGGCCGACAACACAAACACAGTGTCCTATACCACTATACTTGGCTCATGAGTCTTATGGATCATATCGCTAATGGTTATCAGTAAAATCATTCAATGGGAACGGGGTATTCTAGATTCAATTGGTTGTTATCATACATTGTGATCATACATAATCAGTCGGCCATTAGGCTAATTTTATTGGCGTGGGAGAACCTTGCGCAACTGGTATTAGGTGCAAATATCTTGCATAGTGCAGCTACTGTTGGTTGTCCGTGTTTGACCCGGGTTGATTGAACAAGCCGAGAGTGACCGACCTAACTCAAGTCACCCTTTAGTTCGGTATCTTTTCCGACTAACCCAACATCATAAGCAATTCTAAAGATCAACTAAAGACTAACTAGCTATTAGAAAATTATAATGAGATTTAACATAAACCCTAAATTTAATAAATTACTTATTCAGGCATTTCATCAAACACGTAAGTATTAATAAGAAATAAATAACATAATTTGTAATTATAATCAAAATGTAGAAATGCTATCATGTGCATCAAACCATTCACAATCAAGAAATCATTAACTAAGCCTCTTAAGTGTCAATAAACAGTAACCTGAAAATAATAGCCTACACATTAATGACGATTCACCCAACTTAACACTTCTAAGGCTAAGATTTTAGGGGAAAAACACTGAAAACTTATACAAGTTTATGAGCTAGTAAGATTTGGGGCAAACAACTATTAAAACTCTAGATTTACAAGTGCGACTCAACACTTACCTTCAATTACCACTGAGAAGACTCCATTGAAGGATCCAGTTGAGGCAAAATCGCTAATCGAATGGGAGAAGAATAAGTTCTTTTGAAGATCTCTCTCTCACTCTCTTTCCCTTCTCATTTTTCTTATTTCTCTCTCTCTCTCTCTTTCTCTCTCTCTCTCTCTCTCTCTCTCTCTCTCTCTCTCTCTCTCTCTTCTAAAGATAGGGCACAAATTCGTATGGGGAGATGGGGTGTAAAATAAAATGATATTTATAGTGCCTGAAGGTGTACAAATGGCTCCAATGGTCCTTTATTCATTACACTAATCTTAAGGGGGATTGTTTCCAACAAATGGGACCCACCAGGAGGTGTACGGATAAATATAAACAATGAGATAAGGTAAATATAAATTATGGGATAAGACCCTCCAATACTCAAACGTGTCAATCAACTAAGAAGGCCCTAACTCAGATTAATGGTCACCGAGAGTCGATCAGGTCTGCAACTATACGAATGTGAATAGGATAATTATCTCAATCGGTGTCTTAAATTTGATCATCATCCAACACTTTAAAAAGTTACAACTTCGACCAAAAGCAAATGGTGCTAATTTCACTTAAATTTAGGTTATCACCTAAGGCACTCACACAATTTATGCACTTGACTTACGGGCTAAAGTTGAGCAATCATACGCATTATCTTGGCTCAATATCCGCGATGTACATCAAACTCGAGAAGACAAATATTATTCTATAATTTTAAGTCTAGCAGACCACCAACATGCAATATAGACCTAATTTGTCTAATCGGGGTATTTTTAGGATAAGTTAACCCTCAAGATTTCTCGTGGGCCCCAGTTAGTATCGAAATTACCTAAGTTTGTAATGCTACTCATCCACGATTAACGAAAACCTACGTCTGACTCTAATTATCCTAAATTTATCAGTTCATCCTAATTAGGACATTTAGTTGGACTAGTATGTGTAACGCCCTGAATTTCGAGGGTCGAGCAAAGCTCTATTATCGAGATTCAGCACATCACTTATACAACATGGATAATGATGTTTAAATGTTGTCCATGTTAATGCATTAATCATGAGTAGGATTACACTAAAACAGTATATCATACTCTAGAGATAATGAAATTAAGTAAACGAAAGTCTGACGTATATGTATTCTAATAAGTAGACAGTTAACAACCTCTAGAGTATGATGATATTACAGGGTTTAATATATATACAATATTTATTTCAAAATAAATAAAAGGTGGAAATGTAAGATGTCCAACTAGACAAGTATCCTAGTATCCTGACGAATCAGCTCAGGGTCTACGTAGACCCGCCAGAAAGCTGATAGTAGGAGAACTCCTCCTCGTTATCCAAGAAATCCTGCTTCACCACATAAGCTTCATCATCATCTTCATCTAAACCAATGCCTAGTTGGTGTTTTAAAATACCGTCCTAGAGTGGGAGTGAGTGATCAACTCAGTGGTACTATAAGATAAAGGTTAACATGTTATCAATTCAATCAAGCAGTAATGATAAAGCAGCGTAACAATCACTTACTAACTACTCTTATTAATGTAGGAATGAAGTACAAATAATGATGCATGCCCTCACATCAAAATCGCCCTCAACAAGCGATACCGACACCAATATCGCATATGACCACACTACCGCCTGTGCGACTTTCACCCCTTTAAAGCACATCCTAGCTAATGTGATGCGATGCATGATAACGTTAGCCGAGTACTTAATTAAGCTTATTCATACAACAAGTTTGGGAAGCTAGGGTACCTCCCTTTATATCATTAACTCAAACTGGAGGATCCATCTAGGTTTGTCACTCCTAGTCAAGCATATATGAAAGGCAAGTTGTGGGATCATCACTCCCAATGGAAAGTAGTCAATAAGCAAGTTCATAAGTTTATACTCACGGTTACTACGGGGTGACTAATCACCTCGACGTAGGCTGACAGCTTGAATACGGTGTCCCATACCACCATGCCCTGCTCACGAGTCTGAGTTTGCTCACTGGTCACTAAAGGGTGGTTAATCACCTCGGCGTAGGACGACAGCTCAAACACGGTGTCCCCTACAACCATGCTTGACTCATAAGTATTAGTGGATCGTGGTACCATAGTTAAGGCGGGCCTAGAACTGGGCATCGGACCAAGTCGAATTGGATTGGGCCTAACTCGACCAGGTCCGAGTTCTGTATGGCCTAACCCAAACTCGGTCAGATCCGGGACCGAGTCCAGGTCCTTTGACCCAATCCGATCCTAAACCTTGCTGACTTGAACCGATCTGAGTCTAACTCGGTCAGGAAAACCTAGTCGGATCGGGTTGGAGAAGGTTAGGATCGTCCATTTTTGCCAACAGTGTGTAAATCATTATTCTCACTGTTTCTTACGGTGAGATCTACTTGATTATTAGATATACTTAAAATTTAACATTAATCCCTTAAATTATCTGAAAAAACTGATGGACGGTGTGGATAAACCAAAAAAAAATTAAGATGGGCCCCACATAGCTTACTCAATGGATAAAATATCCCACTGCAAAATCAAGTTCTTGAAGAAGCTTTATATGAAGGGTAGTGGATTGCGTACCGAGTAACTCAGTACGGTAAGCGTACTGAGTAAACTCCGTGAACCCTAGTGGCATTCATACATTATATCCACCCCATCCATCTCTTTTGAAACATAATTTTAAGGCATTATCCCAAAAATGGAGTATATCCAAACCTCAAATGGACCACACCATCGGAAATAGTGTGAATTGAACATCTACCGTTGAAAAATTCTTGGTGACAACAGAGGGTTTAGATCAAGCTTATATTTGTGTTTTCCCTTCATCCATGTCTTTCTGATCTTATGAACAGGTTGGATGGCAAATAAACATCGTTGAGGGCCTTAGAAAACTTTCAACGGTTGAAATAAATACTTCCACCTTTTCCAGTGGTATGGTTCACTTAAGCTTTGTATATGCATCAATTTTGGGTTGAACCCATAAAATGATCTGGCAAAACGAATGGATGGCGTGGATGAACTACATGCATTCGCGGTGGGCCCAACTGAGTTTACTCAGTGCGATAAGGGCGTAGTAACTCAGTGCGCTCCAGGAAGTACTGCCTAATAGAGGCTATATAGCTCATGCTAGCTATACGTACCTGCTTTAGGTACGTGTCGCTCGAAGACGATCACTGACACTCCTTAAGCTCTGAGTTGTACGAACGGTCTAAAGGAGATCAAAGTTACATGGCCCCACAGTGATGTATTTATCATATCTATACCATTCATCTAGTGTTAGAGATCATTTTAGAGCATTATCCAAAAAAACGAATCAGATCCAAAGAACATCTGGACCACACCATAAATTGCAGCGGTGGACCACACATAAATTGCAGCGGAGATGATGATTTTCACCGTTAAACAATTTGTAGGGCCACCATAATGTTTATTTTCCATCCAATCTGATCCGTTCTTAAGGTCACAAAGACTTGAATGAAGTGGAAAAAGAAATTTCGTGTTGATCCAAAACTTCTGTGAACCCAAAAAGGGTTTCAATGGTAGACGTTCAATACCCCGCTGCTTTCCGTAGTGTGGTCCACTTAATGGTTAGATCTGTTTTATTTTTATCCCAACCCTTAATATGATATGGCCAAATGGATGGACGGTTTGGATATAACACATAACTCGTGATTAGAGCCACAGAACTTGGTAATATTACACTAGCCAATCCACTTCCGTCTATGGGTTTGGCTGTCAAGACGATGCCTGTCTAGTACACCGATCTTCTTCCATCAACGTCTACTACAAGTCTCTTTCTCTTTCTCTCTTCCATCCACATCTATCCACCATATCTCAATGTATATCTCTCTAACAGAGATATCTCCAAAATCTAACGGTAGATAGAGGTATTTGATCTACCTCATATTTAACTAGTCTTCTACTCGCCTTCATCTTCAATAAAAAGGGAGAGACATATATAAAGAGAGACAGAGAGTTGGGGGCTCAAGTGTATGTTGGGCGGGTTTTTTTAGCGCCAAACAAAACGCCAAAGATACAGGGATATTTTGTAAGATAAAGGGATATTTACATCTCGGGTCGGGTCGGATCCTTTCGGTCTGGATTTTTGGATCGGTTCTATCCGGATACACCACTATCCGAACCTGATCCGAAAAACGATCGGATCTGGATGAACAAACTCGATCAGGCCGATTTAGGCCGTCGGTTTTGTTCGAAACGGTACCAAGTCGGGTTGGATCCACCGGATCGGGTCCAACATGCCCACCTCTAGGCGGGCCTTTACATCGGAGGGGGTACCTTAGATTCAAGCAGTGGTGTCCACATATGGTAAACACACAATGGGCCAATCAGTTTATTAGACAAGTTCGATTAGTACGAGTACACGCCGACTTAATCAACATGGAGTGCATAAGCACCTCTTGTAACCTAACCACTGTCGATAATCGTCGTGCGACTCGGATTCGTCGAATTTATCCAATGTGGTGTAACTAATTTAGTAACCCAAACAGAGACAGTTACCGATTGCCTGGACTACGGCGTAGCCCCAATCACAACCAGATGTAACAAGTAAACACATGTGATAATCATTTCAGCATTTGACAAACAATCAAAGCAAAATTTCTTATTTGAGCATTTCGTCGAACACATGGTTCATGTTACCAAATGCTTGCATTTCATCTATAGATCGCGTAAAAATAAATAAAATTTCATGAAGGAAAACTATACATATGCATAAGTAATTGAGAATCCTATTTTAATACTCTTAATAAATATAAATCATCACAATTTCTCATTCTAATAATTTATCAAACACTTAGGCTGCACTTCATCCAATACATAGACTAGGTTAGTTACAACATATATTTTAACAAATTCTCATACAGAGAGATTAACATGCATATTACAATGATGAATCCTAGATTTGTAGACATGGCAAGCATAAATCATATTTATATATTCATTCAAACATTTTAACAAACACATGGAATGCATAATTTCATTCTACATAGTTCATACATGTAAAATATCGAAGACGGTGTATCTAAGTCAATATGGCAGCAATCAAGTCAGACATAAATTGTCACGTCCCAAATCCGAAAATCGGATTCACAGGAATTTCGATCACCGAATCCGGTGCCGACAGCCTCCGTAGTACCCCATTTTCGTCTCCTAGCATTCATATGCCAGATTTCGATCCTGGGATCCTACAAGAAGAATTTTTTTTTTATACATTTAAATAGTAATAAGCATAACCACAAGATTACCCAATTCACAAAGGTAACATCATCATCACATATCCACTAATATAATCATTGGAGTACAACATTGAAAGGAAAATACATAAATAGAAAATCAAGCTCCAGAAGACCACCGAACGCTCCAAGCTCAACACTGCTGCAACCTAATATCACCTACACGCATCTATCGTGTATAAGCTTATAGAAAGCTTAGAGGGTGGTGTAAGTGTGTACACAAGGTAAGTGTCAAGTAAGCAATATCAAAGTAATCAGAGTAAGCAAAAGTACTGACAAGTCCATGAGTCATACGATATCAGGGTAGGCAGTAAAAATTGGTTATGCAAATGAGGAGTCAAAATGAGCCAAATATTAGATGCCGAGGATACAATGCCATAAATCATAAAATATCGAAATAAGCAGAAATATACTGACAAGTCTATGAGTGCGATCAGTCGTACCAGGGCGATGCGATGCAAGGCATGAGTACTATCGGCCATATCAATGCAGAAACATGGTAACCCAAAATACTAAATACTGCAGATACAACATAATATGCGGTGCGAATGAAATGACCAAGCCAGAGTGATGTTGGGATGATAGTACGTAGTGTTGTAGGTTATGGGGTCTATCACAAGGGACTTCTATCCAAACCAGTCCCATACCTAAATTTGGATCGTCAGACTCAATGTCGTAGACTCCTGATCTTAATTTAGTCGCGCGCCCAACCAAAATCCTTGTCATAATGAATGTACACAACAATTAGTTGCGCACCACCAGCCCGAGTGGATAGTGAATGAATAAATGAATGAGCATGCAACTCCTACTCAATAAGTCCATATATCAGTACGGTTCCTTTCTGGAAAATCACTGGGTCTATTACACTCCAAATGGAACTGCCGCTCTCCCTAGCCGCACAGTCAAAGTGAGTGTAAGAAACCTGACTATTCGCCTGGCCAATAGTCTGTCAATACCTATCTGGCATGTCGATAGCGGATCCATTCCTCGAGCTGGTCAAACTCAGCCTAGTAGTGCCCCCTGCGCTCGGGCAGGTAAGGCCACAACCCCTCTCAACTGATCATCGCACAGTGGGAGACGCGGCCTCCTAGTATTCGGCACTCGAGCGCTCATGTATCCACTCGGTCTCGACGTTAGGGCGTCCTCTGGTACCAAGAGGGTGTTTAGAAACTTTTACCCAGGGCCATCTATCGCAGCTCGATGCTCGAACAGATTTTAGGTGTCCCATCTGGTTATCCACGATATGCATGTGGAGGCTATGACCCTGATGTCACTAGGGCGTACAGTAATCACAACACAATGCAAGATGCATGAGTCATACAATCCAATCATGCATCAATCCTGCGCATGTCGTGCGCTCATGTAAGATAACCTCCGCCTATCAGGGAGTCTCATATCATCCTGTCCAATGACATATGCAATGGTCAATCACATCTCATAACAAACATGCAGATGATGCGTATGGGCATGTATCATGATGCTCTGTAGTCACATGCTCATAATCGGTATCAATACCCGGTATTGACAATCGACATCGACAATGTGGACATTTAACCAACATTGTCCCCCAAGGACTGACCCACATAGAGGCAAACACATAATGGGCACATGGCCTCACACAAGGGCCAAATATACACAACAGGTGGGCCCTACTCATGGGTCTAATACATATCACAATGGGCCCTGCCCATAGGCCTCATACAATCTCAATGAGCCACATATACATCACATCAAGCCTTGCCCCTGGGCCTCGAATACATCAAATTGGGCCTCGCCTATGGGCCTCGAATACATCGCAAGTGGGCCTCAAATATACTTCGCGGGTGGGCCACATACCTGGGTCTAATACACATTAGTATAAGCTACATCACATAGGCCTAATATACATCATTATGGCCACAACCCATGGGCTTTAAATACACAATAGGTGGGCCCTACACATGGGCCTCAAATATATACCACGGGTGGGCCTCAACGGACGAGTCACCAATACAACAGGATGGGCCTAATGACATGGACCTCATAAATATATCGAATAGGCCACACCAATTGGGCCTTACATACATTGCAATGGGCCATGACCCATGGGCCTTGCATACATCACAATGGGCCTTGTAACATGGGCCTCATATATATTTAAGGTGGGCCTCAACAACTGGCCTCATACACATCAAGGTGGGCCTCATACAAGGCTAAAGGAAAAGTCATAATGTGGACATCCAACCATCATTGCCCAACAATATGGACGTTTAACCACATTGCTCCTAAGGAATGACGCTCATAGGGTCAATCGTATAATGGATCAACGGTCTTATACAAGGGTTTAAAACACATCATCATGGGCCTCACTCATTGGGCATATATACATCACATTAAAGCTCACTCATGGGCCAACGTACATAACGTCGGCTGTATCAACGGGTCGAACAAAATAGACCAAATCAAAAGGGCCGGTACAAAAGAGTCAAATTAATTGGGCTAATCAAATAGACTGATACAGATGGGTCGAGTCAAAGGGGCCAACTCAAATGGGCAAAGTCAATTGGGCTAATCAAATGGGCCGATACAATTGGCCGAGTCAATGGGTTGAATCACTTGGTCGACTCAAATGGGCCGAATCAGTTGGGTTGAATCACTTGGCCGAATCAATGGGCCGATACAATTGGCCGAGTCAAAATGGGCTGATTCAGTTGGGTTGAATCACTTGGCCGAGTCAAATGGTTGATACAATTGGTCGAGTCAAATGGGTCTCACATGTGGCCTTATATATACAACAAATGGGTCACATTACATGGTCTAACAATACCATAAGGGGGAAGCCAACATGACTGAACAACACCATCAGGTGGGCCGAGCTGAGCCGAATCGACCTGACCGAACAATCAACATCAGGTGGGCCGAGCCGAGCCGAGCCGACCTGACCGAACAACAACATCAGGTGAGCCGAGCCGAGCTGACCTTACGAACAACAACACACAGGTGGGCCGAGCCGAGCTGGCCGAACAATAACACACAGGTGGGCCGAGCCAACCTGGATGAACAACAACACACAGGTGGGCCGAACCGAGCTGGCCGAACAACAACACACAGGTGGGCCAAGCCGATCCGACCTGACCGAACAACAACACACAGGTGAGCCGAGGTAAGCTGACCTGGAGAACAATAATACACAGGTGGGGCCGAGCCGAGTTGGCCGAACAATAACACACAGGTGGACCGAGCCGATCCAACCTGACCAAACAACAACACACAGGTGGGGCCAAGCCGAGTTACCCGAACAACAACACACAGGTGGGCTGAGCCGATCCGACCTGACCGAACAACAACACACAGGTGAGTCGAGCCGAGCCGAGCTGACCTGGCGAACAACAACACACAGGTGGGGTCGAGTTGAGTTGGTCGACCAACAACACACAGGTGGACCGAGCCGAGCCGATCGAACAACAACACACAGGTGGGGCGAGCTGAGCTGGTCGAACAACAACACACAGGTGGGGCCGAGCCGAGCTGACCTGACCAAACAATACCATCAGGTGGGTTGGGCCGAGCCGAGCCGATCGAACAATAACACACAGGTGGGCCGAGCCGAGCTGACCGAACAATAACACACAGGTGGGCCGAGCTGAGCTGACCGAACAACAATACACAGGTGGGCCGAGCCGACCTGATCGAACAATACCCCCAAGTGGGCTGAGCCGAGCTGACCTAACTTAACAATAGCATCAAGTGGGGCCGAGTCGACCTGACTAAACAATACCATCAGGTGGGCTGAGCCGAGCCGACTTGACTGAACAACACCATCAGGTGGGCCGAGCCTACCTGACTTAACAATTACATCAGGTGGGCCGAGCCGAGCCGAGCTGACTCTTTAGTCAGGCCACTCTTACCCATAACATGAATCCTCATACACAATAATTCCATGGGGCTCATGGCACATCAGAGAGGACCAGCACTGCTCAGACATTGTCTTCATAGCCCTGCACCTTTCAAACTTATCTAGGTATACCAACACCACCCAAAATGGATGAATGACATGGGTGGGTCCCATAGTCCCCATGCCAGTTTACACTTCACTGCTGCCACTGCTACTAGGAATGGATGTCAAGATGACTGTTGAAATGAGATAACTCCGCTCAGCCTACCAGTTGAGCTATGGATCTGGGTGTCCATGATAGCCACCCCCACTAGGGATGGATGCCAAGACCTCAGTGTTGAAACTCTCACTCCGTCTACTACCTAAGCTGTGGAGCTGGGTGGGTCCAGCGTTGAAATAATGTATGTTTCACTCAGTCTACTACCTGAGCTGTGGAGCTGGGCCCACGTCAGATCACACTTCACTGGTAGCTACAACTACTATTTACTAAGTTATGGCTCATCAGATGCTCCGATCAACCTCATTTTCTGGCTCAATGCCTAAAATGAGTTATTGTATATGATAGACGACGTGGATCTAAACATACATCAAGAGAGGGTGTGTATGAGTGGGTCACCCCAAAAGCTTGTAACCAAGCAAATATTTGGGTTTTCACAGAGACGTCCAGCGTCCCAGGACGCTGGACAGTCCTCACAGTAAAGGTAGGCAATATTCAAGTGGGCCACCACATGATGAATGGTATGGGTACAACACACATAAGGTGGACCCCACTCATAAATGGTTTGGGTAAAATACTTACTTCATGATGGGTTCCATTCAAGTGGGCCACACGGCCAAATCATCACACAAAAGAAAAATATATATAAAAGAAGAAATGAAGAGAGAGAGAGAGAGAAGCACCCACCGATCAGCCTTCTTCTTGGACTTTCTTCTTCCATCAACGCACCCGTGAGCTCCAACGGTTGAGATTTAACAGTCGCGATTGGTTTTGGAGGGTGGAGATGGGAGATAGGTAGTGGGCCATACAAAGCTCTCTCTCATGGGGCTCTCATGGACGATTTCTTTCTTGAAAGAAAATGAGGGAGAGAGAGAGGTGTAAGAGAGAGAGGGATGGGTGATGGATAGGGTGAGAGATGGGTGATGGGTGATAGAAGTACTTGGGTGTAAGAGAAAGTTGACTTTGGGGTTGCTTGAGGAAGAGTGAAAAGTAATGTGTACTTGACATGAGATGGGATTGATTGATGGGACATTGGGTAGAGATTCTCGTAGATTTCACAACGCGCGACGTTTTTCTCGCACCGAACGTTGGCCCACATCTCCTGACCAGGGTATCGCCTCGGCGTGCGAGTCGCGGCATCGGAACCGCAGCGACGGCGTGCTCGCCATGGTAAAGGCCTTAGGTTGAGTCGATACTGGTTGACGGCATACGAATCAGGGTCACGTGCAAATATCGGTTAAGGGTCGAAGGTTAATAGAATTCGACCGGAAAGACCGCGGAAGTCTACGGAACGGTACGGTCTAAGATACGGGTCTTACATAAATCATTAGCTAACATTGAAAGCACTGATAACCATAACCTAAGTGTATATAGTCCGCATCTTTCGTCGAAATACTCGATTTGGACTTGGTTCAAATTCTACGTTCCTAAAAATAGAACGTCGGGTACCTAAATGGTGAAATCAGTTAGCTAGGTTGATAAATAACTATTTTGGATCTCAACTATGGCATTAGGGTTAGGATTTCTTACCCAAATCGTAGCTGAAACCGATTGTGTAGCGAAATGGGGAGACAAATCAGTACGTGGAGTAGTGAGAGAGAATCATGGCAACGATCTCCCAGGATTTTCCTTCTCTCCTTACTCTTTTCTCTTCTTTTCTCTCTTCTCTCTCCTAGGGTTTCGAGAAATTCATATGAGAGAGAGGTGAGATGGTAGAAGGGCTATATATAGGCCCAAAAGTGATGCAAATGGCCCCAGGGCCATCATATACTTAGTTTCTATCCAAAGGGCGACTATTTTGGACAAACACGGTTCATAAGAAGGCCCACTACTCACATACGTCATAGTGTAAGTTCCCTGACAATGGATCTATGCTAGGAAGTGGTTTCGATGCGATTGGATGAGTTGATTGACCGTGGAGGACCCGTGTTAGAGCAACGGTCATACTTACTTGATCAGAGCCACAAGTATATGAATTCATGCAGCGAAATTTTCTTTTCCCATGGGTGAAGTTTGGTCAGAAACTGATAGTCTGAAATCTTTAATTTCGTGCGTAAGCGAATGGCCCAATTTACTTAAGTTTCATTATGTTTTCTAAAGATATTCGGACACCATTTGGGCTCAATTCTCGCAGTGGTTGTCAAGCTCAGTAGGATGAATATAATCGTATAGTTTCGCGATTATCGGACTTTCGACGTGTGGTTCAGGTCTGATATGGTGTTTCAATGTACTCCTGAGAGCGACAGGCTCTCAAAAATTTTCTTAGGTCTTTGAGTGATGTTGAGTTAGTGGTATTAATGGCTTTAGGCCTTCTCAGTTGTGAAAATGGTGGCCCAAGCTAAATCTATCGATTATTCAGTTTAGTACTTAACTAAATTTTGCCTAAATTTACAAGATGCGGTCCTCGGGTAGTTCTATATTTTTTTGACACTTTTAGTTAGTATATTATTTTAATTATTTTTTCAGTAGTTCATCATCAAGTCTACTTTATCTTCACCAAATTTAATTAAATTTTTTGTTTTAGAAGAAGTAGCAGCTGTCCGGACTAATAATTTTTAGATATTTGTCACATCATCCTAGATTTAACTATATTAAAAATTTTATTTTATTTTTCATTTATTTTTATATGAAAGTAAACTTATCAAGCTTCAATCTGGCTTTTGAATTGCCTAAATTGAAGTTATATTGAAGGAGATATGACGTTTTAAAGTTGGCTTGAAAACGTAGAAAATTTCAGCTAGGGTCCATCGAAATTCGATGCACCGGCGGCACGCCGCTGACTAGGCGGTGCTGCCATGGCCGCCTAGTGGTGTTGTGGTGGTTCTGCCACTCAGTTTTTGAAACGAGTGTATCTTGCAAACTGGAATAAGTTATTCAATATGTAATATATGATTTTGAGGTAGGAGAAGCTAAGCTATCCAAATAACCTAGTTATTTTGTAAGATTCCAAAAGGTTAATGGTCAAAAATCCATTTAATTTATATATTTACTATTTATAGTAAATTTTAGATTAATTATAGTTCTTTATCCTTTGAGCTTTAAAATTTGTGTCTAATATGAAAGTATTTAAAAAAATTTGAAGAATAAGGTGATGAAAGGTGAGATTTTTGAAAGAGATGAGTTGAAAGGGGGATTTGAGACTTTGAGTTTGAGTTTTGAGAGCTTGGAAAGAGAATGAGGTGATGACTTGAAAGTGAAAAGGGTATACGAACTAGAAATGGGGTATAAGTGAAGTAGAAATTATTGGGGGCCTTGCACAAAACCTTAGGATCTAGCCCTCCAGAACAAACTAAAATTATGAAATAATAATGCAATGAAAATAAATCAAAGCATAAACCACACCACACAAGAGATTTTTACATGAAAAATTCTCAAAGAGGTAAAAACCACAGGACCTCGTCCAGATCAACAATCCACTATGAAGTAGAACGTTACAACCTTCTTTACTCTCACAGGAGTGGATAAACAATCAGAGAATAAAGAAAAAACAGAGAGATCTCACCGATCACGAGGACGTAGAAGCGTTGAGACGACGGCTCCCTTCTATAAGCTTCCTCTCTCTCTTTTCTCTCACTCTCTCACCCTAAACCCTTTAGCAAACCCTTGCAAAGTTTTTAAAAAACCCTTGTGATTTTTCATGCCCTAAAAAAACCCTAGGAACCCCCTTTTATAGTTTTAGGAAACTCATTTTCGCATCCTAGTTGCGAAAGGTCTTGCAAAACAAAATTCGCGCAAAATC
Source organism: Magnolia kwangsiensis (assembly GCA_037074715.1). Taxonomy (NCBI): domain Eukaryota; kingdom Viridiplantae; phylum Streptophyta; class Magnoliopsida; order Magnoliales; family Magnoliaceae; genus Magnolia; species Magnolia kwangsiensis. The sequence continues at coordinate 117,903,701 of CM073578.1, forward strand.
GCGAAACGAATCTATGTAACTACAACTGGTCATGTCGAGTCCACGACCGGTCGAGCACACCCACAACTAGTCGTGCACCTCCCACGACCGGTCGAGCATCCCAGAGAAAATTAATTCAAAGTCGCTAGACTTTGAGTCGTGCAACCCACGACTGGTTGAGCACCAGCCTACGACCGGTCGAGAGAGGCTCACGACCTATCGAGCACGAGATAAAAAATCCCATCAGAAATGGCCCTAGGTGAAGCCCCTAGAGCTTCTATATGATTCATGAGAGCAAAGAGGGGTCGCTTCTATAGCTAAACCCTAAGCTAAGACTTCAGTATTTATATTAGCCGGATGGTTGGATCCTAGGGTCCTTTAATGTTGCTAAGTTCGATCGTTCCCTCCTAAGTCGATAAAGTATTATGATAGACCCGTTTTCTAAGGACGTCTAACTCTAAGTTGGCAAAAATTCGAGACGTTACAGTACAACTCTTTAACGGTCTCGCTCAAGGATGTAACCATGTTTCAGTACAGAAATTTTCATAACACTATGGATTAGGATGATCTATGTTCTTGAGGGAGTCGCAATCGAGCTCGACTCTGTTAAGGTTTTGATGTGTGCCAATTTTGGTCCCCGACTCGTCGAATCGAGTAGGGTTTGCTTGAATTTATTTAGCTAAAACCATTAAGTTTTGATCAAAGTCTAATTAGGTTAGAATTTAAGTTATTAATGATGAAATTGTGGATGAATTAGGGTTTGAAGTGAATTTTTTAATTTTCAAATATTATGAACACATCCGAATCGAGTATTTTCAACTTTAAGGTAAATATCTACCGTCAAGCTTTTACCTAGCATTTTAGATGATTAAATGTATCTGTTTGCTATTTAGTTTATAACACGCTTATTGAAATGCTTGAGTGATATGAAATTTCTTATATTAAAAAAAAGCTTCGATGTAGAACATTAAGAAATATTAATATATGTCGAATTGTATTGATGTAGGTCAAATTGTATTGATTTATACAATTGTTCAATTATTATGTGTTGATATAAGTCAACTTGTGTTGAGGTAAGTTGGATTGTACTGAATCATGCATGTGTTTAATTGTTATATCTTGGCGTAGTATTAAATTTACTTCATGTTTATGATGATGTATTAGATAATATGAATTGTTGTTGTGGTGGATCAAGTGTTACAAATTATTTAAGTAACCATGTAATACACCTTATTGATCTTGGATAATCGATAGTAGTCGGGACTACGTGGGATACCTTGCACCCAATGCCAGTTTTGTCCAAGGTTAAATAACACGCTATGGAATCTGGAATACATTTGTTACCATTAAAATGAGTCTACTCATAACTACTAATGTGTTACGATCTTATAAAGACTAATGAGCCAAGCATGGTAGTATGGATTACCGTGTTTGAGTCATTGACCTAGTGACTAGTGAGCACTGATAGAAGTAACAGATTTTTGTTAGAATGTCTACATCAAATATTCAGCCGATAGTTGTGTGTTAGAGTACTGTTTAAATAACTTGGATATGAATGGAATTATGTGATGAGTCATTTTCTTCGTATTGATTAAATTTTGAGTGACAAGCCCACACCTCTGAATTGATTATTAGTATTCGGTATTTGGGTGACGATCCTTATCATGTTGATTTACATACTATTAAGCATCATATTGTACCTTTGGAATTATTGATTTACGAGGTCTAATGGATGATATACCTTAATTTGAATCAATGGACATTGGTGAGGAGCCGCTATGTGTTACAATGAGCCACATTATCCAAATAATGACTCATGATATGATAGTGGTATCCTAGCCTCGCCAATTTACTATATGAACTGGGATTAATAATCACTTTGCTAATCATGTATATCCTATGATATTTAGTTTGCAAAAGGTGTTAGAGTCACTTGCTAAGGGAGTGTTGACATTCTGCAAAATAGGCGTTGAAGTCACTTGTTGAGAAAGTGTTAGAATGTAAAGATCATGCATCATAATATTATAGCATTCATGCACCTAAAAAGATTAGATAGGAAAATTATTGTTTTGTCATGCTATTATTACCTACACTTGATTGTGTTGGTAACATATATAATTTGCTTAGCATTTGAACATTAGAGGTAACATGTTTAAGAATATTGCATATAATTTTGGAGATATTTGTTTACTATGTTGACATTTGATGCATTCTATTTAACATATGCAATTGACTTGAGAATAAGACTAGATGCTAATACGCTCGGGGTGGCCTAATAAATCTCTAGTTTCTCCCACTTTGTTGTATTTTTCGTTCATACTGCGTTTATTATAACTTGTATAATTCTCATATGAGTGGATACTAGTTTTAAAATTATACTTTTGCATATTAGCCCTATATCTTTGGGTCTCGTTATCTTTACTGTACTTTGAATTCGCTAAATTGAAATGCATTACTTTGATTATTTGTATATGGAACGAATGTGATTCTAGATGAGGACACTGCATTCTTCTTAAGCTCACACTCGGAAACTCGGGATCGGAGTTTTCATTCTTAGGTGCCAAATTTTAAAACGTGACAAATGGACATTGGTTCGTAACTTAGTCTAACTTCGTAGCAAGATAGTCATGCGAAATCACTAGACATGTAGTAAAATGCCCCATTAGCCATCCGTTCGAAACCTAAGAATCTTTTTAAGTCAAACGATGTGATAGCAGACATAAGGTGCATAGTTAATCTTACTCTAATCTACTAAATTTAGCTGATTTTATAGCATGGTGTTGGCTTTGGCAGTGGATGAACACTTGCATCATTTTGAGCCCCACAAAGCCCTGCCCGGACGGATGTTAGGACGAAATCCGCGTCCTACAAATTGAGCCAATTCCAAATTAAATTTGCCAGCTACTCGTTTATGACTTTAATTTGAGTGGCATATCCTACACCAGAAATAAAATTACCCATGTTATTATTTTAAGTTGAAATAACCACTCGCTATTTATTATAATCAACTTCTGGATGCGTTTAATCAATTACACCGTACCATATGTTTTTGTTTATCATTGTTTTAGCTAATCATGTGTGTCGGAGCTCTTTGCTTATGGTAACATGTGTGGCGGACCATCTTTGACCGTGTGTCATGAGAAACATCACTGCTAACTAAAACAACGGTGGTAACTTCTTTTCCAGGCCACTACAAAGTGTATGGAATGGTGACACGTGTCCTATGACAGTTATATTTCCTATATTATCTACTCTACCAATTGCATTGATTATAAAGATTTTATTTTTATCTACCGTACAGTGATGCCTCCTACGTCGGAAACGGATCGATTACTCCCCTGCACCAGCCAATGGCGGATGGTCGGTGCTCTGTGGGTCCCACCATGATGTGTGTATTGCATCCATGCCGTCCATCTATTTTTACAGATCATTTTATGTTATGAGAACAAAAATGAGATATATAAAAATCTCAAATGGACCACATTACTGGAAACAGTTTTGAATGAGAGTAGACCATTAAAAAAACATTTTGGGGGCCATAAAAGTTTTAGATCAAGCTGATTTTTGTTTTTTTCCTTCATCTGGGCCTGTATGACCTAATCAACATATTGGATGTCAAAGAAACAGTACAGTGGGCCTTAAAAGGATTTTAATGATGGATATCCAATTACTATTGTTTTCCTGTGGTGTGGTCCACATAAGAATTACGTCCAACTAATTTTTGGGACCAAGAATTAAAATTATCTGCAAAAATGGATTAACGGAATGGATGAAACGCATGCATTATGGTGGGACCCACAGAGCACCGACCATCAGCCACCGGGCTGGTAGCAGGGGGAGTAGCCAATCCGTTTCCCAATATGTCGACTTACTATCCTTCCTCAGATGTAAAGTAGGATGTTTCTTGGAATGTAGAGGGTGAAAATTAGATATTTCACCACATGTATGGTTTGGATTCAGCATACACATCACAGGTGGGCCCCACGCAGCTGTAAAGTACAATATCCTTGTGATTTGATGGACCACTCATCACGAATTTTCCATTGATCCGATACACCGACTTTCATTGTAAGATGGAACACATGAGAAGAATCTTATTCCTAAAATCATCATGTTGGTCCCGATTTCCTTAACAAGGACTCAACGGACAGGCTCAAAAATTAGAAATATGAGCGGCTTTTCTGGCTTTTCGGAACACGGCCCATTTAAACGTGTCTTAGACTCTTTGATGAGTGTCCACATGCAATCCTTCTCCATCAAAGAACCTTCTCATGTGTGTCAGATGATGGAGTAAAAAGACCCTCTCATGTGGGGCCCACCACTCTCATTCGGGGTGAGAGAACGACCATGCTAAATGAATATGGTCCTCTCGAGTCGTGGATATGTAAAATATACTCGGGTTTTCAGATTTTATATGTAGGGCCCATGGTTCAGTGATCCAGGCCGTTGGTGTTTTCACAGGAACGTAGATGGACCAGCTCAGATGGATAATGCCAAGTTTTCAAACTGGGTGTGATGTAAATGGAAAGACAAAATAGGAATATATGAACGGTGTGTATTCAACCATAGAAATGCTTAAAAAAAAATTAGTGGCTCTGATGTTCCAGATACGGAGATTTTTGGATAGACGGTAGCCTGTCGTTTGTATTAACAAACCAATGATCTGGATGCTTGAATAATGGGCCCAGCTTTACAATCTTAAAGCCCGAGTAAGCCGTGAATATCCACGGCCCCAGTATCATATAATCACACTCGAGTAAAAGCAGGTATACAAAACCGGGAGCAAGCGTGCATGGAGCGAGTGGCATGCAGGCAACAGCACCATGTGGTCCACATGAGACAAGTGATTGTGCCCACGACGTGTGTTCGAGCATTTGCCAACGTTACAAATTTCCGTGAGATCCTGACCATTCATCGCTATATTGCACTGGGTAAACTCTGTGGGGGCCACCATGAGTTATGTGTCTTATCCACCCCGGCCATCCGGTTTACCAGCTTAATTAAGGATATGAGCCGAAAGCTAAAGTGGATCGCACCACAGAAGACTGTGAATTGAACACCTACCGTTGAAATCCTAACGGGGCCACAAAGGTTTTGGATGGAGCTGATATTTGTATTTTTCCTTCATCCATCTCTCCGTGACCTTATGAACGGGTTGGATGACAAATAAACACCGGAGGCCTAGAAAGGTTTCGACGGTGGACATCATCATCCACACTGTTTCCTGTGGTGGGCTACACTTGAACTTTGGGTATGCTTAAATTTTAAGATCAACCGCTAAAATGAGCTGAAAAAACAGATGGACGGAGTGGATAAGCCATATACATTTACAGTAGGCCCAACTGAGTTTACTCAGTTAGCTCCCGGTACGCAATCTGATTTCCACGACTTTCTTTCAAAGATGGATGTTAATGAAAGACCTCTGAAATGAGATCATAACCATTGATCTGGCTCTGGGAAATCCCTCTTTTGATCCCAAATAAATGAACTATATCTATAGCATTATTGATTTTATTTTTTTATTTTTTAATGACAGAAAATAACATGTGGACGACAAAACAAATATTTGATACCCCACATGTACCCTCCCTCCACACACATTCACGTGTAACGTGCGTGCACGAGATAAGCTAGACTGTCTATAAGGTGGGCCCCACTGTGAAAACAGCTGGCCTCAAAGCTTCACATGATCTCTCCGACCAGTTCAAGTTAATCCGCACCGTAAACACGGCTACTTCACTGACACTGACACGCTCTTTCAGAACGCCTTACATGGATACTTACACAAGGAGGAATTTCGGTGCCCATACATAACAGTTATTCCTATGACTAGTGCTGTGTGTGGCCCACAGAATTTCCGCCGTCCATCTGTTTTGGAAGGCCAAAATAGGGGTGGAATCTAAAAATCAAACAGATCCATTACTCATATGGCCATACCGTACGAAACGGTAACGGTGGGAATTGAACACCTGAGGGTGACAGAAGATTGTATCAGGATAAAATTTTTGGTTACAGTTTATCTGAAGGGTAGTAACCCTATGAACGGTTTGGTTGACATATAAACATCATGGTCAGCTCCGGAAGGTTTTAATGGTGGTCTTTGGGAATAGATGGACTGTGCGGATTTGTCACGGACATCACGGGCGGGCACAGGTACTTCCCTGTGTCCGGGGTCACAGGAAATCCGCTTCCCTGCCTGTGGGATGTATGCTGGTACTTTTCACCATCTAACTATGTTAGGGGCTGTGTGGGGCCCACCTTGATGTATATATGTTTTATCCACGCAGTCAATCAATTTTGACAGATCATTTTTTAGCATGAATCTAAAAAGACGGCAAATTAAAGGCTCAAGTGGACCACATCACATGAAACAATGGGGATTGAACTTCTACTCATGAAAACCTATTGGGGCCCACAATATGATATTTATGTTTTCCCTTCATCTAGGTTTACATGACCTTATGAACAAATTGTATGGCAGATAATGATCATGATGTAGAGCAGGTTGCATATAGTTTCATGACCAAGATGGATCTGAAAAGGCCTAGTCGATGACAGAAGTGATCCGAACTATTAGACCTTAGATCGGGTGTATCTCAAAATTAAGAATAAGTTATCAGAAGCAAAATATATGATTATATGGTAAGACGAGCTACTTTAGCTAACCAAAATGGTGTAAGCCGGGTTACCCATATGTTAGATTTGTAAAATTTCATCGTATCAATGGTCAAATTTCATATTTAATTCTGTTTTTATTGTGAATAGCAAAATTTAGTTTAATTATAACTCTTCAGCCAAATATAAAACTCATTATAAAAAGTAAATTTATTATTTATAGTAAATTATGAATCCTAAGAGTTTCAACACCGGGTCAAGGGTTTGAGTACCCATGGTGGTGAAATCCGACAATGTGCATGCGTGGGGTGTGTGTGCGTGTGGCATGAGTGTTTAGAGGTGTTTGTGCATGTGTAAAAAAAAGAGTTATAAAATTTACAAGTTTTAATTGTAATTTGCTTCTGATTTTTCTCTTATTGCTTAGTATTTTATTTAAAGGGGCGTAGACTTATTTATTTCATTCATTAATCAATTTTAAATTTTATAAAATTTATTTTCTATTTTACTTGCTTTCTTTCTCATGGATTCAAAAAGCTTGCACGGGGAGTTTTGGAAAGTTTTATAGATACGAAACAACTACCCTCTTAAGATAGATGGTGCTCGACTTCATCATGTTTTCATCCCTAAGTCATATCACTGTTGGCCTCAGTTTTCAATGGTAGGAGTTCAATCCACGCTAGTGTGGTCGGTCCACTTCAGCCTTTGATCTGCCTCCTTCTTGGGCTCATGCTATAAAATGATCTATCAAAATATATAAATAGTCGTATATAAAAAAATACACATCACGGTGGGCCCAAAGAGCCCCTGACAGGACCGTCCGTCTCTAGCTAGGTCCTGATGGGGTAGCACCCAATCCGCGTCCGCTTTAGTCACGACCAACGGGCAATCTCGTCCGACGAATAGTTCGTTGGGAAGTGGTGGATAAAGAATCGTATCTTGAAGTCTATCAGTCATTCTATTAATCAGGGTGGGCCATGTTAGATCAACGGTCTGGATCGTTCAACCAGGGCCTTATTTGTTCGGGAGGAGGATCATATGATTTGTCTCTTAAATAATTGAGAATTCGCCAGATCCACGAGTAGGGTAGCAATGGGCCAGGCCATTGTCGGCCCAGTCCACCTATTCATCAGGCCTTTACTCTAGGACGGATCTGGACCATGAATTTTGTAAACAGGCCTTGATCTGGATTCCAGAAGGGTCAATTATGGCCTTTTAGCCGTTCATCAGATGGCCTGAAATCTTATCTAGTTTGACTGCCGGATGAAATTAAATCGATCTTGGCCCATGATGAAGGGTCCACCTGGCCCATCGCCAGATCCTTGATGCATCCGGACCTGTATAGTGATCCAGACCATTGATATGGAGGACTTCATCTTGGATGGGGATCTAGACCATTCAATCAGTGATCCCTATGTAGAGACGGTGGAGAAAATACGGTTATCGTCCAAGAAAAAAAAAACAAAGATTAGACGGCCACCGATCCTACCAATCTAGATTTGTGTGTACCATCTGGCATGGCCCAACAGATTATCGGTCTGGATCACCGGACTATGGTCCAAGTTGTACTGATTGGGCACCTTCTACTACAATTTCATTAAAATGCTTTTACAGTAATCGTAGACAATCCAACGGTCAGAAACAGTCGGATGCCTTATAGAAGGGATCCAGTGTACAGACTATACACCGGAACTTAGTGTATAGCCATCACTACTGCCACTTGATGAACCAGCATATTCATTCTGACCATCCAATTGGTGGGCCACAGCACAAAATTTTCTGTAACTTAATGTTGGGAACTCATCAATGGCCTCATTTATGGATTTCTAACCATAACTTCCGCGGACGGTTAGGAGGCAGTCTAATCATGGAACCCTTAGCAAGATGCAATCATGGCCATTGATTGGAGAATATGGATTGCATGCGCATTTATGGGACAAAAAAAGAGGGGAAAATCACTGTGGAAATCATGACAAGCTAACTGTTGGCACACATGTGAACGTGGGACACGTGTACGAATTTTGATCCGCTCATCAGGTGGGCCGCATGGTGGATGTGGTATGTTCCACAAGTCAAGTTGGTTAGGCAAAAGGTGTGTTTGAGGGAAAATGGACTACTAAAGAAACTTGATGATGGTCCAAAATCTAGCGGTTAGGATTGTCTGATGGATACATCCAAGGTGGGCGCCCCTGGTGCTCCACTCAGATCTCATACACGTGAGCTTTAAAAACATTGCTCGGTTCAATGGTCCACTGAGTCGAGTAACTCAATGAGTCCAGAACCTCAAGACTCGGTATAGTTAATGATAAAATGTAATAAAGGTCGCGATTTGATGATGGACCTTCATGTGTGGAGGTAGAATAGGTGTGAGAGATCCGGACCGTTCATTGGGTAGCTGAACTTGTCAAAAAAATCAGGGCAACATATTTGCCAAGTGAGCAACAGCCGCTTCAGTGGATCCCCACTGTCCATCCGTTTTCAAAGCTCATTTTGGGCATGATCCAAAAAATTAATCGGATCCAAATCTCAGGCAGAGCACACCACAGGAAACAGTGGTCATTGAATACCCCCCGTTAAAATCATCTCGGGAGCCATCAAAATGTTTATTTACCATCTAATGTGATGGGGTTTTCCTCCTCAGTTCAGAAGAGAAATAGAGCAGCCGGTTGTAAAAACGGATGTTTCACCGCGCTGCTTGACCGGTTGAAGGGGTCTGCTCAACCGGTTGAGGACTGCTCAACTCAAAGTCCAGCGACCAAGTTTTTTATTACTTGACCAGTCGTGAACCTGACTCGACTAGTTGAGGGTTACGCAAATTCAGTCCGGATCTTGTGCGGACTGCGTAAATTTAAAGTAGTTTTCTCAGATGTACAGAAATGAATTTCCTAAATTATAAATAAGGGTCCCTAGGGCTATTCTAAAGCATGTTGAGAGTTTCCTAAAGCTATGCAAAAGGTTTCTAAAGGATTTTAGGGTTATCAAAAGTGGGAGAAAAAGAAAAGAGAGAGAGAAAGCTTGTGAAAGGAAAGATTTTGCTAGTAGAGGTGATCTACTTCGCAATTGACGTCTCAGTGCTTTTACGTCTTCGTGATCGGTGAGATCTCTTCATTTTCTTTATTCTCTTATTATTCATTCACTCCTACGTGAGTGAAGAAGGTTTGATCCAAGTAGCATGTGCTTGTAATCGGTTGTAACGTTCTACTTCATAGTGAATTCTTGCTCTGTACGAGGTCTCGTGATTTTTACCTCTTTGAGGGTTTTTCCACGTAAAATCCCTTGTATCGTGTGGTTTATGATTTGATTTATTTCATTGTTTTATTATATCCTATAATTCTAGTGTTTTTGAAAGGCGAGATCCTAAGGCATTTATGCAACGCTCCCAACATAACGTGTTGATAGGTCACAAGGACATGAATGAAAGACCACATTAATATCAGCTTGATAAAAAAATGGTAGCCCACGAGAAATTTCTAATGTTTAATCACCACAATTGCTTGTGTTGTAGTCCACTTGAGATTTGGATCTCCTTCATTTTGAAATCAATGCCCTAAAATGAGATGTAAAAGTAGACTGGCAGCATGGATGTAAGGTGCATACAACATTGAGGGCCCCAAAGTCAATTATCCACCCACCTCTGTGTAGGGTTGTACATGAACTGAGTTGGCTTGGTTAGCTCGCTTGACTCGAGTGGAAAAAGCTTGATTCAACTCAGTTCAAAACTGAGTTCGAGCCGAGTCGGGTTGATTTTTTTAACTTGAAAAAATTTTGAACTAGGTTCGAGCTTTACCCGAGCTCTACTCGAATCGGATCAAACCCAACTCGAATCGAACCTGTTCGGTGACTCGGTTATTTTGATATTGATGTTGCTCACCAAATGTTTAATGAAATGACTCAACGAAGAGTTAGCTAGTGGCAAAGAATGTATGTTTTATCAAACAAATATAATTTTTTTCTTGATTTTGATGTTAACTATAAGGTGTTTGATGAAATACTTATAAAACCGTTGCTGCTATTTTACATATAGTGAGAATTTTAAGATGCAATTCATGTATTTGTGAAAATGTTGCATAGACAAACTCGGCTCGAACTGGCCAATTAGGCTCGAGGATAGCTCGACTCGGATCGACTCGTGTACACTTCTACCTTTGTGGGTCAAAGTCTACCTAAGCCACACACTCGAAGTTGGACTAGGGCCGGGTTGAAGTTGGCCCTAACCCCAGATCGCTAAAGAGGCTCTAGCTTTGCCTTGCGTGGCCTGGCTTGGCTGGCCCTGGGCTAGGGCCTTAGATTTCAAGCCCTCACCCAGCCCTTAGGCCAAGTTTAGCGGTCCAATTTCAAGGACGGATCACTTGGCTAGACTGAGCCTAGATTTCTAGCCGTTCATTTATTTTTTTTCATACAATTTTGATATGAGAAGTCCAACAATTTTTTTTTTGGCCCACACAAACATAGTGCACAATAGTTGATGATTGGACCAAATCTTAGACAAGTGGGCCATACACATCGATATCAAACAGGCCGTTCTTGATTCACAACACATAACAACATAAAAATCGTTCGGTCTTGATCATGGTTTTAAGACTCGTCTTAGTTTAGAAATGGATGGACCTGATCTGGTTTAATACAACTGAGTCACCCCAACTCACCTCAACTTAGGTGAGTCAGTCCGAGTCACAAATCTTCGAGTCTTGATGACTCGAGTCATGTTAGTTGAGCTTTTTTTTTTTTCAAATCATGATGACATCTGATTAAGTCAACTGAACTGAGTTGATAGAATTAAAAATCCTAAATTTTAAACTATGATTCTCTGTGTCTCACGCAAGCAATTCATGATATCTTCAACTTTATGTTTCAACCATCCATTCCAATTTTAAATCTCTTCAGTCTACTCAAACTCGATTTCTATAATTTAGAAGACAGATGTTGGTACAGGTGGGGCCATGTTCTGAGATCCAAGCCATTTATCTGATTGACCCACCATGGGTGGATTACGCCCCTAAAATTCGGACGCAGATTGCCTGCATACCCTATCTCCATGAATATCCATGCAGCACCATCTGGTCCACTTGATCTTGGATCTTCTTCATTTTTGGGATCATAGCAAAAAATGAGCTGGAAAAATGGATGGACGGTATGGATAATGCTCATACATCATCGTGGGGCCCATAGATCTTGGACCATTTCGTGCTGCAGGCAATCCGCATCTAAAGTCCAGACTACAGGAGTTTGTAAGCCTTTTCGATTGATGGGTTTCAGATAAACGGCTAAGGATATTATACAGCAACAGTCCACATCCAAAGGCAAGAATGTGAAAAATCGGATGGCTAGGATGTTCCAATCTATGAGATGTGCTCCTCATCAAGAGGAATATAAAGGATCTGCACCGACGGTCACGTAATTCCTACCGTATCAAAGGTCTGAGTAGATGATCCAAGGCCATGTGCCTTACCTGATGGACCATAGTTTTAAATCGCAAAAACTCAACTCGACTCGACTCGAAACTCGGTTGGGTCGAGTTGACTCGAAAGTTCGCATAAGTCTCTCCAAAACTGGAATTATACTGAGTTGAGTTTTACCGAGTTGTCGGTGTTTTGCTTTCAAGTCTTAATAAAATCTGATCGAGTTGAGTTGACGCAGACAACTCTGGCTGAGTGTTTTTTAAGGTTTTTAACTATGGGATGGACCATGCCCTAAAAAACCTCCCATAGTGGAGGCTGCTGGTTAGGTAACAGACCTGTCAGGTGCCCTGTGGGGTCCGCAATAAGGTATATGTTTTATCCATACTGACCATCTATTTTGATAGATCATTTTAGGGCATGAGCTCAAAAAGGAATCAGATTGAAGGCTCAAGTGGACCACACCACGATAAGCTGTGAGAATTAAACTGCTACCGTTGGAAACTTTTGGGGCCACAGAAGTTTTGGATCAAGCTCTGATATTTATCTTTTCCCTTCATACATGTCTATGTGACCTTATGAACGGGTTGGATGACAAATAAACATCACGGGGGGACTTAAGAAGTTTTCAACGGTAGGAGTTCAATCCCCGCTCCTTGTGGTGTGGTCCATATGAGCCTTCGATGTGATTATTTTTTGGGCTCGTCCCCTAAAATGATCTATCAAAATAGATGGACAGCATGGATAAAACATATAAATTACTGTGGGCCCCACAGAGCCACTAACATGACCGTCCGTTTCTGGCCAGGTCCTGGTGGGGGTAGTACTCAATCCGCGCCCTACATTGGAACATCCTCGACATAATATTTCACTCTTTTAATATCCGTACTTATCTTCTCGACCTTCTATTCATCAGCAACAAATTAGAAGATTAGGATGGTCCCATGGAGAGATCTTTGTGGCAGGGATCAATCCACAGTGGTGCCCAATAAACCAACGGTCTGGATTACTGAATCGTTGCCCCATTTGTACTACAAGCTAAAAACCTCACTGTACCATGCATCCTCCGGACGAGTTTGATCTTTGAGATTTCACTTAAATGTACCAATACCCACTCACAACACCTGCCGACCCAGCTTTTTATTTTTCCAAAACAACCAAAACCAGACGTGGGATTTATACAGTGTTGGTGAGTCCCGCTTTTCAGTGGTCCAAAAGTTATATCATGGCCCCATTATGCACGATCCATAAAACATCCCACTTATTAAAATAAAATAAAATAAAAACACGTAGACCTTTCATAGGTGGTCCACATAAAAAGGAGGCAGATGGGTGGCTCAAGAGGACCACGCCACATGAAGCAATGGTGATTGAACAACTACCATTGAAAACTTTTTAAGGCTCACGTGATGTTTATTTTCCATCTAACCTGTTCATAAGGCGGCTATGTAGACTTGTATGAAGGGAAAATATCAGCTCGATCCAAAACTTCAGTGGCCATCAAAAAGTTTTCAACGGTAAGCTTTCAATCCTCAATGATCTGTGGTGTGATCTACTTGAGCCTTCAGTATGCCTCGTTTTGGGGTTCACACAATAAAATGATCTATCAAAATGGATGGACGGTGTGGATAGAACATATACATCACGGTGGGCCCCACAAAGACCCTGACATGAGCGTCCGTCTGATCTGATGGTCCCATCATGTACGGATCATGCCCAAATGAATCTTCTCAATTGGTCTCAACGCCAAGGTTTCTGCAGCCGGCATGCAGATACACAGTCAAGACATGCACCAACAATCCACGTCGAAAAGAGAGGTGAAAGATTTCTGTCAGGTAGTTCCTGCCAGGTGGGGCCCACCGTGATGTTTGTTAGAAATCCACCCTGTCCGTCCGTTATTCCATCTCACGCGAGGACATGAGAACAAAAATGAGGCAGATCCAAGTGGGCCACACGACAGGAAAGAGTGGGGATTAAACGCCCACCGTTGAAACATTCGTAGGGCCACAAAAGTTTCGTATCAAGCTAATATTTTTCTGTTTTCGGTTAATCCCAGTGTAAATGAGCTTATGAACGGTTTGGATAGCGCATATAAACATCAAGGTGAATCCCCAGAGTTTTCAACACTAGGCATTTCCTTTCCTACCTTTACCTGCCGCGTGGCCCACCTGAGTTTTGGATTCACCTCATTTTTAGGCTTATGCACTAAAACAAACGGGCAAAACGTATGGACCGTGTGGATTTCTCAAAAACATCACGGTGGGCCCCACCTAACGTCCGACTGTAGGAACTCCCTCCTTCCTGGGGTGGGGTTCGCAGGCAATCCGCCTCCTTATTCCAACGTGGGAGATTTTTCATGGTCATGATGGGGGGCCATCATAACATTAACCAAAAAAAGGGACCCCACATGTGGAAACGTGGTGCACGTCACAACAGGGGAAGTCCCATTGTGCACGGAGTTTCAATACATGGGGCACGTCATTAGTTTATCCAATTCAAGGATCAGATGGCCCCCATTGTGGATGGACCGTACCTAAAAAATCTTATCCATTTGTCAACTCTTAACCTTTTCATCATTGTCATGCAAATACATGATTGTCCCTGAGAGTGATGGCGAAGAAGAAGAATATGAGCCCATAAAGACTCCTAGTGATGAGCAAGAGGGAGTGTAAGAGTCTGTGACCCTCGCAAAGTGCATCGCGTTTTATCTCAAGCCAAGAGTACTGATGATTGGCGCTGCAATAAAATCTTCTACACTTATGCAAAATGTGAGGAAAATAGCTGTAAGATGATCGTGGATAATATTAGCTGTGTCAACGCGGCATCGACTAGCACTGTAAGTCGTTTAGGCTTGAAGCTGGAAGCCCATCCTCAGCCATATGGAGTCTTCTGGGTTGATGAAACATCCATTCCAATCTGACATCGATATCTTGTCTTTATTCAGTTTGAATCATATAAAAATACAATTTTGTGTGATGTTGTTCCTATATATGTGAGTCATATCATTCTGAGTAGGTCGTGGCTATATGACAGGGATGTCACCATATTTGATTGTTCAAATGTGTGTACATTCTAATTTGAGAGCAAAAAGGTCGAGCTAAATCATCTACCACCCAAGAATACGACTGAAAAGAAATTCATCATACAGAGTGATATGAGTGGCTCAAAAGAATTGAAAGAATCAAAGGCCAAGTTTAAACCGCTCCATATTTTGCTTGTCAAATGTCGAAGACTTTGAGCGAAAAACAGAAGTAGACTCGATGGTATACGCCTTCGTGGATAGGGTGAGTGTACCAAAGACTAGTATAGAGTTATCTACTGAGGCCATTCAAGTCGATCATAAAATTTAAAATAAAATAAAATAAAATAAAAAATAAAAAGAAGAAGAAGAAGAAGAGAATGAACCAACAATCCACATCCAATTGAGAAAAGATAAAAGATTTGATGGCTATGATCTTCCAATTTGGAAGATGTTCTGGGCATGATCTGCCCATGTTGGGGCCCATCAGATGAATGGATTAGCCCCACATGTACAGACTCGGTACATGACAGGGAAGTTCCATGTGCTAGAAAAGACTTAAGAGGCCGCCTCAGGGATCTTTCCAGTTGTGCACTGGGTCTCTACATGCGAGGCGTATGATCATTCATCCAAGCCGTTGATCTGATTGGTCCCATCATGCCCAAAGAATCTCCTCAGTGAGTGAAACTCTAAATCTGTGGTGGCACCCAAAATACATGGTTAATAAGAAACGCACCAATAATACACATTCCATGGAGTGGGCGACTGACTCGTGGTTTTGGCCTTCCCATTGGGGAGATTTTTATAGTGTGGTCCATCCAGGATGAGGGTCATCAGATCAACGGCCTGGATAAACTAATCACGACCCCACAAATACAAACACCTTGCACAATAGGAAACTCATCCTTTAACTGATCACTTGTAAAAATATGATTAGAGAGTAACAATAGATCGAATGGGATCAGTAGGTGTCTCCAACACCACCCCCAGCATTGGTAAGTAGATGTGTTGGCCGCTGTGGGGCCAACTTGATTTATATTCTTTATATCCACACCATCCATCCATTTTGTCCCCTCATTTTAGGGTACGAACCCAAAAATGAAGCAGATCTGAAGCTCTATTGGACCACACCACGGGAAGCAGTGGTTATTGAAGGCACACCATTAAAAACTTCTTGGGGCCCAAGTTTTAGATTAGGTTGATATTGTGTTTAGCCTTCATTCAGGTCTGAGTGGCCTTAGGCGAAATAAACGTTCGGGTGGGCACTTGAATGTTTCATTATCCCCACTGTTTCTTGTGGTGTGATCCACTTGATCTCCGGATCTGCTACATTTTTTGGGTTCATGCGCCCTGAAATGAGCTGGAAAAATGGATGTACGGCATAGATAAAGCACATATACATAACCACAGTACCCAACACATGGTGTTAGCAGCACCACCTAATCCAGGACCCAATAGATCACACCTTGTACGGTCCACATGTTTCTATATGCGGCTTAAGATGGCCCACCTATGATCAGAGTGAAGCATTGAGTAGGAGGGGTCCACCGTGGAGAACCAAAATCAAAGTAACTGGATGATAGTAACCATTTGAATAAGCTCCCAAAGGATGGATGGCAAGCCTCATTTCTAGCCATCCATATTGGAGGTCCTTATTCAAATGGTTGTGATCATCCAACGGGATGAATTTTGGCCGTGTGGGGTCCACGGAAATGCCCTCCTAATAGATGGTGATTGTGATTATTGGCGGGCCACTGTCCCCACATAGGATTTTGTGACTTAAACAAGGTGCAGAGAGTTCAACCCTAACCCAACCCAAGGTTGCTATACCTCAACCCTGACCCAATCCAACCCAACCTCTGGCTGGGAATGCCCAACCCAAGTGGGCTCGCTCTGGTGGATACATGCTAATATTTTTGTTATTACATTAGTCTATTATATTTTCAATTAAGGGTGCACACGGTTTTGTTTGGTCCGGTTTTGGGGTGAAACTGGAACCGAACTGTTCCCTACGGTTCTAGGATTTTTGGAACCGGAACCAGACCGTGAAAACCGGTTCGGTTCCGGATCGGTTCCATGGTTCTAGGCTTTTTAAAGCCCAGCCCAAGACCTTGATATGTCAAGGTGCACAGTCACTGACAGTGGGATTGCTGCCCTTGCTCCGGCAAAGCAGCTCAACTTGCAAGTCCTCTCACTGTCAGGTTGCTCTCATGTATCTGACATAGGCATGGCTCTTTTGCAAAACATGGGCCAATCCCTGGTGGGATTGAATCTCCAGCAATGCAATCTAATCACCAGCTGCGTAGTTGAGCTTCTTGAGGAGCAGCTCTGGAGGTGTGACGTCCTTTTCTAATAAGGGAAGGAACAAAAACACCATCAGCTGATAAAGGCAGCTTAGCTATTCGATGATGGGTTGCAAATAAAACAGCAGTAGAAGTATCAAATCTCATACATTCAGCTTCTTTGGGTAGGATAGCATTTGGATAGGCTTTTTAGACCATCTCATCAATAGGCTTTCCATCTTTTACTCTGCTAGGACTGGATTGTTTTCCAGGAACTTTGGCCTCTTTTTTTTTACAGGTTCCCTTCTTTCAGTGGGAAACTATTTTTGTGTTTGGCTTCGAGTGATGAGAGCTTTCCTTCTTGGCCATTGTTCTTGAGAATACAGCTACCAACTCCTGGTTTCCACCTCTCTTTTCCTTCTATCTTTCAGAGGGTCATTGTACAGCCCCTTGGTGTTCTAGCCAAACGTCCAACTGACCATTTCGGTGTGCGATGGTTAAGCTTTTGACTGCTAAGTTTATGTGCAGTTGTCTTTGTTCAGGTGTTTGAGCCTTGTTATAAGTGAGGGATGTTGTTGCAGTTGGGACAGTTTCTTTTGGAGCCTAAGATTCTCATAGGCTTTGGGAATGACGGTGGGTGCTTAATGCACTTTTTTAACCATACTAATACGGATCCAAGGCTCGTGGACAGCACAGTTGGAATTAAACACCTACTGTTGAAAGTATCTTGAGGGCACGAGTTTTTGGATCAAGTTGATATTTGTGTTTTCCCTTCATTCAGGCCTGTGACCTTATGAATAAGTTGCATGGAAATTAACCATCACGGTGGGCCCACCTGGTGTCACTATCACCACTGCTTCGTAGCCTTGGATCTGCATCATTTTATTTTGGATTATACCCAAAAAAAAAAAAAAAAAAAAGCTGTTTGCAATATGTTTTCATACCAACAGAGATAAAAAAAAAGTTGTTTTCACACCAACTGAGATACAAAAAAGCTGGTTTCATACCAACCAAGCAATGCATGAAACAAAAAAGTTGCACAGATCCTAATACAAAAAAAAAAAAAAAAAAAAAAAAAAAAAAAAAAAAAAATCTATTTTCATACAAAAAAGCTGTTTTCATACCAGCTGAGATAAAAAAAGCTGTTTTCATATAAAAAAGCTGTTTTTTTTTTTGGGTTTTAAATATGGATCGACGGTTCGGATCCACGGATCCTATCACGGATCGGTTCTATGGTTTGGGTCAACGGTTCGAATCAATGGTTCGGTTAATGGTTCGGATCAACGGCTCTGATCGGTTCTATAGGACCCTAAACCAGAACCGATCCATAATAAACGGTTTTCAACATTTAGAAACCGGAACGTTAGCACCCTGGAACCAGACCAAACCGGACCGATCCAACGGTTCCGGTCCAGTTTCACGATTCCAACGGTTAAATGTGCACCCCTATTTTCAATACGTCTTCTTTTTTGTACCTATGATTTTATTAATTATATATGTAATTATTTATCATAAATATTCACGCAATTTATTTGGGAGAGAAATCCGATGTATCTTGTTAGCTTGAGTCATTGAAAATGATGTGGACCAATGAAACCAGACAACAATGGAATTTCCTGTGCCTTCGGGTTGGGTCGGGCAACCTGAGACCTCAACCCAAGCCTGACACAAGTTTTATTGGGTTGGTGTTTGTACAACCCAAGCGCAACACCGAACCCGAGACATCCTGCTGGAGCCCAACCCAATGTCGGGTTGGTCACGGGTCGGACGGGTTGAACCCGCCCGACTTTCAGCCCTACATCATGCTGGGGGCCAGTATTTAGACAATTGTTGATCAACTTCCACACCTGGCAGAGTAACAACTAAGCTTTCAATCTCAGGACCAAGCATACCAATTAAAGTCATAAACAGGCCAGTATTTAGACAATTGTTGATCAACTTCCACACCTGGCAGAGTAACAACTAAGCCTTCAATCTCAGGACCAAGCATACCTATTAAAGTCATAAACAGGCCTGTTCTTTGTCAGGCTGTCTTAACAGACAATTTAAAGAAAGCTTGTAATTAGCTCGGCCCAATCCCAACGAAATAGGTCCCACTTGAACAACATACAGCTTATAACGGCTAGAAACCAAAGTCATGGCGGCCGGTTGCAAACCAGAAAGAGCGGTCGATCTAACCTCATCACCATTCAACTGCAAACCCAAGATGGAATCAATCAAAAAGAAAATAGAATAATCTGAAGCAAAGAAAATTCTAACAATGATTTGTAACAAGAGGCTTGCTCAAATACAGGCAGATTTGTTGGAATACCCCACCCTCTTGATGTGTCTCACTCTAATAGGTGGATGTATTAAGGCAAACCTCCTGCAGCAAAACCATGAACACATCAGCAGAACAGAGAAAATGTTACATGAAAATTTAATAAAAATAGAATTAAAAAACAGAAGAAAACACAAATCAAATCTTATCTTCATCTGAGTTTAGGCCGAAGGGGTCAAATCCCGAGCAGCCATTGGTGGAGAGAGTGTGAGATAGAGTTCCTTAATTTAGCTGGATCCTACTGGGACCACCTAAATGGTAGGTGGGCAGTGGTTGTGTGACATTTGGAGTTTCCAATCATGCATCTGTCACCAATGGAAGAAAGAATGAAACGTTGCCTTGCCCTGTAGATCATGGATTCAGTCCCCAACGGCTTGCTCAGATTTGTTATAGCAGCTTGTGTTCTGCTCCTCCGTAGATGATTTGACCATTTTGTTCACTGCAGTAGTCCCTTGACAGGTCAGACACTGGTGGTCGTGTCTAAAGAAAAACATAGATGTTGACACTGACTCATTATGTACCTTGGAATCATGATAATCCCTGTTGATCGGGAGCTTAAAATGGATTCCAACTGGGAAATCATTTTGTTGATTTCCTATGGTACATTGTGGATTAAGTGTATCTGCAATATGTTTGATCAAAGAAACACTGCTACATCCTTTTCTCCCGCTTCTCCACTCCTTACAGATGAGCAGGGAGGAAAACGGGTTTAACAAGATGTGCCAGGTTCCACTAACTATACAAATCAAACCTAACCATATATGTCTAATGTATTCGACACTATCCATAGTTTTTAAAACTTGCTGATTCCACTCTAAACTCAGCCCAGTCAACTCGACTAGGAGAGATTACGAGCTGAGAAGCTGGGAAACTTGCTCGTGGGATTCACTTGATCCTGACAAGGACTCGACAAGACTTGCCGAGTCTGCTCTCAGACTCGGCTGACTCAACGCAACTCACAGTGATTTATGGATTAAGCTGCTAAAAAATATATAAAAAGAGCCAGTAGATTTCAAACTAATGACTGCGCTACACAGGCCGAGTCACACAGATTTTTTTACCAGCAGGCTATGCAGCTTGCAGATGACTGTATCAGCTACTATAAGCATATACACAATGCGTGTAGCCAAGGACAGAATTTTCCCTCCAATTATTTTGTCCAGTGGCCTGGACTTCTACCAAACCAATGGATATGGAAAGAGTTTTCAGCCAAAAAAAGGGTATTTAAGTAATTTACATGAGGCCAGCTGTGTGCTAGAAGGATTCAAATCCACTCCCTAAAAAAAAGAGGGCTGATTACCATGACAATCTACCACCATATTCAGCATAGCAGTCATTCATCTCCTCACATGCAGTACTCAGCATAAGGCTACCCACACATTTACAATATGGAACAAATTGTGGATGAAGGAATCTCTAAAATCAAATCAGACCAATCAATCAATTCTAACCATCCAATTGATGGCTATCAAATGGACGGTTAAGAAGTAAAATGGCTAGCGGTCCAAAATTCCAAGGGCAAAGTCATATGGCAATTATCACGTTCTCTCTGTAATTGGCTATGCTCCATCCATGATTGGGTTAGCGGTCAGGATAAACACATGCACAGAACTCATGGATTTAAGTGGCAGTTTTGGAGTGCGACCACTTGAGGAACGAAACCGATACAACTCACCCCGAATCGGTATGGCTTGGTCCTGTTTATATGTGGTGACTCCTTTCATTTCAAACCAAAACTGAAATGAATGGGACATTACCAGGTCGTATTCCACAATTTTCCAAACCATGATACTGCTATGCCATGTGCAGTTGAAGAGTCGCCACCAATTTTATAATGGAATCTAGGACATAAAAAAGGAAACCCACTTTATAAAACCACATCCCTCTGCTCTCCTACAATTCTGCAAGCATCTCTCCACATGAGTTGCATGTGCCACCTTTTCTAGTTTTATGTAACTGTCTCAAATATTACCAGAACTCCACGTACTTTTAATTAATTTGATTATTAAAAATCTAGTCGAGTAAAGACTCTGTGAGTCTACAGTCAAAACTGATCTGGCTGTACATCGAGTCAGGTAGAGTTTCTGGGTTGTCGAACTATCTATATCTATCCCTAGCAATTAATGCGCTACTTCCTATAAATGGCTCGATATCCCCTTCAGAGAATGCTGTATATCTCACCACTCAGCTTCGTGAATGCAACCAGTCTCTTGAAAGTACTAATAGAAACTCAAAAGCACCAGTGTGACTCTCTATGAAAGAGAAGCCCATCTTTTCCATAGCTCTTACTATTCTCATTTATTGCCCCATATAAGCCCCCTTGTTTCTGCTTCCTTACAGGACAATCAATGGCTACTATTGGACTGGCAGAAAAGGAAAGGGGTATGAAGCCTAGAGGCCTGTGTATGAGAAGAATACCTGTTGATTCCGTTAGCTGACAGGATCAGGCACAACAATCTAGCCCATCCCTTAGAGACGTCACTATTCCCTCACATGTTTGGATGTAAACTCCCCCCCGCCCATATTTCCAGCTATAACAAAATCACAACATTTAATCAACATGAAAATGTTGAGGAGGCTCATGCTGGAACAAGGTTACCTGGACAGCAGGCTGTTCCTGTTCACGGCATGCGGTACAGGAATAGAGCATGCTACTTCCTCCAATGTGTGGTACCCTACTTGTAGGATCATTGGGCAGCTCCAAAACATACACTAGGTACATACAGTATGGTTGTGTACATGAATTGACATTGTAATTTACATCTGAAATGATGACTATTATTATTATAGGCCACATGCATAACACTATACATACGCATGTTGTTGCATAAAATGAAGTATAAATCTCCAGATTCTGAATACAGAGAGACATTACAAGCTAATCTAAACTAGGAATATAGAACCATAATTTTGGATCAGTTAAAATAGCAATCCAGATAGTGGGATTTGTGGGCCTGGCAATGGGCAGGCCTCAGGGCCAGACTTTGAACTGGTCTGGCCAGGCCTACTGGGCCAAGCCCCTTTCCATTGCCAGCCCTAGGGATTTGGAAGGGGGGTTGGCGATTTAGGTAACATTGTTCTAGATGTACATGAAGTGGAAAGCAATTGAGGCATGGGCACCCCTACTAACATTGGCTATTATAAATAAGGTTATGGCCTCTACTTAGCAGGGGTGTCAATGGGCCAGGCTGGCCCGACGGGCTACCTGGCCTAGGCTCCCTCGGTTTGGAGTATCAAGCCCGGGGGCTGGGTTCAGGCTTAAAACTCAAGCCTATTTCTCAAGTGGGCTGGGATTGGACTTAGATATCCAAAAGCTAGTCAGCCCGGCCCATCCTGTTAACTTTTTCAAAATTGAAAATTTTTTCCCTATCATAGCTTGTTTGGGTGTACTTAGCCTGTTTAGGCTCGGTATGGGTGTGGGCATACCTTGAAAAATACAGGCCGAGCTTGCACATAGCTTAGCCCAGCCCTAACCTAGCCCTCTAACACCCTTACTACTTGGGGCCTGTTTGGATTCAAGCAAAGTTGTGTCATTCACAAGCAGTTGAGATAGAAGTACTTGTCCATGGGGCTTGTCAGCCCAATTCACGCACAAGAACCTAAGTAGTTGAGGAAAAGTAGTTTAGACATATGACTATTAAAGCTTGGATTGGCTATCTTCGCTAAAGAGGTGAAACTACTTGTCCCTAGCTTGGTGCACATGAGGAACACTCCCATCATGGTTTGGAACATCGATATCGTATCGAGTGATATGGCCATATTGTATCCATAAAGGCATGATATCATACACAATATAGGTCCATATTGGGCCATGTTTAAAAAAGGGACCTGTATCAGCCCGTACTGGCAAATATGGGCTGTATTAGTGTGTCGATATTTGGACAGTGTATACGCGTATAAATGCGTTAACACATGAATTTTGGTACTTAGCCAAAACAAGCCTCGACGAGTCTAAAGGCACCATTGCGCCACACCATTTCAGCTCTAGCAGCACTGCGCCGAAAGATGACATCATCACAACGGAGAAAATCAGAACGAAACCAAGGGCCACGCACAAAACCCCCCTACACCCAGTGCGGAGGCCCCTGCACTAAGATGTCAACATGAGCCAAAAGAGCGGGCACTAGGAATCTCGTACCCATATCCTTATAAATACCCCAGGATGCTCAGTCAGAGAGGAAGTTGAACTTTGAACACGGTTGGAATTTGGACACCGCGAGATCATGGGGATCACAGTGGAGGGCCATAGCCCAAAAATCATGATAAGTGGAATATCCCACCAATGACTAGATGGTGGAAAAGAAAATGGCCATAGCTCCAAATTCAATGGTTAAGATAATTTAATTTGTGTGATTATCAAACTATGCTCCAATCACAATGGGGCCAACAATTAAGCTGGCGTGGATTGGTGTGCATGTATTTGACTTGTACAGATGACTATAGCATGCTAGTGCGTGCCATCTATCTAACCATGAAGGCTACAGACGGGATGGGTCATCCTTAGCCCATTCAAGCTCTTTTGTTTATTGAGCTAAAAAATCAAGTCCAAGCTTATGGCCCAATTTATTACTTGGGCCTAGCAGGTATGGTTATTAAGGGCCTCCAATCAGACTCGACCTCAACACAAGTTCTAAAACCTAGTAAGTGACACAACCCACAGAAGTTTAAAAATCAGGCCCAAGTCCAAGTGCGTTGAATGGAAAAGCTGGTCCTTTCTATATTTTAATTGTAGAGGTGTCAGAATGGTCTTGCATAGCCACAAACATGGGCCCATGGTTTTGATGTAGACCATCAATCGGATGGGACCACATTGTGGACAGAGGATACCCAAAAAATCTCCCAAAGTTGGAAGATCTAAATCCTTTCATCCACGCCCTACAACTTAATGTTTAAGATAAAGAAAAAGCAATGTTCCACATTCAAAAAATAAATAGCCTAACTATCAATCGCATATAAGAAGATACTCTTCTCCAAAGATCAAAATAGAAAAAGAAGAACATAACATGAATTAGAGTGGAGAAATAAGGTCATGACAGTTAAGACATTTTATAAAAGCATGCCTTAGAATAATGGTCTAAAAACAGTCACATTCTGCATTTTACTACTAAGATATTAGAGAGAAGTTGCAAGCTCAGAATAAAAGTATTGCTTACCTGTATCTTGTTCAATGAAGATGACCTATTTCATGAAGACTGCTCAAGCTCAACATTCATCGGCATCAACAAACAGTTGGATTCCAACAGCTTCTTTATCTTCCCATTGTCACCCACCTTAGACAAACATCGTCAGCTCTGGCCTGCTGAACACATTGTTCTCCTCGTCATCCAACACAGGATAGGCAGCCACAAGTGCATCTTGTGATCCAATGTACAGCGAGTTGTAGATCTTCCAATACACCTCCCTCACTTTCCGTGCCGGATGAAACAGCCCCTGAAGACAGTAGTTCAGAACAGCTGCAGCGCCCAACGCCACCCTCATCCCTTCAATCGCTTCCATGACAGCATTTATGACATGAGGAGACGTCTCAAAAATATTGGGCCACACATAGTTCAGCAGATGCACCAAAGCATCCTCGCAGCCCAACCCAGCAACACCCAAGGCCATGTGCTTAACAGCGGAAGCAGCCGTTTGCCTATGCACCAGATCCCTGTCCATAAGCGCATCTTCGAGCAAGGGCGTAACGGCATAGATGTAGTCCTTCCCCATCTCACCTATGTACTCGAAGAGGAAAGAGAGTGATTTCAGGACCCCGTTTTGCACATTCAGCTCTGGTACCCGGTACTCATTCATCAGAGCTGGTAAGACCGTGAAGGGTGAGCAGGTTTCCGCAACGATGGCAATGGCCACAGTTGTGCAGACCCGATTCTGACGCTCTTGCACCTTCAGGTTGTTCAACAGCGTTGCCAAGACGTCTTGAGGTCCAATCGCTTTCGCAATGTACCCAAACGTGTTCACAGTAGCACGCCGGATCCCCTTCTTGTGGGCCTTCAACATCTCAAGGAGCTCAAAACATATCCTCATCCACTCCCTTGCAGGGACAAACTCTGCCCCACGATCAGCAATCCTCCCGACAAGGTCAATACAATTCTCCTGCACTTTCTCATGCCGATTCTTCAAAATGGGAGTGAGACGTGGGAGCAGATCCTTTATTGGAGGAGTCATTTTTGTCATACCGATGACATTGACAATAGCCTTCAGTGCTCCCAATATAGATCCCAGGACTTCAGGGTACTCTTCTCCTAAGTACTCATACAAAACCACACCCAAGTGGCCCATCAGCTGCTCTTCTTGGCACTGCTTCATGACAACTGCGATCCTCGATATGAGGTCCGCTGCTTGCTGCCTGACCTTCGCACTCTTATTGTTCAAACGCCACTTTATGGTACCACATATCTGGGGAAGGTACGGTTTCACCCTCTGTCCAAGGGAATTCACCACAGCTCCGAAACCATTGAGCATCACATTCGCATCGTCGCTGGTCTGTTCTTGGAAAGCATACAGAATACCATCGATCAGGAGCTCCTCCAACCGGGCATCAATATCTGATGCACCCAAGTTTGTAACCACCTTCTCGATTGTTTCCATTACCATCCGCCTGTATGGTTCACTCTCGTCTTTGAGATCCTCGACGATCCTTCCTACTATATCTGCAACACCGACCTTGTTAGCTATTTCTACAGTCGTCTCCACAAGCTGCCTATAGTTTCTGCGGTCCAGCGCCATCCTTCTAACCCAGAAATTCCGGAAGAACTCGGGAAGAATATCGCTCCGAATATAATCAGCTTCAACCCCTTCCGTACTCACACACTGCTTGACCACTTTAAGTACAATCTTCTTCATTTCTTCATCCGGCGATTGGAACTCTCGGATCAGTATAAACATCACTTCCTTTGTGTAGTAACTTGCATACATAGCATCCATGAGAGGAATAATGAAACCAATTGATTTCAAGAAAGCTGCCAAAACCTTTCCTCGGTGTGATCGAATGCCTTTCCACAGAGGCTTTAGGACCGAATCAAAACTCTCTATACCATATGGAGCAGCAGCCTCAGCAAGTGCAGCAAGAGACAATGCTGTAATAGTTCTCACTTTCTGGTTTTCATCATTGAGACCGTGTTCAATGATTTCAACAAGGGACCTCAGATGTGGAAGCACGGCACAACCCATTAGAATCGCAATCTGCTGTACAATCTTAATGCCGGTGTGCCGAGCTTGCCAAGATTTCTTACTCTGGCACACAGCTTTCAAAAACGGTAACAGCGCAGGAATACCCAATGCGGAGGCAACAACACTGAAAGCCCTTGCCGTTGTGTTCCTGACGTATTCATCAATATTGTCGATATCTGGTCTCATTGCAGCAATCATCGTGGCCAAGCCAGCCGCTTTGCTGAGATTGGAAATGATCTCTCTTCCTTCTACACGAGCATAGTAGTCCTCATCGATCAAGAGTGGCTCAATCACCACCAAAATCTTGTGTACAAATGGCCGGACCAGCTCATCCAGCTTGTACAAAACCCTGTCAATGACCTTAACTAGAAGATGGCGTTCTTGATCTTCCAAAGTCGGTTGCATCAGCAATGGCAGAATCCGATTGAACAGTGGGCCAGCCCCAAATTCCCGTGCTTTATCCGTAAGCTGGCGCAATGCTGTTTTCCTCTGCGGAGGAGTCCCGTTCTTAACCTTGAGCAACAGCTTCATGATCTTCCGCTCCTTCTGTTCATCTGGTGACAGCTCTTCCTCATCTTCTTCGTTCAGCAACGCACCAAAGTATTGGTAATCCTCTGGCTTCATAAACGGCAAACCACCAGGTGCTTCTTTCGGAACATCAAACTGCTGCCCACGATTCTCTTCAGGGATCGCGTATAGAGGAGTTCCCAAGGGAGTCGGTGTAGCAAGAAGCTTCCTCGCAGGAGTTCTGATTGGAACGTAAGAAGCTGGAGGATCTAGAATCTTATATCCTTCTTGTGGGAACATAGCATCAAGCTCTTCATCAGTCAATGGCCGGTTCCTCTCCTCAATATCTCTCTCCCACCTGAGCAGATTATACTGCTCGGGAGTAATGGCACCGCGAAGATTGATGGCTCCAGGGGTCGGGGTTGCAAGGTCAATTCCTCCAACTGGGGTCAGGCCAGGGGTGAATGCTGCAGCAGGGGTCGCTCCAGGCATCGGTGTTGCACTTCCCATGGTCGCTGGCGTTTCATCCCATCTCGATCTTTGTCGCTTGGGTGTCGGAGTAGCGAGTCCCGCCAGCTTGGGTGTTGCATCCCATGTCATGCCAGCTGGCGTAGCTCCGGGAGTAGCTCCACCAGCGGTCGGAGTTGCATCAGCATCGGCCAGGCGACCAGGCGTGGGCGTCTCATCCCAACGGTTCCTACGGGAAACAGATGGTGTCGCGTCAGCCAGCCTACCCGGGGTTGGAGTTGCATCCCACCGGCCAATCCCAGGAGTTGAATCTGGCATGTCCCAATCCGATGCCGACGACGCGGTTTTCACCTTCTTGCTGCTGCTACTATTATCTTGTTCCTGAGATTGGTCCCACCTGTTCCTCCTTTTCTGAGCTGATGGAGCAGGCTCCGAGGCCTTCTTCTCCTCCTCCTCTTTCTTCCGCTTTGAAATCTCTCTCAGCATCTCTTCTTTCTGTCTCTTCAAGGCCTCCTCCTTCATAACATCGCCGTAGGTCCTCACGGATGGGTCCGGCGTCTTGTCTCCCATCGCGAAAGCATCATTCCTGTCAGGCGAGATTATCCGATTCAGCCTCCGCTTCCTATAATCATCCTCCCTATCAATGATTTTTTGTGGTTTCTTGAAACCAAAATCATCCCCATCATCCACACCCACTCCTCTCGGCAACTCCTTCAATACCGATTTAGGTGCAGTATACGAAGCTAGCTTCCTCGCAACCTCTCGCTCCCCAGCATCTTGATCTTCCTCCTCTTCATTGACAGGGATCGACTGCTCATAATCCTCGAAGCGGTTGCCGCCCCCATAAAGATCAGCATCAAAGGTGACTGCGGTCAGAGAGGCAAGTTCCTGCTCTTTCTTTCTCCTCTCTTCTTGGACCCTGGAGATGTCGGATTCTATTGTTTCCATCTTCCAACTACTTCTATCCTACGTAGAGAATTCAAATCCAAACTCTTATAACCCTAAATCCCTGCAGAAACAACGACACAAAGAAAACAGCAGGAACCCAAATCAGAAACAGAAGTTGAATTTGAAGAAAAAGGGCAATATCGAACGAGAACAGGCAATCAAATCCAATTCGAACTCCTCAAGAAACTAACATATTCTCATCAAGAATCAATACAGTAAAAAAGAGCTAAATTTCATAAATTGATATTCCAACACATATAGTGAAGAATTACAAACCCTAGATTCTAAGAGAAACAGAAAGAGAGAGGAGGGGGCATCTAATACAGCGTCTGTATGTAAACTTTCACATCCATCCAATTTTATTCCGCCAACACGTCATCTGATCCGTGCAACAGGTATGACACACCATAACGATCGCCTGGTATGAAAATCAGGCCCATCTACTCATTGGGTAGGCCACATGGATTTTCACGCTGCATCCTGTCCGATAAGTGGATTGGATTGTCGCACTGATCATTAGAAAGTGGCCCACCCTTTTAACGAACAGGATGTCCTGTACATTAACACGTCAGCAGAGAAGAAATGGATGCATGTGATGTGAAGTTAACATACAGCCGCTGTATGTGACAATCTCTAAAATAAAATAATTAGTTTGAAGAATATTTACAAACCTGAAAGACTGATACTCTCTCTCTCTCTCTCTCTGAGGGAAAAAACGTGTGAGATAGTCGAAAGAACTGCGGAAATGATTTATATGGAGGGATCAAGGGCGTAGTCTGTAGCCTATATGTAGATGGGTTGCTCCAAGGGCTCGCGCGTGTGAGATGGGAGTGTTCTTCGGGGACTCGTGTGCAAGATCCGTGCCGTTCTAGGATGTGGGTGTTGGGACCATGAGCATGACATGGACGATAAATCAGCAGATTCACTCAGTGGGCCACGTTATGTGGGACGTGGAGTGGTGAAAGCGGACGCAGATTAGTTACTACCCAACCTGTTCCGAGCTGAGGTGGAATGAGGGGCCCACCGTGATGTATGTGTTTATCAACATCATCCTTCCATTTTGCCATATTATTTTAGGATATAAACACATAAGTGAAGTATATCCAAGGCTCAAGTGGACCACACCACAGGAAGCAGCAGTGATAATAACACCAACCCACAGACGTGGATGATGGCGAAAAACAAATATCAGCTTGATCCAAAACTTCTACGGCTCCAACAAGTCTATAACAGTGGGCGTTTCATCCCCACTGTTCACTTTTGACCTTATATCCTACAATGATATGGCAAAATGAATGTTGATAAACCCATATATCACGGTGGGCCCTTCAGAGACCCAGACAGCTCCAAGCTCGGAACAGACGGGTTAGTAACAGATCCTTGTCAGGTGCGGGGGCGGACTGGGTAATACCCCCAACCAGCACCTTTTAGCCTGTCAGGGGCTGGTGGGGCCCATTGGTGGTGTATATATTTTATCTATGTGGTCCATCTATTTTGACTGGTCATTTTAGAGCATGAGCCCCAAAAGGAGGAAGATGGAAGGCTCAAGTGGACCTCAACACAGGAAGCAGTGTGGACTGAATTCCTACCATTGAAAACTTCCTAGGGCCCACCGTGATGTTTATTTTCCATCCAACCTGTTCTTAAGGTCACGTAGGCTTGGATGTGGGGAAAATATAAATACCAACATGATACAAAACTTACGCGGCAATCCCTACTGCTTCTTGTGGTGTGTTCCACTTGAGCCTTCAATCTGCCTCCGTTTTGGGCTATGCTCTAAAATGATTTGTCAAAATGGATGGATAAAACATGTACATCAAAGTACCCAATCCGCATCCTTTTCTTTCAGCCCCATTTGGCCCACCATTTCACCAGTGTCATTAGGCTGTCCAAAGTTCAGGCTCCATTATAATCAGCCAGCCTTAGGTGATCAATGACCAGCCCAGCTCGGGTCCAGAGCAATGGTCCATCGCATTTGGCCAGACTCAGTCAAGCTGCCTAGGGTTGGCCCAACCAGGACAAACAATAATGTACATTACTAGTACCAGTAAATGCAATGCAATCGGAGCACCAAAGTTGCAAAAACGATGGAGGGTGGGTTGAAGAATACCTGAACCTGCAGAACACAGGCACACATGGAAAATCTGGGCCACTCACCACATTGGCCCTACTACCTCATCAGATGATTGTATAAAACAGTAGAATATAGAAAAGAAAAGAGTGGAATTGAGAAATTCAATGGGATTTTTTATTGAATCAGGAATTGAATTCTAGACGATGAATCCAATTTGATTGATCAAATATTGTTATTCATGATATTGAGCCAATTCAGTATCATTAGGATGCAATCCATCCACATGAAATTTTCAGGAGAGACTTATTTATTTCTATGAAATTTTAATTTTTTTTAAATGATGTTAGGATCCCCCTCCCCTTTGGAGGCGAGACTATTCCCACGGATGCACACATTCAACTGCAAACCACTAACATCAGGTAATCCCGAGGGGAATCGAACTCACGTCTGTGGGGAGCACACCCACTACGCTTGTTCACCCAAATCCT
Organism: Magnolia kwangsiensis; assembly: GCA_037074715.1. NCBI lineage: Eukaryota > Viridiplantae > Streptophyta > Magnoliopsida > Magnoliales > Magnoliaceae > Magnolia > Magnolia kwangsiensis. The sequence goes on from CM073578.1 coordinate 117,934,961, forward strand.
GTGCAGGTTAGATCCCGCCCCATTTCTCTATGGGATTAGATCCCAAGTTATTGCAGGGCCAAAAAAACAAAAGGGATAAGATTATGTATCGACTCATCACCTGGCACGTGTGGGAACATGAATGGACAATCTAAAAACAAAAATGGGCTATCAGCGTACATGAGGAAACGAGCAGGAAACGACCCAAAAGGAAAGAGCAAGGAGGGAACTGCAGAAATATAACTAAAGACTGTTTTCTCTCTCTTACAAGGAAAATTTTATAGAGGTTTGTTCAGGGCCCATGCTGAACTATTCTTCTCATTTATACATGTACATAAATTTTCAGATATTCCCAAACAGCCAAACACCAGAAGTTGCAGAGATACAACAGACCTCCGAGCTAGTGCTAGCTCCCCCTGTATATCATTCAGATGCAAGCTAGAGCTCTAGAAGTAGTATTTTCTTGGAATCCATGGAGAATTCGAGAGGATCTTGGAACTTCCAAAGCTTTTATTTGATAGGTGGGCTTTCACTTATATGCAGCAGCTTCTGAAAGTAGAACGTATGATAGATACGCAGTTTTGACTTGAGGCCTCATGCAGTGATTTTTCAACTCATTTGTCAGTTGGGTGGCACTATTTGCTCTGTTTCAGAATACGGGCTTTCATTTAGCGGGAATTTAACAGGATCAGAAATAACACTTTATTTGGATAATAAGTGTCATGGAATATACAGCAACTGTTCTAGATCAGTCGTGTTTTTATTAGGACTGACATTCCATACAAGTTGCCCCAAATTTCAGCAATTGGTCCATTCAATTGGTGGGCTCCACTGTGGATCGACAGATGGTGCAAAGAGTCAGAACCATAGCCATCCAATAACTGGCTTGTGAATGGAACGTTAAAAAGGAAAATTGGCCCACAACCCATATGCAACCAGCATAGTCCGCCAACTGGGTGGCTGTGCTTGTTCAATGAGAAGATTTTGGGTCCATCACTCATCTGTAGCAGAGCACACTAGATGAATGGTCTGGATCACTTGGAGTTGGGCCCACCAATATGGATTCCTAGCCCAAATATAAAACATTTGCAATTTGTGCCAGTCACTGTAAAATACCTTGTGAGCAATAACCAATCAAGAAACAATTCCCATTTGTTATCATTTCCATCTGTGAAGAAATTTAAAATAATAATAATGATGCTAACAGATCATCTATATTCAAATCAAGCCCTTTTTTTCTCTTGTACAACAGATCATCGGAACAGGAAAAGGCTATTCTGATGGGCAGCTCCTCTTCAAATTTCCAATGAATTATTGAATTTCAACTGTTTCTTGAAATGTAGATAAGAAGATTGTTGCCATTTCCCAAATCATAAATAGCAACGAGAAGTGTGTGTGTGTGTGTGTGTGTGTGTGTGTGTGTGTGTGTGTGTGTGTGTGAGAGAGAGAGAGAGAGAGAGAGAGAGAGAGAGAGAGAGAGAGATTGGTTTCGTGGAACAGATTTGGAGAATGCAAACATGTCCTGCTTACCCCGTTGATGCGAAGCGAGCCAAGACCAATCTCCATGCAATGTTAAAACTTGGTAAGCATACCATCTCGAGTTCCTTACACTTCCTTGAGAGAGAGGACATCATCACGTGGATGAGCTTCTTCCACTCGAACATCTATTTCATCTCCAACCTGTTTCCCCACTGACACCAAAGCGGAACCTTGAATTCCAACCTGCACATAAATAATTAACTCATCACCATCTTGCAGCCAAAGGAAAAGCCAAGTTATCTACAAAAATTCTATGCAGGAGTGCACCCCTGAAACTCAGCCTACCACAAAGATTTATTGGGACAACAAAGCAAACAAAAATGGAGTCCATTTGGCAGTCCCGAAATTCAGGTTTCAGCTGTTATGATTTGTGATGCAGAGAAATGTCTCACTGTGACAGGCTCAGAATTGCAGCTCGCTGGCAAAATATATGGCACAAAGGCAGTCATCATCATCATCTAAGCCTTATCCCAATTAATTGGGGTTGACTACATTAATCCTATTCCGCCATCCACTCTATCAAGGGCCAGACCTTCAAGGAGACCATATGTCATCAAATCCTTTCTTACTACCCTCCATCCACATATTTTTGGGCCTTTAACTCGTACCAACTCACTCCTAACTAGTGTGGTCTTGGTCTCCATTGCAAATTACCAAACCATTTAAGTCTACTTCATCTTATTACCAATTGGTACTACACCTAACTTCCCTCGAATGAATTCATTTCTAGTTCTATCCTTCCTCGTCTTCCACTCATCCATCTCAACATACTCATTTCAGTGACACTCATCTTATGAACATACTGTTCCTTAACTGACCAACATTCTATCCCCTAAATCATGGCTGGTATTATAGTTATCTTATAAATTTTCTTTCAGCTTAAGTGGTACAGGACAATCACAAAAAACTCTAGAGGCACGTCTCCATTTCTATCACCCAGCTTGAATTCTATGGGCGACATCCTTCTCAATCTCTCCACTCTGATGAATTATTGACCTAATCACAAATGGTCATTTTGGGAAACTACTTGGTCAGCAATCTCAACTAATCCCTCATTTTCAATCCTATTGTCACTAAAATTGCATTTCATATACTTGGTCATTTTGGGAAACTACTTGGTTAGCAATCTTAACTAATTCCTTGCCTTCACTCCTATTATTTCTAAAATTGCACACCATATACTTTGTTTTAGTCTAATTTTAAATCCTTTGGATTCTAATTTCTAAAGCATCCTCCATAAATGCAACTTTGTGTTTACACCCCCCTCATTTATCAATCAAAACTACGTCATCTAAAAACAACATACACCATGGGATTTCTTCCTGCAAATGCCTTGTTAACTAGTCCTTAACCAATACGAAAAGGTATAGGCTCAATGCCAACCCCTAGTGCAAGCCTACAATAATTGAGAACTCACTTGGTCTCTTCACTAGAAGTCCTTACATTTGTTACCTCTCCCTCATACAAATCCTTAATCACGTCAATATATCCTCTTGAAACTCCTTTCCTAACACCCACCTGATAAACTCTCAACGGACCCTATCATATGCTTTCTGCAAGTCAATAAAGCCCATGTGGAGATCCTTCCTCCTCTCCCTATATGAATGGCAGAAAACTGCTGTTTGAAAAAAATCTCAGCTACATATAACATATTGCATTGTAGATTCTATTCAAACTCCCAACACTTAACTTTTTCCTTCAAGGAATTCTATGATCCTCGGCCCAAGAATATGTATGATATTCTCATGCCCTCAGTTCCTACAAGTAGGGCCTGCAATTTAGTGATCACAACCATTGATCTGATGAGCCCCGCTGTAGATGAACTGTGATACAAAAACCTCCCAGATTGGACAGGCCTAACCCTTCAATGGAAGAGATACAGCAATAATCCACATTCAACTAGTATGACAGGCCAAAGATTTAGATAACCAGGATATCCAATTTGGGAGATTTCCGGGGCATCCCCCATCTTCCAAGTATCAGTATTCTGGATCTCATCGGAACAAGTGCCCCAGAGCCAGAATAATATACTTACCCTTTATCCTCAGATCATCACTTGCCTTTTCTTTTATTGTCACATCTGTTAAAAACCAAGGTGTATCACTCTCCTTTATTTCTTCTTCTTTTTTTACAGTTGCTGCCAGCGAGAACTCCTGTGCAGGACAATATAGTCCGGATTGATCTATCTTATAATGGATTTTAAACGTTTTACCTCCACTAAAAGTAAGGCTGCCATCCGATCTTTGATAAATCTAAGAATCAAGGCCCGGAATTTCTTTTCTTTGTGTTGCCTTCTCAGAAACTCCAATAGCCAATACCGTAGACTGCTGCTGAAAAGCTTTTTAGCTACTCTAACATGCAGGTTTATCAGTGATGACATCCCTTCCAACTGACCTGCTGAGAAAGGAGGAGAATCCCCTCTTAGAAAGGCTTTCACCTGGAGAAATAAATGTCAAAATATTTAGATCCAGAATATAAGAACATTGATGCTGCATGGTGTCACCATCTCGATTAGATAAATTAGGGCATTAGCAGCTGAGATAAAAATCATGATAAATTTACAAATGCAGAGAAAAAAAAAGAAAAAAAGAAAAAAAAGGTAAATAATGGGAACCAACACTTATACCAAAAATTATGTTGTTTAAGAAAGCAATTTGACAATTAAATAAATGGTGTAGGGTGCATTTGATTAAACCCAATATCATAAATTTTGATTTTATTTTGCACCAAATCAGATTGATTAATCATGACATTTGTTGCAACAGAAAAAACATCACAAGGGCCAAGAAAACAATTTTATATAAAAAAAGACGTGCAGGCAGTAATATTAAATGCGATCAGTTGATATCTAATATTGCAAATCACTTAGAAGACTCACCTGATAGTGAGCAAGAAGATCCATATATCGGCGGATGGGAGATGTAAACTGTACATAACCAGGAACTCCCAAGACCCCATGACGTATAGGTTTCCTGAAATCCATTTCTGCTGCACGCATTATTTTAACATACGCAGAACTTCTGACAGGTCCTTCAGGAAGATGGGAAAATGCTAAAGCAGAGATGTTTGATTGGGGCTGCCCTCTGTAAGGTAAAGGAATGTTGTTGTACGAACCAAAGGTGGCTATAACCTCCCCACACAATACCATCATTTCTGAGACAAGACGCATTGCAGGGTCCGACTGATCTTCAACATAAAGGTTGATGGAAGGTTCCGGATCATCTGGATTAGTTACCTTGACACGTGCCTCTATTGTAGCTGTGTCAATCGCACCCTGAGAAACTCAAATTTTGTTAATCTATATTCTGCAGACAGATATCTACTTAGAACAGCTAAATCAAATGTAATAAGAATCTTAGACCGATTAGCCTAGAGCTATTTGCATAATACCATTCAGAGAAACAGCTCTGTAAAATACTTGAATATGTACGTAAAATTCAAAATAGAAAAAAATAATAAAATAATAATAATAATAATAAATTGAATGAAAGAAAGAAAAAACAAAAGGAAAAAACAAACACAAAACACATGGATATTCTACTCAAAAGCATACAAGTTCCCTAACTCAATTTTCCTGAGAAACTATTTCTTTTAAGGATAGACTTCAATTTTGTTAAAAAAGAAAACAGATTTACAACAAAGGGAGAAATGATGTTCCGTGCATCCTTAAGATAATGCCTGACCAAAGTTGAGAAATGATGGTTGGGACCAGCAACAGTACAGGAAAGCATTAGGAAGATAAAGTTTCTGATGCAAATTGGCGTGTTAGATTATGTTAAAGAGTATAGGATATGTACCTACAGCCGTACATATTATAGATAGTATCTTGATCAATATGGATGGATAACATGCGCTTAACACAAATACTAAAATATAAGAGTGTAAGTCTATAAATGAGAAATAATGAGACAAACATAAAATGGAAATTTAAAAAATAAAATCAATCAATAGTGCCAGTCCGATTTGGGTATATACTTGAATGACCTGAAAATGCCCAAAAATCGTGCAATCTGAAGGATTGGTCCCACTATTGCATCTCTAATCCGTATGCACTATTTCCCTCAAGAAATTTTAATTAAAAAATTAAAAGAAAAATCGGATGAATAGTGTCAACACGCTTTGGGTATGCTTAAATTACCCGTAAGCGGCCCAAAATCTGTGAAACCCTTGGGATTCATCCCACTAATGCATTTAATCCATATACACCATTTCTTGAGAAAATTTTAAAAAATCAGATGAATAGCAGGCTTGAAGGCCCGAGAACAGTTCAAAATCAGTGAAATCCATGGGGTTCATCCCACTCATGCAAATATCTAATCTATATATAACATTTCCCTCGAGAAAGTTTTAGAAAAAAATACAGAAAGGTTCAGATGAATAGTACCAGCCTATTTGGGTACCCTCTCGAATGGCCAAAAACAACCCAAAAATTGTGAAATCCACAGGATTCATCCCACATACATTTCTTTCGCTAGATCAATAATTCCCCTCAATGTTGTCGAATCGCATATGCGATCATGTGCGATCGCAGATGCCTATGCGCATATGCGATTGCACAATCGCATATGCGACTGCATATTTTTTGTTATAATTTTTTGAAAATTTAAAAAAAAAAATCAAAAAATATGAAAAATTCAAAAAAATTGTAAAAAAAGAAGAAATTAAGGGTAACTTTCCTAAGTTAATAAATAACTAATTTTACATATGTAAAATATATTTGAGAAAAATAAAATCAATTAAACAATGAATTAAATAACAAGTGCTTGAATCTTAATCTTTCAACTTCCAAGAGGGAATGTAAGGGGGGGGGGGGGGGGAGAGAGAGAAAGATTAAGACCACTTCAAATTAAGAAATGTAAGAGAAGAATGGAGTAAAAGAGTTTTGGAGTGAGAATATTGCAAATGGGGGAGGTTTGGAAGCCTTCTTATAGACAAAAAGTTATTTTTTAACAAAATAAAATAATGTGCCAACTGTTGGCCAATATGCGATCGCATATGCGCATATGCTGTATGCAATCGCATACATCGCATATTTTGGCATATGCAACATATGCGATCACATATGTGCCAGATCGCATATGCGATCCGCATATGAATATGCGCATATGCGGTCGCATATGACAACAATGATTCCCCTCAAGAAATTAGAGGGCCAAAAAAAAAAAAACTAATGAACAGTACAGCCTTACCATTCATCTTTCTAAGAGCCTCGATTCTAATGAATATCATCGTTACCATTCATCTTCCAAGGCCCCAATTAAAAGAAGGGAAAAAAAGTGGCGGCTTACCAAAATTTTCAATTTCCCCCCAGACGGATGGCCCCTCTTTCGATTTGTATTTAGCAACAATGTGGTTGAATCAAACACTAAATCCTATACATAAGCATAGTTGTCAAAATCCAACACCTTATGATTTACAATTTATTATTTTAAGTCTAATATTAGGAAAAGTAATTTGAATCTTACGATTCAAAATATACTTGTTCTCTTGTTTTTCAAATTTTATGTTTTTAAATTGGTTAGTGCTTTGAGAATCCTTTAAAATAGGTCAATTGTTTTATTTTATTCTTTATAAGAAATTAAATGATGGATCTTCTCTTCAACCTTAAATTATGGAGTTTTTGCTCATGATTTCTTCCCTCTAAAATGATTGAGACACCTAATTGACTTATGACTTATCTGGAATGTTTTATGGACAGTTGCGATCATGTTGATCTATGTTTATTGTGGTTGTAGCAGTTAGCATTTGATTTAAAATTAAGGGTTTTTTTAAAAATTAAAAAAAAAAACAAACTTTTTTATGTCATGTATCTTTAATTTGAAGTTCGCTGTCTATTTATCATGTTCTTCTAGGGTCTCATTATGTGATTTTAAACTCAAAAGATTTTTTTCGATTCTTCATAAAATAATGAGAAACTAATTAAAGAGGCTTTTAAGGCCTAATTAGCTATGTTGTCAAAATCGTACTATTTACAATTCAATCACAAATCTACATGAATCATACGATTATCATATCAAATCATACGACTATAATGGACTGCATAGTAAATGGGGCCTAAATTTACATTTTTTAAAAAAATCAGTTTTTTTTTTTTTTTCATTTTTTATAAAAGTTCTTTCTTGTTTTCAACCACATAAAAGCCCTCCCTCACTAGAAACAATCCTCATTTTTGGATTTTAAGAGAGGGAGTTGTGAAGAGTTTAACCAGTGTTCGAAATATCGGTATCGCACTATGTATCGCACCCTTGGGATACAGATACATATCGGTTATCGCACGGGATATATCGTTTGTCTTGCATAATTTATTGCGCTTTTTGGAAAACATGGGGAAACATGGGGAAACATTGGGAAAATGGTTGAATTTTTTAATGAAACTTTGGGGATTGTTAAAAAACCCTTAATACACACTTTTAAATCATAACATCTCAAAAATAAGATGCACATAATAATTTTCCTTTGTATAGGATCCTAAGCTATGCGATGTTTAATTGAGCTAATGCAATTATATTTAAATTGGATACATGATATTTATAAATATATCATAATCATGTATGAAAACACAACCAATTCATTGAAAAGCAAAAGAAGAATTGAAGAAGTAAAATTTGAGAAATATACATATCAATGATAGGGACTAGTTGTGGTCTAGACCCACATAGAGTTGCGCGGTGGCTCATAATCATCATCTCCATCTTGACGGGGCTGGGCATAGTATTGCTGCTCCACAAATCGACAATATTCTGCCCGGGTCATAGTAGAGTGATACCAGTTAAGATACTCCCTGACATAACGCTAATACTCATCCTCTTCGAACTGAATCAATACGCTCATCCGTGGATACTGCGTAATCGTCAGAGTGTGTAACTGATATGGATCTGCGAAGGGCACATATGAAGCTCCTTGATATCCATATTGTTGACCATATCCATAATGCTGCTCATATCCCTTCCCATATGCAGAAGTGAACTCCTGACCATTGTTGAAAAATGATGTGTCGTAACTGTTGAAATCACTCATCGCATATCCACTAGGTCCATATCCATGCCCATACTGTGGCACAGAACTCGAGCTACTCTCCTGCATTTGTGATCCAGATTCATGTTGTCGCCTGTAACTTGAGCTCCACTCCCTCGTCCGTGATCCAAATCTAGAGCCACCTAACCTGCCACGAACGCTTGTCCTTCATGAATTTTGCTAGTAGCTCCTCAAAATCTGAAAGTTTATGAGTCTTCTTTTTCTGCAGTAGCTTTTGACGCATGTATGTCTTATTGTAAACAAGACGGGGTCGTGGTTCTCCTGGACGAGAACCATGATTAGGGTCCTGCGTGGAATGATCGAAATTCTACTCCCTGGTGAAAGGGTTAAGAGGCCTCTCATCCTAACTCTCACCCACATCGCCACCATCACCATCGCCACCACCATCATCAGCATCATCCTTACTGTCATTAGAGTCATCGTCACCCTTATCACCGCCATCATCATCACCGAACGCATTCCCCACATCACTCTCTGACTCAGTCTTGGTGTCAAACAATGTCTCCTCGCCACATATCCCACGTGATAGTGATGGCCGCGAGCTTCCCTCTAGACTCCTCGTCAATGGGTCGAATGCCTCATCAGGAGACCTCTGTTGCTCCACATGTGCGTTAACATTAAGCCCTTGTGTCTCTACTTCCGCCGCAACATGTAGCTCTAGTCGCTCATCCGAGGTATCTAAATCATCTGACCTAACTCACTGGTAAAGTGGGTCATCATCCGCATCCTTAGCATATGCATGCTGTCCAACCGTCATCAGGTCCAGTGGGTCTTCCTGCGCTTTTCTTCTCCTTTCCATACGGAGCAACTTCTCTCGTAACTTCATATTGTAGTGACAGTACACTAGCTTCTGAAGCCTCTCATACCCTAGTCTATTGCGTTTATTAGTGTGGATGAGGGAGAATGTACTCCAATTCCTTTCACAGGGTGACGACGACACCGTTTATGCAAGCACACGAACAGCCAGTCGTTGTAAAACCTTGCAGTCGGTCCCGTACATGGACCACCATTTGCTTGCATATCATAAGATTATTTCATTATCTTAGATTTTTCAAAATAATATTAAAGTTAAGTTTACTGCAGTAACTCACATGCCATCATGGTGTTCCTTGACTTCACCGCAAGGTGGCACCCAAACATTCCAACCGCATCGTGGAATTTAACAATCTGTGGATGGCATATAGCAACCATAATAAGTATTGAATAGTTGAGATGAAGATAAGGAAAATGTAAGTGCGGAACATATTTACCTCACTACCAAAGGTGCCTTTCCCCAGACAGTCGGAGAATAAATGATCGTACACCTCATGTACAACTCTTTAATGAATTATCTTCGAAGATATTCCGACTGTAGTGGTATTTGGGATTCACGAAATACGCTGAAACCAACATATACACATCAGTACAACCCTCGTTTATTATTGCATGTGAAAAAAAAGAAAAAAAAATCCATATAGGTACTTACCAGCCTGATGTAGTGGGTGAGAAAGCGTCCTTTCCCAATGGTCGTCTATTATTGCATGCACTCACTTATATGCATTGGGAGCTTTAACCATGATGGCCTCTTTCATCAGCTGTATGGACGGATACAGTGACCCTATCAACGGATTTGTCTCATTGTCCACCATCCTCAAAACCACATAAATGGGCTCTAGAATACCTACAACACCACGCACGTGATCCCAAAATGAATTTCTCAGCACCAATTCCACGATTTTATAGGTTACTTTCGTCAATCTCTTTTTTCATTCTTCGTAATCATGAGAGGCAAAAAGCTCTCGTAACCCGTCTGTGTTTGAGAAGGCTACTTAATGCGATATAATTTATGGCGAACTGCGTCGCCCCGGGGCGCACTATATCCCCACCACACCTCTCGCGCATCGCAGCTAATAACCAAGTGTGGTTGTATACGAAATTTGTGATGAGTCGTATATCAGTAATTACAGTCTTTACCGACGGCCTATCGCCGATCACCTCCAGCATGAGATCGATGCAGTGGGTTGTGCAGGAGGTCTAATACATATGATACTTGCTCTGAATATCATTCCCCGCCTTAACAAATGCACTTTCATTGTCCGTCATAAACTGCACAATGTTTTTCCTCCCAACATCTTACATGACGTTGTGCATTAGTTTGTAAATGTAGTTAAAATCTTTGATCTTACTACTTGCATCTATACTCTTTAGGAACACCGCCCGACCCCTGGAATAGACCATAAAATTTATAACCGATATCTTCGTCGATCCAGTCAAATCATCACACATGACGGTGCAGCCGTATATCTCCCATGATTGTCGATACGAATCGACATATGTTTTCATCTCTGCATGTTCATCATCCAAGTATTTTTTCATGATCTGTGAGGGTGTAGGCGGCTGCACACCCTCACCCCCACATTGCATTTCACTTATCATATTTTTGAAATGCGGGCATGCTGCAGCATTCGCAGGGATTTGATCATATATAAAAAAACTTCGCTATAAATTTTTCAACTTTTTTCCTCACATCCCCTCCACTAAACATCTCATTTATTTTCTTTTGTGTCTCTCCTGCCTTTTCGTACATCCTCGGATCTGAAGGTAGATCCGGCCTCCGCATGCTACTACACCTGCACATGCCCCATATTCCTCCCCGCCTACTACCCTCCCTTGATACCCCCCCCCCCCCCACGCTCATGGAAGAGGAGGGACAACCTGATATAGGGTGGATGTACAGTCGGCCCATTCCCGATAATTGATTCAGGAGTATTTGTAATTTATATGGCCATGTATCGAGGAGTGGTGGCGTAACCCGCTTAAATGAGCATTTAGCATGAGGGTATTGCAATGTTGTGGATTGCCCTAAGCGCCCACAGAATGTACGAGAACAAGTGAGGACCATATTGGAAAAAAAACGTGAAGACAAAAGATGAACGACATGCACGAAAGGGAGAGATTAGAGAGGAGTTAGGGCAGCCCCCATATGCAGGTGAGGAGGATGTAGTGGATCTCGATAGCGATGATGATCCTGAATACAGACGCACAGTTCAAGAGTCCATGCGGGATTAGTGGGAGAGGGATCAGGATAGGAAGTGGGACACAAGTAGGCCTAGATTTGAGGGGTCTACCCATGAGCGTTGTGGGGGGAGTAGAGCAGGGGGGAGTATTAGGGGTGGATCAGGGGAGGGTAGTAGACGGGGAGGAATATGGGGCATGGGCAGGAGTAGTAGCATGTGGGTGTCGAATCTACCTACAGATTCGATGATGTACAACAAGGCAAGAGGGACACAAAATAAAATAAATGAGATGTTTAGTGGAGGGGATGTAAGGAAAAAAGTTGAAAAATTTATAGCGAAGTTTTTTATATACGATCAAATCCCCACAAATGCCGCAGCAAGCCCGCACTTCAAAAATATGATAAGTGAAGTGCAGCGTGAGGGTGAGGGTGTGCAGCCGCACACACACCCTCACAAATCATGGAAAAATACTTGGATGATGAACATGCAAAGATGAAGACATACATCAATTCGTATTGGCAGTCATGGGAGATGTACGGCTGTACCGTCATGTGTGACTGTTGGATCGGACCGACGAAGATGTTGGTTATAAATTTTATGGTCTATTCCAGGGGACGGACGGTGTTCCTGAAGAGTATAGATGCGAGTAGTAAGATCAAAGATTCTAATTACATTTACAAACTAATGCACAACGTCATGCAAGATATTGGGAGAAAAAACATTGTGCAGTTTGTTACGGACAATGGGAGTGCATTTCTTAAGGCAGAGAAGGATATTCAGAGCAAGTATCATATGTATTGGACCCCCTGCGCAGCCCATTGCATCGATCTCATGCTGGAGGCCATCGAGGATAGGCCATTGGTGAATACTATAATTACTGATGTACGGCTCATCTATATAACCACACCTGGTTATTAGCTGCGATGCGCGAGATGTGTGGTGGGGATATAGTGCACCCCGGGGCGACGCGTTTCGCCACAAATTATATCGCCTTAAGTAGCCTTCTCAAACACATACAGGGGTTACGACTTACGAGAGCTTTTCACCTCTCATGATTACGAAGAAAGGAAAAAAAAGGTTGACAAAAGTAATCTATAGAATCGAGGAGTTGGTGCTGAGAAATTCATTTTGGGATCACATGCGTGGTGTTGTAGGTATTTTAGAGCCCATTTATGTGGTGTTGAGGATGGTGGACAATGAAACAAATCCGTCGATGAAAGAGGCCATCATGGTTAAAGCTCCCAATGCATATAAGTGGGTGCATGCAATAATAGACGACCGTTGGGAAAGGACGCTTTCTCACCCACTACATCAGGCTGGTAAGTACCTATATGAATGTTTTTTTTTTCACATGCAATAATAAACAAGGGTTGTACTGATGTGTATATGTTGGTTTCAGTGTATTTCCTGAATTCCAAATGCCACTACAGCCTGAATATCTTCGAAGATAATTCATTAAAAAGGGTTGAACATGAGGTGTGCGATCACTTATTCCCCAATTGTCCGGAGAAAGGCACCTTTGGTAGTGAGGTAAATATGTTTTGCACTTACATTCTCCTTATCTTCATCTCAACCATTCAATACTTATTATGGTTGCTATACACCATCAACAGATTGTTAAATTCCACGATGCGGTTGGAATGTTTGGGTGTCACCCTGCGGTGAAGTCAAGGAACACCATGATGGCATGTGAGTTACTATGATAAACTCAACTTTAATATTATTTTAAGAAATCTAAGATAATGAAAGAATCTTATGATATGCAGGCGAATAGTGGTCCATGTATAGGACCGACTGCGAGGTTTTACAACAACTGGATGTCTGTGTGCTTGCACAAACGGTGTCCTCGTCACCCTGTGAAAGGAATTGAAGTACATTCTCCCTCACTCATACTAATAAACGTAATAGACTTGGGTATGAGATGCTTCATAAGCTAATGTACTGTCACTACAATATGAAGTTATGAGAGAGATTGCTCCGCATGGAAAGAAGAAAAGCGCAGGAAGACTCACTGGACCTAATGATGGTGGGACAACATGCATATGCTGAGGATGCGGATGATGACCCAGTTTACTAGTGGGTTAGGTCAGATGACTTGGATACCTCGGATGGGCGACCAAAGCCACATGTTGCGGCGGAAGCAGAGACATAAGGGATTGATGTTAACGCACATGTTGAGCAGTAGAGGTCTCCTGATGAGGCATTCGACCCATTGACGAGGAGTCGAGAGGGCAGCCTGCAGCAGTCACTATCACGCGGGACGTGATAAGGAGACATTGTCTAACACCGAGACTGAGTTAGAAAGTGATGTAGGGAATGAGTCCGGTAATGATGATGACAGCAATAAGGGTGACGATGACTCTAATGACAATAAGGATGATGATGATAATCGTGGTGGCGACGGGGATGGTGACGACGCGGGTGGGAGTCAGGATAAGAGACCCTTAGCCCTTTCACCGGGGAGTAGAATTTCGATCATTCCATGCAGGACCCTGACCATGGTTCTCATCAAGAGAATCACGACCCCGTCCTGTTTACAATAAGACGCGCATCAAAAGCTACTGCAAAAAAAGAAGACTCATAAACTTTCAGATTTTGAGGAGCTGCTGGCAAAATGCATGAGGGACACAAGCGTTCGTGGCAGGCGAGGTGGCTCTAGATTTGGATCACGGACGAGGGAGGGGAGCTCGAGTTACAGTGATGAGGACATCGTGCACAAGCACACCCCCACCTCTACGCACGTACGTACGTACGCAGAAAGAGAACCCCACCATCGATCTGGCTCGATGACAACGTCCAGGGAGAGCCTTCTATTTAGAAGACAAGTTTTTGTTCAAAAAAGTGGGCCCGACAGTCAAGAAAAGCCCATCATGGGATCTCATGATCGTGGCCCACTCGTCTAATTGATTTCATATTTTAGGTTTTGCTTATTGTTATTATTTAGAACATTGTGAACACTTTAGATTTCTCTGTTTGGTTTTTATTTTAGTTTACTTCATCGCCAAGTAATAGGTTGCGCACATGGTGCGAGTTTTGGGGTATAAGATTTTCCTTATAAATAGGCACCCCTTATAGTTCTTTTGATTCATTGAAATTAATAAAAAAAATTCTTACTTTATTTTTCTGCTCTCTTCGTGAGTTGTGGAAGAATTCCAAAGTGGGTACGAAGCCCTTTCTTTTCGAAGGGCTAACTACCGTGGTGCAAAGCCACATCGACCTCGATTCACCCCCATCCTCTATCTTCTTTTTCCATATTCCCCACCATCCGTACTTCGAATTCGTCCCTTTTGTTACATCAGATTTCTTCGTTACAGCAGGTTTGCAAATTTCGGCCCACAGGCGAGCTGAGACTTCGGCAGAGCACCACGCTCAAACCAGAGCTCAGATCGACGTCAGATTTGGGGGTTTTGCAGCCCTAGCCTAACCGACCAAGGCCTAGGAATCCGTTTCTGAGTCCTGTCCCCCACCACACGTGCGGCTAGCCTCAGGCGCACGTGCGCCCGCACCTGGCTTGTTGTCCACACGCAAGGGTTGTCTCGGGTTCAGGTTTCTTCCTATTTTTCTCTCTTTTATACATGATTTCATAAATCCTAACCCTAGATTACATTATCCCTAATTGATTTGCCCATTTTCTCATTCTAGGGTTCCTTGAATTGAGATTGGGAAATTCTCTGAATTAGGGACTGATTGTTATGCATGTGTGGTTGATTTCTATTTCCCTTTGAGTATTGTTTGGTTCATAATTTTCATTGAACCAGCCCTAACATGTGTAGGCCTGGATCCGCATAGATTCCCCTTTAATTGAATGTTTGGATTTTCATGTGGGATGTGGAATTTGTGTGATTGTTTCTGAATTGATGTGATCTTAAGTCTGAAATCTTGCATATCATATTTAAATTTCATGTCCTGCATCACACAGGCCACAACATGAATCTGGATCACAAACACAAGAGAGTAGCTCGAGTTCTGTGCCACAGTATGGGCATGGATATGGACCTAATGGATATGCGACGAGTGACTCCAACAGTTACGGCACATCATTTTTCAACCATGGTCAGGAGTTCACTTCTGCATATGGGTAGGGATATGAGCAGCAGTATGGATACCAAGGAGCGTCATATCTGCCATTCCCAGTTCTATATCAGTTATAGACTTTGACAATTACGCAGTACCCATGGATGGGCGCATTGATTCAGTTCGGAGAGGAGTACCAGCGTTATGTCAAGGAGTATCTTAACTAGTACCACTCTACTATGACCTGAGCACAATATTGTCGATTTGTGGAGCAGCAGTACTATGCCCAGCCCTGTCGAGATGGAGATAATGATTACGAGCCACCGTGCAACTCTATGTGGGTCTAGACCACAACTAGTCCCCATCATTGATATGTATATTTTTCAAATTTTACTTCTTCAATTCTTCTTTTGCTTTTCAATGAATTGGTTGTGTTTTTATACATGACTATGATATATTTATAAATATCATGCATCCAATTTAAATATAGTTGCATTAGTTCAATTAAACATCGCATAGCTTAGGACCCTATACAAAGGAAAATTATTATGTGCATCTTTTTTTTGAGATGTTATGATTTAAAAGTGTGTATTAAGGGTTTTTTTAACAATCTCCAAAGTTTCATTAAAAAATTCAACCATTTTCCCAATGTTTCCCCATGTTTCCCAAAAAGTGCGATAAATTATGCGATACAAACGATATATCCCGTGCGATAATCGATACGTATTTGTATCCCAATGGTGCGATACATAGTGCAATACCAATATTTCGAACACTGGTTTACATATAACTCTTCTATTTCCTTTCTTGTCGCACAGGTTGATACATTCATGAGCTATTAGTGCACTATCCACAATCTGCCTTCCTTCTACCAGAGCCCCTTGGGACTTGGATATCGCATCAGCTAGAACCACTAGAATCCTAAATGTCAAAATTTTTGCCAAGATCTTATAAGGAACCCTCAATAAACTAATCGGTCTAAAATCCCGCAAACTTAAAACCCCTTCTTTTTTAGGAATTAGAACAATAAATGTAGCACCTAATTTTGACGCAATCCAACCCTTCTCGAAAAACTCGTTTAAAAACTTAACCATATCTGATTTGACTACCTCCCAAGAAGTTTGATAAAACGCAATCAAGAAACTATCCAGGCCAAGAGCTTTATTACTACCCAATTCCGAAACTACCTTTATCTCCTCTTTTGAAAGAAGCTACCTCTAGAGAGGCCTCCTCACCATTTGATAATGATGCGAAAGGAAGATTATTAGTGTAGGTCTCTCCCAATCTTCCCTCTTTAAAAGACCCTTGTCAAAATCGTTAAATTTTACAATTGCTTTGCACACATTAGCCTGACCATCAACTCTTCCCCCATCCACTAAAAGACTTCCAATTTTATTTGTTCTTGCTTCGGCACTCATCATTTGGAAGAATTTTGTATATTTTGGTCTTTATTGATATGTTATTGGCATAAAATGGTTGGAATTAGAATTAAGGGATGGTTAGGATTACGCTTCTTTTGATTTTGGGATGTGTGTGTGTGTGTGTGCGTGTGTGTGTGTGTGTGTGTGTGTGGGTGGGGGGGTGGGTTGTTGATGGATCACATATAATGATTCTTTATGAATGAGGAGCGAACAGTTGTGAGAAGAAAAGTTCCTTTTTTTCCTTAGTTCTATGTTGGATTAATTTTGACAGTGTGATGCTCAATCTTACGAGAAGCTACAAGCTTCACGGGCCGAAACTTCAAATTAGGTATTAAGGTGCATTGCCTTCTAGCTTGCATCAGTTTCTTGAGAATTTCTTTTGTTTAAGAGTATGCTTCGTTTAATTTATGCGCTCGATAGGAGACAATGAGTCTGTCAGTAATGCCCACACCCCCATAAATCCTTGGATTTGGGATAAATACAGGTAGGTGCAAATTCATTAAATGAGATGCTTGAAAGCAATCAAAGTTATTCTATAGCGATAAATGCTCCCGAATCTATCGGTTTGTAGCTTGGTTCCCTAATGGTGGACTTTGGGATCTGCCAAATCCAAATCAAATGCAAATCCATGAATTTGACAAGTTCATGGATTCATAAAATCCATATGCTTATTTCCCTGATCACAAACAAGGCCTTAGTGCCTGTTTGGATGCACCCTCCAAAGGGGTGTTTGAGGTCTAAACCCCTTCTTGAGCCAAACCAGGGTTTTTGATGTGCATTTAGATGCACTTCACAAACCTCCATTTCACCATCCCCTCAACAAATAGGCGCTAAAACTTGACAAAAACCAATCACATTGGTTTTTATCAAGTCAAACCGAAAAAGCAGCTTGAAACCTGAAACCCCTGTTTGTGCTAGTGCGTCCAAACAGCCCCTTAATGGACTCTTTATAACATTTCTATAGTGAATCATAAGATCCATATGATGAATATTAGCATCAAACTATATGAAAACATTAGTGATCAAACCTGCTGACGACGCCATTGTAGTCGAAGAGCAGCAGCCTCCGAAAGAAGTTTCAGTTCAGCCTCCTCTTCCAGGTTCAAGTGAAGCAACTCAGATGCACTCTCATACGTCAACATATATGTGGGCTTGATGACCGAGTTACATACGGTATATTCTGAAATGCTATTTAAGCCCCACATAAGATGTAGCAACAGAAAAGAATTGTTCAATGTAAAAGGCAAACATAATAAGTGCAAGTTACCTGCCATCTGGATGCAAAATAACAGAGATGCTGACAGCATTGCAAAGTTTTCCCTGCCGCAAGCTTAATGTCTCCATAGCAAGTTTTTCAGGGAACATAGGGAAGGTGGCGGTAGGCAAGAAAATAGAGGTTCCTCTTCTCATCGCCTCTCTATACAATGAAGAGTAATGAGAATCATTCCATGATTAATTTACAAAAATTTCTTCTCTTTGATAAGGAAAGGGGTTCTGCATGAACTCGAAACTTTACCGCTCTATTATGCTTTGGGGCTGAACTAGGCAAGTGGGATCAGCAACGTGTATCCAAACTCTGGTCTGGCCATCCTGCAGCCTCTCTGCACTCAGCGCATCATCAAGCTGTATAGTCATGTGGAAATCAAAGCATGGGAAATATGATGGTTAAGGGAGATTCGATACAGCATTTATTCACCAAAGAATACATGTTATGAAAAACCACTTGATGTTACCTCATCTGCCTCATCCACATCAATTGCATAGACCTTCAAGAATGTAAGATCTTTCCTGTTTGTCTGAATTGCAAATAGCACAACAGATTGCAATATGAAAGATATTAGAGTATAGGAATATATTCTGACAGTCAGCAGGACTGAGTTCAAGCTGTGTCTAGGTCTCAACTCCGGCTCGTACAAGCAGAAACGGGCAGCCTAGGCTGGCGTCAGGCCAAAATAAACATGCCGAGTCCAGCCCATGCCAATAGTATCAGGCCTCATCGGAAGCCCAACTAGGACGCAAGCCGAAAGCATTCTACACAAATTACAGCTTCCTGTTCATAAGATTGTGCATGTGGGACCATGTTTCGTGATCCAAACCCTGGATTTGATGGGCCCAGTATGGATGGAGGATTTCTCAATTCTCTTTTAGATTGGGACTTGGGAGATCATAAATAGGGTGGCAATGGAGCTGGAACCAGCCTTGAAATCCAAGCTTAATGCCCAGGCCAATGATGAGTAGCTATTCTCCATCCATAATAGACCTCGCAATTTGGATACTCCATCCAAAATCCAGCTTGTGATTTCCTGCAAGGCTCCATCCACAATAGGACCCACAATTTGTATGGTCTGGATCTTGTACATAAATGCCACATGCCCATTGATGAATCATCGCCACTTTCAAATGTTGTGACCTATATGAGCATAGCATCGCCCTTACTCCTTATCCTTTACACTGGTATCATCTTTCCAAATGAGGAAAATGGATTGGTCAAGCTCCCCTTTAAAGCAGTATATTTGTCATACAATAAATCAACCTAAACCTCACTGTTGAGGGGTCATTGTCCAAAAATCTGATTCAGGCTATAATCAATCACCAGAACACCTACCTTGTCAAGATCAGGGGAGATGGACAAAAGATTTTCAGCCGCTAACAGAACCTCATCAGAGTATTCTGTACGAACATTGAACTTCAGGAGATCGAGGTTGACATGTACTGGGAAATACCCAATATCCACAAGGAGATTTACCGCAGCAGATGACATCTTTGGCAGTCCCATAGCCTTGAGGATCTACAAAACAGAAAATTCAAGTTAATCGGTCTATGGCAATCTGCAAACAGCATTTGGCATTCTAAAGCTTCCCAGAAGGGGCGTGCATTTGAAGCATCGATGTTTGCGGAGCAGTCATGACATCGGCAAAAATTACCATTCCAGCTGTCTTCTTTTGGTCGTCATTCTTGCATGCATCAATAGCATAAGCCTCAAGTGACTCTACTCGGTTTTTAATTTTCTCTTCCGTCGTCCATGAGCATTTGGGAGGTTTCAAATGGGGAGGCACAGACTTTGCAGACTTCAGTAACTGAACAAATTCCTCAAGTTCTTTTTCAGATGCTTCCTTTGCATGCTTCCTGCGCAGCAGTTCTTCTACCTAGTTTACCCAAAATGACAATATATAAATCAGATAAAATGTTTGAGAACATACATAATTGACTATGGACTGGATGATTCTGACTATGCAAATAGTAGCCCCAAAACTCATTCATGTAACCAAAAGTGCTTTTTTTGTTTTAACCGTCTGTCTGCAGAACACACACTCGAATGGTTAGGGACATCTACTGTAATTTGAAACATGGCCTGTAAACAGCAGAGTGAAATGGTGCCTGTCAACAGCAGGGTGCAGCAAGACAGACTAGACTGATAATGATGGAACTGTCCACATGCAACTGCTTCAATTAGTAACTAGCTAAACCCATTTCAACCAAGTAACTGCCAACTAAGAATGCATCACATACACACAATTTTTCAATAAAAGTACTACTACTTGAGAATGCCAAAAAAAGCTCTGGTAGTAGCACAATCCTTCTATCCAGGTGCCGCTCCTCCTTTGAACTGTGATTTGGAGTCATGCTCCTGCTTCCAAGCCATTTATACTCGCTAACATTTTGAAGTAAATGCCTACCCCACTACCGCACCCAAATTTATTGTCGTTTTGCTTCAGGCTTCGTGCAACTATATAGCAACTACACACCAGAATCTATGAACTTCTTTCTCTCTCCCTTTTTTTGGTTGTTGTTGTTGTTTTGAAGGTTAATCTATAACGAATTGTTAAAACATAAGATATTCCAATTCGTTTGCTATATATATTGAACTGAAACTAGTAACACTATCATCTGCATGGAAGCTCCTTAATTACCCACACAAATGTTCCCTAAGGAAACTCGAATTGCCACCTGAGGATGTATATAGTAATAGTTAATGCAGGATGCACATTCCAGAATTAGGTAGCATTGGGCATGCTCCCAACAGGACTGGTGTTCAATATGTTGGTGGATAACTAGGGCCTGTTTGGATTTCAACAGAGTTGTACCACAACTAGCTATCCGTGGCATGCTGTAAAGGCTAGCTGATTATGGACATGCTATTGCTAACTAGTTGTTCCATTCATTATTTATCAAACACCCCCGATCATGGACAGGATAGATTGTGGCACATGTGGTGAAATTAAAGAAAGATTGTGCAAGGTTCCAGGCCCAGACGGATTTCCCATCAGTTTCTATCATGCTTTTTGGGATGTCCTCAAGGGAGATATTATGGACTTCTTGGCAGAATTTCACGACAGAGGGCGCTTATCAAAAGAGTTAGGGGCATCTTTGATAGCATTAATCCCGAAACGAGCAGGAGATGACTATATGTCACACTTCAGGCCCATCAGTTTGATCGGTAGCCCCTACAAGATCTTGGCAAAAATCCTTGCTACCCGTCTCAAGGCAGTCATGGGGACAATTATCTCTGACAACCAAAACGCCTTCATTCCTGGCAGGCAAATAACTGATAGAGCCCTTATCGCCCTCGAACGCTTGGATTCTTGCCACAAGGCTAGTAGTAAGGGCCTCATCTATAAACTCGACATCGAAAAACCCTACGATCATGTCGATTGGGGATTCCTCTCATATATGTTGGGCCGTATGGGTTTCGGGGTCAAGTGGATAGCATGGATAGGTGAATGTCTACGATCTGTGACCTTCTCTATCCTCCTAAATGGTTCTCCAAAGGGATTCTTCAGTGGATCCAGAGGTCTCTGTCAGGGAGACCCTTTATCCCCCTTCCTCTTTCTAATCGTTGGCAAGGCGCTATCCAGAATGCTGATAGAAGGCCAGCATCATAATCTGTTCAGTGGTTTCAAAGTGAAAGGGATAGACGCCAATAGTGCACATCCAGTTTGCTAATGATACGTTAATATTTTGTCAAGCAGAAGTAGATCAAGTAGGCATCCTGAAAACCATCTTTCACTGTTTTGAAGCTGTCTCGGGCCTCAAGATCAATCTAGCAAAATCCAAGATGTTTGGAGTAAATCTGACAGATGAGGAAGTCCAACTTCATGCAGACAGTCTTGACTGCCTGACAGGTAATCTCCCAACCACCGTCGTTGGTCTTCCCCATTACTATGGTAAACCCCCTCTCCACTTATGGGATAGAGTCATCGATAGATTCGAGCTTTATCTAGCCAGATGGAAGTGCCGATACCTCTCTCTCTGGGTGGTCGCCTAACATTAATCAAGTCAACTATGTCTAATCTCCCAATTTATTTCATGTCTCTTTTTAAATGCCCGGGCGCCATTCTATCCCTCCTAGATAAAATTGGAAGAGATTTCCTGTGGCATGGAAAGGAGGCTAGGAAATTTCATCTTGTCAAATGGAAGTAAGTTTGTAAACATCATCAGCTAGGCAGCACAGGAATCAGAGATCTGAAAATAATGAACAGGGCCTTGGTCGGCAAATGCACATGGAGACTGGGTTCAGATTGTGGCAGCTTATGGACGAGAATCATTAGAGGTAAATATGAGTCCTCTTTGGTTGGCTGGTGGACCAAAGATTCATAGGCAAAAAGAGCTTCCATTGTGTGGAGAGGTATTTTATCCTCAAAGAAATTGGTTATAGCTGGGACCAGTATGGCAATCGGGAAGGGAGACAAAACTCGTTTCTGGGAAGACAAATGGGCAGGAGAATCCCTTCTCAAGGATGACTTCCCTAACCTCTATGCTGGTGGCCAACTATAACACTTCAATCGGGGAAGATCAGTCTTGGAATATTTCTTGTAGAAGGAACCTCAACAACTGGGAGGTTGACGAGTTTGTGACCCTGCAAAGCCGCCTGTGTTGCTGCTACAAGCTAGATAAATCATGCGAGGATTCCATAGTTTGGAGGCGAGATCAGCCAGCCCCTTTCTCAGTAAAATCTCTCTATGATTTTATTGCCTCCGAGTCGGTAGCTTCGTCTCAGGATTCGATTCAGAAAATTTGGAAGATCAAAGTCCCTCCCAAGATTTCGGTCTTTGGTTGGCTGGTAGTAAAAATGAAAGTGCTGACAGTGGACAATTTGAGAAAAAGGGGAATGGTCCTTCCAAACATATGCCTCTGTTGTATGAAAGCTGAAGAGTCAGTGAACCAACTATTTCTCCATTGCCCCTTCACCTCTCAAATGTGGTATGTTGTTTTCAGATTCTTCAACATCTCCTGGTGTGCCCCTGCTTCAACAGAAGACTTTTTCAAGGCATGGATTGGCTCCAATCTGGGATCCCAAAGAAACAAGATCTGGAAGCTTTGTCTGATGGCGGTTTGGTGGTCGGTTTAGGAAGAAAGAAACGGGAGATGCTTCAACGATTCTTCGCATTCAGCGGATTTTGTTCTTCAGAAAGTGCAGCAGTATATAGCTGAATGGGCCGATAATTTACTAAATATTAAGGATTGTAGTTTGTTTTCTGTAGGAGGCTCTCTTTCTCGCTAAGTCAGCGGGATTTTCCTCCCTTTTGTAATTCCCTCTCTTTTTAATATAATATCTGTTACTTTTTTTCTTTTTCTTTTTTTAAAAAAGATAGATTGTGCACATGTAGTGAAATTAAAGATTGGTTGGTAGTACACTTACACATGCATGTGCACATTCGACATATGCACATTGACACGTAGCGCTTGAAGATTGATGGTGGTGCATGTTCACATATGGGATGCTTGAGCTTGGACGGGTCAGTCACATAGCACATTGAAACATGTCAAGCATGCGCATGGATACATGTGCACAGAAATTATTAAGTGTCATTGACAAGTAGCCACCTCTCCACCACAGACACACAATCCATGGTCTAACGATCACATATACATTACTTGTCCAAAAGTGCATTGGCTGCCATGCACATGGGGGTTGACAAACCATAGACATATAGGGTTGTCCATGACTACTAGTCGGGACACAACTTTGTGCAAATCCAAGCAGCCCCTAAATTTAAATTTTAAAGCATTTGGAGTATAGTAAATATTTATTTATTTTTTAAAGATCCACTTATCCTTTTTTCTGCTTTTTCAACCCAGTTCTGCTTGAAATGAAAAAAATTTAGTAGTTTGTGAGCATTCCGCCTGCCCCATTTCCCGAGCTACTTCCAAATGTCCCCTTATATGAAGAAAGTGATTGTTTTCCACTCAACTGTAGCACGGACTGGAAAGTGAGCAACAAGAAAAATACCTGCACATTAGGCCGAGGCTGGTAAACAGAACAGGATCCTTTACTCTCAATCACACTGAAATACATTTCATCTTTAGATAGCAAAATATGGGCACTATAGCTTTCCAGAGGCTCCATACTACCGTATATGATCTGTACAGATATGAAGGCAGTCTTTATCTATACAACCAGTAAACTCCCAAGTCACAATAATGGAAATTTTATGCTGGGAGGATCATACCTCTGCTAATTCCTCAGCTGTCACAGATTTGTTCTTTTCCAGAAGCTCCATCCAAGCATACTCAAGAAGTGATGGGTCCTACACCAAATTGTAACTGAATGAAACAATGGAAACATTTAAATCAACGAAAAAGCAATAAACTTACCAAGAGACTCTGAGCTTTCTGAATAAAATCAGAGATTTCCGTGTGGTCAAAATCTTCAACACCAGGTACAATATACGTAACTTGTTGTGGCTTTATAGAGGATGTGACCCCATTCTGCCTTGGAAAATCAAGATAATATACAGAAAAAAATAAATAAATAATCAGAGACTGTAGTTGATAAACTCTTCATCCATAGACAGGGGAAAACAGGAGTTTGAACACCTAGCAACCTATTCAACAGGCTGCAATAGTTGTTTATGTGAAGACCTGATCAGACACCATCCAGTTTTTCTTTCCATCAGGTTTCTGAGCAACCGCTAGCAATAACCTTTCAGAATCTTTCCGAAACTCCAGCAATAATCCTTTCTGCAGGACCCACTTTTCAAGTTTATCTTCAACCAATGCCTTACTGCTCATTACCACCATTCTGCACCAGCAAATTAATTATCTGAACAGTTTGAAATGACCAGAATATAACTTGCTGTTTAAAAAATAAATAACTAACAGACTAAGAAAATATCAATAGCAGATATAAAGATTAGAAATAAAACTATCACCAGAACATGAAATTGAGCAAACTGATATAGACAGGTAGTCCAATTCAAATGAAGGATACGAGACCAGAAATGTTAATTTAAACCATGAAATCGATAATGACAGAATGATTATAGGGTAATGCACAAAAATAACTTACATAGTCAGCCAAACACTAGGATATGTTAATAGTTCCATATGAACACAAACTCCTCCAAACGCAACTAATTAGAAGAGTATACATGAAGTGCGTGCTAGCACAGTCAACATACTCTGAGACCCACTCCAAATCATTCTACCTTCTTCTTTTGAGAATTGACGATTTTATTGGTAAAAGAAGCCCAAAATACAAGTAAGCCTCTTACCACACAGGAAAGGCCATCCATGAAATACATGGATAATACAGATGCAATGAAAGCCATGTTTAGCTTCTTTAGGTTATCTATATATCTTGCTGGCCATCGCTACCCAGGCAAGAAAGCTTTGACTCTAGGGAGCACAGGGGCCTTCCATAACTTTGAACATGGAGGAGATGTGGCTTCACGATCGATCAGAGAAGCCGTCAACACAAAGAAGATAGATATAACAAAAAATCCCCATTGGCCAACCACTTCTGTGTTTTCTATCCTCTGTTGAAGTGTCCACATGTGCCCCGTTCAGTTTACTAAGAAGATTAACATACAGACCCGCTTTGGAACCCAATAAATTCCTCCTCAATCTGACGTTCCAAAAATACACCTACCCCAATCGACTCAAAGCAATACCCTGATCTTTTGATCCTTCTCGATAGCTAGCTTGAAGAGTTCCTAATAGCATAGTTGTTACAATTTTAGTCGGATCTTAAACAAAACAATTTAAATCCCACCTTGAATCCCTTTTTAGATGAATCTTACAATTCTATCTCGGGTGACGGAATAAAGTGGCCATAAGCAAACACTTATATGAGGTAGTGATGAGTTTCACACGCTCTATGATGTTTTTATAGATTATTGTGATCATGTTGACCTCAATGTATTGTGGTAATGATCATTAGAAATCAAAATGTCTTTTTTCACCGGTCTACGAAATCAAATGGCACTTTTCCAATGTGATTCTACGCTCAAGAAAGGTACAAAGAACATAAATTATTGAAGGATTCTTATATTTTTTTAACGTAAATTTCTTGAATGACAAAAAATAAAGGAAAGACGAGAATCCTCTAACATTGTGATGATATGGTGGTTTACTTGGCGCATATTGATGAGAAATGGATGATTGATCTTAACATCATCCATACTCATTTATTTATTTTCAAAAATAAATTTATTTAAAAAATATATTTTTAAAAATAAATGCATTGTACATTGTAAGACAGATTTGGCTTTTAAATGTAGTGGTTATATTTTCATAGTTGTCTTCTATGATTTGAATTAAATGAATTGATTTTAAATATAGTTGCATCACTTTTGCCAAACAACACATAGTTTAGGACCTATACAAAGGAAACTTATCATGTGAACTTGCTTTTTTATAATCTTTTGAGTTCTAAGTGTGTGTTAATGTCTTTTTTAACATCCCCTAAAGTTTCATTGAAATATTCGACCAATTTCCCAATGTTTCCAAAATATATACACACACACACACACACACACACACACACACACATTATGCAATACATGTAATATTTCCCATGCAATACCCGATGTGTTTCCATATCCCAAGAGTGCAATACGTGCGTTGATTAAAAAACATTGATTTCACACCATCGATCCCCTTGAGCTATTGCCAACTCTTAGAAATCATCTGTCCATGAGGCACCATATTTCCTTAATACAACCTTCCTCCATGAGGCTCCATATTTCCTTAATACAACCTTCCTCCATGAGGCTCCATATTTCCTTAATACAACCTTCCTCCATGACGCCCTTAATTCTTTCCCAAATCTCCACCACCACTTACTCAATGAAGCACCGTATAACTATCACAGGCCTGTTGCCCCCATACAAATTTCCTTCCTCTCTACCCTCCCATAAGAATTTACTTCCTCTCCTGCAAGAAAAGGAAACAAACAAGATGGAGTTATTCTTCCTTCCTCTCTGCCTCCCCATAAGAATTTCATTTTAAGTCCTCTACAACAGTTGGAGCATTAAAAAGGGTTTAATGGAAGAGTTGATAATGTTGCCATAATAAGAGTCATTCTTCTGCCAAATGAAAGATATGAACCTATCCACCTTGCCAACTTTTCTTAATTCTTTCAATAACTAGATCCCAAAAGGAGGTCGTATTCAACTTGCCACCTAGCAGGAGCCCAAAAGTACACAAGAGACCCACATATCTATATCCCAGTTACTTGCTAGGAGATTTACTATATCTTCATGTATTGAAACCTGGCCATAGCACTTTTTTATCTAAGCTTGAACAACAAGCAAAATATACTAGAATATTAGATAAGGCTAGTGTTTTAAGTATCGATGATATCGGCCGATATATCCCACAATATATCTTGTATCCATATATCTTGTATCCCACCTGTGCGATACAAAACGCACAAGTAGTGGTATACATCCCATATGTTCGATCCGGTGAGCATTTTTTATTTTCGATCCTTTTTTCTGTAAATCATTTTAAATCAATGTCAAATGGTTACAAATCCATTATTTTTTTCATGTTTTGCATAAAAACTCATGGATTGAGAGCTTCAATTTCAAGATTTGGAAGAGATGGGCCGAGTTGCGTTAAATCGAAAAAAATAAAAATTTTCCAATTTCTTACAAATCAGTTGCAATCTGTGTCCAAACATAAAATCGAACATGTATGTAACCTGATCTAGTGATTCTTCTTTTGCTTTTGAATGCATTGCTTGTGTTTTCAGGTCTTCTTACATACATGTGTTAATGGGATGAATTCCATACATACATGAATTTTGGAACTATTTAAAGGGCATTCGAATGGCCCCCTAAATTGACGACATCATTCATCCGAATTTAATATCAATTTTTTCTTAAAATTTCTTTGAGGAAACGATGTTAAATAAATAGGAACGTGCATTAGTGTGATGAGTGATATAACTTGCATGAATTGTTGGCCAATTTGAGATCAATCTAAGCTTGTTAGGTTGATAAAATTGTCAGACATGCAGGGACAACACTCACCAAAGAGTGGACATTATGCCAGCATAAACATGTTCAAAACAAAAACAAAAACAAAAACAAATATATATATATATATGGAATATTTAGATTAATTGGGATTTTTTTGGTATTTTTCCAGATTTTTTTAGGTGAAAAAAATTGACCAATACGGTCAATACTCGTATCAGTAACGGCGACAACCATTTGGCCATAGCACTTTTTAAAGATTGACCCGCAAGGCCAAAATTCCTTCAAAACACCTTAGAATGCCTTTCAAATTGCCCATCTATTCCATCAACACCTAAAAAAGGATAAGGGTACCAACTGCAAATTGGAGGTGTGTGATTTCCAGCACCAGATTCCAACTTGAAAACCTTTAAGAGCTGTT
This sequence comes from Magnolia kwangsiensis, assembly GCA_037074715.1. NCBI lineage: Eukaryota > Viridiplantae > Streptophyta > Magnoliopsida > Magnoliales > Magnoliaceae > Magnolia > Magnolia kwangsiensis. Next base: position 117,963,573 of record CM073578.1, read on the forward strand.
TGGATTGGTGGAAATAAACGACTAACTGAGGAAAAGAAATCAATTTCCTTAGATGTGACGGTTTCTCTCATTTGCGAAAGACAAGATGACTGAGGAAATAGCTTTCCTTTTACTCATATTTCCTCACTAAAGGGCCATTTCCTTTTATACTCTCAAACCAAAGAAAAGAAATTTTTTCCTTTTCCACAGTTTTCTCAGATGTGACGTTTTCCTTTCCTCATCTTCTTTTTTGTTTCCACCAATGCAAATAGCCCCTTAATCAGCCCAATTTCCAGTGTTCCCGTCATGAGTAAGTTCAAACCTTCTGCTACCACAGAAAACATAACAGGGATACGCAAACAGCGGATATCCTTGACATAGCCCTCTAGAACTAGAAATAACCAGCAGGCAACCCATTCGCCAAAATCGAGAATGACACCGAGGAGATGGACTCCAACATCCATGCAACCACATAATTCCCAAAGCCATCATACCAAGATCATGCACTAAGAATTCCTAAGTTACATGATCATAAGTAGTGCTCTAGTATCACCGATATAATCAATAATATATACAAATCCTCAACAACAACAAAAAACAACAATATATACAAGGTATAATGTAAAATTTACAACAAATCGGTCAATATTATCAATAATATCGTTCATAGTTCATACGCACAATATTTCAATATCGCAAGACATCAGTAAAAACCATTTGAAATAAATACATTTGTATCGACATGCAATAATATTGCCAATTTTCTTTATGAATACGATAATATCATCAATATTATCAATAATATTGATGATGCCTATAAATTTCTAGGGAAAAAAAAAAACATTAGAGCATTATGTGTAGAATTGATGCATTATTTCTTAAAAATAGTGCATTAAAATCATATTTATTACATAAATATTTTTTTGTTGTAGGGATGTTGAATTCAATATTTTGCATGTGGTGAATTAATGCATTACTTCTTAAAAATTAGTACATTAAAATCATATTTATCAATCAATTATTTTTGTCCAAGAATGCATAGTTTGGGCCCCTATGCAATAGAAATTTTGCATGCACTATTGTCTTTTGCAATATTTTGAGTCCTAAGTAAACTTGTCGCCAATGTATCACCAATATTTTCGACTTGGTAAATTCCGGGCGTTTCTTTTATCACCAATATTTTCAACTATGTAAATTCCAGGTGCCGCTTGTATCACCACTGCATCAGCGATATTTTGACAATATCGCCAACGCATCAATATCGCAAAAAAATAATAATAATAAATAAATAAATAAAATATGTTTATTAAAAGAATTTCCATTTCAATTTTTTTTATGGGCGCATAGTTGTAAGATAATATGCATGTTTGTATGTATGCATGGATGGATGGATGGTTGGTTGGATGGATGGACGGATGGATGTGTGTGTGTGTGTGTGTGCGTGCACATATGGATGAATGGATCATGCATGTGTGTTTGTATGTAATATGTATGTGCATGCATGGATGGATGGATCCACCATTTTATCCATATTTCCCTAAGCCAACGATACATGATTTTAGTCTCAATTAAAGAGAACTTATTATTTGATTCCTAAATATGCAAATATGCATCCTTTTCACTATTATCTTATTCTTAAATATGCAAATATGGCATTTTCGCATCTCCTGAAGTATTATTGAAAAATTCCACTATTTTCCCCATGTTTATCTAATGTTTCCCTGAGACAGTGTTGCATACCTTTAGACCCCCATTAAAGAGAAACTTATTGTGCATGCATATTTTTTGCAATTATTTGATTCCTAAATATGCAAATATGTGTGTTTTAGCATCTCTTGACGTTTCATTGAGAAATTCCACGATTTCTTCATGTTTCCCCAATGTTTCCCTCAGTTAGTGATACATTTCTGAGTATCAGCGATAATATCAGCGATATTGATACATGATTCAGTATCCCTAGCTAGCAATACATGTAACAATATTGATACTATGAACACGGGATTTGACACTCTAGTGGGACACACCAAAGGAAAATGTGAAAATTCATACCTAAAAAGTCTACATCCACATGGTAATCATAGAGACACTCCTTGATTCAAAGGAAATAACTCAGCAATGGGAAGATGCCAAATCACACATTTCCCACAATTGTGCAAACCATTCCTAGTCCCTCTTCATCAGAGTGATATGGAACCATTCCCCTAGCTCTCATCCATCTAATACAAGAAACAACCTTGGGTATTCGGATAGGGCTACCAGCACTGCTCTACTCCCTTCTTTCCATTATTCTTCAATTTTCCCAAATCCTTTTAATTTCTAACCTAGACAGTCATTTTTGTAGCCATAACTACATGATATTTGTTTCATCCACTGGACTATTTGAGGAACGTAACACAAATGAGGTATGTAGGGCCCACCATTTTATGCGTGTGAAATCCAATCCAGCCATGATGGTTGGCATCCATCCTCATTTTGTGGCTAATTGTCACCCTGTCCTCATTTTGGAGCTAATTTTTTTAGAATCAGCCACATGGCTTTGAATGAAACGCAGCTGCATTCCACCGCATTCTCATTCTGGGTTCATCCAAACAGGCCCTTAGCAACTCCAATCAAGTTCTCAATATTAGAAAATTCATCTTGATAGTCGTATTAGTGGAGCTTTTCCCACTTCAGCACTCACCCTTGTACGCACCCACCATCCACAGACAAGCCTACGGTTGAACAACTAGAGATGAGGAGTGATCTTTAGGGGACCCATCAGATGAACGGTTCAGATTTCAAAAAGGCACCCCCCACCTTTGAATTGCTGGGCCAAGCAAAAGAATGACAGGCCCAAAGCCAAAAAAAAATCCCAACGCTAATGGAAATACTTTTAAATATCTACTAAAAAGGCATAAAGAACTTTGAATACCAACCAAGAAAAGCAGTAAACAAAATTAAAAATATTTAAATATCTACTAAAGAACATAAAGAACTGTAAATATCAAATGAACAAAAAAAAAAAAAACACTCACTTGCTGCGGGCTCGAATCCGCTTCCTGGAGCGCATCGCTTCCAACTCCTCCATGACGATATCAACGAGGCTGTGAACGAAACGGATGTGATGACCGAAAACAGGGCCATTCTCCGACCACGATTTCGAGAAAGAAAACGCCAACTTAGGGTTGATGTGGGAATTCAAGGGACAGAGATGGAAGCATCGGCGACGGCATCGAAGAGCGGAGAGAGAAGGAATGTGAGGAGGAGAGGAGTAGGCGGAGCGGAAGATAGAGCAGCTGTTTACTGCTCGAACAGCCATTTTCGTCTTCGTTTATAGGATCTGATTAAAAGGATTTCAGGATTTCATGAACGTATTGAGAGGAGAAGGAAAAACCTAGCTTTATCAGAAAGAGAGATGAAGCAGCGAGTATGAGAAATATGGTTGCTTGTTGATAAGTCGAGAGAGAGCGTTGGCCAGACCAGTGGAGAGGGGAACGGATCAGGTGAATCCGGGGTAGCAGCTTGGTGGGTGAATCCCTGACTGTGGGCCCACCTCTATGTATATGCTGTAAATCTACGCCGTCCATCCCTTTTTCCAGCTCGTTTTAGGGAATGGGCCCAAAAAAATAAGTAGATGGGTGGATCACACCACAGGAGACATTGGTCATTGACAATTACAATCTTTTTGTGAGCCACGGAAGTTTTGGATGAAGCTTATATTCGTTTTTTTCCATTCATCCATGTCCTCGTGAGTCGTGACCTTATCAACGGCTTAGATGTCAGATAAACATTATGGTGGAGATTAGTAAGTTTTTAATAGTGAGCGTTGAGTGACCATTGTTTAATGCGGTGTGGTCCAGCTGAGATTTTGGTCTGCTTTATTTTTTGGGTTCATAGAGCTGGAAAATCGGATAGATAGCCAGGATATAAAATATATACACCAAGGTGGGCCCACTATCAGCTAATCACCCATTGAAATGTTATCTGTTCTCATATATTGAACCGGTAGGAGAAATTAATTAAAATACTTCTAATTATGACATTACAAGGAATCTATAATCATTATTATTTTAATTCTTTGGATATTTCTTGTATTTTTTTCTGACAAAAATGTCCTGTGGCAAAGTGTGCCTTTGAACGGCAGTAGCTTGTTGTGAAAGTTCATATGGGATTTTGAGAATAGGATATGAGTCTCACTAAATCAATGATTAGAGTCACCCCTAAGTCGATGCAATCTGTTCACTTTAAAAAATGATAGCCGTAAACCCACAATGAGCTCATTTCAAATATTTTGAGCCCTCTGTAGCCCGCAACTACATGAGTGTTGTGCTTTAAATGCATACGGTTTCCACCAATGTAGTCCATCGGTGATGAATACTGCTCTTAGACTTTGTCTAATAAACTGAAATTAAAACATCTTTTCATGTGGACAGCTTAAATCTAATACAAGAATATCTCATGGGCTCTGTATAGGGTTTTATGTGAGGTTAAGTAGGTGGTCCCTTGTGTAGGAAATGTCATTTGGTCTTTGTTTTCTCTCTTTCTTGGTTTTTTTTTTTTTTCTTCACGCAAGAGGATAACAATGAAAAGCAAAAGCTCTTGATGACAAACCAGTGGGACATGTTATGGGATTGGTTCAAAAGGTGGGGCCTTTGCCACGGGAGCCAAAGCTTTGCACAGACAAACACTACACTATTACGGTGGTTTGGTGGTTCCATTCATTTCAAAGTTGTTTCTTTTTCTTTTTTCTTTTGTATGAATTATTAGAGTTTCTGAAATGGAATAAGATTCAATATTTGTATGAATGGTGGAGAGCGTGGTGGTCTCATACGTAAAGTAGGTTTTTTTTTTTTCTTTTTCTTTTTCTTTTTCTTATTTTGTAAAAGGCTATGCAATGAGGATTGCCAATAGACACCAATTCGCATTGACTGTTGGCAATCCACATTTTGTATTGATGATCCTCATTAAATGTTTGTTATTCAATTACATTATATGCTTTCCAACCATCAATCATTTTTAATCACATCTTTTCAACTTGCTAATCTCATTGCAAGAAGTAATTTCTTTTGTTATAGCTTCCGATATTGTTCGCCATGTTTTTACTTTCATGATTTCTATTTTTCAGTTAGATTTGTAGAATCTGAGTCTCGTATAAAGAGAATGAGAGGCTATTGCATATCTCCAAAAAACTCAATCCCTTTAAAACTACATGCACTCATGCGAAATAATTTTTAGCCGTTTTACGACTGATTCAACCCATTCTTCAAGAAATTCGAGAGGCCTATCAATTTTATATTATAATCACACAACGGCTTCATGTTCATCAAGTTTTTCAAGAATAACTTAAATAACTATAAGAAGATATTAACCGTGTCCAAGCCATCATAGATGCCCACAACACGAATTATTGTAACGGTCGACATGTTGTCTGGCAACTTGTCATGCTCATACACAGATGGAAACATCAAATTAGAATAGATGGCTACCTTGCATAACTGGAAGGTCGTTCTCATGAAGTTAGATTTGCGCTCCACAAAACTCGTCGTGTAAAATTATTTTTAACCGAATTAGCAGAAATATCTAAATATCTCTTAAACAGGTGATATGAACTTTATGTGAGTTAACTTGCCCATTATGGTCAAGAAGAGCTCAAAACAGATTTGTGGAATGAGCAATTATCACATACTGTTGTAGACTTGGCTGACTACACCTCTCGATACAAATCGATGTGAAATGTGGGAAATTAAGATGTCATTTGTTTTGTTCTCTTTCGACCATCCTTTCATATATGTAGTCACCACACTTTATATTTTATACATTGGATTGCCAATACAGACTGCGCATCGCCGATATAAACTGTGCATTGCCGATAATAACTGTGGGTCACCATTACCACTGGGTACTGGTGACCCATAGTTACTGTTGGTAATCCGCAGTGCGTATCAGTGATCCACCACGTATTGCAAACACACACTTGCATTCAATGCGTCTTTTAAACATGAAAAAAAAAAAAAAATCAATCATAAAAAAGCAAGCCCCTTCATGCAATGAATCAATAGGGGTTGATTTTCATATCACCATTTAAGAAAGAAAAAATCCAGCCTGTAGAACGAAGCCTCTTTCGTGCAGTAAATTAATGAAGACAATTTTCAATGTTACTCTTTGAGAAATAAAAAATAATAATATTTAAGAACAAAGCTCCTTTTATACAATCAATTAATGGGGACCAATTTTCAATATCACCCATTGAAAAAAGAAATATCAAGTATGAAGAACCAAGCCCCCTTTCATACAATGAATTAATGGGGAACAAATTCCAATGTCACCTTTTGAGAAAGGAAAAAATCAAGCATGAAGAGTGAAGCCCTTTTATCCAGTGAATTAATTGGAAATAATTTTTCAATGTTTCCATTTGAAAAAGGAAAAATCAAGCATGGAGAACTAAGCCCTTTCATGCAATGAATTAGTAGGGATCAATTTTCGATATAGTCATTTTGAGAAAGAAAAAATCGAGCATAGAGAACCAAGCTCCCTTCATACAGTTAATAGCTAATTCAATGTAGAGTGATTTTCAATGTTTTCTTTCCTGCTTATATATGTTTTATGATCATAATTATCATTAATCTCATCCTTCCAACTTTGTAATCTTCTTACAGAAAGTATTTATCTTGTTATAGCTTCCGAAGCCGCTCGTCGTGTCATTCGTTTTGTGACTTCTATTTTATAATTATATTTGTTGTCTTTGAGTCTTACAGGTAAGGATAGAGAGATCAATACACATATTGAAGAACTCAATTCATTTGAAATTTCAGACACTCCTGCATAGGAAGTAGCCATCGATTTTATGAATGGTTTGAGGTATTGTTCCATCATTCCGAGAGGCCTGATAGTTTTTACATCTTGATGACAGAACGACTTCGTTATTATCAAGTTATTGAGGAACAACTCAGACAAGTGTGAGAAGACCTTAATAGAGACCAAATTACCGCAAATGCCTTACGTGCTCTTATCATATTGCCCGACAATCTATTATATAGCTCTCTATGCTGAAAGGTAAATTAAAATGTCAAATCAAAATAGAAGGCCGCCTTAGAGAATTGAAAGACCATCTTTATGATGTCAAGACTTGGCTTCGCGAAACTCGACAAGTAGTACTATTAAAGGTCAAATTAATAGAAGATGTTGAACATCTCTTAACAAGGGGACAAACCCTCATTGCAAGAATACTTGCCCACTATGAAGATTAAGACGTCCAAAAAATTACCTGAATGGATAATTTATCAATTATTGTTGTGATTTTGGTTGATTAGATCTCTCAATATGATGGGTGCAAAATTAGAAAATTTAATAAGTATTTTGTCTTATATAAGAACAAACTTGATTTTATACTTTTTTTACTTTATCTATAATCACATTGTTTTTTTTCCCTTATGGAATGCATATAATTGATATACAAATAATCAACGATACACAGTGAGGATCCCCTATACACATTGTGGATCATCGATAAACATTGGGGATCACCGATATATACTTTGAATCATTGAAACACATTTTGGGTTGCTGATACACACTGTGCATCGTCGATATTCGCTGATACACACTATGGATCATTAATATTCATTGAATACATGTAATTTTGCTTCAAATCTAACCCTTTGATAAACTTACGGGTAATCATAGTTCCAACATACAAATATTGATTAGTCATTTATTAAATAATGACTAGTTGAACAATTAGGTTAACCTGTCCAAAATAATCCATACATATAAAGTGGTTGTTAGAAAGGACAATTCATATAAAATTTTATGGTAAATAATTGTTCATTCATTTTCGTTAGACTGTACATGATGTTAGTCAACTGAATATCGCTTTCCTCTACTCTTGTACCATATATATAAGGTGTATATTCAAAACCAACACCCCAACTCATCCATAGTTCTCGAATTTATAAAGAAAAATATCATTAAATTATCATGAAAATCGCTAATCCAACCAATGTTGACATCCCGACGACTCCTACTATACGGACATACGCAGGGTCGAATGAGATCGTTGGATATGTGAGGTATAATAATGAACATCTATTATATAAAGTATAATCTTCCGATGCCCAAACGACACTCACTGAATATGAGACACGATATGTTAGAAGAAATGGAGATTGGGTTGGCAAGGTCGATGAGGGAGATTAGTAGGATGACAAGGTATGTAGAAAGGGTGTGGGTTGACGGAGAGATAGTTGATCCAATATATGTATCTGAATAAAAAATGTCAAATGAGAATGACAAGAGTTCATCAGATTTTAAATTATAGTTAATCATGGTTGTAAAACTCAATGATATGTTGTCACGATATTGGATAATTATATATGTATAATATTTTCATAATTTTAAATTTTATTCATTCGATGCTTTTGGTAATGGTTATTTGAGTGGATGAAAAATGTAGGCACTAATGTTGTGTAATGATTATGAGAGTTCTACACTGCAAAATAAAGTATATCTTCAAATATTTTAACATTTTTTTAACACGCGAAGTGAAAGAATCTTGTAATTCACTGTGGATTATCGATACTCATTTTGGATCGTCGATCGACAGTTAGTATCGGCGATCCACAATAAATATCAACAATCATCGGTGAGTATCAGTGATTCACTGTCCATAGTACTCTATTACAATATTTATTTGTTATGACATTCATCCCTTACAATATTATTTCATTAAAATATTATATAATTACAACATTACTCCCTTATAATATGTATCAATTTCGACATTCATCCATTACAATATTTTTCAATCTTAACATTGATCACATTCATCAATTAGAACATATATCAATTTTAACATTCATCCATTATAAAAGAATAATTAAATTAATGAATTAATAATTATAACACTCACGTAAGTTTTTTGCTAAAATCCTAAAATAGCTGAATAGAAAGCGAATGTACTATACATCGCTGTTTTTTAGTTTTCTCTTTTAGTATGAGTATCTATGAGTGCTTGTTACCCTATTGGGAAGTCTTGAATCTATAATTTCTATCTCGCCTTCCACTTCTTTAACCTTAAATATCTCAGTTCTTTATATTTTAGTCTTTTTAAATTGTTGAAAATAGCTGAAAGACAAAATCTCTCTAAACTAAAAGGTTTGGTCTTGTAAGTTAATATCAAAGTTAATATTATTCAAGACATATCCAAATTAATAATATTCAATACATGACTAATAAGTAATAATGAATTAGAATGAAAAAGATTTCATAAAAATCCTACCGGGTTGAATACGATATCTCGGTTACTACATGTAAAGTTAATACATTTCATCATAAACACCTTATATTTACGACTAGAAGTATATTTTGGAATCTTATTTACTATTTTGAAAATTCATCTGACTTCATAAAAATTATTACCCCTGTCAAATATATGGAACAACTATCCTAGCACCTTCATAAAGTCAATTATATACTCATCGTATCTATTCTCTTATTTGGTATCCATGCTATCAAGCAATCAATGAGTCTTCTTTGTGGGTGCATGACAATAAAAATCCAGTGATGATTTTCAACGTTGTGTGGAAGTATACTTACAAAACACATAAATAATACTATAAATACATATAAACTTAATATAACATATAATGAAAAGTTAAGTAAGTCATATAAAAGTGCAATGACAAACTTACACAATCAAAATTTCAAACCTTATTTTGAAAGCAATCTCCTATAATAATAGTCAAAATATTAGGATTAATATATTTAAAGATGTTATCTCTATCTATATAAACATGCATTCCAGTACCGTATTCCTATATAAGTTCAATGTTGCCATTAAGAAGTTATAAAAAATAAATCAAATTACTATAAGTTATATTGATTCAAATATAAGTTAAACGTGAATATTAGAAAATAGACATTACCTATACCAATGTCATTACAAACATGTATTCCTGATGATACACTTCAAAATATTGTAAACATCGATCGGTCAAAAATTTCATATACAGGTTGATTCCCTGTGCAAGCCTCGAATTATCAGTAAATATGTTTAATATAAATTAAAGTACGTAAAAGACTTTTTTGCTAAACTTTTACTTGATCATCGACCCATGCATTCTCTCATATACATTTTAGTCAAAGCATGAATACAGTCAACATAAGCCGCCTTAACAAATTCATATTCCTTTAGGATAAACCTTTTTAACGGTCCATAAATACAGACTTATCAGGTTAGGAGGGTTGGATCTATGTCACGGCCCCCATTAACGTGAGATGTGCACCCTGCATGAGCTCACAGATATTGGTTACATCACAATAAATCAGACTTGTACATGAAAATAATTAAAAATATAAATACCTTCAACCACTCCACATTGGCTTATGAAAAATTCTCTTTGTTGTGCAGGCTGATATTCTCATTTTCACATCGTGCATCTTTTTCTAATAACCTCTTCAGGTAGTAGTTTATCAAGTCCTTGTATAGGCCACCGAGCACGAGTGTTTATGTGTCAGTCTTTGTGGAAAAATTCAGCAGGAGTAAACGTAGGGCCTTGAATTAGAATTGAGGTTATTGGTTAGCCTGAGGAAAATCAATTAAAGTTTATTATGAGAACCTTCGACATGAGTATACGTTAGTAGGTTCTTGTATAGGACCGAGGTTTGTGGTGAACCTATAGAAAACCATACAAAGTCTATTACGAGAGCCCTACATTATGTAAGATTGTAAATGTTAGATGTTAACCTGATCTAAAATCTCCGATAGGAAAATTCAGTACATTCATAAGTTGATTGTGTCCACTGGAAATGGAGTAGGAAAATTGAACCACTTTACATGCTTGTGTTTGAGATTGTCATTTGCGCACTTAATTATTTATGTTTGTGTGATTGAATGCTTAATTGTATGTATGCGTGATTAGAAGAAAGCTAGGGTTGATAATTAACACATCCCACACATACATGTACATTATGTGATTGGACTCTCTATTAGCTTGGAAGCTTTAGAGATAAATTGTCTTACTTGATTTAACTTATGCGGTTATGTTTTAAAATAAAGAATTGTTAAATTAGTACTAATCACTCCCTAAGACATAGCCTTCATTCCTTAGCTTTATTAAGCTTCCGCACGTGCAGCTGTATCAATTTTATTATGCCACGGATGAATTTTCGAAACATACCATAAAATACATTGATAATTGAATACCCACCATTATAAACTTCCTATGATCCACAATAATGTTTACTGACCATTTAACCTATTAAAAGGTCACATAGATTTGGATGAAAGGGGAAAAAAAATACCAACTTGATCCAAAACTTTTTTGGTCCACAGAAAGTTTTTAATAGTCAATAATCATTGTTTTTGTGGAGTGGTCCACTTAAAATTTATTTCTGCATCATTTATAGGATCATGCCCTAAAATAAGCTGGAAAACAAATGGATGACATGGATATATAATGCATACATTGAGGTGGCCCCTATGATCAGGGTTGTTAACGTATCATTACAATTGCCCCATCTGAATGGATAGTTCACTTTCAGTAGCTGACAATTGATGACCAATCTAATCTTGTTCATAATATTTATTTAAATAAAATGCTTCACATGCTCATTAGTAGAGTTGTACATGAGTCGAGTTAGCTCAGTTAGCTCGCTCGACTTGATTCAGAAAAGCTTGCCTCGTCTTGGCTCAAAACTGGATTCAAACTGAGTCAAGCTAGTTTTTAGATCTCGAAAATTTTAGAGCCGAGTTTGAATTGCCTCAACTCGGCTCGAACCCCAACTTGAATTGACTCGGATCGAACTGGCTCAGTGACTCGTTTATTTTGATCTTGATGTTGCTTTCCAAGTGTTTGATGAAATGACTTAACAAAGTGTTGTTTCTTGGATTGTCTTCATATCAATGTATTCTTGAAATAAGCATTCGAGTAAAGATTGAAGAAACAAATCACTATAAATTTTTTTTACATTGTACGACTACCCTCATATCCTGATCTTTATGTTCTTCGCAAGTATTTGATAAAATACTTGTAAAGTGTTATTACTGTTTTGCATTCAAAGTATGAAAAATTGACTATGCATTTTATGTGTTTGAGAAAATGTCGCAAGACTTAAACTTAGATTGAACTTGGCCCAAGCTGCTAGCCAAATCGAGCCAAGCTGGCCGGTTAAGCTTGAGGACCGAGCCAAGCCGAGTTCAAGCTGGGGTTGGCTGCTAGTCGAGCCAAGCTGAGTTGTGTCAAGCTCGACTTAGGTTAACTCCTGTACAACTCTACCCATTAGGAAGTGGTTGGCTCAATTAAACCTTTTTCGAACAAGGCAACAAGCTCTTGTTTAGCTTGAATGAGATGTTTAGGTTTCATGCCTTGGTGGTTGGCCCTTGTTGGATTAAATTCTAAATACTTTGAAGCAACCATCCATTTTGAGGGGTAGTTGTGATGATACATTAACAACCCTAATTCTATAATTATTTACAAGGCCACACCAGCTGGTTCGATGTTGCAGCCAAGTTGCTCTCTGTAACTTTAGTTAGAGCATAGGTCATCAAGTTTTTCTTACTACTTACACCCACATCCTTTCGAGCCACCCTTCATCCTTTTAGAGAGAGAGAGAGAGAGAGAGAGAGAGAGAGAGAGAGAGAGAGAGAGAGAGAGAGAGAGAGAGAGAGAGAGAGAGAGAGAGAGAGAGAGAGAGAGTAGAAGGGCTTGGATGCTAGAACTAGTGGGATAGATGAGAACTGAGGTAACCGTTAATAGCTGTTTATATAAACCCGCACAGGTCAGGGCCAAGGGTAGCCCAATATCAGCCCAAAATAAGAGGCCTTCTATACCAAAGCCCAAGCCCATCATATAAGCCTAAGAAGCGTGTCTAAATCTGGTCTAAGTACATGACTAGCATGAAACCAATTGTGCAGCCCAATCCATCGACAGCCATAACGAGGATATGATCCTTGATAGAGTGGAATTGCATGACAGGATTCGTGTAGCCGATCCCAAGTAGTTGGGATGACTATGATGCCACGACATGCAAGTTAACGGATCTCTTAACTAATAGACAAGCTAGTAGTCAATGGATGGATCAAGAGAATTCAAAGGATGAAGATGGAATTTATCAACTTTCGTGCAAGGCTATGTGGGGCCCAGCTCCACCGACTTTCCAAGGCTTGGGCGTAATGTACTAGGCCCATCCGGGATTCGAGCTTGGCCGGTCCGGGCCATGGATCTATAAGTTCGGTTTGGTATAGTCAGGGCCTAGCCTGGCCCGACCCATTGACACACTTGGGACCTTAGATCTTGCATGTTAGGGCTTGAACGGTAGAAAGACGGCAATTTCTGAGGGATCCTCATCTGGTGGTCACATATCACAGAATGGCACACGTGTACAAGACATAGGCCATTCATCAGGGGCCAACTGAAGGTTGCAACAGGGCCAAGAAGGGTGAAGTTTCTCCGAAACTGTCCCATGGGCCATAAGAAGAACTGGACCCAGGTGGGGCTGGGCCTGCAGTAGAATACTTAGACGTGCTGTCCCTAAAATCACTAAGGCCCACCAACGGGTGGGCCATACTTGTACAACGAACATGGATTATTGGTCATCATTTTCTAATGCTTCCCGTGTGTGGCCCACCGGATGCAACGGAACAATCTTATGCCCGTACTAGTCTCGTCCATTTACGGCTTTTCGGGACCATCTTGATGCTCGGTTGGAACGCTTGCAATGAATGGCTAGTGTCCTTTTTGCAGGCGGGTCCATTTCTATAAATGGAGCCCATGGATTAGTTACCTAGGTAGTCTTATACCTGAAACAAGACCTTTCAAGGACCTGATACTCTCCCAACATGCCTCAATGTGTCTATGAGATCTGGGTCATTCATCATCTCAGCTCTTACATGTATTTGACTGCTCCCAGACAGTTCCACCATCAAGTGGGCCACACCCAAAAAAGATTGGAGGCGTGCATCTTCGTCATGTACATGGTCTGCCTGAACACCGTCACTGCCATAGCACATACACAGCAGGTCTACACGGCAAACGGCCCAGATCTCACAAACATGCCACATATTCCTGACGGATAAATTAAATCACTTATTGCAGCATGCCTGTGGTGGCCTATGCTCTAACCCACTCCCCTTGCATTCAGAATGCGTTTGGATGTACCTCAAATTGCGTTTTAAGATAATCTCGTCTTAATGAAGGCACTGCATTTTAAAGGCCTCAAAAAGGGATCCCACATTCAGGAAGCTACAGTTTTCATTCAAGTGATTTAAAATAAACTGCTATTTCACGGCATCCAAACGCAGTCTTAACAAGGCACGCGTTCTCAAAGGTGGATTTTCAAAGTGGATACAACTGTTCGAGCGATTGTGCCTTCTCCACTCCATAATAGAGAAAGAATAGTAAATAGTTAGGATTCATGGAAAAAGAAAAAAAGAAAAAAAAGAATCGATGCTCATTTCTTATGCCCACTTATGTTAGATGGCGTATTTCATGGAATCATGCAAATGAAAGATGAAAAAATTTCACTAAACAAATGCGCAGATGAAGCAATATCACCAAAGGACTGTGACAGTAGTTCATACATGGCATCTCCTCTACATGAATCAGCAGCTACATATCATAAATGTGGAAGAGAGATCTACACCTTTCCTGAAGCTTGCATGGGCCTCTGATATATCAACTGCAAAGCCGAGTACATAGTGCTTTTACCTTAGCATCAGTCGATGCTTCTGACAGCGGATAGCTGCTGCTTCTACCATTGCTTTGGCATGTCAAGTTGAGTTGATTGCCCGTTATTGTTGACTGCAGCAAGTTGGAAAATTCACTTTATTTTTTGTTTTTTGACTTGGGGATTTATAAAGCATAACAAGATGATGATTGGTACAAATGGGCTGTTTGGGTGCCACCCACAGAAATGTGCTTAATCAGTTTATTTCTAACAGGTGTGACACGTGGGGTCAGCATGTTCAAATTCATCCCAGTGGTTAAGATCATGTACATAATTGTGGCACACCTGCTTATCCAATGGCATCTTTTTTTCCCCTTTCTTAAGGGAAGGGCCATTCTTGTGTCCTGGTTCCTATGAATGGTTTAAATCTTGCATATGTGCCACACGATCACACATTACAGGAGGTGGTAATATGATATTTTCGTGAAAGAGGTTGAAGGCAATTCTCCCACTGATTGTGCCAGTTTTGGTGCAGGTTTAAAATTAAATGGCTTTAATGTGGCACCCAAACAGGCCCAAAGGGTTTTTAGAAGAATTTTTAATGTTAGCATGGCATGGGTATGATGGAAATTGGCCGTTGGGAGCACTACCTGGTGCATTTCTCAGATGGCATCCATTTCAAATATCATTGTGTGTGTGTGTGTGTGTGTGTGAGAGAGAGAGAGAGAGAGAGAGAGAGAGAGAGAGAGAGAGAGAGAGAGAGACAGACCATGCACGAGATGGATCCTGACTTGCAGCTCCACCTTGACGTGGGAACACAACTCAAATAATGGCACCAGGAGCAATGGTCATTACCATTCACCCCTCGGAAGAGCATGATCAGGCTGCCCGTAAACCTGTGAAAGTTAACATGGGTTTGGATTAGATTCCATTGGATCATAACTATAACGATGTGTGAAAAATCTAATCTAATCAGACCAAATACAAATATGCCTGCAGATACAACGTGTTAATAAAATCATCCATTGTTAAAAACCCAAAACCGACCAGATGGTTCAGCCGGCAGGTTCTTGTGGGGTTTGAACAAGACCAACTTTCTACGGAACAAATACTCTACCAGATGTGCTATAGGGGGTTTAGCTGCTAGATTCCTATCATTTATTCACTATACATGTCATGAGTTAAACCAATGTCTGGGCTTTAAAACAATGGCACGTTCTGAAGAAAAATGAATTATAAGGTCCTGAGCTTTAGCAAATGTATAATCTGATTGTCCGTCCCATGGTTCACTGATTCAGTTGATCTGATGTTGCCCCAATGTCGATAAGTGATGCCCCAAAGTTCATAGAGATTGGAAGATCCTAACATATCGATATTTGGCCAATTAACCATTGAATGTTGATCAGTAGATTGCTTTTCTTATCTATATCTGGGCCACTAACCAAAGGGTTAGGGTCTCCCAATCTCAATTGGACTGCATACAATCACTTAGGCAATTTGATGCAACCAAAATAACCACACAAGCCGATTAATCAAGATTTGAAGAAAAGCCCCACATCTCATGCGTGCACACTCCGCACGTGTGCACAAGAAAATATCCACTTTCCCTTTTTAGCTCATCACTACTTGCCTTTTCTTTCAAATCTCTAGATTAGGAAATTCCATTTTTCTTTCATATCTTTATATTAAGCTTAGACTTTTTTCTTATTCTTATTTTGGTAGTTTCTTATTTTCTTAGATATTGGCTAGCTAGGAATTCTATCTTTAGATTCCATAGTTTTTATGGCAAATTGTAAAGACTGATTATAAATAAGGCCTGTGGCCTATGCTATAAGATAAGTAGGATGGCAGTCTCTTTTATGAAATTCTCTTATTTTTCTCTATGGCATTTTATTTATTTTTATTATTATTTTTTTTGGAGGGGGGTGTTTGGAATCTCTAGTTTGAGACTGGAGGACTATTAAGCTTGCTCACAGTCTTTCATTCGCGGTCTCTAGCATTTGGCCAGAGGATTGGTGGGTTCTTTCCCACAATCTCTCTCTTTTTTTGTCTGTTTTTTTTTTTTTTTTTTTCTATTTGCTTCTCCTTTCGGAGTTTACATTAATTGATATCAAAGCAAGTTCTGCTCTTGGGAAACTAAAAAGAAGAAGAAGATGTCATGGATAGGAAGATGTTCTCATGTGTCGTACAATTATCCCTATCAGTCCTTCATTCGTGGTCTCTAGCATTCGGCCAGAGGATTGGTGGGCTCTCTCTCTCTGTCTCTCTCTCTCTCTCTCTCTCTCTCTCTCTCGCTTTTAATCTATTTGCTTCTCCTTTCAAAGTTTACATTAATTGGTATTAGAGCAAGTTCTGCTCTTGGGAAACTAATAAAAAAAGATGTCATGGATAGAAAGATGTTCTAATGAGTCATGCAATTATCTCTACTCGGACTCCCGTGCCTTTCCATATCCATCACACTATTCTTATCCGAGTTACTACGACGATCAAGATCACTATTCATATCACCTCGGTTCATATCCATTTTCATATGTGCCTTATGGTGATTCCTTTCAACACCCCTCCTCACGTGTCGGGGGGGTGGGGGTGGGGGGTGATCTCTAGTTCAAGACCAGAGGATTGTTGAGCTTGCTTATAGTGTCTTCCATTCGTGGTCTCTAGCATTCGGCTACAGGATTGTTGGGTTCTTTCCCACAATTTCTCCATTTCTTTTTTTGGTCTATTTGCTTCTACTTTCAGGGTTTGCATTACTTGGTATCAGAGCAAGTTCTGCTCTTGGGAAATTGAAAAGAAGAAGAAGATGTCATGGATAAGGTGTTCTCATGTGTTGTACAATTCCCTATTCGGACTCCTATGCCTTTCCATATCCATCGTGCTATTCTTATTCGAGTTACTTCGACAATCAAGATCGCTATTCATATCACCTTGGGTCATATCCACTTTCATGTGCCTTATGGTGATTCCTTTCAATACCCCTCCTCATATGTGGGTTATTCAAAGCATCCTATCACACGGAAATATCAGTGACACCTAAGAATATTCAAAAGATGCAGAGGGAGAATTTGCAGGAAGTCAAGAAGGAGATTGAAACATTCTAGGAAGACATTGCACATGAATTCGAGGAACCCAAGGAGTTTGTGAGAGCTTGCTTTGAGCCATTGATTGAACAAGAAAAGCTTTATGGGCTTCAATCTGTTTTATCTAGCGTTCCAAGGAATGGTGTGGCTATAGATAGTGTGGCAACCAAAAAGGAATCCTCCTTTGGATTGGTTGATGGATCAATGATTAGATCAGAGGAAATTCAAGTAAAACCAAAAGATCAGCCGACAGATGATCCAATTGAAGAAACTGAAGGTTTAACAAATATGGATGATCTAATGGTCAAAGAGATGGATAATGCTACAATCATAGTAGCAAACTCCATAGGGGTCAACACAATAGTACCATCTCAACATCAACCAAGGTATGCAAATCGGAAGCCAACTGTGACCAAGGGGCCACAATCAACGTCTAGAACGTGGAAGACCAACAAGAAGCAAAAGAAACGATGTTGTGTGTTTCAACACCATATAATGCACAAGCTACCCGTCAGGCATGTAGGTCTCCACCATCAACTGTCAGCGAAGCCGAAGAAGACACGCTACAAACGATGATCTTCGCGGGAGATTATGAGCACCAATTTAAACTCGATGCCGAGTTTTTTTGAAAGCCGATGGAATTGATGCAACCATAATGGCTACACAAGCCGATTAATCAAGATTTGAAGAAAAGGCCCACATCTCATGCGTGCACACTCTGCACATGTGCACAGGAAAATGTCCGTTTTCCCTTTTTAGCCCATCACTTCTTGCTTTTTCTTTCAAATCTCTAGATTAGGAAATTTTCTTTTTCTTTCATATCTTTATATTAGGAAATGAGTAATTTAAGACTTTTTTCTTTTTCTTATTTTGATAGTTTCTTATTTTCTTAGATATTGGCTAGCTAGGAATTCTATCTTTAGATTCCGTACCATGAAGAAAACAATATGACTTAGATTGGCACATGCAATTTTTTTTTTCCTATTGTGTTACTATCTTCTCCTGTTGGGAGTGAGCTAGTTCAAGTCAAAAGCTTTGGAAGGGAAAGATGAAGGCTAAGGTTGACTTAATGACTTGTAATTTAACAAAGAATATGGTCCTTGATAGAGTGGAATGACAGGACAAGATTCTTGTGGCCAACCCCAATTAGTTGGGATAAGGATTAGATTTATGATGGTATACCATCTACAACCAATGTTTTCAGTATTAGTATCAATGCTTGTAAGCACCTTTGGGATATGGAAGTGCATAGCTATCGAGTGTGAAATATCGCATGTATTAAGGAATGTATCATTATTTGAGGGAAACATTTGGAAAATGATGGAAATTTTCAATGAAACTTCAGGAGATGTTAAAAGAGACATTGATTCCATACTTGGAACTCAAAACATTACAAAAAACGAGAATGCATGATAAGTTTCCTTTTGTATAGGGTACTAAAGTATGTGTTGTTTGTTTTGTAGTTGGACAACCTCTCGGATACTACTCTTCTTAGCCTTTGTTCACACTATCACATCATATGTTAGTGTGGTTGGAAGCGGACCTTCGGCTTATCACTAGCAATCTGTTCAAGGTTCCAAACTCAATGGTGGCTACTAAACATGAGGGTTGCGCTTGTTGTAAGACTTAGCATGCATGCACGCATACTCTACAACCACTGATACTCTACCAGGCACTATCCTCAATGCAATGAGAGACAAGTGTGGCCGGTAGGAAGGTACTCTCCTGTCTTTTTAAGCAATGCTACCTGAACGCTTCACTTTCTATGCTCGGTGTATGGCCCAAACCAAGAAGATCGTAGAACTGCCTTTAGGGATGAATTGAATGTAGTCAGGCATAGCTTTGATGGCCCTTGCTGCATTGGAGGAGACTTCAACATTACACGATATGTAGAAGAGAAATATAAGGATAGTAGAGTTTCTCCAACCATGCGCTCTTTTTCTCGTTGGATCAAGTTCCATGCATTAGTGGATCCTCCTCTAATTGGGTCGAGATTCACATGGTCTAATCAAAGATCGGTCCCAACTCTGGCGCGCTTGGACAGATTTCTTTTGTCAAGGGAATGGATCGAAGCGTTCCCTCTGTTTTTGCAATCTGCACTGCCTCGTCCGACTTTAGATAAGAGTCCAATTATTCTCTCTATGGAGGAGGACAACTGGGGACCGAAGCCGTTCAAGTTTGATGTATCTTGGCTGAAGATCGAGGGTTTCACGCAACTTATCTTAGAGTGGTGGAAAGGGTTCAAGATCGATGGTTTTGCAGGGTACAGATTTAGCAAAAAATTGAATATGCTGAAGGAGAAGATAAAAGGTTGGAAGAAGGTGGATCTTCGTAGAAGGCAGGAAGAAACTGAGGCCATTCTACTCAAGATTCAGTCCATAGATATTGCGATGGCAGATAGGCCTTCCAACAATGCAATTTGGGCTAGAAGAGCCAAGCTAGTTCAGGACTTCTCAGCCAGGGTGTCCGAAAACGAGATTTCGTGGAGGCAAAAATCCAGGAGTAAGTGGATAAAGGAAGGAGACAAAAATACAAAATATTTTCACTCTCTGGCTAGTGCACAAGCCAGAAAAAATAAGATCAATAGTCTTTTGGTGAATGGAGTGCGGATTGAAGAGAAACACCGTATTATAGAGGAGGCGGCCATTTCTTTTTTCAGAAATCTTCTTTAGGCAAAAGGTTGGCATAGACCGACCCGGGATTTCCTTTCATTTCAGCGTATCTCTGAGCTGGAAGCTTCGTTTTTTAAATTTGAGTTTACGATCAAGGAGGTTAAGGTGGCAGTCTAGGCGTTGGGAGGTGATAAGGCTCTCGGTCTTGATGGTTTCCCGATTTTATTTTATCAGTCTGGGATGTTTTAAAGGACGATCATATGGCTTTCTTCAAGGAGTTCTTCAACAATGGTAGGCTGTCTGGATCGATGGGGGCATCTTTTATCGTGCTTATTCCTAAGATTCGTGGAGCGGAATCTTTGCAGGACTATAGGCCGATCAGTCTCCTCGGTGGGCCCTATAAAATTCTGGCCAAAGTCGTGGCTTCTCGATTGAAGGGGGTATTAGGCAAGATTATTTCCCATAATCAAAGTCCGTTTATTCCTGGAAGACAAATCATTGATAGTGCCCTCATTGCTGCCGAATGTCTAGAATCAAGTCATAAATCTGGAGCTAGGGGCCTTTTATGCAATCTTGATTTAGAGAAGGCCTATGATCACGTCGATTGGCAGTTCCTCCTGTATATGCTCCATAAGATGGGTTTCGGGACCAAGTGGATATCTTGGATGAAGGAATGCATTGGGTCAACTTTTTTCTTGATAATTTTAAATGGATCCCCTAAAGGTTTTTTTCAGAGTTCAAGGGGCTTGTGGCAAGGAGACCCTCTCCCCCTTCTTATTCCTTATCGTGGGTGAGGCACTCTCAAGTATGTTAAGCAAAGGTCAGGTAGAAGGTATTATTGGTGGTTTCAAGGTGAAAGGTATGGACTCCCCCATTTCTCATATCCAATATGCAGACGAGATCCTTCTTTTTTGTGAGGCAGATCTCAATAAAGTCAGTAATCTCCGCACCTCTATCCGTTGTTTCAAAGCGGTTTCGGGTTTTAAAGTGTATCTGACAAAGTCAAGGATGATTGGTGTCAACTTGGATGCTGTTGAATCTAAAGTGTTTGCTGATTTTTTTTTTTGTGCTACAGGATCGCTTCCGACAACCTTTATTGGTCTCCTGTTATGCGTAGGTAAACCTCCATTGGCTTTATGGGATAAAGTTATCGATAGGTTTGAATCTTACTTAGCCAGGTGGAAATGCAGATATTTATCTTTAGGCGGGCGTCTTACTTTGATTAAAGCGGCTCTTTCTAACCTTCCCCTATATTTCATGTCTGTCTTCATGTGTCCGACTAAGATTCTTGCGATTTTGGAAAGATTAAGATGTGACTTTCTTTGGCACGGGATGGAGGATAAGAAGAAATTTCATTTACTCGATTAGAATGAGGTGTGTCAGCAATATCAGGAAGGTGGGGCTGGCATTAGAAATCTTAAAGCTATGAATCAGGCCTTAGTAGGCAAGTGGTGGTGGAGACTTGGGATTGAAGAAAAGGCGCTTTCGAACAATCTAATCAAATGCAAATATGGGCGTACGCCTCATGGTTGGTGACCCAAGGACTCCTCCTATAGGGTTTCTTCTCTATGGAGAGGGGTGCTAAGCTCTAGTAAGGAAGTTCGCAATAGGATCAGACACTCTATAGGAAAAGGAGACAAGACCCGATTTTGGGAAGATATTTGGGTAGGTTCCTTGGCCCTGAAGGAGGACTTCACTCTATATATCATCTGGCTCCCAATTTCTCCATCAAGGTCGTTGATTGCTACTCCTTTCATGGCAATGAAGTGGTCTAGCATCCCCCATGCAGAAGGAATTTCCATGACTGGGAAATTGAAGAGTTTGCGGCTCTTCTCAACCGCATTGGTAATTGTCATCCAAATCTTCTTCAAACTGATAGGCTTGTTTGGAGCCCTGATAAAAAGGTTCTATTTTCAGTGAAATCCCTATATCTTTGCATTGGCTAAAAAACAGTTTTACCTGATGAGGTAATGACAGCTGAAGCGTGGAAATACAAAGTGCCTCCTAAGATTACAGTTTTTAGTTGGTTAGTGGGGAGAAGGAAAGTCCTTACAATTGATAATCTAAGGAAAAGGGGAATGATAATATCAAACATTTGTCTTTGTTGCATGGCAAATGAAGAAACGACAAACCACCTATTCATTCACTGCCCTTTTTTCCAACAGGTTTGGCCAATCCTGTTGTCTTCATTCGCGGTCTCATGGTCTTTCCCGCATTTTACGGATCATCTTCTCGCAGCCTGGCAAGGCGTGTCCCTGGGTAAAGATATTTCTGTGGTTTGGAGAATGTCTCTTTTAGCCATTTGGTGGGCAGTTTGGGAAGAAAGAAACAACAGACGTTTTAGAGATGTCTCAAATTCGGTGGAGACGTGGAGTTCATAGTTAAAAGGGTGCACCAATTTATTTTCGAATGGGCCTCGAATGTCGTTAATTTGTCTTCTTGTAATTTTTCTCTTTTTTGAAGGGTGTGTGGCCTGCTATCTCAGCGGGTTCTCCCCTTTCATGTTTCCTTCTTTCTTTAATGAAATTCGCAGTTAATTCTCAAAAAAAAAAAAAAAAAAAAAAACACTTCACTTTCTACGATTTTGCTGTGCCGACACTTGGACACTCCTAGACAAAATGATACTTCAAAATTTGTATGGACAGAATGTCCTAGATTCCTAGTGATGTCATCCAATAGTGTTGTGTGATGTACACTTTACATGAGGTGTCCCAACATTTTTTCTGCACAAAGATTTCATTTAACCTCCCTCTCTTCTTTATTTTTTCTCGTTATGTAAATTTATTTTGTCGAGCTAGAGATCTCTCACTCTTAGTCCTCAAGATTGCCTCCATTCTCTTGTTATTGAAGTTACCCATAAGGACTCTCTCTCTAGATTCCAGTTCATTTTCCATTACATGACCAATGTAACCAAAAAGTACATGCTTTGTTATTCCTTTTTGTTCTTTTTTTTGTTTGGTTTCTAAATATATTTTAACATAGCAAGTGATGTTCATAAGATCTACTATTTCCCCTGGGTAATTAGCTGTGACTTTTTATGTTTTGTTAATCAACTATTTGTTAGGTATTTGTTACCTAAGAACTACTAGTAATTTGTTTCTATTGGAACTATGTGAACATTCTTTCTAATTTCCTTCTTATTTAATGTTTTCATTGTTTTATTTTATTTTATTTATTTACTTAAATTGTTATTTATTTGTGCCTGGAAGTGTCTCCGTGCCTCGATATTTTAAGTTTGCCATGCCGGACACTTTAGGACACCTTGACACTTGACGGCGTGCTACATGTCTAGGTAACAATGTTCTGAAGGACTCGGCATACTGACGAACTTTGTCTTGGATGAGTTGAATTTCTGTCTGCCTGCAAAAGAGATTGATGGGCAGAACAAGTCTTTCGGGCAAGCACAAAAAATAAGATGATGAAGTCTGTGCCCTCTTTATTTTTGGTGGGAAGATACAGGTACAGACAACCATCTTGGACAACTTCGCTGTCCTGAGACCTTTCTCAAAACATTTAGGGGAAACCACATTGGGATGATTAGATCAGGCAAGAAAAGAAATGCATCATAACTAAACAGAAATTGAGATTTGATACTCATTGTCATGTAGACTGCACAAAAGGCAGGCCACACCTTGAGGAATAAAGCGAGAGAGAGAGATACTATTCACACAAGAATGATGATGGATTTGGTTCTGGGAGTTGCCTTCTACAGGATGGGAAGGATTTGGTCTGCACTCTATTACAAGAGATGAGACTAAGACAGTACAAACTAGATGATTTGATGACATCTCAAAATGGCTGGCACAGGTGGTTTTAGGAGCTTTGGATGAGGAGTCAATGTGAACTCTTCATCAGCAATGTTTGAGAAATTATTCACTTTGTTGCTATTCTGAAATCCAAATGTTGAAGGAGATTCTCAAAATAGTTTCAAAATGGCATCTTCATCATAGGAAATCAAGCTACTATCATTGACGAAATTCATGAACCAGAATCTAGTATAAATCAAGTTTGCCAGATTGCTAAAACCCTCTATTCCAGATTGCATGTCTTGATTCTGGATCATTTGCACTCATTGTTGCTAATTCAGATGACCCCAAATTATGGTTCTATACCCTTATGGTCGACTAAGTCATTAAGTTTGTTTTTTAAATCTAGGAAGCTATACTTTGATTAACGCAAAGCATATAATGCTATTCACATAGTATTTATAATAACGACTTCCATCCTTTCCTATATTAGTGACCACATCAGTTTGTATATATAAACGCATTGCGTATACTTGTTAGTTTCTACCAAACTGACCCAATTGATGCTACCTGCAACATTCCACATACGGGAGCACCACGTACCCGATACTGTAGCAGAGTGGTCTGTGTTCCAGGTAGCCCGTGGATAAACATCTTGTTCTATAATGTGGGAGGAAGACAAGCAAATGAAATTGCTAACACCCTAACCAAAGAGAGAGTGACAAGAGTAATTGTATGTATTATGGACTCAAAGCGCCTTCTCTAGTGCACTCTTTTGTTGGATGCATGAGAGGTTTGCTAAGGCCACACAAATATGCAAGGGATCCCATCCACGTGACACGACATGTGCCTGTGTGGAAGACAAGTGCAATATCCAAGTCATCCACCTGGTGGGTGGGTCTGACCTTGTTGATGTTCACTTCATAAATCAGGCTTGTATAGGGGTCACAATGTGCTGATCAGCCAGGCCCCCTAAAGTTGGCCCAAGTGGGCAAAAGCTTTAAACATAGGCCCTGTGTTTAGGCCGTGCCAACAATGAAATGGCCGGCCATTACCATTAGCCTAGTTCAATCATCAAGTAGGACATTATTATATCCAAAGAATATATGGTTTAAAGACCACTTGACACTTGTTAGTGGTTCCCACTCAACATACATGTGTAGTTGAAAGACACTCTTTTGATCAAGAGTCATGTTGCACTGATCCAAACCGTATGTATGATCGAACTTGTCGTTGATGGAATACACCCCCAAGAATTATTAGTTTGGACTACTTCAAACTTTCAATTATTTTAATCTTTTTATGTAGGGCCAGCCCTATAGGTCTAGGGCCTCTCCAGCTTGATTAGGACCCGGGTTGAACTAGGGTCCACCCCAGCCTAGCTCTAGCTCAGACTATTGCCACCCAGACTCAGGTGGTCACCGTGTTAGAAACAGGTGAGGGCTTATAAAACTTCAGCTGTACATTGTTTCGTGAACTATGGCCAACAGGATTGAAGGACCAGCCTGATTAGGCCAGGATATAACGGGGACCCCCTTATGGATGGCTCAAATATCTAGCTATGAGCCATGGTCGCACGCATGCGTTGTGCACATGATCTGCCTTCCCCACAAGTGTGGGTGTAGCAAAGCTCAAACAATAAAGAAGGACATCAAGGAATTAGATACTGTGAACATAGTTAATGTTGAAAACAAGTAACTATTGGAAGTAAGTTTGCATATTTACATGCATATGTATGTAAGTAACAAGTCACACCTGGTGTAGCATACCACCAGGTCCCACCCAAGATAGAGGAGGTTGGTGTTAGGTAGGCAGCCGGTCATTGAACTATGGCCAAATGATAGTAAGACTTCCTATTTCAAATGATTGGTAAGATTTGCAAAGCCAACCCTAAATAGCTGGGAGAAGCCTATTCTGGCCATCCCAGATTCACAGTGGCTATTGGTCACCACCCAATCAATGACCCAGATCTTGTCCATGAGTATAGGGGCTGTCAATGGGCCAGGCCTGGGGTCAGCTTCGGCCTGGATTTTGCAACACCTATTCAGCGGCAAAAAATGAAATGAAAGGGGAACCAGACGGGCATGTTTAGAGGATATACAAACAAACAGATTTTATCAACTTACCCAATGATTAGAAGAGTTAGAGCAACAACCCACAATATGTATTGATATGGCTTGTGTTTTGGCTTATTCAGAGCAATATCATATCCTGGAGGGACATATTTACGGCTGATCCATCCAAATTGAGGGCGAATCAGAAAAACGAATCCAAGAAGAAACCCTGAAATAAATCCTCCAATATGAGCAAAGTTGTCCACGTGTGGGAGGATTCCCATGGCTAAATTGATCACAATGATGAACAGGAGAGTCAACAATGCGGCCAACTGACAATAAAATTTGAAATAGTTAGGAAAATCGCCACAATGTAACCAAAAACTGGGAAATATATGATCCTGAGCTAGAGGAAATTTAGAATACTTGGGCTTGGGATGTATACAAGTGGTGCATGTGGTTTATTGATCCAGACTATTAATCTGTTGGACCCATCATGGATAGCCCATGCACTAAAAGTCTACAATATCTTAAGATCCTAGTCATCCAATCTTTGCCCTTTTTTTGTTGAAGGTGGACCATCCAATCGTAGTTGAATTTACTAGCTATCTTGTAGTGTTAGGTACTTAGAATCATTGTTCAGAGTATCCCAGATATTATTGAAATATCCCTGATATTATCCATATCTCCAACTCGGTGATAAAATAACACTTATAGCGATACCGATAACACTGGTAGTATCAGAAATTCCAAAGTATTGACGATACATCGCTAAGTATTGCCAATATATTGATATCACCAATATTTTTTACCGTGTAAATTCCAAGTGTCTCTTGTATCGCCAATGTATTGCCAATATTTTCAACTGTGTAAATTCCAGGTGTCACTTGTATTGCTAGCATATCGATGATATTTCAATAATATCGCCAATGTATTGGTATCACCAAACAAAATTTCATTTCAATTTTTTTATGGGCGCATGGTTGTATGATGAAATGCATGTTTGGATGTACGTATGCATGGAGTGATGGTTGTTGGTTGCTTGGACGGATGGATGGACATGTATATATGTCCGTGTGCATGGATGGATGGATGGATCTGGCATGTGTGTTTGTATGTATGTATGTGCATACATGGATGGATGAATCCACCATTTTCCCCATATTTCCCAATGTTTTCCCTATGTCAATGATACATGATTTTAGGCCTCATTCAAGGGAAACTTATTATTTAATTCCTAAATATGCAAATATGTGTCTTTTTTTGCTATTATTTGATTCTTAAATATGCAAATATGTGTATTTTAGCATCTCCTAAAGTTTCATTGAAAAATTCCACCATTTTCCCAATGTTTCCCCGCATTTCCAGGAATCAGCAATATTATTGGCAATAACGATATTATTTCCATATCCCTAGCTAGCGAAACTTGTAACGATACCGATACTTCAAACACTGCTTAGAATTGACTCATCATTGAGATTTTCGACCATTGCTTTGGGGTGGAGTGGTAACAATAGATCAATGGTATGGATCACCAAACCATGGAACCAGTTGTACACTCAAAGGGCCCTGGGACGCTACATATCCTCAGGCAGAGGATCATGTAGCCTGAGGATCATGTAGTTCCAACTAAACAAGCTAAATCTCTATAGAAATCCTATTTCCATTAAATGCATTAAGTTCCACTGGTACCTTATTTGCATAGATTGTCCAATTTGTGATGAGTTCGGAAAGCATGCCGCCTAGTAATCCAAAAAGCGCACCAGAAGCACCAACAGAGATACTTGATTGGATAAAAAGAGCAGACAACAAGCTCCCACCAAACCCAGAGATGACATACAACATGCCAATTCGCACTGTAAGAAGACCAAATGGGCTTTAGATTCTTCAATAAATGCTTCTCCATTCCAAAATTTCAAATTACAGTGCAGAGAATGCTCATAAACAAGACAATGCATCTTGAAATATGATCATTGATATAAGGAGACAAATAGAATAGTTTGCAAACTACCAGTGTATATGTACATAAAACAAACACATTTTCCCAAACTCCTGCATATGATAACACAAGTAAGCATTCACAGGTGAATGGATGCACAGATGTACCAGTTGATAATAATGTGGACATTAACAACAAAGATAATGATTGTAACTACCAATACAAACAGCAAGGCATCATGTGTAGCTTGGACCTAGAGTGTATGAAGTTGACTTGGTTTCCAGTCTGTACAAGTGGGGCCCACAGTTCAGTGACCCAAATTGTTGATATGATGGGCCTCCCAGTGGAATCTGGATGGCTGTGCACCAAAAATTCCCCAGACTTGAAAGATCCTTCCTAACCTTAGAATAATTTGGCTTCTTCAGGTTGAGTGCAGACCACTGCTGTTTTTTTCTTTCTTAACCATCTATTGGTCGGCCACCAATTGAAGGGTAGGATGTTCCCATTTGAGAGACTTCTTAAGCATGGGCTCACCAAAAGTGGGATCCACAATATCAATTTTTTGAATCACTGAACTATGGAACCCATCAGTAGAAACAGAAAGCCGTGTACTGTATGAACTCCCAGCTTGGGCACGGTATAATGCCTCTATTACCAATATGTTTGGGCCTAAAGCAAACAATAGATACTGAAATTTATTAAACAGGTGAAGCTGAAAGATGATTTGTACATACCAAACCCAAATTCTTGCTCAAGCCGAATTCCAATAAAAATAAGACTCAACATATTGGCAAGTATATGGACAACCCCAGCATGTAACCAAATGCAAGTGATAAGTCGCCATCCTTGGTGTCCACCAACCACTTTACTCACTTCTAGAGCTCCCATTTTCTCTAGCCTGAAGGAATAACGAATGTAATGATTAGCCTTCACACTTAATAACTACAAAATGTAAAAGAATGTAAACAACTTTCTTTTAGTGGTAATATAGGATTTATTATAAGAAAAGTGGGGGAGCCGAAAGGCGACTTCAAAGGCATCACATTACAGACAATATCTGACCAATTACAAGACCTAGATCCCCGGCTAGAGGAGCCACTAGACCTGCAGCCATGAGCAAACAAGGCATTTAACTCTAGCAATAGTAGATGAGATCAGAACTCAGGTGAAAGGTGTGACTGTTCCTCTCCCCCCAGATGACCCAAAGGACAGCTAAAAAACAATGATTCCAAATGGAAAAATGCTTCCGTCAAGAGCAGCAAGAGCTCCAAGAATCTACTAGCTGTGAGATAGAGAAAGGCATCGACCACGGCACTTGAAATTGCTGGAGGCACCACTCACAAACTGCACCCATATAGGAACAATGGATAAGGAGAGGATTGATGTTTTCCTCATCTCTAAGACATGGCACACCAATTCACCAGAACCATATTTCTCTGTCAAATGCAATCTATTGTCAAAATATGATCCCTTCCCCGCTAGCCATGCAAAGGCAATGGCCCTCAGGGGAGCTTCGGATCTCCATGTCCAGCCTGTTGGAGAAGAGGTCCATCATCCAACATGCAAAGGATTAAATTGTGGGGTGTAAGTCTGACACCTTTAGATTATTAAAATTATACAACTTGAGGAATGAAATTAAATGGCATATCAGCTATCATCCCAGGATTCCTTCCTTCAGGAATGAAATTTAAAATCTCAAGTTACCACCACAACCACGTGGTGTATGTCCAATGCCTCTAGAATGGCAAAGGACTAAATTGTAAGACTTTCAGTTTCACTAACTAAATGAACCAATAGCTGACTTCAAAGAAAAGCACTCCACCCTCTAGAAAGAACTGACATTTTGTAATACTTCCTCATCGGAATAGATCAAGATATACAAGAAAATCAGCACATGCATTAATTGTTTGACAAAGACAGTAAGGTATATCTGAAGTATGAAATAGGTGTGCCTTCAATTTCTCATGCACGCCTTCAAGAGTGCTGTGGTTGTTTGAGAAAATACATGCAGATACCCTCTAGAGAGCTCCAAGCATGAACTATTCGACACGAAACACCAACCCTCCAAGTATTTGCACATAGAAAGACCCCAACTAGATTGAAAGCATAACAAAGATCAACCGCTCACTAACTAGACACCCTCAAACAATTTCAAAATGCAGTCCAATGCTCCACATGACACCTGCTTCCGGCATTCAGATATAAGAGAGAACAATCTCTTGCCTAGATGCACCTCTTAGGCCTCTTCTGATTGTGGTGTTATGGCTACTCATGCCTACATAACATCAAATCACAATCACAAATGCCATTTTGTTAGAGTTTGGTGGTCAATTTCATTTCATTTTGGTCTATTTGTACATTTGACCCAAAATGGACGCAAATGAATCATAATGAAAGAATGCGGGTAATATTTTCCTACCATTTTGGCCAGACTTTTTCAGAGCATTGTAGGGATTTTACCCAAAACAACCTTCCACTAGAGTTCATTGGGTTTGAATAATATAAAACTTCCCATTTATTTCCTCTTTTGGATCAAATCAACACCTAGGGCATATGTTGACATCACGAGTAGAGTCATGTGAGTATGAAGACCAAAAGATTTCAAGATATCTTAATGGTCTTAACTCGGACATAAGGAATAAATTGGCTTTCAAAGATGCATTTAAGATGTTCATGCATATGCACTTGCATTAAAAGCCGAGGGTATAATTAATCAGGGACTTGGGAAACAATTTGGTGCCCCACAAGGTGCGTCATCAATGATGAGGCAGCATGCTAACTTCCCTACATAAGGCAACTATAGAATCTCCCATAGGTTGAGGGATGATGGGCCAACTTCCAACAATGAAGCTAAACTCCCAACCAAAGGGGATGTGATTATGGACATGAAGCTAATACACCCAAGACGATGCAAACCAATACTCCTCTTACATGCTTTGAGTGTTGGCAACCGAGACACGATTCTATTCATTGTCCTGAATATCAGTTCACAATTAAAGTAAACTTAGACGATAAAGGAGAATATATTGAAGACACTCCCGACCACATGCAAACAAAAGATGAAGATGACACGAAATATGAAAAACACGCATATAAGACTGAGGTGCATATTGGAAAAATGTAACAAATGTGTCTAGCAATAGGAACGAGTCGTTGGATATCCAACGAACTATGTTATCGAACGCCTCAAGTGATTGATGAGGGCCAATGGTTGCGACAAAATATCTTCCACACCACTTGCACTTCTAATGGGAAGACGATTTCTGTAGATGAGAGGAGCAATTAAAATATTATGTCACAAGAAATTGTGGATAAATGAAAAACTCAAAGAACATAAGCATCCACGCCCACACCAAATCCATTGATTCAAGAAAGGGGAAGAAGTTTCTATTAACTTCAGGTGCTTATTTCCATTCTCTATTGAATTTAAGTATGAGAATTGAGGTGTGGTGTCATGTGGTTCCCATGGATGCATGCCATATTTTGTTAAGAAGGCTGTGGTTATGTGACCGAGAGATAGTGCATTTAACTCGGACTAACACATATTTCTTTGTCAATAATGGAGTTAATATCACATTGCGTTTAAAGAGTAAAGTATGGAAACTGGCGTAATTTATGTTTGACTGCTGAAAAAGAATAAAAATATGTCAGATATTACACCTCCTATACAAGAGCTTCTTCATGAGTATGAATACTTGATGCACGAAGGACTCCCAACAAGACTTCCTCCTATGAGGAACATTTAACACCACACTAATTTAATGCCAGGTTTGAGCCTACCAAATCTTGCAGAGTACCAAACGAGTTCAACTAAACATGTTGAGCTCCACAAATAGGTTATTGGGTTGTTAAAGAAGGGTTTAATTCGGGAAAGCATGTCATCATGTGTTGTTCCTGCATTACTAACCCCTAAGAATGATGGATCTTGGAGGATGTGTGTGGATAGTTGTGCGATCAACCGGCTTACTATCAAATATCGGTTTCATATTCCTCGCTTGGATGATATGCTGGATATGTTGCTGGAGCAAAGGACTTTTCAAAGATTAACCTAAGGTATGAATAGCATCAAATACGTATCCGACTCTAGGATGAGTGAAAGACCGTATTTAAGACTCAAGACAAGATGTGCAAGTGGCTTGTCATGCCATTCGACTTTTCAAATACACTGAGCACTTTCATAAGGTTGATGACAAAGGTACTCTGCACTTTTATAGGAAAGTTCTTAGTTGTTTATTTTGATGATATTCTTGTTTTTAATCATGATTCATCTATTCACCTTGATCACTTATGACAAATATCTAATGTACCACAGAGGGAGTCACTATTTATTAAATTGAAAAAGTGCCCACTCATTGTCAATAATATTATGGTTTTTTTTTTAGTATATTGTGTCTACAGAAGGGATTAAGGTTTACCAAGAGAAACTCAAGACCATTGTGTAATGACCCACCCCACAAACCCTTTAAGAGGTTCGTTCTTTCCACAGCTTGATGACAATTTACTGGAGATTTATCCAAAATTTTAGTACAATCATGCAAATGTCACTGATTGCATGTGTAGAGGCAAGTTCAAATGGACTAAAGCAACGGACCAAAGCTTCAATACCATTAAAAATAAATAAATAAATAAATAAGATGACAAAGCCTTCAACTCTTCACTTCCGAACTTCAATGAAGTCTTTGAAGTGAAAATCGACGCTTCAAATGTTGGCATTGGTGTGGTGTTGAGTTGGAAAGGAAAGCCGATCACTTTCTTTAGCGAAAAGCTTAATGATGCATGAAAAAACTATTCCACATATGATCTCAAGTTCTGTGCAATGGTCCAAGCGCTACGACATTGGTGGCATTACCTAATTCATCGGGAATTCATTCTAACTTGGACCATGAGGTGTTAAAATATCTCTACTCCCAAATTTTTACTTAGGGTCTATGAAAGGGATACCGGTGTAGGAGGCACACATTCAGAATTTTCTAAGTATGAATTTTTCCCAAGCATTGTAAGAAGAAATTTGATATCAACAAAATTACTTCTCCCTCTCTACTCAACTATTCTTGTGAGTGTATTCTTGTCCATTTCTTTGCAATGCGGGTGTCGAAATCTCATTGACTCGATAACTGGATTAAACCACACAATTCCAGGGCAATCGCAACCAATGGCTTGGTGGACCACCATGAGGGCAGATTGCATCCCAACACTATGATCTGATACTCCTAACCACTTGATCACTGCAACAATCTCCTGTTGAATGTGGACCATTGCTCATTGCTTCCTCCACTTTTGCTTAACCATTCAATTTCAGGATGCTAATGCAGCATCTTGGATAATCCAATTTATCATGATTTTTTTAGCCATTGCTCCTTCACATGGCGGCCCATCAAATCAACCGTTCAAAAATCCCTAGAAGTGCATCAAGCACCGCCAATTCCCATATTGCCAACTTCAAATTAAATTTACTGATAAAAATATTCGTCACAATTTATGCTAACTCATGATTTGAAAATTCAAGAATTCCCAGTCTAGAATTTCCCATTAAGGAAACACTGATAACAACCAGCACCCCAAAAACAACATACCACTGCCTAAAATCCCCTTTCCAATCAATTTCTTTCTTACCAAATCTGATAAAGAAAACCCAACTCATTATTCATATCAACAACAATTTGAATTCGATCTAAGCAACCCAATCAAACAACAGGAGAAGAGAGAAAGAGAGACTAACGTTGACGAAGAAGGCCCGAAGAGCGGGTTCTCCTTGAGAGACTGGAAAGAGAATCTGCCGAGGAATCTGAGAATGCACGAGCCAGAAGAGTTCTTGGGGCAGTTGTTGATAAACATGGTGACGGCGAACACCACGACGTTGGCGAAGACAAAGGACGGCACCATCCATGGGAACCACCGGCGGAACGGCTCGAACGGCTGGAACCGCGGGGTCGCCACCGGTACGGAGACCGGCGGCCGGACGGACGCCGGTGGCGGGGCGGACGACATGGAATCGCTGGACAGGGGATGGATGGTGTTGTCGCTGCTGCCCCGACGCGGATGGACCTTGATCTCCATTTCGGAGGGTGATTCCCTCCCCATCGGAATAGATTCTTTTCTGAAATCTTTTGAGAAATCAGCAGAGATCGCAGGAGGAGAAGAAGACGAAAATGGGAAGGATGAGAGATATGTAGAGAGGAGAAGAGGAAAAAGACAGAAATCGGCGGAGATTTGGGAAGTTGAGAAAAAAGAGAGAAGGAAAAGCGTTTGGTGGGGAGTAGGGAAGAGGGGAAAGCAGAAATCGCAGAGGGGGAGAATTGAAATTATAACTTTGGAATAAATGTCATTACCTCCCCTTTATTTGTGATAATTGTAAAAACCTCCCTTTTTGTTTGCATAATTGGAAGTAGCTCCACATGGTTTAGAGATATATTGTGTATTCTTCCACATGGTGTTTTACTGCCTTTACTTTTGAGGAATTGATTGTTTCACGCTGTCTCGAGGGTAAGTAGCTGTAGAAACGTTGGCCTATAATAATGCATGTATGATAAACTTAAAAAATTAGGATGATCTAATCATCAAGTGTCCAAATATATAAATTTTGGGGATGGTCCACCTAGGGCTTCTTTGGTTTTTCAATTATAATGATATATGATTGTAAGTGAGTATATTACTCTTGTAACTATGTGATAATGTTACTTCTGTTTTACTGAACCGATGATTTCACTACATTGTTTGGTTCACGTGGAAATTAATATAAAATGGGTAATTTTATGACGTCTGTTGGGGAAAAAATATGCTAAGTCCGAAGACTCGGATATGGGGTAAACCAAATCTACCCTTAAATAAAGCCAGGAGGCAGAGCTGACCTAAGTTGACTCGGTTAACGAGTCAGTAATGTCGGAATAAGCCGACTAAGGCCAAATAAGTTATAAGCCACCCGACCGACGATGATAAACCGACTGAATAAGTTGGTTGTGTAGGCCACAAAGCAAGGAAAGATGACGGGTAAGTGCCGAGACTATTCCGCTCGTTAGAAGGTAAAAAACTTATTCTCTTAAGCTAGACGAGACTCTTATAGAGTCGGCAACGGCCGAGCCGAGCCAAGAAAAGATGGTGTGAATACAAATACCATCCCGAAAATCCTGAAGAATAGGTGTCCGATCCCGAGAATCTCGAGATCGGGTGAAATCTGCCTAAAGGATCAAATCTCTGAAGATAAGGGGAAAGAATCCTCATACGACAAGATTCTCCCAAACTTATAAATGATCACCTCCATCACGGTGAGAGGTACGCAACAGAAAAACCCTAAATCCTTTGCTATTATCTTGAAAACTGACTTAAGCATCGGAGATTCCTTGGCTCTAGCCAGGGTCCCCTTTGTATTGGTTATTGTGCAGGCGAGGGACGATCCGAGCTGAAGATTCATCCATAAAATTATACCAACAGTTTGGCGCCGTCTGTGGGAAACGTGCAAAAAGCCATTTCTCCACGCTTTATCTGAAAAGCTAAAAGACAAGCTCTAATGGTGACAACTAGACGGAATGAAACAAACGAAGATGCTGTCAGCATCACTCAAGGAGCCCCGCCGGCGGCATCGACTGCAGCTCCGCCCGTGGCATCTATCGTAACCACCAGTTGGCAGGGCCAAGGAAATGCGCAATTGGATCAAGAGGTTCAAGAGATGCGATCCGATATGAATGTCATGAAGCAGATATTGGAGCAACTGTATAATCAGCAGATGCAACAGCGTCACAAGACAGCACAAGTTTCCCCGCCAGCGTCTGGTGCTCATCCTACTGCCCCACGATCGCTCCATCAGTCGAGTCAACACCAAGATCCGGCTGAACCAGCACCAGCTCGCTCAGCAATGGCCGCGTTGCTCCTCTCAGATTTACGTCGTAAAATAGATCAAAGGAGGCGCAGTCGACTTAACGTGGAGGAAATGACAGAAAGTGCAGAACCATGGAGAGCTGATATCCAGGACTTCAAAAAGGAAGTACGGGAAGAAATGATGAGAGAGATGACGGACATGAAGCATGGTCGGAATACACATCCGACCTATTCCGAGGCAAAAGCTCTCCCTTTCGTGGACGAAATAATGTAGGCTCGGCTACTGGAAAGGTTCCATCTACCTCAGATTGCTCTGTTTACCGAAAAAACTGATTCGACCGAGGATATTGAATGCTTCAAAACTTATATGGAGCTACATGATGCCTCAGACGCTGTTATGTGCCAAGCCTTCTCCCTCACCTTGTCCGACGTGGTTCAACTTTGGTTCAAACAATTGAAACCAAGGTCTAGCAGTTCATTTGCAAAACTCAGCGATGCCTTCCTTACTAATTTCATTGGCAGGAAGAAGAAACTGAAGCCGCCCGCACATCTAAACAACATAGTCCAAAAGGAAGGAGAGCTGTTGAAGGATTACATCAAACGTTTCAATTTCGAATCTCTTCAGGTTCGAAAACACTCGGAAGAGATAGCACTTAACGCGCTCATGCAAGGAGTCAGAGATAAGCCCTTTCTAGCATCCTTAGATAAAAACCCGTCAGAGACTCTGGGCGAGTTTATGTCTCGCTCGGATAAATATGTGGATGTTGAAGAAACGCGACTCCTGCACGAGACAGTCAAGAACGCAAGTCGGCTAAGAAAGAAGCCGACTTAGCTGGAGGGAAGAAGTGAAAAGACGATCGGATGCGAGATGACAGTAGGTCGGGCAAACGACCCGATAAAAGGTTTTCTACATACACTCCCCTAAATAAATTTTAGGAGCAGGTGTTGATAAAAATCAAGAATGAGGGCTTCATTAATTGGCCCGCGAAGCTCCGAGGGATTTGAATCGACGGAGTAAGAACAAGTATTGCTATTATCATCGTGACCATGGTCACAACACAAGTGATTGTTATCACTTAAAAGATGAAATCGAGCGGCTCATCAAAGAGGGACGACTCAGAGAACATGTAGAAGGAGCCGGCACTGCGGAAGAACATACGAGTGAAAATCGACTCACAGAGGAGAACCGCACTATTATAGGTGGACATTAAGGTGGTGGAGATTCCAATAACGCTCGGAAGAATTATGCCAGGAGTGTTAATCATCCTGAGTCCGAGATTCTCCTACTATCTCGACCTTCAAAAGAAAAGAAAAGAGAGAAGTACTATATTTTATTCACTGAAGACGACGCCCGAGGCATTCATCACCCATATGATGATGCGTTGGTCATTGCCCTCACTATCGCTAACTGGAAAGTGTTCCGCGTACTGGTGGATACTGGGTTGTCTGCGGATGTATTGTTCACTCAGGCGTTCGACAAGATGGGCATTGGATAGTCGACTTTGCCCCCATTTCGAACCCCACTCATAAGATTCTCTGGCGGACAAGTACTTCTGGAAGGAATCGCATCATTACCACTCACCGCCGGGAATCCTCCGCACCAGACGACTGTAATGGTCGACTTTTTGATCGTCGACCAATCATCCGTTTATAATGCCATACTCAGCCAACCATCTCTAAGCCTCCTACAAGCCGTGGTATCCACATACCACCTCTCCCTGAAATTTTCGACCGAGTCGGGAGTGGGAGTTATAAAAGGAGATCAGCAAGATACTCGACGCTGCTATGCAACAGTAGTAAAAGTCCCGGTGAAAATATCGATGATCGAGTTGCTGGACCCTCGAGTTGGATCTCACGAATGGGGGCAACCGATGGAAGAGCTTGTTTCGGAACCATTGACCGAGACAGATGAATCAAAAGTAGTACAAATTGGCTTATCCCTGAAGTCGCCTCTCAGAGACAATCTGATTACTCTGCTCCGACGATATGCTGACGTATTCACGTGGAGCCATGAAGATATGCCTGAAATCGATCCGTTGGTCATAATGCACTGACTCAACATTGATTCGACATACCGGCCAATCCGACAAAAAAGACGTCCTCTTGGCCCTGAAGGGTATGCTATTATCGAAGAGGAAGTCGGTAAACTTCTCAAGGTTAAATTCATAGAAGAGATACTATCTGGAGTGGATAACTAACGTCGTGCTCGTGAAGAAAGCCAACGGGAAGTGGCGTCTCTGTATTGATTATACCGATCTGAATAAAGCCTGCCCCAAGGACAGTTTTCCTCTTCCTCGGATCGATCAGTTGGTAGATAGTACTGCAGGACACGAATTACTTAGCTTTATGGATGCCTACTCTGGTTATAATTAAATTGCAATGCATCAATTCGATAAATTGAAAACTACCTTTGTCACTGACAAAGGTCTTTATTGTTACCGAGTAATGTCATTTGGTTTGAAAAATGCTGGAGCGACGTATCAAAGGTTGGTACACAAAATGTTCGCCCGACAGATCGGTCGAACCATAGAAGTGTATATAGATGACATGCTCATCAAAAGTATACACGCAGCCGATCATATAGCAGACTTAGAAGAGATGTTCTTGACCTTGCACAAATACAAAATGAAGTTAAATCCGAACAAGTGTGCTTTCAGTGTAAGCTCGGGAAATTTTCTCAGGTTCCTTGTTAGTCAGCAAGGAATTGAAGCGAATCCCAAGAAAATTAAGGCCCTACTCGACATGGAGTCTCCCAAGACGATTAAAGACATACAAAGGCTGACTGGGCGAGTAACCGCACTTAATCGTTTCCTGTCCCTAGCCACCGATAAATGTCTCCCCTTCTTCAAACAGTTGAAGGGGCGACAATCGATGGAATGGATGGAAGAGTGTGAAGCAGCGTTCCAGCAGTTAAAATCTTATCTCGGGTCTCCACCCCTGTTATCCAAGCCCGAGACGGGAGAAGCTTTATTATTATATCTGGTTGTATCCGATACACCGATTAGCTCGGCCCTCATATGAGAATGTGACGGAAAATAATTACCAGTCTATTATATCAGCAAGGCATTGCTACCGGTAGAGACGAGATATCCAGCCCTTGAGAAGATAGCCTTGGTCCTGGTAGCATCCTCACGATGACTTCGGCCATACTTTCAAGCTCACACCATCATCGTTATGATCGACCTACCGTTGCATCAGATCCTTCAGAAACCAGAAGCTTCTGGCTGACTTACTAAGTGGGCTATCGAATTGAGCGAGTTCGATATACAGTACAGGCCGCGAACAACCATTAAAGGATAAGTCGTGGTCGACTTCATTGTCGAAGTAACTCCGCAGATCAACACAATGTCCGAGTCTGACGGAATCACCGGGGCATTGGCGTCCTCTACACTCTGCCCATCAACCAGCCCTGCTCCCTGGAACTTATTCATCGACGGCTCCTCCAACTCTAAGGCATGTGGGGTTGGGGTAGTATTAGAGACTCCCAATCAAACATATATGCAATATGCCTTACGACTTGGATTCCAAGCGTCAAATAACACGACAGAATACGAAGCCTTACTACTCGGCCTTCAACTCGCCGCGAGTTTAGGTGTAACTCATCTTAACATCTTCAGTGATTCGCAGTTAGTCGTTAACCAGGTTACATGTGTTTATCAGACTCGAAAATAATAACTGAAGGCATACATGGAGAAGGCCAAAGAGTTAATCAGTGGATTTTGATAATGCGAAGTAATTCAGATCCCCAGGGCTGAGAATGTCAAAGCTGACTTGTTAGCAAAACTCGCCTCAGCTGATGAAGATGACATACCTAGGTCGGTTCTAATCAAATACGTGGCTAAGCCGAGTATAAATGAACCGATCGACTCGACCGTACATGCCATTGAGTCGGAACCTTCCTGGTTCAACCCTATCGTCCATTATCTCAATGAGGAGAAGCTACCTGAAGATCACACCAAGGCTTCGCGGCAAAGATTCGAGCGTCGCGTTACACTATCTTGAATGGGGTACTCTACAAGAAAGGATTCTATGCTCCCTTTACTACAATGCTTGAATTCCCATAAAGCTGATTATGTATTACGGGAGATACACGGAGGAATATGCGGAAATCATTCAGGAGGACGCTCGTTCGCCCACAAAGTCCTGCGGCAGAGATACTACTGGCCGACCATGCAGCATGACGCTAAAAAGTTCGTCCAAGGGTGCGACAAGTGTCAGCAATTCGTAGTTGTCCCGAGGCAGCCCCCATGGGAATTGACCTCGATAACTGGACCTTGGCCCTTTGCCCAGTGGGAGATCGACATCATCGGGTCATTTCCTTTGGGAAAGGGCCAGACCAAGTTTGTCATGATTGCGATGGACTATTTCACGAAATGGGCTGAAGCCGAGCCATTGGCAACGATAACTGAACAAAAGGTTATAAGTTTTGTTTGGAAGAACATTGTATGTCGGTTCGGGATACCGTGGACTATAATCACTGACAATGGAAGACAGTTCGACAATTGACAGTTCCGCGAGATGTACAATAATCTCAGAATCCGCAATGTGTACGCTTCGCCTCATCACCCTCAGACAAATGGACAAATCGAGGCCATTAATAAGATCATCCAACAACATCTCTGAATGAAGCTCAATGAAGCCAAAGGAGCATGGGCCGAAGAACTCCCGAACATATTGTGGGCTTACCGAACCATGGCTCGGACTGCCATGAGAGAAACTCCTTTCTCTCTCTATTATGGATCGGAGGCTGTTGCCCCAGTCGAGATCGGGATGCGTTCGACCCGATTTAATTCATTCAGTGAATGAGAGAATGAAGAACTGCTATCGCTCAGCCTTGACTTAGTGGAAGAGAAAAGAGAAGAAGTTCAGCTACGAATGATGGCTCGACAGAGACAAGTAGCTCGGTTCTATAACATCCGAGTCAAGGTCAGACGATTCCGTGCCGGGGATATGGTCCTCTGAAAAATGTTTCTAAATACAAAAGAAGTTGGTGCAGGCACACTAGGACCCAATTAGGAGGGACCCTATGTTGTCTCGAGTATCATCCGACCTGAAGCGTATCGGTTGGAAAATCTA
Source organism: Magnolia kwangsiensis (assembly GCA_037074715.1). Classification (NCBI taxonomy): domain Eukaryota; kingdom Viridiplantae; phylum Streptophyta; class Magnoliopsida; order Magnoliales; family Magnoliaceae; genus Magnolia; species Magnolia kwangsiensis. Next base: position 118,004,511 of record CM073578.1, read on the forward strand.
AATGGGCAATTATTGCCTCATCCCTGGAACCCCGAGCATCTCAAAATCTATTACCCAAGAGAGTGAAAAAGAAATGTAAATGGAGTTGATTCAATAAGATTGAGAATTTTCATTCATCACTTCGAAGTGATTTACATCGGGTTACATTAGACTCTACTTTGATTACATTGATGAAGCACATACTTAGTTCCGACAAAAGGAGTAGACTCTCTCGGTTACAGATGCTCTTGAATCGGCCCTGGATAAAAGTCAACTTGAGGAGCTGATGATGGTACCAAAAGAAGCTCAGCCTCGGCCGACACTGTGCTGGTGTGAGTGCCAAAAATGAAGCACGACCACCATCCCTCGGTCAGGCGTACTCTCCAAGCAGTCCCAGATTGGACTACTCCCTAAGCAGTCCTAGAGGGATCGACCTCGCGGCCAGCAGCAGAAGCAGCGGGAGCCTCTTCATCGGCAGTGGCATCAGCACGACTATCCCGGGTAGCCTCGGCCTCCGGATTGTCGGCCTCAAATGCAGAGAGATCAAGGTCGGAAAAGGCAGCCCTCATTTCCAGAATGCAAGCCTTGTAACCACCTTGATAAAGGCGATCTCTCTCCTTTTCGAACTCTGAAGATTCGAGAAAGGCATCTACGGCCCGGTCCTGAGCCTCTTTGGCTCGACTGGCCTCCTCTCGAGCTTGTTGGATGAGCGTTGCGGCGTCGGCTTTGGCCCGAGTTAGATTGTTCTCGCAAGCGCCATGGACATGACAAAGATGCCGATTTTCTTCCTCGGCCTTTACCAGAAGCGATGCTAAACGGGTACTCTCAGCCTTAGCACCTTCAAGAGCGGCCTTCCATCCTCGACAGCCTTCCTGACAAGAGACAAGTCACCAGTCATAATGCCGATCTGACCTTCGGTGATCTCTCGGCGTCCCTCTGCCTCGACCGCAAGTTTCTTAGCCATCTCTGCCTCAGCAGCAAGCTTCTGAGCCGCAAACAACTCCGAGCAAGCTTTGACCAAGCAGGGGGCCAACTGCAAACAGGAAACAATGTGTTGTAACAGGAGCCCAAAATCAGAAATTACAGAGCAATAAAAAGAAATGATATTACCTCGAAAAGTAACCTCGCCATATGACCGAAGGTCTGCAATGTGGGAGCATTGTAGAAACTGGCGAAGTCTTTCTCGCTTCCGTGAGTAATGGCCTAAGGAATCATCCCTGATATAATCTTATGAAAGGGTGATGGTTCCTGTTGAGTCATCTCCCCTCTTGCCGGCTGAGTCATCTCCCCTCTTGAAGATTCTCCACTCGGCCACTCTCTCTGTCTCGGAACCTCCTCTGCAACGACTCTCAGCTCAGAAGACAACTGGGACACAGGAGGCACTGTATCCTCCTCTTTTGCCCTCTTATCAGGGTCGGAGAGCATAATCACGGACGGAGCAGACGGACCAGAGGCAGACGAGGCAACTAACACCTTTGCCTTTGGAGCTGTCTTCTGTTGTTTCGAAGGTCGAGTCTCCGATAAAAGGGTCGACCTTGGCGGAGCCTTCACCTTAGAGATCGGCTTAAGGGAAGGACGAGACTCAGCCATGTCTGCAGAGGCCGACTTAAGAAAGGGTTGAGCCTCGGGAAGATCTGAAAAGAAGAACAAGGCGAGTCAGATAAAGTGCCAAAAGAACATGGCAACGTAGTAAGAGTTACTTGATACAGATGAGTCTAAGCCAGCAAGGTGAAGATGCTCTGGTTGTAGCAGCAACTTCCAAGACTGATCTTCTGCACTTAGCTTTTTCAGATCCTTGATCCGAGCTAAATCGCCTGATCCGAGCTTCCCCCTTTTCTTTGCGATATCTACAGGGCATCATAAGATCAGGTTTGAAGCATTATAATGTAAAAATACCAAAGGTTTAAAGTTGAGTCACCTACTTTGCGAAACGATCGAGAGACTCGAGATTTGAAGGGTCAAGGATCAACCGTCTCCCAATGTCCACACACCCAGAACCATCTTTACTTCCAGTGTTTGCTGGAAGTTGGTGGCTCGGTTATAAGAGAGTCACCCTTACCTTGCCATGCGCTCAGAAAGTAAAAGCCAAAAAAATTTGGATTCAATCTTACTTGATACAAATAGAGGAATTCATCGACTGTCAGTGGGGGATGCTCGAACTCAGCCCATAATACTGTGCACCCGAACAAATTCCTCCACCCGTTCGGGACTATCTGACCAAGAGCAAGTTTGACACGAGACAAAAAATTCCGGGACAATGGGCTGGAGAGGCAGACGCAGGCCACATTGCATTGAAACCTGAAAAATTACAACCATCCCAGTAGGGGGATGATCGGACAACTCGTCCGGACGAGGAAGTCGAGTTATAATCGAGTCTGGTATATGGTACCCGGCTCGGATTCGATTCAGATCAGACTCAGTTAAAATTGATGCAACGGGACCTCTAAGATCATCCTCAGCCCCCTCTCCCTCAGAAGATGACTTAGAAGCCTCTGCTGACCGAGTCACGGGGGCCGACACAGCGGCTCGCTCAACGATCCTCATTTCCTCTTCTCCCTCTTCCTCCTCCAGTAAATCTATCGTGGGATTGGGTCTCCCTGGACGGGTTACCAAAGATGACCCTCCACTAGAAGAACCAACCAGAGCAGGATGCTCTGCTGGTGATTCAGTGGCCCTCCTGACAAATTGAAAAGCAGCATCTGCATCAACAGCGACCTCCACCAGCAAAAAGGGTGGCTCCACAACATTTCAAAAATGTTACGATTCACCCTCATCACCGGAAGTTCCCTCCCGGGGGCTCTGAGAGCCATGCATAGCCATTAATGTTGATAGAGAGGGAGGGAAAAAACTTAACGGAGAAGGCAACAATGGATGCGAAAGAAGATGACAGAGAAGAAAATGGCTCGAATGAAGACCTGGCGATAGACCGCGGAGGAAGAGGTGAAGAAGAAAAGGGAAAAATGAAAAAAAAGAGCAGAGGAGCAAGAAAGCAAGTGATGAAAATGAAATTCGCATGCTTCTCCCACCCTCTTTTATAGCCTTACCACGTGGCAAGAGCATTTAATGGGTAGACAAAACGGCACCGGCCTCGACTCCCCCGCTCAACACCTGTCGCGCGCCGACTGACGACTGTAACGCTTGCGCCACGCATCCGACGTCTATTCGTGGGAATAACGACTTAGAGGTTAATCGCTCGTGCGACCTCGAGATAGGAACCGTCGCAAGCTAAGTATGACCCAAGGAGCATTAATTGTCTCATCATAACCTCAACTTCGGTCCCAAACTGACCTAGAAACTCATTACTCCTTAGTGCTGCAAGCGACATAAGGAGTAAGGGGGCTTACTGTTGGGAAAAAAATATGCTAAGTCCGAAGACTCGGATATGGGGTGAACCAAATCTACCCTTAAACAAAGCCAGGAGGCAGAGCTGACCTAAGTTGACTCGGTTAACGAGTCAGCAACGTCAGAATAAGCGACTAAGGCCAAATAAGTTATAAGCCACCCGACCGACGATGATAAACTGACTGAATAAGTTGGTTGCGTCAGCCATGAACAAGGAAGGATGACAGGTAAGTGCCGAGACTATTTCGTGTAAGACTCGTATTTTAGTCTGTACCGTTCCATAGACTTTCGCGGTCTTACCGGTCGAATTCAGGCAACCTTCGACTCTTAACCGACATTTATGCCCGACCGTGATTCATATGCTGTCAACCCGTATCGACTCAACCCAAAACCATTACCATAGCGACCGCGCCATCGCTGCGGTTCCGATGTCGCGGCTTGTGCGCCGAGGTGATACCCTGGTCAGAAGATGTGGGCCAGCGTTCGGTGCGAGGAAAACGCCGCGCGTTGCGAAACCCAAGAGCATCTCTATGAGGTGTCACATCAATCCCATCAATCAATCAAATCCTATCACATCTCATGTCAAGTACACATCACCTTTAACCCATACCCAAGCAACCACAAAAGTCAAAAAAGTCTTACAAGCCCATGCCTTTCTTACACAAAAGGCCACCAAAGTCAACAAAGCCTTACACACCCATCTCTCTCCCATCCATCACCCCATCACCTCACATCTCCTTACAACTCTCTCTCTTTCTCATTTCTCATCTCATTTTCTCAAGCAACCAAAATCCCATACGTATGAGCTCTCGAAGCCTCTCCCTCTCTTTCAAAACTTCAAGTGTGGCCCACCTCTCCAGCCCAAGATCTCTCATCCTAGCCATCCATTCTTCATCTCCTCCATTGAAATCAAAGCTAAGGTGCTAGGGAACCCAAGGGAGCAAGAAGATCGAACGGTGGGTGCTTGATAAGAGTAATTTTTCATGTTTTTAAAATGGACCAAGTGAGGCCAACCTTGATTATCAAAATGGTTCCATGATGGGGCCATTCTCCATGGACCCCATCATGATGTTTAACTTCTAGTTTGAAAAAGGGTCATCTAGACCTTAAATCTTGGTGGAGAAGGGATCTCCACCGTTGATTTTGATCGGTGGGTCCTCATGCAATGGGACCCACTTGATGTACATTGTAGATCTTGCAACGGAGGGCCCATAGTGTTGGGGTCCCTCCATCATCACGTGTCTCTCTTTCTCTCTCTCTCTCTCTTTCATATATATTTTTTTGTATGATAATGAGGTTATGTGGCCCACTTTGATAGACCCCACCATGATGTAAGTATTTTGATCAAGTCGTCTACAAGTGGGGCCCACATGATATATGTTGTACCCACACCATCCATCATTTGGTGGCCCACTCGAGCTGGGCCCACCTCAATGCATGTCAAACCGTCCAACGTCCAGGGACGCTGGACGTCAGTGAGAAAACCAAAAATATTAGCTTATTTCTAAGCTTGAGGGATGGCTCGCTCATATACGCCCCACCTTGATGTATGTATGAAATCCACGCCGTCCATCCTTTTCCCCATACCATTTTAGGCGTTGAGCAAAAAAATGGGGCCAATCCGACGTTCTGGAGGGCCATACCTTTGAAAATGGTGATTTCCATCGTTCATAGTCACTTTAAATTTTTCACGCACCGAAAGATGTCCAATATTGGGCTTGATGGGTCTGTCTTGGGCCATGGAATGCAATGAAGGGCTTGGATTCATCTGATGCGGACCCTACACAGGAAAAACCTCAGTAAAACCCCATTTAAAAAAAAATAAAAATAAAAATATACACAGCAGTGTTGCTGCTGCCGTGTCAGAGGCACAGGCGCGCTGCCTGCTGTCGGCGTGCGAATGGGCAGCAGCCCACGGCCCCAGCCGTGGGCCCCACCTTGATGTTTATTCGCCATCCAACCTGTTGATTTAGTGGGTCCCCTCCTCAGGTGGGACCCCCTCCAAAAATGAGATGCATCCAATGCTCAGGTGGCCCACACCATTAGAAACAGTGGGATGGATGTCTCCCCTTGAAACCTCTTTGGGGTTCACAGAAGTTTTGGATCAAAGATGATATTTGTTTTTCCTCTTCATCCAGGTCTGTACGACCTTCTCAACAGATTGGATGGAAAGCAAACATTATGGTGGGCCCCACATGGGACCCACAGTGACATATGTATGTCCACGGCTGTGGACGGTGGCAGCCACCGTGATGTATGTGTTTTAAGTCTGTCCAGTAGCTGGATGGCCAGTAGGGCCCCACTCTTGGTGTTTGTGGTGGGCCGCGTGTGTGGACCCCACCATGATGCATGTGTTGCATCCAAACTGTCCATCCACTTTGCAAACTCATTTGTGGGTTTAGGACAAAAATGAGTCAGGTCTAAGGTTTAGGTGGAGCCCACCATGATATGTGTTTCATTCATGTCATCCATCACGAGGTGGAGCCCACCATGATGTATGTATACCTTTGCCATTCATTTGAGGTGGCCCATATTGATGTATTTGTGGCCGTTGTTGAGGCCCACCTTGGCGATTTTAGGGCCCGATTAGTGTGGCCCATTTAATATATGTAAGGCCATGTGATTAGGCCCATCCTGATGCAATAGTAGCCCGTTGTTGAGGCCCACTTGATGTATTTTATAGCTTATCTGTGAGGCTCACCTTGATGTATTGTGGCCTGCTGTTGAGGCCCACCTTGATATAAATGTCTATTGAGTCCCACTTTGATGTATATGTAAGGCCCATGGGTTGAGGCCCATTTGATGTATTGGGGCCCATGGGTTGAGGCCCATTTAATGTACAATATGGGGCCCAATTGGTATGGCCCATTTGTTACCTATAAGACCCAAGAGATTAGGCCCACTTAATGCATCCTAAGGCCCATGGGTTATGACCCATTGCAATGCACATAAGGCCCATTGGTGTGGCCCATTGATGTGACCCATTTGATGAATAAAAGGCCCATATGATATAGCCCATTTGATGTATTTAAGGCCCAATGGAATGTACCTAAGGTCCATTGCAATGTGTGAGCCTAACACGGATTATGTAACGATGTTTACGACGATCGTGCCTGGGGAGCAATGTTGGTTTGACGTCCACATTGCGAGTATAATATTGGTTAAATGTCCGCATTATGACTCTCCCTAGGGCCCATTAATAGGCCGTAATTGTTGTGTGTAGGCCGTCTAGGCCCATCTGCATTGTAAGGATAATTCATTACTTTGTAACATGCTTAGTATCATTCCGTTACTTATGCCCATACGCATCATATGTATGCTTGATATGAGGAATGTTTAATCATCATATAAGCCGTTGGGCCGAGACATTTACGGGACTTCATATGAGATGGAGCGTCCCACATGAGCGCATGATGCGCACGAGATTTGCTTCATGATTGGATAGTATGATTCATGCATTACGCATTGTGTGATATGGTTACTGTATGCCCTGGTGACATCGGGGCCATAGCCGCCATAGACGCATCGTGGTTGGCAGGATTGAATGATGAAAATTTTATTCTACATGGGGTGCTATAGATATCCCTGGGTGAAAGTTCCTAAACCCTTATGGTACCAAGATGTTGCTCCAACATCCAGATTGAGTGGGTAGATGAGCGTTGAGTGTCGATTATCAGATGGCTGCGCTCTCCATTGTGTCGTGGTCGGTTGGAAGGGGGTGCGGCCTTACCCACTAGAGAGTAGGGGGCAAAGCTAGGCTGAGTTTGACTAGCTCGAGGAATGGGTCCGCTATCGATGAGTCGAGCCCGATATTGGCAGACGGATAGTGAGGTCTCTTTCACTTATCTTATTGCGTGCGATGAGGCGACGATCTGGTTTAGATTGTACTAGACCCCGGTGATATCCCATATTTGAGCTGTATTGACATGTGGACTTAGATGAGGATTGTATGCTTGAATTGCATCTTGCATCGCATATCCTTGGTACGGCTTATGATATTTATGGATCTATCTGCATATTCCGCATTACTCTGATATTGCATGATCATATTACTATCTTGCACACACACTTTTACCACCCTCTAAGCTTTCTATAAGCTTATGCACGACCGTTGCGTGTAGGTGACATTGGGGCGCAGCAGCGTTGAGACAGAAGCACTTTTGTAAGACCCGTATCCTAGGCCGTATTGTTCGGTAGACTTCCACGATTTTTTCGGTCGAATTTCAGCAACCTCGACCCTTAACCAGCATTTGCGCGCGACCCTGATTCACATATCGTTAACCCAAGTCGACTCAACCAGAGACTTGTACCCCAGCGACCGTGTCGACGCCGCGGTTCTGATGCCGCATCTCGCGGGCCGAGGCAATACCCAGGTCAAGAGATGTGGGCCCGCGTTCAGTTTGAGAAAATGTCGCGCGTTACAAATATCAAGGAAATCTCTACGAAACATTCCATCAATCCTATCAATCAAAGTACACATCATAATTAATGCCAAGTACAACCACCCCTCCCCATAAGTCAACATTTTCTTATAACAAAGTACATGCTTACATCACTCACCATTACATCTCTCTCATCACTCTCTCTCTCTCTCATTTCTCTCTCATTTTTTTAAGCAACTCCCATGGAGCAATCGTCCATGGCTTCCATGGAGAAATTTGGTGTGGCCCACCTTCCTATCACTCAATCCCAACCTCAAAAATCGATCTTAACCGTTAAATCTCATTCCCTTGAAGCTCTACAACATGTTGGCGGAAGAATGAAGAAGAAAATCCTAAGGTGGGTGCTTCTCTCTCTTTATCTCTTTCTCATTTTATGTGATGTGTGGCCCACTCGGATGGATCCCACCTTGATGTACGTCTTATCCCTACCTTATAATGGTGGAAAAACATAAGTATCATATTGATACAAATCACGTGGGCCAAATTATATGGGACCCACCTTAATGAGATGTGGGCCAAGTCCGTATGGGACCCACCCAGATGCCTCTGTTTATTCATGCCGTCCAGCGTCCTTGGACGCTGAACATGGTGGTTAACATGGAGTGCGTGTATTGATATGGGCGGGTTCCAACAGTAAAAAAAAAAAAGAAAAAAAAAAGAAGGAAAATCTGTTTTAAATGTTTGGGGTGGGCCGCTCATGCTGGCCCCAACTTGATGTATGTAGATAATCCACGCCGTCCATTCCATTGCTCAACTAATTTTAGGCGTTGAGCCGAAAAATGAGTCCAATATGATAATCGAGCGGACCATACCATAAGAAATATTGGTATTACCATTAAAACTTACATTAATTCCCTTATTCGTCAAAAATATATCCCATATTGGTCTCATTTTGTCGGTCAGGGGCTATAAAATCATATGGCAGGGTTGGATTCTCCTGATGCGGGCCCCACCTATGAAAAACCACAGGATTTCTTTTTTTTAAAAAAAATAAAATTAAGGTGTAAGGGGTAGCAGACGCTGCCCCCCTGACAACTGCAGCAGACGCTGCAGCGTCTTCAGACGGGCGGTCGACCAGCGTCCCACAGCTGCTGCCGTGGGCCCCACCATGATGTTCATTCGTCATCCAACCGGTTCATTAGGTGGGCCCCTGCGTGAAGTGAGCCCACTTCGAAAATCAGCCTGATCTAAGGTTCAGGTGGCCCGCAACATAGGGAACAGTGGGATTAAACCTCTACCATTTAAACCCAAATTTGGGCCCACAGAAGTTTTGAATCAAGATAAAATTTGTGTTTTACCTTCACACGGGTCCGTGTGAACTTGTCATCGGGTTGGATGGCATTTAAACATTACAGTGGGCCCCACATGGGAACCCACATTGACACATGTATTTCACTCCCACCGTCCAGGCGGACGGTGGAGCCCACCCAGACGTATGTGTTTTATTAACGTCGTCCAGCAGCTGGACGATGGCCAGTGGATCCCACCGTGATTTCGTATTTGATCCGCACCGTCCATTGATTGGACGGTGGGACCCACCGTGATGTACGTGTTCTATCCAGTCCATCCAGCCACTAATCAGGTGGCCACACAGAGGGAAACAGTGTTGATTAAACATCCACCGTTGGAACCCTTTTGGGTTGACAGAAGTTTTAGATCAATATGATATTTGTTTTTACTCTCCATCCGGGTCTGTGTGACCTCGTCAAACAGGTTGGATGATATAAACATTCGGGTGGCCCCACGTGGGACCCACTTGCTTGGAAACGGGTTAGGTAGTGTACCACACACAGCTATACAGCTGTTGTACCATAGACAACAAATTCTATGGGTCCCACACCAGCCTTCCAACTGGTGTATTGACGTCGGCAAGTTTGGTGGGACCCACCTTGAGGTAAGTGTTTTATATCCACTCCGTCAGTCCAGCTGAGGTGTGGACGTCCCACCATGATGCATGTGAAGTATATCCAGACCGTCCATTCATTCTATTTGGGCAATCCCACCGTGATACACGTTTCCATTCAATGCAGACCCTTACACTCTCACACGCACACGTTTATATATAAATTGTATATATGTAATGTATATAATATATAATATATCAATAATATCATATTGGTGGACCACACGTGTGGACCCACCACCACATATGCATCAGATCTGCACCGTCCAGACCATACTACTCTATGGACGGTGGCTTTCTTTATGTCATGTTATATTATAATATAATGTAATATGTTATGTTATATTATATGATAATGTATTATATTATATTATATACGTTAAGGTGGGCCACTATGTGGACTGTACCATGATGCATGTTGCATCTGCACTGTCCATTTGTTGGACGGTGCAGTAACCATGCTATCCAAGCCGTCCATTAGATTGGACGTGGGCCCACCATGCCACATGTGTTTTATCCAAACCGTCTATACATTTGGTGAGCTCATCCTTGGGCTTAAGACTAAAAATAAAAATAAATAATAATAATAATAATAAAATAAGGCCGATCTAATATTAAGTGGACCACCCTACATAAAACAGTGGTGTTGTACGCCCACCCTTAAAACCCCTTTGGGTTACAAAAGTTTTAATTCAGTATAATATTTGTTTTCCTTTCCTGTTTAGGTCCTTGTGACCTCATGAACAGTGTGGATGGAAAATAAATACTATGGTGGGCCCACTAGAAATTTAACTATGAAAATCAGTATCACCATTGTTATTTGTGGTTTGGTCCAGATGATCTTTTGATACGATTCATTGTTGGATAATGTTTAGATGGTGTTAGTTTATGTGGACAATGGTTGAACGGTGTTGAGTTATGTGGACAATGGTTGGATGGTGCCGATTTACATAGGAAACATTTGGATGGTGTTGATCATCATTAGTCGGCCATGTGCCTCATGGAATGAGTGTACATGATACACATGTACACCTGCAACTATTAAAATGATTTCTGACGTGGTTCAAGCCCATTTGGGGCCCATTGGTGCGGCCCATCCGTGGGGCCCCTCATGATGTATTTTTGGCCCATATACGGGGCCCATCTGTTTGTATTTTTGGACCATATGTTAGGGCCCACCTGTTTTGTATTTAAGGCCCACGTGATGTAGCTTGGGGACCATATGTAGGGTCCACCCGTTATGCATTTTTGGCCCATGTTTGAGTTCAATACGATGTATACTCGGCCCATATATTGAGGCCCGATGTAATGTGTATTTAAGGCCCACTTGTAATGTATATTCGAGGCCCAACTCGATGTGATGAGGCCCGTGTGCAGGGTCCACTTGTTGTGAATTTATGGCCCTTTTGGCGTGGCCCATTGAGTTATATTCGAGGCCCACCCATTGTGTATTCAAGGCTTGATATGATGTATTGTGGCCCATTCGAATCAGCCCACTTAACTCGTCCCATTTGATCCGGCCCATTGATTCGGCCCATCTAACTTGGCCCATTCGAATCGGTCCATGTGACTCGACCCATTTGATCTGGTCTATTGATTCGACCTGATAGTATATATTTGGCGCATGAGTGAGGCCTAATTTGATGCGTATATGCCCCATAGACGAGACCCATGACGATGTATATTAGGCTTTTATGTGAGGCCATGGGCCCACTATACGTTTAACTCTATGTGGGCCACTCCTTGGGAGCAATGTTGGTTAAATGGCCACATGGGCAATGATGGTTTAATGTCCACATTGTGACCTTCCGTTAGGCCTTGTTCATCCAAGTGTTGAGGGCTATACCGATCGTTGTGGTCGATTGCCAATTTCAATGATCGAGGCCGATTACCGACTCTGATGGCCGATTGCCGTTTATCGATCGAGGCCGATTACCGATTCTGATTTGTCGTGGCCGATTGTCGATTATTGATCGAGGCTAATTACCAAATTTGATTTGTCATAGTCGATTGCTGATTTCTGATTATTGAGGCCAATTATCGTGGTCGATTATCGATTCCAATTGTCGTGGCCGATTGCCGATTGCCGATTGTTGAGGCCCATTGTAACACGTATTAAGCTCATGATGCATGACCCATCTGATGTATTGAAGATCCATGTGTAGGGCCCACATGTCATGTATGTGAGACCCATGGACAAGGCCCATTGCGATGTATTCATGGCCCATGGGTAAGGCTTATTATGAGGTATTCATGGCCTATGGACAAGGCCCATTGTGATATGTATTGGCCCATGAGCAGGGTCCACCTGTTATGTATATGTGGCCTTTGAGTAAGGCCCATTAAGTTGTATATTAGGCCTTTGTGTGAAGCTGTGGGCCACTATATGTTTGGCTCTATGTGACCATTTCTTGGAGGCAATGTTGGTTAAATGTCCACATTATCGAGGGCGATTGTCGATGCCAATTGTCGGGGCCAATTATTGGTACCGATTATGAGCATGACTGCATAACATCATGATACATACCCATACGCATCATCTACATGTCTGTTATGAGATATGATTGACCATTGCATATGTCATAGTGCCGACTGTTATGAGATTCCATGATAGGTGGAGATTGTCTCACATGAGCGCACGGTATGCGTAGGATTGATGCATGACTGGATTGTATAACTCATGCATCTTGCATTGTGTGCTGTGATTACTGTATGCCCTAGCGACATCAAGGTCGTAGCCTCCACAGGCATATCATGGATGGCCTGATGGGACACCGAAATCTGTTCTACATGGGGTGCTATAGATATCCCTGGGTGAAAGTCCCTAAACCCTCTTGGTTTCAGAGGTTGCTCCAACGTCTAGACCGAGTGGGTAGATGAGCGCCGAGTGCCGATTACCAGATGGCTGCGCTCTTCACTGTATCGTGGTCGGTTGGAAGGGGGTGCGGCCTTACCTGTCCGAGAGGAGGGGGCAATGCTAGACTGAGTCTGACCAGCTCGAGGAATGGGTCCGCTATTGACGAGCTGGGCCCGATATTGGCAGGTGGATAGTGAGGTCTCTTCCACTCACCTTATTGCGTGCGATGGGGTAAAAATCTGGTATGGAGTGTAATAGACCCCGGTGATTTTCCAGAGAGGAACCGTACTGATATGTGGACTTATCGAGTAGGAGTTGCATGCTTATTCATTCATTCATTCATTAACTACTCGGGCTGGTGGTGCACAACTAATTATTATGTACCTTTGTTATGGCAAGAATTTTGGTTGGGCATGCGACCAACCTGAGATCAGAAATTTACCACGTTGAGTCTGACTATCTAAATTTAGCTATGAGACTGGTTTGGATAGAAATCCATTGTGGCGGACCCCGTAGCCTGCGATACTACGTATTATCATCCCTACTTCACACTCCAAGCATGATCATTTCATTCACATTGTATATTGCATTGCATCCTCGACATCTGATATTTAGCTCTTTATGATTCTTTATTGCATAAATGTTCTATATTGCGTATCCTGATATTTATTGACTTATGGACTTGTCAGTATTTATGCTTATTCCGATGATGTACGAATTATGAATTACCAGTATTTTTGGTATTGTATGATTATGACATTGTATTGAATACTTGGCACTTACCTTGTGCACACACTTACACCACCCTCTAAGCTTTCTATAAGCTTATGCACGATAGATGCGTGCAGGTGATGTTAGGTTGCAGCAGTGTTGAGCTTGGAGCGTGCAGTGGTCTTTTGGAGCTTGATTTCCTATTTATGTATTTCCCTTTTAATGTTGTACTCAAATGATTATATTAGTGGATATGTGATGATAATGTTGCCTTTGTGAATTGGGTAATCTTGTGGTTATGCTTATTAAAAGATAAAATGTACGTTGAAAAATCCTCCTTGTAGGATCCTAGAATCGGAACCTGACGCATGTTGCACTAGGAGCCGAGAATGGGGTACTACGGAGGCTGTCAGCACCGGATTTGGGATTCCTGTGAATCTGATTTTCGAATTTGGGACATGAAAACTTTGCAGATCATTTGGAGTTTTTATTCTTTACCATTGTATTTTCGTTTATGCTCATTGTACTTGTATAGTTTTTGATTATAGTGGAAATGTAATGGAGTTCTTAGTTATTGTTTGTGGGTTATGCTTATTACGAATCAAACTGACGTTGAAAATCCTCCTCGTAGCATCCCAGGATCGGAACCTGGCGAATGGGCGCTAGGAGCCGAGAATGGGTTCTACGGAGGCTGTCGGCCCCGGATTCGGCGATCGAAAATTTTGTGAGCCCGATTTCTGAGTTTGTGCCGTGATAGAAGTTGGTATCAGAGCATAACTTGGGAATAACCAAGAACAACATTACATATCTGCTATGAGTGTAGAATGACTAAGTCTCGAAGTTCGGATAGCTTCGTGATCTTCCGTTACAGACCCTTAACGTGCGTGCCTTCGAGAGCTTTCAAGTTGATAAGCGCCTTCACTCTTTCTTGTAGGACATGCCGCTCAGGAGAGTTACCCGATCGACTCCTGCACCACCACCTGAGGATCTCGCTCCACCACCTGCGACTCCCGCATTACCACCTAAGATGCCCGTTCCGCTACCAGAGATTTCTACTGCCCATCCTAAGTATGCTGCTCCTCCACCAGAGACCAGTGCGGACCTGACTGTATCCGTGAGTGCCTCCCAATTGCAGCAGATGTTACAGGTTGTGACGGCTGCACTACAGGGACAGGGCAGGTAGCCAGTCGTTTCACCGGCCCAAGCAGAGCAGGAGAGCGCGAGCGGAGCGCGCGAGCGCCCTCCTTCGAGAGTTTCGACGGCTCGATCCCCCGCGTTTCCAGGGTGAGCCAGACCCGACCGTAGCTGAGAGATGGCGCGCTGATATGGAGAAGATATTTGAGACGATGGGATGCACGACTGAGCGACGAGTTCGACTAGCCATATTTCTTCTCCATGGTGAGGCTGAGCACTGGTGGGCATCAGTCTCTCGAGCAGTAGGTGCTGATTTTGTGTGGACTTGGGAGGATTTTATAGATCAGTTTGACCGACAGTATTTTCCAGATCACATTCGATGACAGCGAGCGTTGGAGTTCGAGGCCTTGGTGCAGGGCGATATGACAATGGCTCAGTACGCAGCTCGCTTTGTAGCACTGTCCAGATTTACACCTTACCTAGTAGATGATGAGGAGCGGAGAGCGTGCCGCTTCGAGGACGGCTTACTTTACGGTCTTCGCAGCCGTGTTATTGGGCATGAGCTCCTGACTTTTGAGGAGGTGGTACGGAAGGCCCAGATTTTTGAGGCTGAGTGGGCCGGTTCTCAGTCTGATCGCGGTCAGAGGAGAGACCGGAAGAGGCAGGCTCCTTCCAGCGACTCTCAGCAGTGTCGACCACAGCAGCAGAGGCGTACAGGTCGCCCAGCCTTTCGAGCACTAGCAGCACCTCCAGCACCACCTCCGAGGCAGTTCACCGGTACTTGTTTTAGGTGCGGTGCGACGGGACACCGTTCGTGGGAGTGTCCCAGCCCTCAACAGCAGTAGAGAGGTCCACAGCAGCAGAGGGCTCCATAGAAGCCTCCACCACAGTCGCAGCAGAGACCCCCACAGCAGCGGTAGCAGCGACAGCAGCCCCCACCACCGAGGCCATCTCAACATCAGCATCAGCATCAGCCTCAGAGGCCACAGCAGCAGAGACAATAGCTTCGACCGCCTCAGCGACCCCAACAGCAGCAGCAGCACCCTCAGAGGGAACAGGCACCTCCCCATCCGGCTCAAGCTAGGTTCTATACAGCTCAATAGGACATGCAGTCTTCTGGAGGAGTCGTTGAGGGTATACTTCCAGTCTTTGCATGCATTGCACGTGTGTTGTTTGATTTTGGTACGTCGCATTCTTTTTTGTCCGAGGGTTTTTGCCGAACGACTGGCTTACCGTTGGAGTCTTCTTGTGAGAGCCTATCGGTATCGACTCCCATAGGGAGGATTGCAGTGTTGAGCCAATTTTACTCATCTTGCCCAGTTCTAGTCGGGGATACCTTTCTGCCTGCCGATCTGTTTGCATTGCCGATGTCCGAGTTTGATGTCATCCTGGGCATGGATTGGCTCGCCGAGTACTATACCATATTGGACTACGCCGCGAGGACAGTCACATTTTGTATACTCGGCATGCCGCAGTTCCAATTCGTTGCAGAGCCCAGAGGAGAGCGGTTGTCTTGTTTGATGTCATGTGCCATAGAGGAGCCTATAGATGTAAGCATCAACCAGTTGCCCGTGGTTTACGATTTTCCTGATGTGTTCAAGGAGATTCCAGGATTACCACCTCGTTGACTCACCGAGTTTCAGATTGATCTTGTGCCTGGTACCGCGCCTATTTCGAAAGCCCCGTATTGTATGACACCGTTGAAGTTGCGGGAACTGCAGAAGCAGTTGGATGAGTTACGCGAGTTAGGCTTTATCCGTCAGAGCAGTTCAGCGTGGGGAGCGCCGGTACTCTTCGTGAAGAAGAAGGATGGCTCGTTGAGGCCTGCGTAGACTATCGCGAGCTCAACAAAGTCACGATCAAGAACAGATACCCGCTCCCTAGGATTGATAATTTGTTCGATCAGCTGCAGGGTGCACAGTTCTTTTCGATCATCAGATTCAGGTCCGAGATGAGGATATTTCGAAGACAGCATTCAGGATGCGCTACGGTCATTTTGATTTTCATGTCATGTCCTTCGGGCTAACCAATGCACCCGCGGTCTTCATACAATTAATGAACGAGGTCTTCCGCCCTTATCTCGATTAGTTTGTTGTAGTCTTCATCGACGACATCCTGATCTATTCGAGGACCCGTGAGGAGCATGAGCAGCATTTGGAGATCGCTTTGAAGACCCTCCGTGCACACTAGCTGTATGCGAAGTTGGAGAAGTGCGAGTTCTAGAAGGAGGAGGTGAAGTTCCTCGGTCATGTGGTGACGAGGGAGGGCGTCGCAGTGGACCCCTAAAAGGTCGAGGCAGTGCGTCAGTGGGACCAGCCCACGACTGCGATAGAGATCAGTAGTTTTCTTGGTTTGGCGGGCTATTACCGACGTTTCATTATTGTAGCCCCACTGACCAGGTTGACTCGGAAGGGCGTAGAGTTTATTTGAAATGACGCCTGCGAGCAAGCATTTATAGAGTTGAAGGATCGTCTGACGTTCGCTCCTGTCCTCACTCTTCCCTCTGGGAGTGACGGTTTTATTGTATTCACTGATGCCTCGCATATTGGTTTGGGTGATGTCCTGATGCAGCACGGGAGACCAGTGACCTTTGCATCTCGTCAGCTCAAGGTCCATGAGTTGAACTATCCTACGCATGATCTGAAACTGGCTGAAGTTGTCTTCGCATTGAAGGTGTGGAGGCACTATCTTTATAGGGTTAGGTTCGAGCTCTTCTCCGATCACAAGAGCTTGAAGTGCCTCTTCTCGCAGTCTGAGTTGAATATAAGGCAGAGGCGCTGGATGGAACTTCTGAAGGACTATGATTTTAATCTATAGTACCACCCGGGCAAGGCGAACATGGTGGCAGATGCCCTCAGCCGTCAGCCACGAGGCCTAGTGGCGCATATGATGATTCGGGAGTGGCGGATGCTTGAGGATGTAGCAGAGTATGATTTCGAGTTTGGCCTGCAGTTTTCTATCATGCAGTTATCGAGCCTATCGATTCAACCCTCTCTTGTCGCAAGGGTAATCGAGACTCAGTAGGCTGATGAGTCGTTACAGAATTATATGGCTGAAGCGGCATCTGAGAATCAGGCAGATTGGCAGATTGGTACAGACGATGGACTTCGCTTCAGAGGCCGATTATGTGTCCCGGATATTCCAGAGTTGCGCAGAGATCTTATGAACGAGGCATATCGATCACGATTTTCTATCCACCCGGGCTCAATGAAGATGTACCGTGACATGAGGTGACAGTACTTTTGGGTGGGGATGAAGCGGTAGATCACCAGTTTTGTGGCCGAGTGTAACACGTGCCAGTGTGTCAAGGCCGATCATCAGAGACCTCCTGGTCTATTGCAGTCGTTGAGCGTCCCGATGTGGAAGTAGGAGCACGTGTCGACTGATTTCATTATGGATTTGTCGAGAATTCAGCGCGGTCATGACGCCATTTGGGTTGTTGTGGATCGTCTGACGAAGTAGACACATTTTCTTGCGATGCGTACGACTTGGTCTATGGACCAGATTGCGAGATTATTCATTGAGGAGATTGTGAGACTGCATGGCGTTCCAGTCTCCATCGTTTCTGACCGAGACTCGAGGTTCATGTCTCAGTTTTGGAGGAGCTTTCAGGGAGCGATGGGGACTGATTTGCAGCTCAACACCGCGTATCATCCGCATACCGATGACCAGACCGAGAGGGTCAACCAGATCCTCGAGGATATGCTTCGAACTTGCGCGATTGATTTCAGGGGTAGCTGGGATGAGCATCTGCGATTGGCTGAGTTTGTATACAATAACAGCTATCAGGCGACTATCGGCATGACTCCTTTTGAGACACTATATGGCAGACCATGTAAATCACCGAGTTGCAGGACCAAGATTGGAGAACGACGTCTCCTAGGTCCTGAGCTTGTACAAGAGACGTCAGAGGCTATTGATATTATCAGGCAGAGGATGCGCACAGCTCAGAGCCGACAGAAGAGTTTTGCTGATCGTCGGCGTCGTCCCCTGGAGTTTGATGTAGGGGACCATGTGTATCTCAAGGTCTCGTTCATGAAGGGCGTAGTTCGATTTGGAGCGAAGGGCGAACTTGTCCCGAGATTCATTGGACCTTTTGAGATCACTGTGCGTGTTGGCGCCATGGCCTATCGGCTTGCCTTGTCATTGCAGTTGTTTGGCGTCCACAACGTCTTTCATGTCTCTATGTTGAGGAAGTGTGGGTCAGACATTGTTCCCGTTATTGATTGGCAGCCGCTGGAGGTTCGTGAGGACGCTTCTTACATTGAGCAGTCAGTCCGTATCCTTGATCGGAAGGAGCAAGTCTTCAGAACCAAGGTCATTCTGTTGGTGAAGGTGCAGTGGGGTCACCATTCTTTAGAGGAGGCTTCTTGGGAGCTTGAGGTCGAGATTCGAGAGCGTTATCCTCATCTCTTTGATGATTGATCATGTATTGTATTTTGTATGGTGTTTCTGATTCTATATGATGATGTTATGTCTCTTCTTCCACATGAGTTATGCCTAGTTGCGTTGATTGTGTAAATTTCGAGGACGAAATTTTTATTAGGAGGGGAGAGCTGTAAGACCCGTATTTTAGTCCGTACCGTTCCATAGACTTCCGCGGTCTTACCGGTCGAATTCCGATAACCTTCGACCCTTAACCGACATTTACGCGCGACCCTGATTTATATGCCGTCAACCTGTATCGACTCAACCCAAGACCATTACCATAGCGACCGTGCCATCGCTGCGGTTCCGATGCCGCGACTTGTGCGCTGAGGCGATACCCTGGTCAGGAGATGTGGGCCAGCGTTCGGTGAGAGAAAAACGCCACGCATTGCAAAACTCAAGAGAATCTCTACGAGGTGTCACATCAATCCCATCAATCAATCAAATCCCATCACATCTCATGTCAAGTACACATCACCTTTCACACATACCCAAGCAACCATAAAAGTCAAAAAAGTCTTACAAGCCCATGTCTTTCTTACACAAAAGGCCACCAAAGTCAACAAAGCCTTACACACCCATCTCTCTCCCATCCATCACTCCATCACCCCATCACCTCACATCTCCTTACAACTCTTTCTCTTTCTCATTTCTCATCTCATTTTCTCAAGCAACCAAAATCCCATACGTATAAGCTCTCCAAGCCTCTCCCTCTCTTTCAAAACTTCAAGTATGGCCCATCTCTCCACCTCAAGATCTCCCATCCTAGCCATCCATTCCTTATCTCCTCCATTGGAATCAAAGCTAAGGTGCTAAGGAACCCAATGGAGCAAGAAGATCGAACGGTGGGTGCTTGATAAGAGTAATTTTTCATGTTTTTAAAATGGACCAAGTGAGGCCAAATGATCAATGGTTTGTATCTTACTTGGGACCCTAAGATATGGCTGATGGCCCACCTTGATTATCAAAATTGTTCCATGATGGGGCCATTCTCCATGGACCCCATCATGATGTTTAACTTCTAGTTTGAAAAAGGGTTATCTTGACCTTAAATCTTGGTAGAGAAGGGATCTCCACCGTTGATTTTGATCGGTGGGTCCTCATGCAATGGGAGCCACTTGATGTACGTTATAGATCTTAAAACGGAGGGCCCATAGTGTCGGGGTCCCTCCATCATCACGTGTCTCTCTCTCTCTCTCTGTCTCTCTCTTTCATATATTTTTTTTTATATGATAATGAGGTTATGTGGCCCACTTGGATGGACCCCACCATGATGTAAGTATTTTGACCAAGCCGTCTACAAGTGGGGCCCACATGACATATGTCATACCCACACCATCCATCATTTGGTGGCCCACTCGAGCTGGGCCCACCTCAATGCATGTCAAACCGTCCAGCGTCCAGGGACGCTGGACGTCAGTGAGAAAACCACAAATATTAGCTTATTTCCAAGCTTAAGGGATGGCCTGCTCATATAGGCCCCACCTTGATGTATGTATGAAATCCACGCCATCCATCCTTTTCCCCATACCATTTTAGGCGTTGAGTCAAAAAATAGGGCCAATCCAACGTTCTGGAGGGCCATACCTTTGAAAATGGTGATTTTCACCGTTCATAGTCACTTTAAATTTTCTATGCACCGAAAGATGTCTAATATTGGGCTTGATGGGTCTGTCTTGGGCCATGGAATGCAATGAAGGGCTTGGATTCATCTAATGCGGACCCTACGCAGGAAAAACCTTAGAAAAACCCCATTTCAAAAAAAAAATAAAAACAAAAATATACATAGCAGCGTTGCTGCTGCCGTGTCAGAGGCACAAGCGCGCTGCCTGTTGCCAGCGGGCGAATGGAGAGTAGCCCACGGCCCCAGCCGTGGGCCCCACCTTGATGTTTATTCGCCATCCAACCCGTTGATTTGGTGGGTCCCCTCAGGTGGGACCCCCTCCAAAAATGAGATGCATCCAACGCTCAGGTGGCCCACACCATTAGAAACAGTGGGATGGATGTCTACCCTTGAAACCTCTTTGGGGTCCACAGAAGTTTTGGATCAAAGATGATATTTGTTTTTCCTCTTCATCCAGGTCTGTACGACCTTCTCAACAGATTGGATGGAAAGCAAACATTATGGTGGGCCCCACATGGGACCCACAGTGACATATGTATTCTATGAGCACCGTCCACGGCTGTGGACAGTGGCAGCCACCGTGATGTATGTGTTTTAAGGCTGTCCAGTAGCTGGACGGCCAGTAGGGCCCCACTCTTGGTGTTTGTGGTGGGCCACGTGTGTGGACCCCACCATGATGCATGTGTTGCATCCAAACTGTCCATCCACTTTGCAAACTCATTTGTGGGTTTAGGACAAAAATGAGTCAGGTCTAAGGTTTAGGTGGAGCCCACCATGATATGTGTTTCATTCATGTCATCCATCACGACGTGGAGCCCACCATGATGTATGTATACCTTTGCCGTTCATTTGAGGTGGCCCATATTAATGTATTTGTGGCCGTTGTTGAGGCCCACCTTGGCGATTTTAGGGCCCGATTAGTGTGGCCCATTTAATATATATAAGGCCATGTGATTAGGCCCATCCTGATGCAATAGTAGCCCGTTGTTGAGGCCCACTTGATGTATTTTATAGCCTATCTGTGTGGCTCACCTTGATGTATTGTGGCCTTCTGTTGAGGCCCACCTTGATATAAATGTCTATTGAGTCCCACTTTGATGTATATGTAAGGCCCATTTGATGTATTGGGGCCCATGGTTTGAGGCCCATTTGATATACAATATGGGGCCCAATTGGTATGGCCCATTTGTTACCTATAAGACCCATGAGATTAGGCCCACTTGATGCATCCTAAGGCCCACGGGTTATGACCTATTGCAATGCACATAAGGCCTATTGGTGTGGCCCATTGATGTGGCCCATTTGATGAATAAAAAGTCCATATGTGTAACGCCCCGAAAATCGGGGGTCGGGTAGAAACCTAACTCCCGAGTTCTAGGGTAGAAACCCAACTCCCGAGTTCCAGAACATCACTTATGCAACATTTTCAATAATGGATGAATGCCGTCGGTAACAGTACATAAAACATGAGGTGGATTAAGTCAAAACAACATATCATACTCCAGAGACAGTTAAATTAGCAAGCGGAAGAATGTGATAGATATATAAAATATATAAATGATTGTAAGTCTCCAAAGTGTGAACATGTTATCAGGTTAACTAAATACATGTACACTCCAAAATAGAAAGAAAAGAATATACATGAGTGCTCCAAAAGTATGAAAGAAAGACAAGTGTCATGGCGTCTAATCAACCTCCCTGTAATCCCGTCGATCAAAACACGGAGGTGAAGTCCTCCTAAGCATCATACAAGTCTAGCTCCTCTCCACAAGCAGCGCCCTCATCTGAATCTAAAATAGGGACTGGTGGGTGTCCGAAACACCATCCCGTAACGTGGGAGTGAGTAGCTAACTCAGTAGAATCATTGAACAAAGATTAACATGTTATCAAATCCATCACGCGATAATGATAAAGCAAACAAAACAAACATTCATAAATACTGTGATTAATGCATGGATGAAATGACATGATGGATGCCCTCACCGACATACTCCCTCATGCGGCACCATCTGCGTCCGCGACATGCTTTCTTCCCACAGTGCTCCACATCTTTCAGGCACATGCAATGCGACGTGGATATGATTACAGAGTTGTTATTAGTCCATTTCATATAGCAGGATTGGGAAACTAAGATACCTCCCTTATATCAATACCCAAACAATGATCCTGTCTAGGATCGTCACTCCTAGTAATCTCATACGATGATATATTTCTAGGTCCCTGCAAGGGCTGCCAAGGCTGTTGCACGCACTCGTTGCTCCGCTCCCCCATCACCTTATCAATACAGGCCTAGTTTATATCCTTAAGACTGCATCAGGACTCGTCTTCCCCATGCGGTGTCAGGATAAACTCAAGGTCACTATAAAGGGCTTCCAGGGCTATTGCTCGCACTCGTTGCTCCACTCCCCCATCACCTTATCAATGTAGGCCGACAACAAGAATATAGTGTTCCATACCACCATAATCTGCTCAGAGTAGGGTGCTCACTTGTCACTACGGGGAGGTTTGTGGCCCCAGCGTAGGCCGACAGCTAGACCACAGTGTCTTATAGCACCATGCCCGTCTCATGAGTCTTAGGGGATCGAGGTACCAAGGTTAGAGGGGCTTTCCAATGGTAGTTTAGTATCCTAGGTTCAAGCAGTTATGACGAATACAAGGTAAACATACAATGGTCAGTCGGGTTACTTGATGAGTCCGACTTGAGTCCGACTAGCGCGACCGCACGTCGAATCGACCGACATGAAGTGCACAAGCACTTCGTGTGGCCTAACCACTGTCAACGGCTCTAGTACGACTCGAGTTCGTCATACACATCCTTCGTAGCGAATAGAATCCGACCACAAATTCTAAACTGTTACCGACTGCCTGGACTAGAGTATAGCCCCAAGCACATGTAATGTGAATCAATAATCACGTGAGAGAGACAGAATCGAAATACAAGACATTCCAGCATGTTATCAACATGTTATAACATACATCATAAGCAATTAACGATATATGAGTATTTCAAACATAAGGTAATCAATTCAATACAATAAGCATGGAGGAATTCATGTACATCATCAAATTAGTTGAGAATTCAATCTCAACGCTAATCTACAACACCATTTACTCAATACTTACTAATACATACATTTATACTAACACTTAGACTACACAACTCTAACGTACTTGACGTATGTTGATTTCAACATATAATATGATAAATCCTTATATCGAGGAGATGTCTAATACACAACAATCATGTTCTTACATTCAAAACATATGGCAGACATAAATCATATTGATTTAGGCATTTCAACAAACACTTAGTCTACATAGCATATGTCGGCCAATATGTGCATTAGGGCGAATCTCTTCACCAAACAGATCATACATCCATAACTAGTATAAATACACGACAAATACCCATGGCAATCATATCGGCAAAATACGTACGTATACAGTATTTCCTACAAATACCTAAAATACCCTAAATCTCATATTCTTCGTACGTATACGGAATGAAAAACGGATAACATGTTGTACATGTCAAATAGCATCCTCATCAGCAATCTACCATTAAACGACATTAAAAGCTTTGAAAACAGGTAATCTAAGCATCTAAGATCCGCACCTTAAACCAAAAATGCGTATTCGTTAGGATTCAAACGATGTGTCTTCGCCAACGACAGATACGCCACCTATAGCAAGAAACAGGTTAGCTAGAACTCTTCTACAGCTAGTCTAAGCTTCAAATCAGGTTAGGGTTAGGGTTTTCTTACCTAGAACGAAACCAGAATTGCCGGAAGAACGATGCATGTGGATGACTTTGGCACGTGGAGCAGCAGGGAAGAATCCCAGGAGAAATCACCAGCTTCTCCCTCACTTCTCTCTCTTTTCTCTCTTTTCCCTCCTAGGGTTTTCTCCAAATTCGTATGGATTAGAAAGCTAAGGGTTTAAGCCCCTTTTATAAGCCCAAACATAACCAAAACAGACTCCAAGTCAAGGTATACTTAGGTTATAGCCAAATTGGGTCTTTTTCGATCCAAAAGAGCATTTTGGGAGGTCCCCTGGCCGAACGCGGTCGGACTTAAGCTCATGCACATTGGATCTTTCTCACATCAAGTTTTCAGACCGGTAGATTTCCCAGATCGCACGTGACGGACCAGTTTCAGTTCAGCGGTCACGGAGACTCGATCGAGGATTCCAAGTACACTGACCTGAGTGAGAAATGTTTCCTGATCTGAGGGTGTATTTGGGTCAGATTCCGACGGTCTGAATGCTTATACTTAACCCACAAGCGAAAGGTGCCAGATTTATTTAAATCTCATTTAATTTTAAATGAATTTCACTCTTTCTCACACTCCCTGCTCCAGGCTCAATGAAATAGCCTCAGAGCATCGGTTGGGATTGATTTTCAAAATGATTGTCAAGTCTAGCTAAGCGGTCATAACGATCTGAGATTGCGAATATCGGACTTTCGACACACGGTCTAGATCCAATACAAAGTTTTAAAGGGTTCCTGAGAACAAACCGATTTAGAGTTTGATCCTAGATTTCAGGGTATTGTAGCGTCATTGGTTCTACAAGTTTTGGGTCTTGCAGAACGTATTTAAAGCAATCAATGCTAATTTCACAGGTAATTTAGCGTAGCACTGGCTAATTCACGTTAAATTCTAAAGAATTTGGTTCTAAATGATTTCTTTGGCTTTGGAATTGGGTTCTGAGAGGTTACCGAGGCATCATGGTTGGCCCATTGCCTAAGGACGTCTAACCCCAAGTTAGCAAAAATTCAGAGTGTTACAATATGATATAGCCCATTTGATGTATTTAAGTCCAAATGGGATGTACCTAAGGTCCATTGCAATGTGTGAGCCCAACACGGATTATGTAACGATGTTTATGACGATCGTGCCTGGGGAGCAATGTTGGTTTGACGTACACATTGCGAGTATAATGCTGGTTAAATGTCCGCATTACGACTCTCCCTAAGGCCCATTGATAGGCTGTAATTGTTGTGTGTAGGCCGTCTAGGCCCATCTGCGTTGTAAGGATAATTCATTACTTTATAACATGCTTAGTATCATTCCATTACTCATGTCATACGCATCATATGAGGAATGTTTAATCATCATATAAGTCGTTGGGCCGAGACATTTACGGGACTCCATATGAGACGAAGCGTCCCACATGAGCGCATGGTGCGCACGAGATTTGCTGCATGATTGGATAGCATGATTCATGCATTACGCATTGTGTGATATGGTTACTATACGCCCTAGCAACATCGGGGCCGTAGCCGCCACAAACGCATCGTGGTTGGAAGGATTGGATACCAAAAATTTTATTGTACATGGGATGCTATAGATATCCTTGGGTGAAAGTCCCTAAACCCTTATGGTACCAAGAGGTTGCTCCAACGTCTAGACCGAATAGGTAGATGAGCGTTGAGTGCTGATTATCAGATGGTTGCGCTCTCCACTGTGTCGTGATCGATTAGAAGAGGGTGCGGCCTTACCCGCCCGAGAGTAGGGGGCAAAGCTAGGCTGAGTTTGACCAGCTCGAGGAATGGGTCCGCTATCGATAAGTCGAGCCCGATATTGGCAGACGGATAGTAAGGTCTCTTCCACTTACCTAATTATGCGTGATGAGGCGGCGATCCAGTTTAGAGTGTACTAGACCCCGGTGATATCCCAGATTTGAGCTGTATTGACATGTGGACTTAGATTAGAATTGTATGTTTAACTTGCATCTTGCATCGCATAGCCTTGGTACGGCTCATGATATTTATGGATCCATCTATATATTCCGCATTACTCTGATATTGCATGATCATATTACTACCCTGCGCACACACTTTCACCACCCTCTAAGCTTTCTATAAGTTTATGCACGACCGTTGCGTGCAGGTGACGTTGGGGGGCAACAACACTGAGGCAGGAGCACTTTGCAGATCATTTGAAGTTTTTGTTCTTTACCATTGTATTTCTCTTTATGCTCATTGTACTTGTATAGTTTTTGATCATAGTGAAAATGTAATGGAGTTATTGGTTGTTGTTTGTAGGTTATGCCTTTGGTTATGCTTATTATGAATCAAACTGACATTAAAAATTCTCCTCGTAGCATCCCAGGATCGGAACCTGGTGAATGGGAGCTAGGAGACGAGAATGGGTTCTACGGATGCTGTCGGCGCTGGATTCGGCGATCGAAAATTTTGTGAGCCCGGTTTTCGAGTTCAGGGTGTGACATTCCGCCCGTTAGAAGGTAAAAAACTTATTCTCTTAAGCCAGCCGAGACTCTTATAGAGTCAGCAACAGCCGAGCCGAGCCAAGGAAAGACGGTTTGAATACAAATACCGTCCCGAAAATCCTGAAGAAAAGAATCTGCCTAAAGGATCAAATCTTTGAAGATAAGGGGAAAGAATCCTCATATGACAGGATTCTCCCAAACTTATAAATGATCACCTCTGTCACGGTGAGAGGTACGCAACAAAAAAACCCTAAATCCTTTGCTATTGTCCTGAAAACTGACTTAAGCATCGGAGATTCCCTGGCTCTAACCAGGGTCCCCTTTGTATTTGTTATTGTGCAGGTGAGGGACGATCCGAGCTGAAGATTCATCCATAAAATTACAGCAACAACGTGAAAATGTAATAATTACAATTTATTGTACCTACTTATTTTATAAGTGTATTGGACTCTCGATTTACAAGTTATAATTTTAATTCAAGCAAACACTTGAAAATGATAATAATATCTCATTTACTTAAAAACCAAATAGCTACCTAATGATTCATGTTGGTTGTCATCTATCAATGACGATGAGTCTTACATGTGAGTAAAATAGACACAATATTCTAGTTGGACTAGTGTTACTAAAATCGTGTGGAGACTTGGGGAGAGGAGTTTCGATGGATTTCAAACTCCTCAACCCTCTAATTTATATAAACAAGGTTGGGTCCCGAAGCCTACATGCAACAAAAGTTTTCATTCTTATCCCATTGCTTCTCTAAGGGTGTAAGGTGTGGAAGATTA
This sequence comes from Magnolia kwangsiensis, assembly GCA_037074715.1. NCBI lineage: Eukaryota > Viridiplantae > Streptophyta > Magnoliopsida > Magnoliales > Magnoliaceae > Magnolia > Magnolia kwangsiensis. Next base: position 118,031,947 of record CM073578.1, read on the forward strand.
CGCAATGTATTAATTTTATTTGATCTCCATACTCATGCATAGCACTTTATAATTCCACATACAATTTACAGTTGGTATCTGGGTGACTGTGCATCAGCTATGGCGAATCTGTATAGATTATTGAATCTATTTCTGAAACCCTATGGCTGAATATGTGAATCTCAATCAAAGTTCAGTTCTAGATTTGGCCATTGGATATTGTTTTGCATTTGTTTTCAGCTTTCGGTGTATAGTAGTGAGCTATACCCCATTGAGATTAAGTGTTGAAAAAAAAAAAACCATCCATTCAACCATGCCCGTTAGCGGATCACAACATGAGCTGATTTATGGCACGATGATCAAAAGTTAGACCCCATTCAGATTAATCGCGGTAGGGTCTATGTTTTTTTCATCTTACATTATGTGAATTGGTGTTAATGCCGGCGCAAGCAGTTGTCATCGTTGGATAAGAAAGAGGAAGATGGATAAGAAAATCTCGTTGCTTATTGTTGGTGTCCGACTACCAATCATGGCTGTTCACAGCTTGTTTCGACCTCTCTCTCTCTTTTGGTTCTAGTGTTTAGCAGATACAACGACAACTTCCATATATTCCGATGAATCCCTCTTTCATGAGTAATCCAAGAAGATGAATGGTGTGTCGTTGTTGGTTTTCTAGACCAGAATTGAAATTGAGATTTTTTTACCGCAATGTGTTAAGTGCGGAAGTATGGCGGAGTTATAGAGTGAAGGCTATGTCCCAGAGGATGAGTGATTATGACTTATTTAAAATCATCTCAATTTAAAACTAAATTACCTAACATAAACTAATTAACAATTAAACTAAGTAGGTCAATATAACTCTAAGGCTTCCAAGCCAATAGAGGATTTAATCACATAGACTACCAATGTAACGCTCCAAAAATCAACACTCGAGTACATAGACTTTGGTCCCGAGTTCCTGAGCATTAACCAGATGAAAACGCATGCGTGTCCTTATTTAAATTCAAATTCATTTCATACACAGATAATCAGAGTTGTGCAATTCAACTTAGGCGAACTAAAGCGAGGTAGAGATAACAAAAGATTTAGAAATATAGGGTTAAGATTAAAAATACAATTCCAATAGTGATGATCACCCAAAATGGAGATTATACAAGCCACAACGAACATACGACAAAATTTAAACATAAAGCACAAAACTAAAATAAAAGAAAGGTCTTCCAGCTTCGCCCTAACACTCCCAAGACATCACGGTGAAAGTTCAAGCTGACCAAAGTCTACCTCCAAGAGGATTTGGTAGAACCTGCATCAACAACTATGTCTAGTTGGTGTTTTAAAACACCGTCTCAGGTGGGAGTGAGTAGCTAACTCAGTGGTTCCATTAGTTATAAGTTACACATGTTATCAACTTAATCAGCGTAGTTAATGATAAACAGGACATAAAACATTTCCTAAATACTCTTGTTAAATGTATGAATGAGATTATGAAATGATGCATGCACCTTTCAATCCAACACTTTCTCATACGCGACTTTAACGCGTATTTCGCAAATGGCAACACTCTCATCATGCGACTTCGACGCCAAATCGTCACATCCTATCTAATGTAATGCAATTAATGCATATGTTAGTTGAGTAATTTTTAAGTTTCATTCATCCAGTATATTGGTGAAGCTGAGATATCGACGTTATATTATGAGTCTTTATCCGGATTACGTAGCTCATTGCCACACGTAACAGTTCCTTACCAGTGTCCCTTGATCCAACTTTATGTATCGCCTGTTTATCTCACTAATCAACCATTTCAAAGGTATGACATGATACGCAAAGGTATGAGGATCAACTCGGTATGGGTCGTCACCCAAACACCAAGTATGATCACTCAGTTTCGAGGTACGGGCTTGTTATATAAAATTAAAAAACACACATAAAGGAAAGGGCTTGTCACCCAATTACATTCACGCTTGAGTCGTTCGAACGGTATCTAGCATGGAACCATCGGCCAGGTAATTTAATGGGGGCCGTTTGAACAATGACCTATCATCTCCATTAATGTTCACTAATCACTATGGGAAGGCTCGTCACCCCAGCGCAGGCTGACAGCTCAGACACGGTGTCTCATACCACCTTGCCTACCTTATGAGTCTTAGGGGATCGTATCACACTAACGGTTATGAATGGACCATCCATTAGGAACATGATATCCTAGATTCAATTTAGTCATACCATACATTGTGAACATACATGATCAGTTGGTTAGTGGACTGATTTAATTGACCGTGGAGAACCCTGATGCATATAATTATCGAAAACGGCGATTCGGTCTAAATAACCCTAAACCGTTGGTTTTTAGGATAAATGAGTGACTGGATTGATTTGGTTTCTTAATTAAAATCTGACCCCTACTTGTCTCGGCTTATGGTAAATCTTTATTTAGTTCCGGTTATCTCGATTAGTCGGTGATATGTCGGCTAGTTTTGGACCCTACGTAAACAAATCCCGAAGCTAAACTCGATGTTTAAGCGATCGGACGGATTCATTAGTTTTCTAAGGTTGATTGATCAGATTTGTACAGTTCTTTACTGGTACTACCCATGTATAAGCTCACTTCGAGCGTCAAGGGTCAATAAGCAACAACGTATGCTAGTCATATCGAAGATTTTCAAGGGTTTGTGAAAATTTAAAATAGCGAAAATTCAAGACGTTACAATTAAAGATATGCAAATAAACAACTAGTTTATATAGATAGTCTATGTGTGTGTGTGTGTGTGTGAATATACTACCAATCAATCACTAAGCATTCATCTAATCATGCATGTTATAATGTAAACATTCAAATACAAATGCATAATTAAATAAGTGCGCAAATGACAATCCCAAACACAAACATGTATAGTGGTTCTGCTACTTGCCTACTCAACTCCCGACGGACGCACTCAACTCATGAGTGTACAAGATTTTACTATCATAGGTTTTAAATCAGGTTCACCTTACACGAAGACTCTAAAATTTATGCCATACACAAGAGCAATAGTTATACTCCTGAACTTGATAATTTAGGCCCTACAAAAGAGCCAAGGTCTTATACAATAACCCAGTGGTTTAGGCCCTACAAAAAATCCAATCTCATACTCCCGAACCTAAGATTTATGCCCTACAGAAGAGCAAAGGTCATACTCTCGAACCCAACAATTTAGGCCCTACACAAGAGCCAAGGTTTTACTCCCGAACCAGATATGTATTCTCCCACTGGAGGCCTACATAATGACTTCAGTTGGTTTTTCCCTTGGCTAACCAACAACCTACGCCCTACGTAATAACCATTGAATTTAAGCCCTACAAAAGAGACAAGGTCCTACGAAAGAACCTAGATAAGTTTGAACACAAACTCTTCCACTCCAACCTACACAAGGAATGAGTACAAACTTAGACTCATAAATATGACACTTACTTGTCAGATTAAGTCCCTTTCGACGTTCCACTCAAGTTGCTTGATCTCTGCTCTCCCGTGCTTCAATCAGCTCTCCGATGCTCCCCCAATCATGCTGCCGCCGCTTTGCAAAGGCTTCAGATCCACAATCAACTACGTTGTATGTGTTGCTCCTTTGAAGTGACCAAGGTGATGAGAGTGGGTTGAATCTCTTACAACTAATGAGAAGTTATTTTTCTAGGAGATTCAACTAGACAGGTCTCTTAGAAGATTTAGACAATGGTATACCGAGATTGCTTAAGTTCAATTTCTAAGAAATGCAACAGTTCAAGCACATTTTAATGTTGATGTTGGAATCCTCATTATAGCTGAAATCTCAAAGGAGATTGCTTAGAACTCAATACAGTAGAGCCTATGGATGTGAGATATGCATATGGAATCATCCTATCTCTGGTTGCTCCAAAAATCCATCGAAATTCCCAAGAGCCGATTCTCGTTTATAAAAAGTTCGAGCTTCAACAATAAAAAAGTGAGTAGAAAATGACCCTGTCAATGGCTATAGCGATGACTTTCCAATCAAGTACGCGATGTATTAAGTTTATTTGATCTCAACACTTGATGCATAGTATGATCCTTTGTAATTTCGCATTAAGTTCACAATGGTGTAGATCCCTGTAACATTTAGGGGTGTAAATGAGTCAAGTCAAATTGAAAGAAGGGTCTTCAAAACTTGATCCATTAAAGAGCAGAGTCAATTTTGTATATAAAAAATAATTAGCTAAAACTTAAATCAAGCCTAGGTAAAAAATACTTATCTATTAAATTAATAAAACGTGCTTGCTTTACTCATTTATCACAGGGTTTGGTTTTGGGTTAGTTTTAAATAAGTTATAGAAATTATAATTAAAATTTTATACAAATAATATTCTAAACTATTTAATCAATAGTTGCTATCAATTTTTATGATAACAAATAAAATAAGTAACTATCTAAATCCAATAAATAAATTCATAATGTTCAAAATATTGATTCATATAATTTTTTGTATATTCTCAATCACCAATATGGCCCACAATTCAGATGGTCCAAATTGTAATACTAATGGAATGGGTTGAGTTCAAGGGCCTAAAATCTATTTCATTTTGCTGTTGAATTTGAACTTTTGGATCCAAAAAGGGGGCAACCCATTTATACCCCTCTTTGTCTGTGGTAAATACAATAATCAGAAAATAGAGGGGAGGTCTTTATAAGGATGAAAAAACCAGTGGGGAGGTGTTTGCAATCCGTCCATATATTTTTCCAAGAAATGTTAAAAGTGATTCGCGCGAGTAGAGATCGAAGAGGGTAATTGGACAATGGTCCCGAGGTGGTGCACGTGAGGGACATCTGTTGCATGCTTGGAAAATCCAAACCGTCTACATGATAGCTTGCACCTTCGATGGGATGCAAACCAAAGATGGTTTGGATTACCGAATCATGGCCCACATACAGATGCGGTTGTTTGCACCTAAATGTTCCTGCCTTTGCAAAATTCCCAGATGATCGAATCATCAGATAGTTCACACGTGGGGTAGTGGTCACGAGTCCTGGAACGTTTACGCATCGAATCATACCTGTGGAGCCCACCTGATGAGTGGTTTGGCCTGATTGTGGGCCCGGACATTTCTATGGATGGATGGGCTGCGGCTTTGGGTGTATCCCTGGCTGTGGAGCACATCCAGACGTATGTCTTGTATCCACGCCATCCATCCTTTTCGCTAGTTTATTTTAGAACATGAGGCTAAAAATGCAGCAGATCTAAATCTCAGGTGGACCACACCACAGGAAACAGCGGTGATTGAAATCGAAATCGGATTGCGTACTGAGTTAGTATGCTCTTATCTCTGTTGGGCCCGCCCTGAATGTATGTTGGACGGCATGGATTTAGGACATATATATATTGCGGTGGCCCAACGGTCAAGAATCCACCGAAGCCGCGCCCGGATGGACTGCCTAATGATGGTCCGAATATCACCGCGCGTGGGAACGTGAGATGCGTTTCGCCTCTTCCGAATCTTGCCGCGAGATCCGTTGAAGTTCAAATGGTTGCGTCGGGACCTTTCGGATTGGAGAACTCGTTTGGCAGTCGCCGGACCACCTCAAATTGCAGTCCTGGATCCCCACCATGGTATATGTGGCCCACCTGTTGATCAGAATCACTTGTCTACTACCCTTTCCTTATGGATGGAACAGAAAGAAAACGTTTCGAGATCCTGAACCTTTTTGGCTTTTATGGTTCTAAATCCTAACCGTTCGTTTACGCTCCAAAGTGGGATTCATCATAAACAATCCATATCTACACGACGAACGGTCTGGTCACGGATCTCGGACAGAATGTAAAGTGGGGGCACAAGAAGTAACCATGCTCCCGCGGACCATGTGTTTTCCCTTATTTTATAAGGGATGTCTTGTCAAAACGGAGGGAGAGAGGGAAGGGATGGCTTTTCCTTTGTTTGGAAGCGAGTGGGTCACCAAGCTTGTTCTTTTCTTTAATCAAAAGAAAAAGAGTCTGCCCATCTCGATGCATTCACTTTTGGGTACATCGCGCACGTGGCAAACGCAACGGAAGTGGATTGGGTGGCCGGCCAACACTACCGACATCCGGGTGACCGGACTCCGTGGGCCTACCATGTAGTATGTGTTTTATCCCCTATCGGTTTTCTTAGCTCATTGTAGAGTATGATTTCAAAATTAAAGCATATCTAGAGCTTTAGTAGACCACATTGGCGATCAATAGTGAGTATTAATGATTTACAGTTAATACCAATAATCTATTTAGTCACAATGCACACTGATTATCTATAGTGAATATTAGCGGTCGACATTGCTTGGGTTAAAAAATTCACTTTAAAAATGACGTCAAGCTTCCATTCATACCCAATATCCTTTTCCCTTCAACAAACTTATATAATTTATACATAAAAATAAAAATGAAAACCAAACATAAAAGATACCACTGTACCTTTTTGCCTTTTCACAGGCTCCTATCAGTCTCGCAAGCTCCTATCATTCACACCAAAGCAACGAAAACAAAATACAAAAGGGCACTGCCATCCTAGTATGGGTTTATCTTTAGCGCCGTAACTTTTATGTTGAATAATGCGGCTATAAATGTAAAAAAAAACACACTTGTTTTCTGCTCAGAGTACGGTAGCCCCCAGAGAGTATGCTGGTATTTCGTACAACTTTCAACTGCTTACAAGGGAGGAAAAAAAAAAAAAACAAAAGAAAGGAAACGAAGTAAAAAGCCAAATGACCTTCTTACATTAAGGCTCCCTCACAGTAAACCCATGAGACAACTAACGTGGGAATCAATGGTTTGTTATGAAGCAATTCCGTCACATGCAAACAAAATGAATTTTAATTATATATCATCTATCAGAGTTTGAATGCTAAAATCATCACAAATGTACCACACGGGAGAAAACGGTTTAGAATTATTGAACACCATTAATGCCATTATAAGCAAGAGAGAGTTTTAACAAAAATAAAAAAAAAAAATTGAAAAATACCCTTACGTGGTTCATGACTGTCGAATTAAAATCGATGGACCAAATCTACCGGTCCAAATCTACCAAGGAGAGGGGCCCAATCCTGTCTTAGTGGGGCCACACCTTCATGTTGAAAGAGACATTTCCACTTCCTGGACAAGCCGGTACGGGTAAAAGGACATTTTTGTCTTTAAAAAGTAAAAAAATGGCCTAGTGCCAAAACTACTAACAGCTATGAAAGTAAGGTTAAAACCTAGATTTCATAAGCACTTAGGGCCATTGATATAAAAAACCCTACCGTTTGGACATGGCCGGATTACTGGATACTTAGAAATTATCGTTCTGGTAGGCGGTCAAACTACAGCAGCACCTCACTATAACCGTAGCCTTCCATCCGTTTGGCCCACCATGGTTGGTCCTTGTACCAAATACTGGAATGGCCTGATGTCCTTAGACATGGGATTGTGGCCCACAAAGACGGTTATAGGAAAACATCCAGTGGTTCACGTTGAATACTCAAAGTGTGAAGTTGAGATGGTGAAAATTGTTTGATCGGTGTGGTTTTTGGGCTTTGTTCCATCCATGGTTGGGAAAATGTGATTAACGGTTCTGATTATCATACATGCTTGTAGTTAGGCTGGAGTTTTCAGCAAACAGCCAATTGGAAGTCGTTGGGAAAACAGACGCGGATAGCCTGCTACTCCAACCACCTGCCGTCGGAAGCTAGGTGGGGCCACCCTGATAATTGTGAGAAATCCACTCCGTCCATTCTTTTTATTCTAGCTCATGTTAGGTAATTATCTCAAAGATAAGGGGGATCCAAAACTCCAATGCGCCACACATTTAGAAAAAGTAGGGAGGAAAAATGCCTAATGTTGAAACCTTCCATGACTCCACCTTGATATTTATGTGCCATCCAAACCCTTCATAAGGTTATTCTCACTGGGATAAGGTGAAAACACAGAATTTCTGTGCCTGACAAATGTTTCAGCGATGGGCATTCAATCTCCATATCATGTCGTGTGGTTCTCTTGAGTTTTGCGTCCCCTTCATTTTTGTCAAACAAGGGCATAAATGTCCATCACTCGATTCCCAGGGGAGCGGATCATGTGAGGCTCCGGCCTCACCCAAGATGGTGTGGCCCACCTTCGTAAATTTATCTTATATCCACGCTTTCCATCTGTTTTGCCAGTCATCTCAGAGCATAATACAAAAATGAAACAGATCCAAATCTCCTGTGGACCACTATAGCAGATTGTGTCCGACAGCCCAAACAATAAACCGTCTGAACAGGGCTCCTGTGAGGCCTACTATGATGTATCTGTTTATCCACGCCGTCCGTCCATTTTCTCGAACCATTTTTAGGTCCTAAAAATAAGGCAGATCCAGCGCTCACGTGGACCACACCAAGGATGACCCTTGCATTTAATGCAACCCAATTCTCAATATTTGGTGTGGTCCACTTGAGCTCTGGATCTGCCTCATTTTTGAGCTCATACTTAAAATGATCTGAGAATATGGACGGACCTCTTGCATAAACATATACAACACGGTGGGACCTACAGGAGCTCTGGTCAGAGGAAACGGACTGGCTACTCCCCCTGCCACCAGCCAATGGCTGATGGTTGGTGCTCTGTGGGCCCCACCATGATGTATGTGTTTCATCCATTCCGTCCATCTATTTTTCTAGATCATTTTAGTTTATGAGAAAAAAAATGAGGTATATCCCAATCTCAAGTGGACCACATTATAGGAAAAAGTGTTGGATGAATTTCAACCATTAAAAACTTTTTGGGGCATAAAAGTTTTGGATCAATCTGATCTTTGTTTTTTCCCTTCATCTGGGTCTGTATGACTTAATCAAAATATTGAATGTCAAATAAACAGTACAGTGGGCCTTAAGAGGATTTTAATGGTGGATATCCAATCACTGTTGTTTTCATATGGTGTGGTCTACCTGAGAATTATATTCTTATCATTTTTAACACAAAGCTAAAATGATCTATAAAAATGAATGAACGGAATGGATGAAGCATATACGTCATGGTGGGTCCCACATAGCACCGACCATCAGCCTGGGAGCTGGTGGCAGGGGGAGTAGCCAATCCGTTTCCCTGGTCAGATGGCTTGTTGTCCAGTCGGTCGGACGCAGTCCTCTTCAGTGAATTGAATACCCCACCGTTGAAAACTTTCTAGGATTCACCCTAATGTTTATTTCCCATCCAACCTGTAGATAAGGCCATTTAAATTTGGATGAAGGGATGAAGGGAAAATACAAATATCAGTTTGATCAAAACTATTGTGGCCCACAAGAAGCTTTTAATGGTCAATCACCAATGGCGTGTTCACCTGAGATTTGGATATGTTTTATTTTTCAGCCATGTCTTAAAATGATGTGAAAAAAATGTATGAACTACAATGTGGATCTAAATTACATGCCCCAAGTCTTGGGTGAGCTCAGGCCACACCTAATCTGCTCCCAGTCGCCAGTGCCCCATCCAAGATGAAATTCCTGTACTTGGAAGCTACACGGGCCCACTGCAATTTTTGTGAGAAATCCAACTGTCCATTCATATCGCCTGCCGTATTAGGAGAAGCAGATACAAAATTCAAGTGGACAACACCATAGGTAAGAACTCAAGTTGGCTGTGGCCCCTTGGGTGCGACCATGACCGTAGAGGCCACCTTCATGGATGCATTGTATATCCAAGCTGTTCATATGATGTGGTCCAAAAAATGAAAAAGATATAAATTTCAGGTGAAACACACCACAGGAAATAATCGTCATTGAGTGACCACCATCCTCTATAATGTTTGTTGACCATCCAACTACCCTCGGATAAAGTCAAATTGGCCTGGTTGAAAGAAAGAAAAAACAAATATCAGCTTGATTAAGAACTTTTGTGGCCTGCAAAATGTTTTTAATCGCCAATAACCACTGTTTCCTATGATGTAATTCACTTGAAATTTGTATCTACTTCATTTCTTGAATCACACTCTAAAATAGGCTGTGAAAAGAGTTGAATGTGGTGTAGGTGTACAATGCATGTATCAAGGTGAGCCTTACAGCTGGGGTCACACCTATACCGCTGGTTTCTACAATGACGTAGCTAAGTTGCAAGAGGAGCAATAGGGGTTAAACCCCGGCCTGTGAACGTTGCTGGGGCAATGGAAATTTTGTAATAGATTAGTATTTTTTAATTTTTTACTCCATCTACGTGGAGATGACCTCATGGACCACATATACACATCACGATGTACCCGTGAATGTTTATTCAATGATAGGCATTCAATTCGCACTTTTTGGTGTCGCATGGCTAACTTGGGTCCTGGATCTGCCTCATTTTTTGACTCATATCTTAACATAAGCTCCAGAAATGGATGGACTCGGTGGATTTTCCACGTACATTGCAGTGGACCCCACATAGCTCCACCTCCGGGAACTTCCCCCCGGCAAGTGCATAGGCAACTTGAATCCCATTAAACTGTTATAGCCAGTTAATGAACAGGATAAGTCCGGCCGGCCGGATTCTCAGGTCCGATTAGTGAAGCAGGCAGACCCACCATCCCAGTAATTAAAGGGGGATCACGCAGTGCGGCAGTGGTCTCTACAAGCAAAAAGCCAGTCAATCTTAATTGGATACGTGATGGGAAGCAGAATAATTTCGGAGGAGAACTCTTCCAATGTGGGTGAACGTTATCGACCTCTACTCATGATGATGACTGATGGATAGTGGCCCGAAGGAGGTTTGCTTGAATACATCCCAAGGTATTGCAAAATGATATGTCCGGACTTTTATCCATTGTAAATTTTTTTCAATGATCTCAACGGTTTGTTTGATAAGGCTTTCCTTAGATGGAGGATGCCCAAAAGATTTATCAAGTTGAATGTTTCAACTCTTTTATTAACAAAGGTTATGTTGACCGTCAATTTTTAAATAAAAAATGCTAAAATTTAAATAGTTGAAATAATCCAATTTAAACCACATGGCCTAAATGGATTAGATATTGAAAGACAATCCATATTCAAAGGCTAAAGTCCCGTAATATCACATTATATATTATATGTTGGGATGTATTCAAGCAAACCTTAATAGGTAGAGCTGGACATCAGTTGAGTCGGATTGAGTTAGGGCTGACTCAACTCCATCTGGTTTTGAAATAGGCCTGACTTGAACTCGATCCGACTCATTATCGAGTCCAACATGCCTGACTCGATCCGAGTCTGGTTTGGCCTGGATTGATTCGGATTGGGTCTGATCCAGTCAAAAGTACCGATTTGAGTCGAGTTGGCACCGAGTCGGATTGAGAGAAGAGGGAGTGAGAGACCAAGAGAGTGGAGAGGAGAGAGAGGAGGGGGAGGAGAATGAGGGTGATGGTTGTGGGTGGTTGCCAGACTTGGAAGGTGAGGAGGATGAGAGACAGTTTAGCACCGGGTCGAGGTAGGGCGCGGCAGGTAGGATTAGAGATGATAAAAATTATTATTATTATTATTATTATTAGAATATATACCCAAACCCAAGTCGAGTCGAGTTTTAGATCGAGTCGAGTCTAACCGGATCGAGTCAGGTCGAGTTACTAGATAACTCGAACTTGACTCGGTTTGAGTTCGGATTGGGCGATGCCTACTCGGTTCAGACCGACTCACTCATTCAGTTTGGGTCGAGTCGGATCTAAATGAGTTGGATGAGTCGAGTTAACTGGATCGAGTCACCTCGTACCCACCTCTATTGATGGGAGATAGACCTATTGTAACACCCAGTATTTTTCAATACTCGAGTGCTACTATTTAAGTCAAACTTAGTATGAACACGTGTGGGAGCACACATAGCCTATATTACACATCATCATTCAACAATTTGCAATCTGTCCATCTTAACTATTTAATGTGGACCGTGGCGATGATGGGCCCATAAGAGCTTAGTTCAACCTGCCCTAGACCCTAATGACTTTTAACATTTTGGATTCGAGCTAGGGAAATCCACGATGCGTCTGTAGGGTTTAAAGTCAATCCACCTTGGATCGACCCTTGATCGGTTAGGGTAAGGTTACGACTCCAACCCATGATCTAAACTGGCAGTTGAGACTTGCAGTATTCGTCTTATCGTAAGGATAAATCAAGTCAAATTTTATCTTAAGTTAAGGTGTATAACCTAACCCAACTATCAAACATGAATCTCGAGACTTGAATTGAGAAAGCTATTCTTCGAGACTCCATCAAGTGATACATCACTTAACGATTACAATTAGTCCTAATAACCCACAGGGTGGGACCAAACTAATAAATCCACTGACCAATTAATCCATAATTAGTACCAAGCATTGGATTGATGTGGATCAACGATTCGAAACCACTTAGACCGTGGCATTTCAAAGCTTATAGTTAACTACCAGGGGTTATAACTAAATCATTTGTGGCCCCCATAGATGAATTAGAGGAAAATAGAAGAAATATTAAAAAATAATAATAACAATAATAGAAATAATAAAGTTATTATACATATAGTAATAATGATATTTAATACTGTAAATATGTATGGAGTCATATGACCCCAAATCTAACCATTGATTCTAGCTTAAATGGTCCCTTGGACCCTTTTTACCGTTGACGTTCAATCTCGGGAAGATCTGACCACTAGATAGGTGGGAAATCCATAAATAGGGCCCGAATCAAGTCATGGGCCCCACTTAGGCATTTCACCGGCCCAACCATTGATCCTGGACCTTGCTTGGGAACCTCCAAATGGAATGGACGGTGCCGATTAGCCTCACCACCCCTGTGGGTAGGGCTGTACATCGAGCCGAGTTGAGGTGGGCCAAGCTCGGCTTGACTCGTTCATGCTGTACTCGAGTTTGAGCTCGAGCTCGAGTTGAAGCTTGACTTGTTTGCCAAAGCTTTCGAGTTGAGTTCTAGTCGAGTTTACCTCAGTAGGGTAAAAGAAAGAAAACGAGGGAATGAGAACAGGTAGGGTTTTTTAGTAAAAACTTTTAAGTTTTAACTTTTCTTTTTAAAACTTAAATATATATATTTAATATTAATAATATATATATAATATTAGTAAAATATATTACTCGAGCCAAGTCGAGCTCGAGCTTCGAGTCGAGTCGATTCAAGTTGAAATACACCATGGTCGAACTTGACTTGAACTCAACTCGAGCTTTAGTAAACAAGCTTGACTCGCCTTGAGTCAGCCTTTCAAGCCAAGTCAATCCGAGCTGAGTCGAGCGAGCTTTTCGAGTTAGCTTGACTTGTGTACAGCCCTACCTATGGGACCCATTCCAGGACGGTGTGTGTGTAGCAAACGTGCACTCGAGGTGCACCAGATCTGTCAACAAGGTCAAACTGTGTTGATCGAAAATTTCCAAATAAAGAGAACATTCTCTCTTTTCTACTCTCACCTGCGGGCGTTTTAAAAAAATAGAGGGTGTCCGTCTACTGCAAACATGGCCCACCATGATTTACACTTAGACGATCCAAACCGTCCATCGTGTTGGGCGGGTCATTCTAGCCAAAACCTGGCTTCTATATGCATTCGTGCAACCACACGTGCACACAATCCTCGGTGCAAACAGGTCCCACAAGCACACTATGTTTTCAAAAATGGAAACCATTTCTCTATGCCGCAGTGGCAATCCACGTGAAGAGTCTTTCCTTCAATCTCAGCCATCCACATGGAAAAATCCCAACCTTCCAATGGCCCTTCATGTGAGATAGGGCTTCCGTCCATAGAAAACCAAAACCGCCACTGGTTTTTCGTTACCAGTGGTACTTGGGCTCTTGCAAGGTAAACCGAATCCTGGCCGTCCAACAGTCTGGGATCATTAGGGCAATGATATTAGAGGAAGGATTGAGCAACTCTCCTTCCATCCCTTGTAGCCGCTCGAGAGGAAGCCCAACTGCAACTTTCTACCTTCAAACCCACTGCAAAATCCTCCCTGAAGCTTCGAAAAACCACCTCCTTGAGCTCCCATGGACCAATCCATCCCTCTCAAAGACAACATTTTGAAGGAACAAACAACGAAGGTGGATCTGCCATTAAAGCTTGGAGCATCTTCCTCGTATGCTCATGCCACACCACTATCAAGCCCCTATGTCGACTCGGCTCATCGTGCTGTTGAGCTTGTTTCTGTCCGAGTCATCCTAGGAAAAAGAGAAAGGAAAGAAAGAAGAAGGAGACGAAGAGGTGCGGTCGTTGCACCGCACCATGGCTGTGAGGCCTGTATCCTAGCTCGTACCGTTTCGTAGATTCCTGCGGTCCTCACGGTCAAATTTCGACGACCCGTGATATGTTATCAGTGTTTGTGCACGATCTTGAGTCGTGTCCGGTATATCACAGTGGGCTCGACTCAAAACTTATACCCTTGCGACCGCGCCGTTGCCATCTGTTGAGGCATAAAAATGATGAAAGGAATCAAGCAAGGAAGGATGGTAAGATAAAAAGACCTATTGAAAAGAAGAAGATAGAGATAGTTTTCTGAAAGGTGCGCAGGTCCGCGCAAACAATGTCAGTTGCGCGGGACTGCGCAATCAATCTCATCTGCACAGGTCTGTGCAATCGAAATATCAGTTACGCGGCTCACCAGATTGTGCTGCGGAAATAGTCCTTTTTTGATTGATCTAAAGCAGTGAAAATTAGTCGCACATCACTAAGATCGGGATTTTCACAAGTGCGAGGGTCTATAAATACCCCTTCCCCTCCTTCATTAAGGGTAATTGAAGATTTTCAAGAAGAACAGAGCGAAGCAGAAGACAGAAGGTAGGAGAGAAGTCTTCTAGCAGTTGCGCAGGACCGCGTAACCGATATCGGTTGCCCGGGTCCAGGAAACCAGACTGCCCTGCAGTCTGTGAAACTCAAGGGCTGTCATGCTGCCGAAATGCCCGTGCAAGGCTTTTGTCCTTCCAGCACTTTCCCCTCTCCTATTGTCAAGTGTAGAGGAAGAAGATTAGTCGATCTAATCGACATTCCTCCTAAGTCCTAGGAGATGACTGAAACAGACGCCGTTATGCTGCTAAAATCTCTGTTTCATCGAAGACTCGTCGATCTAATCAACATTCCTCCTAAGCCCTAAGAGATGGTTGAAACAGGCGCCGAAAGGATGTCGAAATGAACCTCTGATACTTAAAGCATAAGTCATTTATTTTCAAATGATCTATCTTAGAATCAAGGGATGTAAAGAGGATGTAAATGAACCCAGTATTAATGAAATGTAATGAATGTTCCTAATACTCTTTCTTTGTTATGTTTGAATAAGACAATTACCCAAATCAAATGTATTTATTTCGTTGTCAAAACAAAATGGAGACTCTGCTGGGGACTATTATCTTATTGTCTTATTTAAATATTAACAGTGAAGTTAGTATGAACTTTCATTACAGTTTGGCGTCCTATGGACGCCAAAATAGCGACTCTCGGTGGGAAGTCCTCACCTTCATCTCTAAGATAGATCACTCTAATCGTTCAATTACTAATTATAACTATGTTTCATGATTGAGGGTTTTAAAATTCGACTACGACTTATTACTCATGGCGACTCCCGTGAGAAAAGTGAACTTCCGATTCACCCAGACAGGGTTCGTAATAGAATACACACCAAGCTGTGCAAGTAAAAATGGCAAGGCTCAAGTAACAGTTGGGGTCATTTCTGCTTCGCCCCAGTCATAAGAAGACAATGCAGGCTGGACCGTCGTAACCTCTCGTAAGGCAAGAACACGAAACGTCAGAAATTCTGGAATGAATCAGCCTTCATTAAGAATCAGAGGGCCTGTAACATAAAGCACAGTTAAAAGAAATCCTGAGCTTGTTCCTCTGACAATTTATCCTGCGCAAACAGTTCCCCAGTTGACAGTACATGACTTTCCGGCTTTAAATGCTTTAATGGCTGAACGAACAAGAAGACAAAAAGAAAAAGCATTGGCGATTAGATCGCCAATGCTATCCCAGAAATATTCACCAGTATCGGCGTCATCTCAGTCAATTGATGCCACAGGGGACACCAAAAGGTCCAATGAAACTCCGTCTCCTCCTTTTTCTATAATCTCACATCAGCATACTCTTGCTCTCCTTCAATCACCACTTCGTCGAAAAGTGGAGAATCTGCAGTATTCATGGCTGGAACAAATCCAGATTATAGAGCAACTACAGAGGATCATTTTAATGCAATGGCAGAAGCCCAAAATGCATTAATGGAAGAATGCAGAAATCTCAGAGAAGCACTGGCAACTCTCGCACATAACGTAACTCGAATGGTGATTCCCCAGAATGCAATGGAGGGGTAAGAAAATTAGCCTGACATCCTCCCACCGTAGGGGGCAGGGTCACTGGGGTCCATTCCGGCAGCGAGAACCGTGACACAACATGAGGTGAGACAAGTGGTCGAAGAGGCGGTTAGAGCAGAGAGAGAACATGAAAATACCGGGCGTTTTAGGTATCGAACACAGTATCCAAGGGAAGTCGAAGATATCCCCTTTTCGGCCAATTTCAAAAACCCAGATTTTCAAAAGTTCAACGGAGAAGGATCTCCAGAGGAGCATTTGATGCATTTCATCACCATTATGGGAAATTTCTCTACGATACCACAATACTGCTTGCGGCTGTTTGGTTCATCACTAACACACAAAGCATTTCGATGGTATTCTAGTCTGGCACCAGGATCGATACACACCTGGGAACAAATGCAAGAAGTTTTCATGTCAAACTTCTTCTCTTCAGAATGTGATGTCAGTATTACGGAGCTGGCTTCTATTCGACAGAGAGAAGGAGAGCATGTAGAGAAATTTATAGACAGACGAAAAATGTTAGGGGCTTCATGTAGACAACTACCAGAAGAAAAAGAACAAGTAAAATGTGTCTAAATTTTATGGGGACAGGAATTACGTTCAGACTGACTAGCGCCGATATCAGAACTTTTCGTGACTTAACCATTAAAGCCCACGCGTTGGAGCTGATGACTCGTAAGATCCCAGCATTTCACCATGATACAACTAGGAGAATATCCAGAAGGATAGCCATGAACGCTGTTGATCATGACAGAAGAGGTAAAGATGCAAGGGACTTAAGGGAAAGAAGACCAGACCGACGCGAAGAAGGGAGTCAGTTAAGAAACAGATACAATGGGAAGAGGCCTAGAATGCTGAATTCTCATGAGGGGTTTGCATTTGATAAGGAAGATGTCACCCCTATGATGGAACAGTTATTGAAAGCCGGCACGATAGTATTATCGGAGCCTAAACGCCCAGAAGACGTAACGAGAACCAAAGAAAGGGATTTCTGTCGTTATCATCGTCTAGTGGGACATCCGACAGAGAACTGCTATATGTTAAAATGTATAATACAGTGACTAATTGACAGGGGCGAGATAGTACTGGGGAAAGAAAAAGAAAGGGGTGCCATGACAATCGTAAACGTGCTTACAATCTGAAAGAAAGATGAAGAAGAAAGAAGTAAAACAACAAAGAAAGTTGCGGTAATCACGTTACGGTTAGGTAAGAAGGTGGTAAGTCCTATAAAGCAAAAATCAGAAGTCATCAGGAAAGAAACTATTGAAAGACAGAGTAATAGCGACAAAATAAAAGAGAAGAACGAGATGACGAGCGTGACTTATGATGTGGTAAGTCATCTAAAAGGGATACCGGCCCGACTAAGTGTTTATGATGCACTTAAGCTTTCAGAAGAATTTTGACAGAGTCTGATCCAGGCATTGTCCGATCATGACATTAGAGAAACTTTACTGGCAGAGTTAGAACACGACGAACTTGATAAACAAGAAGACTGTCTCCCAGTCATTTCCTTTTTTGATGATGATCTACGCTGCGAGGAAGAACACAACAGGCCACTGATGATAGAGGGACATATCCATGGGAAAAAAGTCAAACGGATTATGATAGATAATGGGTCTGCAGTGAATCTTTTACCACTTTCAATGTTAGGAAAATTGAATTACCGTCGCTCAGAACTACGCCCTAGCGGAATGAGGATACATAGTTTTAATCAAGATGGGCAGCGCGCGCTTGACAAAATTACGATAACATTGGAAATAGGAGAATTGACTACTGATGTTGTGTGTCACGTTATAAATGCAGTGACGACATACATCCTTCTCCTAGGGAGGCCGTGGATACATCAATACAATATCATACCCTCTACTCTGCATCAGTGTTTCAAATACTGTAAAGATGGAGTATTACATAAAGTAATGGCCGATGCAAAATTGTATACAGAAGCCGAGTCCTTCTTTGCAGACGCTAGCTACTATAAAGAATTTTTCATCGAAAAGATGAGTAAGGATGAAAGTAGCATCCTGAAGGATGATCAGGAAAATGCAATCACAAAAGGAGCAAAAAAAGCAGGGCCATCTGAGACCGTGAAAATAAGCAAGAAGTTCTATTTTGTGCCAAAACATTTAAGGCAGCCAGGACAACAGCCACTAACTTTGCTGTCATCTGAACAGCTGAAAATTTTACAGTCAAATTATACGGTGCCACTGCCGTATGCTGAAAGAAATAAGCCGTTTCCAACCGCTCCAGGAAGATTTCAAGTAAAGGCGAGCGAAAAATACCCTGAGCCAATAGAGTTCTATGTTCCTGAAGCAGTAAAGACAAGAAAAGAGACTCAAAACAATGTATATCATGGTAGGTTGACGCCACAAGACCTCCAAAAGTATAGCCCGGCAAGTAAAAAGATCATGAAAAGCATGAGTTTTGATTATGAGGAACCCGTTGGCTTAAACAGTGGGAAGAGAATTCAAATCCCCATTGGGATTGATCAGGATAAGCACAGAAAGTTTCAAGGGTTGGGGGCAAGCTAATTGATAAATATGATCACAATCGTGCAGCCTTCTGTAGAAATATATCTTAAAAAAAAAAAAGAAAAAAAAAAGACAGAGTATATCTCTAACAACAATTACAATCATATTCAGGGGGCAAATTCACGACCAAATGAGATAAGATGTACTCGATAAAAGTAAAGTTCTTCAAAGGAGTAAATGGAAGCCTATGATTGGCCTATACTCATGTTGACAAAAAGGGATTGCTTCTGAAGGCACTATGAATTTTGATACAGAACATTATTAGGATAATAATTCTATATCAAAAGGGGGCAAGATGAATAGAATGAATAAGGAAGAAGTTTATAAGCATATCAAAATCATATGACAAGCGTATCAAGATCATATGATAGCAAATAAAGAAAGACGAAGAAGATGAGCGCCATCAAGTCAACTCTACAAAAGTTTGCCTGAAATTGATATCACCATCAAGCTGGTATATTGCAAACAATACAGACAAATGATACAGATAAACAATTTCAGGAGAAAATATTCATCATCGTCTTCCAAGACAGCATTCTAAATCATCGTCGAAAGTCTTTCAAGACATTTTAAATAAAAAGTCCTGATGACCGCCGTCAAGCGATAACGATTGCTATCAGCATTGATGAAAATCGTCGATAAAATCTCCATTAGAATCAGAATCACTAGGTATCAATGATTTTAAAATAAAAATAGAGCAACTATCGCTGTCACTAATCAATCGCTTATCAAAGTTGCCATCATCGCTAGGCTGATACATTATTAAAATATGATACAAAAATCCTTATAATATTATCAAAAGCAGCGAAATGTGAATTATTGATCAACCATCTGCTGGCAGTGAGATAAACCATATAGCCAATTGCATATAAAATTGATGACAGCAATGGTTGCTTATCATAAAAAGGCGGTCTAGCCACAAGTCCCGAAAAAATAAGAGAGAAAAAAAAAGAAGAAAAAAAAAGAAAAAGAAGTCAAATCCTAAAAGGATTAAATCTTGAAAGGGACTGGCTACGCATAAGACCTATGATTATAAAAAGACAGCCCAACCAAGCCAATGGCCGGCTGTGCATGAGACCTATGAAGATTACCATTCGGGCAGTGGCGAGAAGCCAGTGGCCCTAAAAAGCCCGTGAAGGCCATCGTATGCGTACCCATGCGGGCAGCTGGCGGAGTCAATGACCAAAAGTCTAAAAGGCCAAAAGTCCTCAATGACCAAAAGTCTGAAAGGCCAAAAGTCCTAGATGACCAAAAGCCTGAATGACCAAAAGTCCTCGATGACCAAAAGCCTGAATAACCAAAATTTCTCAAATGACCAGTCAGCGTAACCCCCATGCCGTCTGTATAGCTTTCCAGCAACGTCACGGGAAATGGAGGATAATGAGCTCCCGTGAATGGGCCCGACCTTACAGGCGAAGAAAATGAGGGCGGCAGTTCGAGCTTTAGATAGGCCAACCATGCATAAGACCCCCCAGATTTGTGGTTCGATTCAAGTACTAACTCATGAGGAAGGGCTTAAACCTACTCATCGATGGACTGGCAACCATGGATTTTATACCCCCAAAGGTAGCTTTGCGAGCTCTGTGAACTCTAGAGAGTTACCGTGGCCAACCCTGTGCGTAAAATCAACCGAGTTCACGGCTCCGGTAGCTTCACTGGGCCCCTCTGATGGATCGCGGCTTGTGAATTTCCTAGGCAGTGAGAAGTCCATCGAACTCTAGAGATTTACAGAGGCCATCACATAAGATCCGAATCTAACTAGAGTCTAAATAAATTCACTCCACTACTCAAGAGCTTAAACTGTGTATGCAACTGACTGAATTGAAATCTAGCACCACCAATAAAATATAAACGAATGAAGTCATATAGGAAATCCCATACTGACAAGCATAAAATGTTGGTGCTTTATGATTGGTTTATAGAATGTCATGATAAACTATGTGCAATGTTCGAAATGCAGCAAATTCGTGTTAAGGATATTACATAGACAATATGTCTGGAATAATGCATAATGTAGAAGTGCATGAAAAAGTTACCGAAATTTACAATTACAAGTCAAAAGAAAACATACACTCAAAAGAGAAAGAAAGAAAGAAGCAAAAGTATATATACCAAAAAAAGGAATTACATGCTTATAATTCCTCTGTAATGCCTACTATATTCATATAATGCTGCAAGTCTTCTTTCAATTGAATCTGTGCCGCATCATGCTTTGACTTCTCTTCAAGAATAATCTTTGTTTGATCAGGGAGGCTAGCTAATTTGTCTTCCAAGGATGTGATCATTTCCTTACTCTTGAGTAATTCAGACTTTTCAGCATCGACAGACTGAATATTAACATCGAGTTTCTCATTGACCTCCTGTAAGGCCCACTCCCACAGCACATGATATTGTCCGCTTTGCCCGGTGGGCTCACAGCTTTAAAACGCGTCATGTTTGTTAAGGGAGGAACCCCACATATAACCACCACAAATCTAGACAACTCTTCCGATGTGGGACAAGTTACGCTACAGTCAACTGCAAAAGTAGCTCACCCAACACAGTAGCCTGTCAGCCTTCCTTGGGGCCCGCCCACATGTGCGCCCGCCCACATGTGCCCGCCCACATGAAGCAGTGACCGGGGCGTCACATTATCCCCCACCGAGGGCAGAGCCGTCCTCGGCTCTGATACCATTTGTAAGGCCCACCCCCACAGCACATGATATTGTCCGCTTTGCCCGGTGGGCTTACGGCTTTAAAACACGTCATGTTTGTTAAGGGAGGAACCCCACATATAACCACCACAACTTTAGACAACTCTTCCGATGTGGGACAAGTTACGCTACAGTCAACTGCAACAGTAGCTCGCCCAACACAGTAGCCTGTCAGCCACACAGTAGCCTGCCAGCCTTCCTTGGGGCCCGCCAACATGTGTGCCCACCCACATGTGCCCACCCACATGAAGCAGTGACCGGGACGTCACATTATCCCCCACCGAGGGCAGAGCCGTCCTCGGCTCTGATACCATTTGTAAGGCCTACCCTCACAGCACATGATATTGTCCGCTTTGCCAGGTGGGCTCACGGCTTTAAAATGCGTCATGTTTGTTAAGGGAGGAACCCCACATATAACCACCACAACTCTAGACAACTCTTCCGATGTGGGACAAGTTACGCTACAGTCAACTGCAACAGTAGCTCGCCCAACACAGTAGCCTGTCAGACACACAGTAGCCTGCTAGCCTTCCTTGGGGCCCGCCCACATGTGCCCGCCCACATGAAGCAGTGACCGGGACGTCACACCTCCTGTATAGACAGTTCTCTCTCACGACCTTTCAGTTCCAGTTGTGAAATTTCTTCTCTCAAAGCCGCAATACGGTTTTGAATAAATGCATTGTCATCAGTGAGGGTCTTCAGTTGTTCTTGCAAAGTCAAACGCTCCTGGTCTAATTCAGATATAGTAGAAACAATAAGTGAAGCTTTCTCCTTAGATAAAGCCAACTGCTTCCCGTATTCCAGAACTTCTAAAGCAATCGTAATATTCTCTGCTGATGCCAAAGAAGCTATTGAATCACGAAATCTGAGGAGAGAATCACACAAAACAGAAGTATTAATCTTTACCATCTTTGCAGAGCTTTCCAGAATCTCGATGGCGATATCCAGGTCTAGCCATTGTTTAGGATCTTTGAAGATATGAACTACCGTTGACAAAGAGTTTTTCATCAAAAGCATTTTGTGAGCGGGAATCTTTGAAGGAAATGGTAGCTCAGAGACAGTGGCCACAGATTCGGAGCTGGCCGCCCCACTACAGGGAAGAATTCCTACAACATGAATAAGAGATAGAGTTAGAGTAAGTAACGTAAAATGAAGAATTTATAGCTCTTCAAATTAATATATATATACATGCCGCAGAGGTGTGACCAGCAAGTGAGGAAACTTCTGGGGCTGCAGAAGTACCAGCTTCCAACATGTTAGCAAGAGAGGGCGCTCTCACTTCTGTGCTTGAGTCTCTGGTAGTAGGAGTTGGTAGATCGGTAGTCTCGACGGGGAATACAATTTCACGGGCCACACTTTTCGGTGTCACCAGAGGAACCAAAGAAACCTGTGGTAAAGCCATTGGTGCAGCAGGATGAAGATCTACAGTGCTCGTCTCAATACATGCCACGTGAGTACCTAAAAGGGAAATGACGGTGATGATAAGATAGTGATCACTAGACAAGCACGTGAATGTTTAAGGAATTCAGACTCCCTTTCCAGGCGAATACACATATTTCCTGTAGTCCAATGGTTCTTCATCCTCTTCGGTTACCGTATGTGGCTTGCCAAGAACAGAAGTGCCAAGAGAAATTTCAGGAGCTGTGGGAAAATGTTCCTCCTCTACATTTTCGGTGGCCATATTTTCCTCGTCATCTATGTTGACCTCCCCTTCTTCATAGTCGTCGTCCTGAGCTCCATCATTTTCATCATCATCATCGTCTCCAGACCCTAGGGGAGTGGAATCTCCTGATGAAGAAGATGAATTTTCGCTTGCCAAATCCTCTACATTCATTTTCGCAACCACGACTTGTTTTCCTTTGTATGAAACGGGCTGGTTGCTTTCTCTTAGAGATCTCCTGCCGACTGGAACTGAGGGAGATGAGGAGACCTGTCTTGCCTCTTCCTGAGGAATGGATGATGCTGTTTGCAGATGTGCTCGTGATCTAGTCATCGGAGACGATGAGCTAGGGGGAAGAGGTTGTGAAGAAGGGGCAGGTTCATTTCGAGCTGGACTCTCCTCAGCTGTAGCAATTTCTTTAGGAATAGGGGAGGATGTCCCTGTAACATTTTCTGAAGCTCGGCCGCCAAGGTCGTGGGGGACATGTTCAAATTCTGCCAGAACTCCATAAGCAAACCAACTATCTAAAGTATTAATTAGTTTTCTCTCACGGATTGGCTCTTCCGTCGAAATCTTTCTGCAAGTTTCACCATGATGAGGAGCACGACTCTTCTCTGGAATGAAGCCAATTCCGTTCTTAATTTTTCTGCCTCTGAGCCGAGGAGGATGGAGAAAAAGAAGAGAGTCCACTGGTAGACATTTGTTGATCAGAAATGATTGATGGTCCCACCATCTTATCCAGCTATAAGAAGTATGGACTATTCGGTCATAGCTAGGGATGATGAAAAAAGAGTTGACACGACCGCCTAATAGTTGCTTCCATATCATGGCCCAGTTCAAAGGACTTGTTCCATAGCAGCGCATTCTCTTAGTAACCAGCCCACGATCTTCTGGCACGGATTGGTCATAGTCGAATTGGCGAGCAAAACGGCTGGGATAGTAGGGTTCTCTCCAAAATTTTATTCCTTCCCTAAGAGGCAAACTGCAAGAACGAATAGAAAGAAAAAATGCCCTTTCCGCTAAAGTTAGTGCCCCCTGATCCACCATATATGTGTCTTGAATGTAGCGATGAAGGCGGAACTGGAAGAAGTCCACTTGGTCAAAGTCCTGGATCTTGTTGATCACCCATTCATACGATCTTCTGGCCATGGCTCTTTGTTGAAAAAACTAGAGAAGAAGATGAGAAGGGTTGACATAAGCCTTCTCTGGTGCTTCAAAAGTCTAAGGAAAATAGACTCCTAACCATCCAGTGAAGTAGTGTCAGGCAGTATATGCTGATGAAGATCCCAGGGTGGGATTCTTGATGTGTGTAGAGATTTCTCCAAAGGCTCGATAGATGGAAGATAGCACAGGGGGCGTAATGGAATATTTCTGACCTTCCGCTAGAGCTCCGGCGACAACGAAGGTGGTAGGGCGAATAGCATCTGCCCACTTGAAACTGGGAAGAGCAACTATGCTTAGCCAGTAAGCTAAATGCTGCAAGTTCCCCAAAAGAAACTATAATCCGATCGTTCCTTCATATTGTCAAGAAGAATTGTTAGTTCCTTACAGCGACTATCGTGGAATCTATAAAACGAAAAAGGAGTTAATATGCAGGGATATGTGATGAGAAGGAAAATGCTAATTTCTGAGCCTGAAATACCTGAGCATTCTAGAAAAATGAGCCAGCCATTGCAAAAGGGATAGTTTGTGAAAATTCAAAAACTTTCCCATTTCTTTGAAAAGTTCTACAGTGGTTTTAGAGATGAAAGGCCTACGGTCGGGAGAAGATACAAATGCCAACTCTGCATTCGTCGGGTTGAACTCATCATAAAATCTTCCTATAAGCGGAAGGCCTGCTATGCGGTACAGATCCCATAGCATTATGCTCATTTCCCCAAATGGCAAGTGAAGAGAGTTGGTAGTGGGGGACCAATATTCAAGAAAACCTTTCAGCACGAAGGGTTCCTTGTAGAAGTACTCGGATGTAACTTCTATATCATCATAAAGGCCCACTTTGGCGAGAGTACTCGCGTGTTTCTTCAGGATTGCCTCTGCCCAATCAAAATAATAGCGACAGGAAGTAAGCAGGCCCCTTGTTCGAAAATCTTCCGATCCCCAAAGAGGGTCACAGTCCTTGTACCGCTGTCTGATAGTCTCGTAGAAATATGCTGGAAAGAGATTGTGCGGACTGTGAAAGGGAGTAAGGAAGATCATGGGATGGGCTTCTCCGATGATTTGTCATGGTTTCTGCGCCCGCATTTTCCCTTCGAGAATTTGAGGTTCTCGCGTCGCCCACGATTCAGTATACATCTATTTCTCTCCATCCACGTAATCTGTGAGTTCACATTCGATGGACATTGATAGAAATTATTGTCATGCCTTCTAAATGAGGGTTATCGAATTTCATGATGCCCTCGATTACTCGAATAGATTCCCAAGAGTTTTGGAGCTTTTTCTTATTATGCTCCTTTATTTTCTCTTCAAATTCCTTCACCTTATTTCGACAAGTTTTCTTGGAGCGAGAAGCAGGCGGGGTATCTTCTCTGACAGGGCTATCCGTGCGGATATGGGCGGTTGTCTTTAGCCACTCTTCCCAATCATATTCACGACCATGTTTTGGAGGTAATTCTATGTTCCCATGATTATAGCCCGGTGAATGGGAGAGGGAAGCGATTCAATGCGATCGGTAAAATTAAAAGTTGAGAGTACTGGCTCTTTGAAATACGCAGGAGTTTAAGTGGTGGTTTTGGTACGTTTGGTCGATGGTTGATCAGCGGAAGGAAACGAGCGATGAGAAGATGTATCGGGTGCGTCAGGATGAGAAGGATGGTCAGTTGAAGGGTCTACGAGACGAAGAGTCCTCTTGATGCGGGCCATGAAGAGAAAAAGGTTAAAGACCTAAGGAAGATTGTTGGGAAAGTTCGAAAAAGAGAGAATTCCTGGTTGCGCGGGTTCGCGCAATTAAAATCAGTTGCGTGAAGTGTCGCAATACTTAGTAAACTTGCATGGATGAGAGATCCATTGCGCGGGTCCGCGCAGATAATGTCGGTTGCGGGGAAAATCGCCAGAAGAAAAAAAATTTTACCAGAGAATGAGGAAACTGCAGACTATAAAGGAAGTGCGGTATTTATAGGCTGCCACGGTCGAGTACGGACACGGCTGGTTGCGCGGGTCCGCGCAAGTCAGGTGAAAGGGAGGAATTTTGATCCTTTTTCGTTTCTTGAAGAAATAAATAAAGAATCAAGGGGGCATCTGTTGAGGCATAAAAATGATGAAAGAAATCAAGCAAGGAAGGATGATAAGATAAAAAGAGCTATTGAAAAGAAGAAGATAGAGATAGTTTTCTGAAAGGTGCGTAGGTCCGCACAAACAATGTCAGTTGCACGGGACCGCGCAATCAATCTCATCTGCACAGGTCTGTGCAATAGAAATATCAGTTACACGGCTCACCAGATTGTGCTGCGAAAATGGTCCTTTTCTGATTGATCTAAAGCACTGAAAATTAGTCCCACATCGCTAAGATCAGAATTTTCACACGTGCGAGGGTCTATAAATACCCCTTCCCCTCCTTCATTAAGGTTAATTGAAGATTTTCAAGAGGAGTAGAGCGGAGTAGAAGACAGAAGGTAGGAGAGAAGTCTCCCAGCAGTTGTGCAGGTCTGCGCAACTGATATCAGTTGTGCGGGTCCGCGCAACCAGACTGCCCTGCAGTCTGTGAAGCTCAAGGGCCGTCATGCTGCTGAAATGTCCGTGTAAGGCTTTTATCCTTCCAGCACTCTCCCCTCTCCTATTGTCAAGTGTAGAGGAGGAAGATTAGTCAATCTAATCGACATTCTTCCTAAGTCCTAGGAGATGACTGAAACAGGCACCGTTATGCTGCTGAAATCTCTGTTTCGTCAAAGACTCGTTGATCTAATTGACATTCCTCCTAAGCCCCAGGAGATGGTTGAAACAGGCGTCGAAAGGCTATCGAAATGAACCTCTGATACTTAAAGCATAAGTCACGTATTTTCAAATGATCTATCTTAGAATCAAGGGATGTAAAGAGGATGTAAATGAACCCAGTATTAATGAAATATAATGAATGTTCCTAATACTCTTTCTTTGTTATGTTTGAATAAGACAATTACCCAAATTAAATGCATTTATTTCGTTGTCAAAACATCGTCGTTGCGGTTCCAACGCCATGACTCGTGCATCGATCTGATACCTAAGCCATGATATGTGGGCCGCATTCATTCCGAAGAAACGCCGCGTATTGCGAATTCTGAGAGAATCTCTACAACCTATCCCATCAATCAATCAATGTCAAGTATAAGTCAAGTACACACCATATCATAAGTACAAGCAACCCATTCCTTTTCCCTTCCCAAGGTCAACTCTCTCTCTCTCTCTCCACCCATCCCTTTCTTATAACTCCATCACTTCACCCATTACCCATCACACATCACTCCATCTCTTTTTCATTCCATCACTTTCCTTTCTCTCTTATTCTCTCTCTTCACTCCCAAGCAACAAAAAACCCAACGCCCAAGCTCTATCTCCCAAATTCAAGTGTGGCCCACTTTCCCACTCACTCATCTCCCATATCAACCATTCATTCATCATCTACCTCCATCAAAATTGAAAGCAAGGAGCATAGGAGTCCAAAGAGATAAAGAAGAATGCCGATAGGTGGGTGATCCACCGTTGATTTTTGTTAGGTCCCTCCTCACCGATTTCTCTCTCTTTCTCTATCTCTTGCTTTCCCATCTAGTGGCCCACTTTGATGCATGATATTATCCACGTCGTCCATCATATGGACAATGGAGTGGAAACCCCACCTTGATGTTTGTGTTGCACATCAACTGTCCATCCATTTATAGCTGGGATAGGCAGGAGCTTTGAGTAGCCACTGTGATGTATATGTTACATCCAAACTGTCCATTCATGTGGGGCCTAATATATTAGGTGGGCCCCTTTCATCCAGGCAGAGACGCTGGACGCTGCCGCTTACACGGCTTTACACACACACACACACTATATATATAATATAACATATTATTTATGAACGCTGTGGTGGGCCACTATTACGTGGGACCCACCTTTTATCATGAAGCTTACACCGTCCAAATGCATCTGGACGGTGAGTATGGGTAATCTACTATCACGTGCAAACATGTATAGTATATAATATAATATTATATAATATTTTATATATTAATAATATATATTACAGTGGGCCATTACTTGGACCGCACTGTGATGTATGGTTGCATCTGCACTATCCAGTTGCTGGACGGTGCAGCAAGCTTGACGTCCAGACTGTCCATCCATTGGAGCGGCCCCACCATGATGCGTGTGCTACCTTACCGTTCATCTATCTAACGTGCCATGCACGGTCCCACCATGATGCGTGTGCTGTATCCCTACCATTCATCCATCTGGCGTGCCATGCACGGTCCCGCCATGATGAGTGTGCTGTATCCCTACCGTCCATTCAATTTTGAGGGGCCACACGTGATGTATGGGTCTTATCCACACTGTCCATATGGTGGGATGGTGGGCCCCCTTTTGATGCATGTATTCTATATTCAGCCGTCCATCAGATTGGATGTGGGCCCACCATTCAGCATGTGTTTTATCCAAGCCGTCCATACATTTAGCGAGCTCGTCCTTGGGCCTGAGACAAAAAAATAAGATAGGTCTAGTATCAAGTGGACCGCACTACAGAAAGCAGTGGAGTTGAACGCCCACCATTGAAACCCCTTTTGGGTTACAGAAGTTTTGAATCAATACAATATTTATTTTCCATCCCTGTTCAGGTCCTTGTGACCTTATGGATAGTATGGATGGGAAATAAATACTATGGTGCGACCCATTAGATTTTAATTGTGGAAGTCATTATCACCACTGCCATTTGTGGTATGGTCCAGATGATCCTTTGGATATGATTCATTTTTTTAATGTTCTATAATGATCTCTAACAATGGATGAATGGTGTATTTGTAACGTCCAGAAAATTGGGGGTTGAGCAGAAGCTCAGCTCTCGAGTTCCAACGCATTACTTATTGAACATAGATAATGATGATTGAATATTGTTCATATTAGTGCATTAAACATGAGTGAGATTATACCAAAGCAACATATCATACTCTAGAGATAGTTAAATTTCACAAGCGAAAGACTGTGATAGATATATAAAATATATAAACTATCGTAAGTCTCCAGAGTGTGAATATGTTACCAGGTTAACTATATACATGTATACTTCAAAAATGGACAAAATGAATATACATGGGTATTTTAAAAGTATAAAATAACAAGTGTAATGACATATAATCAACATCCCTGTAACCCCGTTGATCAGAACATGGTCTATATAGACCCACCTGATAGCTGCATATAGGAGAAACCCTTCTCATCATCATAAAAGTTCAGCTCCGCCTCATATGTATCGCCATCATCTGAAACTAAAATAGGGTCTGGTGGGTGTTTAAAACACTGTTACGTAACGTGGGAGTGAGTGATCAACTAAGTGGAACAATAAAACAAATGTTAACATGTTATCAATTCAGTTAAGCAGTGATGATAATGCAATATAACAATCAGGTCTTAAGTACTCTTGTTAATGAAAGAATGATATGAAATAATGATACATGCACTTGCCTGCACTCCCTTAGCGACATCATCTCATGATCGCGACATGCAACCCTTCCTCAGTTCTTGACCTGCTACGCCAAAGGCACACGTAATGCGGTGCATGCACGTAATTAGCCAGGTTCTTACTTAGGTTTATTCATACCGCAGGATTGAGAAGCTAAGGTACCTCCCTTATGTCAATTCCCAAATAATGATCCATTCTAGGGTTGTCAGTCCTAACAAATCTCATACGATGTTGCGGTTCTAGGTCACTATAAAAGGCTTGTCACCTGAATAGTGTAGGACTAGTTTACTGTAACACCCCGAATTTTTGCCAACCTGGGGTTAGACGTCCTTAGGCAATGGGTCAATCCTAACCCTTGATTAACTTCTCAAAACTCAATCCAAAAGTCTCAAATCCCTACTTCCTTCGAAAATCTCACCTTTTACTACTTTATCCTTCAAAATTTTCTAAAAGCTCTCACATTAGACACAAATCTTAAAGTTTAGGTGATGTTGATCAATACTTAAGCTAAAAAAGTACTATAAATAGTAAATAAATAAATGAAAAGGGTTTTTAACCATTAATCTTTTGAAGTCTCACTAAATAAGTAGACTAATTGGATAGATCAACTTCTCCTATCCCAAAATCATATATTGCATGTCAAATAACTCATCCCAGGTTCTAAAATAAATCCATTTCAAATATCAGACGGAGAAATCACCCCAAACAGGTTAGTGGTCGGCGATGCCATCGCCGGTTTGGCAATGCATCGCCGAACTCGTCCGTACAGCGAGTTTCTGTACCTTTTTTTCTGCACATTTCTTCAGACTTTGAAAAATTATATCTCCTTCGTTATAACTCCGATTTAGGTGATTCAAAAACCAGATTGAAGGTAAATGAGTCTAGTTTTATATAAAAAAATATAAAAAATATAATAAAATATTTAATATAGTTTAAAGTAGGTCATTGTGAGCAACTATCTGATAATTACTTGTTGGACAACTGCTACTTCTAGAATTTTTAGAATTTTTTTACTACTCAAAATATTATGAAATTTGGTGGAGTTAGGGTAAACTTGATGATGAACCTCTAAAAAAATAATAAAAATTATATAATACCTAAAAGTTTTTAAAATGGGGGATAGAATGGCCCTAGGACCGTATTCTGCCGTAATTAAGGTAGAATTTGGTTGAGTACCAAACTGAATACTCAGTAGAATTAAATTGGACCACTTTAAATGCATTCTAAAAGACCCAAAACTTGTAGAACCAATGGTGCTATAACACTCTATAACCTCGGATCAAACTCTAAGCCGGTTTGTTCTCTGGACCACTTTGAAACTTTGTATTGGATCTAGACCGCGCGTCGAAAGTCCGATACCTGCTATCTTAGACCGTTAGGACCGCCTAGCTGGACTTGACAATCATTTCAAAAATCAAGTCCAACCGATAATCACAGGCTATTTCATTAAGCCCGGACTGAAGAGAGTGAGAATAGGGTTAAAATTGGAATTTGAAATTCAAATCTGGCACACGACTTGACGCGTCAGTATTAAGCATTCTGACCGTTAGAATTCAGCCAAATTATACCTTCGGATCAGGAAAATTTTTTATTTCATATCATGAGACTTGCAGACCTGATCTACGTGCGGTGACCGCTGAACTGAAACTGGACCGCCACGTGCGATCTGCGAACCCTGCCGGACTGAAAACTTGATGTATGCTAGATCCAGTATGCATGAGCTTAAGTCCGATCGCGTTCGGCCAGGGGACCACCAGAAATGATCTTTTGGACCGAAACAGCCCCGCTTTAGATAAACATCAAGTGAACTTTGTTCCCGAGCCTATTCCGGACAGTTTTAGGCTTATAAAAGAGGTTGAAACCCTCACTCCTCTCTCCCATCCAAATTTGTAAAAAGCCCTAGATTGGGAGAGAGAAAAGGTGAGAGTTTGTGAGAGAAGGTGGGAGAGAATTTCTTGCTGCTCGTGCCACCTGCTACACATGCTTAAGCCACGCGATTTAATCACTTCGCCGGTGATTTCTCCGCTTTTCTAGGTAAGAAAATACCCTAATAAGTTGCTGATTTGAGATTCTTTTCGTTCCATAGCTTGTTAACTCATAAATCTTGTAAATTAGGTCCTCTATTCGCCGTAGACGAAGCGTATACGCTCCGTTCGAATTCACACGTTTATAAGAGACAAGGTGCGGATTTTAGACGCTTTGATTGACTGTTTTCAAAGCTTTCAATGTCGTTTAATAGTAGATTATCGACGACAACGCCGTTTGACATGTACAACATGCTGTCCGTTTCCTTTTTCGTAAACCGACGGAGAATATGAGATTTAGGGCATTTTAGTCATTTGTAGGAAGTACTGTTTTCATTCATATTTTGCTGATGTGATTGACATGATTTGTTGTCGTATTAGAATGTTAGGAATACGTGCATAATTAGTTTGGCGAAAAGATTCGCCTAAATGCGCACTTCGGGTCGACATACTATATGTAGACTTAAGTGTGTAGTGTATGTGTTTGTATAAATGCTTGTATTAGTATGTATTGAATTAAATGGTGTTATGAATTAGTTTGAGACTGATTTCTCAATTAATATGCTGACGTAAATGATTTTCTACATGTTGACTATATGCATGATTTCATAATATGCATGAAATGTATTTGCTAGGAAGATTTGCTTAAGTTGTATGTTATAACATGTGTTGACATGCTCACATGGCTGTATTTCATTTCCAATGCTCTAATATGATTGCTGATGCGATTCCGTAATTGTTTGGGACTATACTTAGTCCAGGCAGTCGGTAACAGAGAAAGTTCGTGGCTAGCTGGTATTTGCCACGAAGGACGCATCGATGAACGCGAGCCGTGTTTTGGAGTTGGCGGTAGTGGTTAGGCCACACGAAGTATTTTACGCACTTCATGTCATTCGACTTGAGATGCGCTCGTGATAGTCGAGCCCGTCAAGTAACCCGACTGACCGTTGTATATTCACCCTGTATGAGTCATAACTGCTTGAACCTAAGGTACTGAACTTACCATTGTAAACCCTGTTAACCATGGTACCTTGATCCACAAAGACTCATGAGTCGGGCAGGTGGTATGGGATACCGTGGTCGAGCTGTCGGCCTACGCTAGGGCTACAAACCTCCCCGTAGTGACCAGTGAGCACCTAGTCTTGTGAGCAGATTATGGTGGTATGGGACACTATATTCTTACTGTCGGCCTACATGGATAAGGTGATGGGGGAGCAGTGCAACGAGTGTGAGCAACAGCCCTGACAGCCCTTTGTAGTGACCGCGAGCGTATTCTGAGTCTACGGGAGGCGACGACCCTTCCGTAGCAGTAGAGTACAGTAGGCCTGTATTGATAAGGTGATGGGGGAGCGGTGCAACGAGTGCGAGCAACAGCCCTGACAGCCCTTACAGCGACCTATAAAATATACATCGTATGAGATTACTAGGAGTGACTACCCTAGACAGGATCTATGTTGGGATTGATATAAGGGAGCTACCTTAGTTTCCCAATCCTGCTGTTTGAATGGACTAACAACAACTCGAAAATTATATCACCATTACATTGCATGTGCCTGAAAGATGTGGAGCACTTTAGGGAGTGTGGCATGCCGCGGTCGTAAGATGGTGCCGTATGAGGGAGATCGTCGGTGAGGGCATACATCACGTTGTGTCATAATTGCATTAACAACAGTTGCATGTTCTGATTAACTGGATTGCAGGGAGGTTGATTAGATACCTTGACACTTGTCATTTTATATTTTCAGGGTACTCATGTATATTCTTTTTGTTTACTTTTGAAGTATACATGTATGTATATAACTTGGTAACATGTTCACACTCTGGAGGCATACAACAGTTTATATATGTTATACATACTATCACAGTCTTCTGCTTGTAAATTTAACTGTCTCTAGAGTATGATATGCTGTTCTGGATTAATCTCACTCATGTTCCATACATTAACACAGACAACATTCAATTATATATATCTATGTTGCATAAATAATATTTTGGAACTCGGGAGTTGGATTTTTACTCGACCCCCCGATTTTCGGGATGTTATATGTACACTCTAGTTGCTACGAAAAAGCTCATCGCCTCAACGCAGCCTCAGAGTATACTCAAGGTCACTACAAAGGGCTCGTCACCTGATCAGTGTAGGCCGACAGTTCGAATACAGTGTCCCATACCGTCGTATTCTGCTCACGAGTTTGGGTTACTCACTGGTCACTACGGGGAGGCTCGTCACCCCAGCGTAGGCCGACAGCTCGACCACGGTGTCCTATATTACCATGTCTGGCTCATGAGTCTTAGCGGATCGAGGTACCAAGGTTAACGGGTTTTCACTGGTGAGTTTGGTACTCTAGATTCAAGCAGTAGCATCCAAACATGGTGAATATACATTATGCCGATCGGGTTACTCGACAAACTCGACTGGTACGAGCGTACATCGAGCCGATCGACATGGATTGCGAAAGTACTCCGTGTGGCCTAACCACTGTCAACAAGCAGCGTACAACTCAGATTCCTCGAACTCATCCGTTGTGATCAAATAGTTCGGCAACCGGCACTGAACATTACTGATCGCCTGGACTACATCGTAGCCCCAATCACATTCCAATCCATAACCTTCACATATGATATTCAAGGACAACATGTGATAACTAATCTAAATAGAAATTTCATTTGAGCATTTCAAGATCACATAGTACACATGTTATCACATATCCACACTGCATCCGTACATCACATAATAGTAAGTTAGATTATATGAAGGAAACTATACCACAGGTAAGGTGATTGAGAATCACATCTCAACATCCCATTTGACTACGTTTCAGCAAACATCTTCTCACTCAAGCACTTTATCAAACACTTAGTTTATACGTATACACATACGTACATAAGATAGTCATAGCACGTATTACGACAATCCTTCCATGAAAGACTCATCATACATACAAAAATCATGTATTCTGACTTGCGGACAATATTAAGCATATATCAGAATTACATATTCATTCAGTCATTTTAACAAATACATGGAATGCATTTTTAATAGACATAGTTCACATACATATGTAATATATGGAAATCATTGTATCCAAGCATGTATGATAGCAAG
Organism: Magnolia kwangsiensis; assembly: GCA_037074715.1. Taxonomy (NCBI): domain Eukaryota; kingdom Viridiplantae; phylum Streptophyta; class Magnoliopsida; order Magnoliales; family Magnoliaceae; genus Magnolia; species Magnolia kwangsiensis. The sequence goes on from CM073578.1 coordinate 118,066,802, forward strand.
CAAGTCAGTCATAATCATTAACTGACACTGAATGCCTTGAAAACCATAACCTAAACATTCATAGTCCGCACCTTACACCGGTAGACACGTATCAAACTCAGTTTGTATATCGAGCCTTTGTCTATGGCACAACGGTAACCTATGGTATGAAATAGGTTAGTTATTTCATCACTCATACTATTTGGATCTCTAAAATAGGTTAGGGTTAGGATTTCTTACCTAAGAACAGGGTCAGAATCACCGGAATAGAGATACAGAAGCGTTGACTTAGCACGTGGAGTGATGGGATCGAATCCCAGGAATAGACTCCAACTCTCTTTCTCACTTTCTTTCCTTCTCTCTTCTCTTCTCTCTCCTAGGGTTTTAGAAAATCGTATAGAATGAGAGAGAGAGGGTTTAAGGCCCTTATATAGGTCTAGAACTGATGGAAATGGCCCCAAGGCCATGGTATACTTAAGGTGTAGCCAAAAGGGGTCTGTTTCGGTCCAATGGAGCTGTTCTGGAGGCCCCTTTTCTGTATGTGGTCAGACTTAAGCTTCCTGACATTAGATCTAGGTCAGGATAAGTTTTTGGCCCGATCGGATCAGTGGATCAGCTGCGGGAGACTAGTTTCAGTTCAATGGTCACCGGTACTCGATCAGGGTCACAAGTACACTGACCTGTGTTAAAAATTTTCCTTGATTCGAGGGTGTAATTGGGTCAAAATCTGACGGTCTGAATTTTTAGATTCGGCCTGCAAGTGAACCGACTCAATTCACTTAAATTTCAGTTTATTCCATTAAGATATTCACGTTTCTCACACACTTTGCTCCGGGCTCAAGTTTTGCATTTTTGGGTACTATTAGAACTTGATTTCTGTGGTGGTTGTCAGGTCTAATAAGGCGGTCATAACCGTATAGTTTTGGGGTAATCGGACTTTCGTCGCGCAGTCCAGGTCCGATACGAAGTTTCATGTTGCTCCCGAGAGTAACTGAGTTTAAAGATTGATCCTAGATTTCTAGGTAATGCAGCATTAGTGGTTCTACTCATTTTGGGTCTTACAGTTCGTATTTAAAGTAGTTCAAGCTAATTCTACTAAGTATTCAGTTTAGCACTTAACTAACTTATGCCCAAATTATGATAAAATATGGTCCTAGGGCAGTTCTACACTCCTTTCTGGCACTTTTAATTAGTAAATTATTTTCATTATTTTTTTAGTAGGTCATCATCAATTTTAGTTCATCTCTACTAAATTTCATGAGATTTCATATTTTACAAAAATTTTAAAAATTCTAGAAGCAGCAGTTGTCCAAACTAATAATTTTTAGACAATTGTCACCACGACCTATATTTAACTATATTAAACAATTTATTATATTTTCACTTATTTTTATATAAAACTAGACTTATCAAGCTTCAATTTAGATTTTGAATCACTTAAATTAGAGTTATAATGAGGGAGATATGACTTTTTGAAGTTGAATAAAAAGTACAGAAAAATGGTAGAAAACGGGCCACCTGACCCATTGTGTAAGACCCGTATCCTAGTCCGTACTGTTCCGTCAACTGCCAAGATCCTTTCAGTTAAATTTCAGCAATCCGTGTCATATAATCGATGTTTGCGCCCGATCCTAAGCCGTATCCTATAGAATTGAGTCAGCTTAATCTGAAACTTGTACCATTACAACCGCACCGTCGCTGTGGTTCTAACGCCACGTCTTGCATACCGATACGATACCCTGGCGGGGAGATGTGGGCCGGGGTTTATTTCGAAGAAAATGCCATGCATTTACAATCTCAAGAGAATCTCTACAACATGTCTTATCAATCAATCAATCAATCCATCAATCAATCACCTCATGTCAAGTACACACACCCATGCTTTCTTTCTCCACAAATTAAGCAACCACCAAGTCAACTCTCTCTCACCCTCTCCTTATACAACCATACATGTCAAGTACACATCACATATCACTCACCCTTTCACCCATCACACCCATCCCTCACTTCTCTTACAACCCTCTCTCTCTCTCATTTCCCAACACAATTCCAAGCAACAAAAAAGACCCACGTCCAAGCTCTTCCCATGGAGAGAAAAGTGCATGTGTGAGGCTGACTTTTTCATCCTAAATCCATCATCTTAGCCATTCAAACCTCATCTTCTACTATCAAAGTGAGACACAAGGACATTGGCTTTCCAACGGACCGAGAAGATCGAACTGTGGGTGCTTATTAGGATAGATTTTTCATGTTTGATGATGGGCCAAGTGAGAACTACCGATTGATGGTATGGATCTCACTTTGGACCCTTGATGTGGCCGATGGACCACCTTGATCATCATGATCATTCCATGATGGGACCATTCTCCATGGATCCTATCATGATGTTAATTTTTCTTGTATGGATAGGGTCATCTAGACCTTACATTAGGTGGAGAAAAGGATCTCCATTGTTGATTTTTGATCTGATGGGCCCACGTGTAATGGGACCCACTTGACGTATGATTGAATGCAAGGGAAGGCCCATAGTGTCGGGGTCCCTCCATTACACGTGTCCCACTCTCGATCTCTCTTTCTCTCTCTCTCCCTCTCTTTTTCATTTATTTTCTTTATGTGTTGATGTAGCCGTGTGGCCCACCAGATGGACCCCACCATGAAGCATGTATTTTGTCTAAGCTATATATAGGTGAGGCCCACTTCATGTGTGTTGTACCCACACCAATCCATCATTTGGTGGCCTACCTGAGCAGGCCCACCTTTGCATGGCCAGACCGTCCAGCGTCCCTGGACGTTGGACGTTAATGGGAAACACAAATATTAGCTTGGTGTAAAGCATTTGAGGTGGGCCACTGGTGTAGGCCCCACCTTGATGTATGTATCCAATCCATGCCTTTCATTCCATTCCCTAGCTCATTTTAGGCGTTGAGCTGAAAAATGGACCCAATCCGATGTTCTGGTGGGCCATACCTTGAAAATAGTGACTTTAACCATTTAAATTCACTTGATTTTTTTTCTACACACTGAAATACGTTAGATATGGGGCTCGTTTGAACTGTCTTGAGCCGTAGAGAGTAATGGATGGAGCGGATTCACCAGATGCGGACCCCACGTATGGAAATCCGTAAAAAAACTCAATTAAAAAAAAAAAGTATAAGCAGGCAGCGCCTGCTGCAGCGTCAGCAACAGGACGTTGCTGCGCATGTAGGCGAGCGGACAGGGACCCACGGCCCCAGCTATGGGCCGGCCCCATCATGATGTATGCTTAGTATCCACACCGTTCAGTGGGTGGGCCACTCCTTGAAGTAGGCCCCCTCCAAGGATCAGCCACAAACATGGCTCAGGTGGTCCACATCATAGGAAACAGTGGGGTTGAATCATCTGCCATTGAAACCCTTTTCTGGGTCACAAGAGTTTTGGATCACCATGAAATTTATTTTTCCCTATGCATCCAGGTCTGCGTGACCTTATGAATGGATTGGATGGAAAGTAAACATTATGGTGGGCCCCACATGGGGCCCACTGATGCATGTTTTGTAACCCACACCGTCCCTGGGTGGGGACAATAGGTGTACCTCACTCCAGCAGCCTGTTGGGGTGGTGTCACTAAGCTCTGTGGGCCCCCTTGTATCATCCACGCCGTCCATCTATGGACACCACCAGGATGCATGTGTTGAATCCAAACCGTCCAACCTTTTGGCAAGCTCATGTTATAGCATGAGCTAAAGAATGAGCTAGATCCATAGTTCAAGTGGACCCCACCTTGGTATATGTATGAGGCCCATCTTGATGTACTTGTGTCCCGTTGTCGAGACCCACCTTGATACTTATAAGGCCCATTTGAGGAGGCCCATCTAGATGTACTTGTGGCCTGTTGTTGACGCCCACGTTAATATTTATAAGGCCCATTTGAGGAGGCCCATCTTGATGTACTTGTGGCCTATTGTTGAGGCCCACCTTGATATTTATAAGGCCCATTTTGATGTATTCTAAGGCCCATGGGTTATAGCCCATTGCAATGTACATAAGGCCCATGGGTTATAGCTCATTGCAATGTACATAAGGCCCATTGGTGATGCCCATTAATGCGGTCCATTTGATGAATGTAAGGCCCATGTGATACGACCCATTTGATGTATTTAAGGCCCAACGGGATGTACCTAAGGTCCATTGTAATATGTGATCTCAACATGGTTTATGTAATAATGTTTACGACGGGTTATGCCTCGGGAATAATGATGGTTTGATGTCCACATTGTAAGGTAATGTTGGTTAAATGTCCACATTACGACTCTCCCTAGGGCCCATTGATAGACCCATACTTGTTGTGTATAGGCCGTCTAGGCCCATCTTCATTGTGAGGATAGTCATCACTTTATAACATGCTTAGTATAATTCCATGCCTCATGCCACAAGCATCATATGTATGCTTGATATGAGGAATGTTTGATCATAGCATAAGCCGTTGGGTTGAGACATTACGGGACTCCTTATGAGACGGAGTGCCCCCATATAAGTGCGTAGTACGCACAGGATTGTTGCGTGATTTGACGATGTGACTTATGCATCTCGCATATGTGTGACTTGATCACCGCACGCCCTAGCAACATCAGGGCTGTGGCCTCCACAGGCACATCGTGGATGGTCGTATCGGATACTAAAAATATTGACTCTAGCGTTGTGGGCACTTAGGATGTCCTTGGGTGAAAATCTCAGAACCTTTTTGGTACTAAGAGATGGTCCAACGTCTAGACCGAGTGTACACATGAGCGCCCAGTGCCGAATACTAGTAGGCCTCGTCTCCCACTATATCGTGGTCGGTTGGAAGGGAGTGTGACCTTATCCGCCCGAGTGAGCGGGTTATAAGTTAGGATGAGTTTGACCAGTTCGCAAATGAGTCCACTATCGATGAGACGGGTAGGTTTTAACAGACTACTGGTCAAGCGGATAGTGTGGTCTCTTTCACTTGCTAGACTGTGCAGCTAGGGAGGAGATAGTCAGTGTGGGGTGTATTAGACCCCGGTGATATCTAGAGAGGAACTGTATTGATATGTATACTTGATGAGGACTGACATGCTTGCTTTGCATCTCACATATGACATTTGGCTATATAGGCCTCGCATCGCATGACCTTGGTATGGCTGATAGCATTCATGTCGTGTAATCATATAGCTTTGGAACAACTGATAGCATTCATGGACTTACCGTATATTTTTACATTACTCTGATATTGTACACGTGGCGCTTGCCTTGCGCACACACTTACACCACCCTCTAAGCTTTTGTAAGCTTATGCACGACCGTTGTGTGCAGGTTGCGTTGGATAGTAGCAGCGCAGAGGCAGGAGTGCGCATCTGACTATTTTGGAGATTTTTGATCACTTTGTATTTTCATTTCCGCATTGTACTTAAAATTTTTGATATAGTAGATATGTGGTGATGTTGTTTTGTGACTTGGTTATGCTTGTGGTTATGCTCCATTATAAAAAAAATTCATTCTGAAAATCCTCCTTATAGGATCCCAGGATCAAAATTTGGCATATGATTACCAGGTGTTGAGAATGGGACACTACGGAGGCTGTCGGCACTGGATTCGACGATCGAAAATTTTGTGAGCCCGTTTTCCGAGTTTGGGGCGTGACACGCTGCGGCCCACTGGTCGATGAGGCCTTGCCAATCCGGCGAGGGCATCGCCGCTCGCTGGACCCAGGGGCGATGGCTCACCCCACGGGCGATGCTATCCCCCCCCCCCCCCCCTCCCCCCAAGGTTTCCGAATATGCACGGGACGCACCTCGGGTCCCCCGATTTGCGTCATTTGGGCCCTCGAATCCGTTTGATGTGGTTTCGCCGATCCAATATTTGAAATGTGTGTATTTTACAAACCAGAATGAGCAGTTCAATGTGCAATATATGATTTTGGGGTAGGAGAAGCTGCTCTATCCAAATAACCTATTTATTTCATGAGACTCCAAAAGGTTAATGGTAAAAAAATCTATTTTATTTATTTATTTACTATTCATAGTAAATTTTAATTTCATTATTGTTCTTCATCATTTAATCTTTAAGATTAGTGTCTAATATGAAAGTACTTAGAAAAATTTGAAGAACGAGATAGTGAAAAGTGAGATTTTGAAGGAAATGAGTTGAAAGGGGATTTGAGGCTTTAGGATTGAGTTCTGAGAAGTCAATTAAGGTGTTATGATTGACTCATTGCCTAAGGACGTTTAACTCCAAGTTGGTAAAAATTCGGGGTGTAACAATCTACCCCCCTTAAAAATAATTTCATCCTTGAAATTGGCTAAGGGTAATGAGTAAAAATTCTATTATTCCTTTTGCTTAAGCTTTACTGATTTCAAGTTTATACGCATGGTAGGGTGTATACTATCTATACTAGTTTGGCGCATTTTAGTCTACCCTCCTTAAAATTATTTCACCCTAAAATTTGCTAAGACTCCTATTAAGTTCGTATTCAACGAACACATTTGTAGATACACTGACCTTGGCTATTGTAATTCAGTTCGTACCCATTGTTAGGCCTATTCTTTAATATGAATTGGTTTAACACTTAAACCTTAATTGTTATTATTCTAGTAACTTCATTGTTGACATTCTAAGGAAAGTTCACCTCCTATTTAGTGACCATTTGGTGACCCAACCTTTCGTCTAACCTGGATCAATTTCCTTCGATCCTGGGCCAGTGGGGCATGGGCCCACCACACTTCCACTGCGCCACTCTGATCAAGTGGATGTACAGATTGACTTAACTAGATTGGGCTCATAATGTTCTACCCCCCTTAAAAATTATTTCTACTCTCATGGCTCAAGAATCTATGTCCTGATCCGTACGTTGGAACAAGGTGTAATCTAGGACTTACCCTTGACATGGAATGGGATACGATCTCCCAATACATTAGTATTTCTTCCATCAATGATGTGTACTATGGCATTGGTACTTATGGTCATAGAAAGGAGCTAAAAATGTTGGGTGTTATAGTTGATTCCAGGGACGGGTGTGAGTTTGTGGCAAAATGCCTAATCTCTATTAGCTATATGTTCTTAACACTTCCTAAAGGCGAAGTAATAAAATTTTGGTTGTAAGTGGTGGGCCAACATGGAAGAAAAGTTGTGTAGTGGGTCTGTGCCGGACACATTGACCTTCTGCCTAGTTAGGATAGAAAATTTGTCATATCAGTTCTTAATCTTAGTTGATCCCGATCTTCTGCTTGATCAGAGCATTGAGTTCAATGGTAACTACCGGGATTGAGAATTCAATTCAAATAGCGAATACTTCGCTTATATACAGTTCCTCTACTCCATGTTTCCGATTGTAATAAGTCTTTGGGAAGGTAATTAAAAGGGGTGTATTGATTTGACCTAACATTAATTCCAAGGAATTTATAAGTTTTCCCAGAGCGTGAATGGTTCTAAGTCAAACAAGCTTCCTGAGAGTTACTAAAGGAGCCTTTAAGTATTAAGGAGATTCAACGAAGGAAGGAAGTCTCACTCCAACCTAATCAAACCTACTAATTAAGTCTATCTTTCAATTATCTTAATATAATCAGTTTACATTCCTTAGTATAACTAGTGACCTAGTCTTAATTTACATTCGTAAAAGTAATTCAAAGTCTACGCTCATACGCTAGACGAGGTTATACTATTTCTAATACAAGAAATTATTTTATCGCTTAGGGTCAAAAGTTGTCTGATTGAAATTGAGTTGTCCGAACTTGAATTTAACTGCACTGGAGCATTACACATATGCTCATACTAACTAAGGAGGTCCTAGGGTTCCCGTTATTACTTTATTGGATCTCCTATACTGTCAGATCTTTCGAAATCCAGGAGTACCAATTCTAGGTCCAAAACTCTAAATGTCTCAGCTTTTGATGGTCATTGTGGTTTATATAATCCTCATTCCCAAGGTCCTAGTTATCTCATTACTCCCCTCTAAATTTCTTGGTTTGGGTCTATTTTTCCTAACTATATGTGCACATATTCATGCCTTTTTGGATGTGCTTCGAGTTCGAAATTGTCAAGTACAACTCCAATTTGTCGACTAATGGTCTAAATGTGATTGAGATCTATTCGCATGATCTTGAACACGTATGGACTAAACTACTGTAGTTAATCTCACTTGTCGGCGAAACTTGAGATTCTAATGTAGTTTCTAGATTCCATCGCCCCCTTCTTAAGTCAGAGTATATTAGAGTGTGTCGTGTTACCATAACTCAGGTCCAGTTTAATCCAAATCATTCTCTGATACTATCTTGTAACGCCTTGAAAATCGGGGGTTAAGTAGAAGCTCAGCTCCCGAGTTCCAACGCATCACTTATGCAATATAGATAATGATAATTGAATATTTTTCATATTAGTGCATTAAACATGAGTGAGATTATACCAAAACATCATATCATGCTCCAGAGACAGTTAAATTTTGGAAGCGTAAGACTATAATAGATATATAAAATATATAACTGTCGTAAATCTCCAGAGTGTGAACATGTTACAAGGTTAAATATATACATGTATACTCCAAAAATGGATAAAATGAAAATACATGGGTATTCCAAAAATACAAAATAACAAGTGTAATGACATCTAATCAGCATCCCTATAACCCCGTTGATCAGAACATGGTTTATATAGACCCGCCTAATAGCTATATATAGGAGAAACTCTCCTCATCATCATAAAAGTCCGGCTCTGCCTCATACGCATCGCCATCATCTGAAACTAAAATAGGGTCTGGTGGATGTTTAAAACACCGTCCCATAATGTGGGAGTGAGTGATCAACTCAGTGGAACAATAAAGCAAATGTTAACATATTATCAATTCAATCAAGCAGTAATGATAACATATTACAACAATCAAGTCCTAAGTACTCTTGTTAATGTAAGAATGATATAAAATAATGATGCATGCCCTCGCTTGCGCTCCCTCAACGACTTCATCTCACGATCGCGGCATGCAATCCTTCCTCCGTGCTTGACCTGCTACGCCAAAGTCACACATAATGCGGTGCATGCACATGATTAGCCAGGTTCTTAGGTTTATTCATACTGCAGGATTGAGAAGCTAAGGTACCTCCCTTATATCAATTCCCAAATAATGATCCATTCTAGGGTCATCAGTCCTAGCAAATCTCATACGATGTTGCGATTCTAGGTCACTACAAAGGGCTCATCACCTGATCAGTGTAGGCCTAGTTTACACTCTAGTTGATACAGAAAGGCTCGTCGCCTCAACGCAGCCTCAGAGTATGCTCGAGGTCACTACAAAGGGCTCGTCACCTGATTAGTGTAGGCCGATAGCTCGAATACAGTGTCCTATATCACCGTATTCAGCTCACGAGTCTGGGTTGCTCACTGGTCACTATGGGGAGGCTCGTCACCCCAGTGCAGGCCGACAGCTCGATCACGGTGTCTCATACCACCATGTCCAGCTCACGAGCCGGGCCCGATATTGGTAGGCAGATAGTGAGGTCTCTTCTGCTCTCCCAGTTGTGCGTTCGGATAGGGACGATAAGCTGGCTTAGAGTGTACTAGACCCCGGTGATTATCCAAACTGAGAACCATATTGACTTGATGCTCTAGTAAGGAGCTGCACTGATATATGATGAGGATTGACATGCTTGACTTGAATTCTGCATCGCATGGCCTGGATGTGGTCGATTGCATTTATATCTTACACCTCATAGCCTTAGTACAGTTGATGACGTTCATGTACTCATCAGCACATTACAACATTATTCTTACCTTGCATTCTGAGCACGCTCGTATTACGCACACACTTACACCGCCCTCTAAGCTTTCTATAAGCTTATGCACGATTGATGCGTGTAGGTGACGCTAGGATGCAGCGTTAGTCTTGCCACAGTTGGAGCGTGCAGCCGAGCTTCTGGAGTTTTTGTTATTAGCATTATCTTGTATTTCCCTTTATACACCTTGTACTCAAAGTTTTTGATCATAGTAGATTTTGTGATGGTGTTCTTGTGGTTATTATTTGTGGGTTATGCTTATGGTTATGATCATTACGAATTAAATGGATAATAGAAATCTTCCTTATAGCATCCCAGGATCGGAACCTGGTATATGGGTGCCGGGAGCCGAGAATGGGGTACTACGGAGGCTGTCAGCGCCAGATTCATCGATCGAAAATTTTATGAGCCCGATTTTCGAGTTCAGGGCGTGACAGAAGTTGGTATCAGAGCATAACTTGGGAATAACCAAGGACAACATCACATGTTTGCTATGAGTTTAGGACGGTCAGGTTCTGAGCCCGCATCCTTACGATTTAGTTCCCCAACGCGTGATTCTTAAGGTTGATTGGCGTTATTGTTCTTTCCTATATGACATGCCGCCCAGGAGAGCGACCCGAGCCCACCCCGATCCACCACCCGAGGCTCCAGCTCTACCACCTGCGCCTCCCGTTCCACCGCCAGAGATCCCTGCTCCCTTGCCTGAGGATGACATTCCTCCACCTGAGACCGATGTAGAGCCGACTTTACCTGTGAGTGCCTCTCAGTTACAACAGATGTTACAGGCTGTGACAGCTGCACTCCAAGGACAGGGTAGGCACCCAGTTGTTTCTCCAGCTCAGGCAGAGCAGGAGTGAGCGAGTGCCCTTCTTCGTGAGTTCAAACGACTTGATCCCCCACGTTTCCAGGGCGAGCCAGATCCGACTGCAGCAGAGAGATGGCGCTCCGATGTACAGAAGATTTTTGATACCATGTCATGTACGACCGAGCAACGAGTCCGGCTGGTAGTATTTCTTTTTTAGGGCGAGGCTGAGCATTGGTGGACCTCTGTTACCCGTGTTACCGGACCTGATCATGTCTGGATATGGGAGAATTTTATCGACCGATTCGAGGAGCAGTACTTCCCTGACCACATTTGACGGCAGAGAGCACTAGAGTTCGAGACTCTAGTGCAGGGAGACATGACCGTGGTGGAGTACGCGGCCCGTTTTGTGGCGTTATTGAGGTTTGCGCCATATATGGTTGACGATGAGGGGCGGAAGGCCCGCCGTTTTGAGAACGGCTTACGTTACGGTCTTCGAGGCCGTATCATTGGGCATGAACTTCTGACTTTCCAGGCAGTAGTGCGGAGAGCTTAGATTTATGAGACTAAGTGGGCCGGCACGCAGGCCAACCAAGATCAGAGGAGGGGTCAGAAGAGGCAGGCCCCCTCCAGTAGCTCCCAACCTCAGCAGCATCATCCACAACAATAACGCACGACCCGCCCAGCATTCCGAGCACCAGTGGCACCTCTACCACCACCTTAGGGACCGTTCACGGATACCTGCTTTGGATGTAGTATGACGGGACATCGTGTGCATGAGTGTCCCCATCCACAGCAACAACAGTCGAGAGCACCGCATCAGCCTTCGCGACAGCCCCCACAGCAGCAGCAGCGACCCCAACACCAGCCTCCGGGACCTCCCTCGTAGCAGCAGAGACCTCAGAGGGGACCTACACCTCCCCAGCAGGCCCGGGGCAGATTTTATGCCGTCCAGCAGGACCCCTAGTCATCAGGAGCAGTCGTCGACGAATCACGTGACTTGACCCCTACGCCGCCATGATGCGTCTTGAGAGTTAGATCTTGAGATTCATGAGCGTTATCCCTATCTTTTAGGTGTTTGAATTTGATGATATGTTGTGTTTTGATCATATATAATGTTAAGTTTCCTATCCTATTATGAGTTGTGTTTCGCTGCAATCGTAGTGTAAATTTTGAGGATGAAATTTTTATTAGGTGGGAAGAGTTGTAAGACCCGTGTCCTAGACCGTACCGTTTCGTATTCTTCCGCGGTCCTTCTGATCGAATTTCGACAACCTTCGACCTGTATTCGATGTTTACGCTCGAACCTAAGCCGAGTCCCGCATATCAGAGCCGGCTCAACCCGAAATCGTCGCGGTTCTAACGTCACGACTCACGCACCGACCCGATACCCAGGCTAAAAGATGTTAGTTTGCGTTCAATTTGAAGAAAATACCGCGCGTTACAAATTATGAGGGAATCTCTAGGAGATGTCCCATCAATCAATCAATCACTCATGTCAAGCACAAGTCAAGTCACTCCATACCCAAGTACAACAACCCATACCTTTCTCTTACACAAGCAAGCCCAAGGTCAACCCTCACATCACTTCACCTCTCTCTCCACCCATCCCTTCTTACAACGCACCACTCCACCCATCACCCATCACACCACATCACTCCATCACCCTTTTTCACCCATCACTCCTCTCTCTCTCTCTCATTCATTCTCAAAAAAAAATTTCAAGCAAAAGAGCTTCACACGTCCAAGCTTTCCCTCTCCCAAACAAGAAGTGTGGCCCACTTTCCCCTACCCTCTCATCTCTCATCCCCACCGTCCAAATTCCATCAAGCACCGTCAAAAGTCAAGCAAAGGAGCATACAAGCCTAAGGGAGCAAGGAGGAGTGCAAGAGGTGGGTGATCATCCTTCATTTCAAATTTTAAGGGCCCACTTATTGTGGGACCCACTCGATAATGTGTTGTAACCATGGAGGGCCCATAGTGGCAGGGACCCTTCTCTCTTATCTCACCATGTATCTCTCTCTCTCTCTATCTTTTCCTAAAAAGTAGTGGGCCCCACCAATTGTGTAAAATCTACTCTATCCATCCATCAAACGGTGCGGCCCACCGTATTTTGGGAGAAACCCATCATACTATACTAATAGAATGTACATATATGTATATCCATGGTGGGCCACGTCCTTGTGGGACCCACCATGATACCTGTGATGAAGGACCCACCCTGATGCACGTGCACCCAACTGTCCAGCGTTCAAGGGACGCTGGACGTTGTGGGACTGCTAACGGTGAAGTGTGAACTGACATGGGTATGGGCTAACGTCAGTGAAAGGGGAAAATTTTTTGAGGTGGACCTCACATACCGGCACCACCCTGACGTATTTATATGATCCAAGCCGTCCATCCTTTTTCTCAAATTATTTTAGGCGTCGAGCAAAAAGATGAGGTTGATCTGATAAATAAGCGGGCCGTACCATAGGGAATAGAGGTATTGCCATTAAAAACCATTTAGATTCTTCTATACATCAGAAATACCTCACATATTGGCCTTGTTTGGCTGGTTTGGAGCCATAGAATCTAATGGACGGGTTGAATTTTTCAGATGCAGGCCCCACAGGGGAAAAACCGCAGGATTTTTGATTTTTTTAAAATATATATATATATATATATAGGAATGCAGCAGCTACTTCTGCTACTCTGACACAGACGCAGGTAGCGCCTGCACTGCGTGGACGGGCAGACGAGCTGGGTTCCCACGAGTCCCAGCCGTGGACCCCACTGTGATGCGTTTGAACATCAACACCGTGCATTTGAGGGGTCCCCTTTGAATAGGGGTCTTCCCAAAAAATCAGCCGTATACGGGACTCAGGTGGGCCGTACCATTTAAAATCATGTGAAGACATGCCTGAAATATATAAAAGCACTTGGTGGGGCCTACCTGAGATTTGGACATGGCTGAAACTTGGTTTGAACCCTCCATCGGGTGGGACACACATAATGAGTGGGCTAGATTAGAGAACCACCTTGTGGTGGGCCCCCAACCACGGCCTCATGGATAGATTGGATGGCAATATACATCACCGTGGCCCACATCACCGTGGCCCATGGTCCACATGACCTGTGAACGGTTTGGGTGGCAAATATACATCATCGTGGCCCCCCTGGCCCACGTGATCTCACGAGCAGGTTGGATGTCAAAATAAGCATTACAATGGGCCCATGGTCCACTTGACCTTATGAATAGGTTGGATGGAAAATAAATATTATGGTGGGCCCTCCATGCCCCAATCAAAGAGGTGAGATGTAAAATAAACATTTTGGTGGGACCCTTGCCACATGGCCTTATCAACAGGTTGGATGTAGAATAAACATTATAGTAGAGCCCTTGCTCACGTGGTCTTACCAACGGGTTAGGTGGAAAATAAGCATTTCAGTGGGCCCAGGATTGGATGGAAAATAAATGTTATAGTGGGCCCACATGGGATTCTACCATGATGCATGAGTTTCATCCAAACCGTCCAACCATTTTGAGATTATTTTAAGGCCATTGTAGAGGCCCATCTTAATGTATTTGTGGCCCGCCCGCTAAGGCCCACTTTATTATTAATGGGCCCATGTGTGTAGGCCCATTTGATGTATTTGTGGCCCATTGTTGAGGCCCACTTTAGTATATATAAGGCCTATGTGATTAGGCCCATTTAATGCACATAAAGCTCATGTGATTGGGCGCATTTTTAATGAATTCTAAGGCCCATGGGTTATGACCCATTGTAAGGACCTAAGGCCCATTGGTGAGGCTCATTGAGGTGATCCACTTGATGAATATAAGGCCCATGAGATACGGCCTATTTGATGTATTTAAGGCCCAATGGGATATACCTAAGGCACATTGCAATGTGTGATTCCGCCATGATTTATTTAATGATATTTAAGGCGAGCCGAGCCTTGGGAGCAATGATGGTTAGATGCCCACATTGTCAGGATGACGACGATTAAATGTCTGCACCATCACTCTCCCTAAGGCCCACTAATAGGCCCATACTTGTAGTAAGTAGGCTGTCTCGGCCCATCTCAGTTATACGCAGAGCCCATCTCTATATACATGTTTAGTATAGACCCATGATTCATTATCATACGCATCATATGTATGACTGATATGAGAAGTGACTGATCATAGCATATGCCTTCGGGCGAACTGTTTATGGACTTCCTGATAGGCGGAGTTTCCCTATATGAGTGCATGGTGCACGTAAGACTGTTGCATAACTGGTAGTGTGACTCATGTACTTACATTTGTATGATTGTGATTATTGTATGCCCTAGTGATATCAGGGCCATATCCTCCACAGATGCATCGTGGGTGGCTGGATTGGATACCGAAAATGTTTGGTTCTGGCATATGGGCGCCATAGATGTCCCTGGGTGAAAATCCCTAAACCCGATGGTACCAGAGGATGACTCCAACGTCGATACCAAGTGGATACACGAGCGCATGAGGGCCGTATACCAGTAGGCCGCGTCTTCCACTGTGTCGTGGTCGATTGGAAAGGGTGTGACCTTACCCGCCTGAGTGAGGGGGCAACTTCTAGGTTGAGTTTGACCAGCTTGAGGAATCGGTCCACTATTGACGAGCCGGGCCCGATATTGGCAGGTGGATAGTGAGGTCTCTTCTGCTCTCCCAGTTATGCGTTCGGATAGGGACGATAAGCTGGCTTACAGTGTACTAGACCCCGGTGATTATCCAAACTGAGAACCGTATTGACTTGATGCTCTAATAAGGAGTTGCACTGATATATGATGAGGATTGACATGCTTGACTTGCATTCTACATCGCATGGCCTGGATGTGGTCGATCGCATTTATATCTTACACCGCATAGCCTTGGTATAGTTGATGGCGTTCATGTACTCATCAGCACATTACAGCATTATTCTTACCTTGCATTCTGAGCACGCTCGTATTGCGCACACACTTATACCGCCCTCTAAGCTTTCTGTAAGCTTATGCACGATTGATGCATGCAGGTGACGCTAGGACGCAGCCTTAGTCTCGCCACAGTTGGAGTGTGCAGCCGAGCTTCTGGAGTTTTTGTTATTAGCACTATCTTGTATTTCCCTTTATACACCTTGTACTCAAAGTTTTTGATCATTGTGGATTTTGTCATGGTGTTCTTGTGGTTATTGTTCGTGGATTATGCTTATGGTTATACTCATTACGAATTAAATGGATAGTATCAATCCTCCTTATAGCATCCCAGGATCGGAACCTGGTATATGGGTGCCGGGAGCCGAGAATGGGGTACTACGGAGGGTGTCAGCACCAGATTCGGTGATCAAGAATTTTATGAGCCCAATTTCTGAGTTTGGAGCGTGACAGAACATTACCGATCGCCTGGATTACATCATAGCCCCAATCACATTCCAATCCATAACCTTCACATATGATATTCAAGGATAGCATGTGATAACTAATATAAATAGAAATTTCATTTGAGCATTTTAAGAATTATATAGTACACATGTTATCACATATTCATACTACATCCGTACATCACATAATAGTAAATTAGATTACATGAAGGAAACTATACTATAGGTAAGGTGATTGAGAATCACATCTTAACACCCCATTTGACTACATTTCAGCAAACATCTTTTCACTCAGGCAATTTATCAAACACTTAGTTTATACGTATACACATATATACTCTAAGATAGTCATAGCACGTATTACGACAAATCCTTCCACGAAAGACTCGTCATACATACAAAAATCATGTATTCTGACTTACGGACAATAT
Source organism: Magnolia kwangsiensis (assembly GCA_037074715.1). Classification (NCBI taxonomy): domain Eukaryota; kingdom Viridiplantae; phylum Streptophyta; class Magnoliopsida; order Magnoliales; family Magnoliaceae; genus Magnolia; species Magnolia kwangsiensis. The sequence continues at coordinate 118,083,135 of CM073578.1, forward strand.
TAAGCATATATCAGAATTACATATTCATTCAGTCATTTTAACAAATACATGGAATGCATTTTTAATAGACATAGTTCACATACATATGTAATATATGAAAATCATTGTATCTAAGCACGTATGATAACAAGTAAGTCAGTCATAATCATTAACTGACATTGAATGCCTTGAAAACCATAACCTAAACATTTATAGTCCGTACCTTACGCTGGTAGACACGTATCGAACTCAATTTATATACAGAGCCTTTGTCTATGGCACAATGGTAACCTACGGTATGAAATAGGTTAGCTATTTCATCACTTACACTATTTGTATCTCTAAAACAGGTTAGGTTTAGGATTTCTTACCTAAGAACGGGGTCGGAATCACCGGAATAGCGATACAGAAGTGTTGACTCAGCACGTGGAGTGATGAGATCGAATCCCAGGAACAGACTCCACTCTCTCTCTCACTTTCTCTCTTTCCTTCTCTCTCTTCTCTTCTCTCTCCTAGAGTTTTAGAAAATCGTATGGAATGAGAGAGAGAGAGAGGGTTTAAGGCCCTTATATAGGTCCAGAACTAATGAAAATTTTCCCAGGGCCATGATATACTTAGGGTGCAGCCAAAAGGGGTTTGTTTCAATCCAATGGAGCTGTTCTAGAGGCTCCTTTTCTGCATGCGGTTGGACTTAAGCTTCCTGACATTGGATCTAGGTCAGGATAAGTTTTCAGCCCAATCGGATTAGTAGATCAGCCGCAGGGAACCAGTTTAAGTCCAACGATCACCGGTACTCGATCAGGGTCACAAGTACACTGAATTGTGTTGAAAATTTTTCCTGATTCAAGGGTGTAATTGGGTCAAAATATGACGGTTTAAATTCTTAGATTCAGCTTGCAAGTGAACCGACTTAATTCACTTAAGTTTTAGTTTATTTCCTAAATATATTCACGTTTCTCACACACTTCGCTCCAGGCTCAAGTTGTGCATTTCTGGGTACTATTAGGACTTGATTTCTGTGGTGGTTGTCAGGTCCTGCAAGGCGGTCATAACCGTATAGTTTCGGGATAATCAAACTTTCGACGCGCGGTCCAAGTCTGATACGGAGTTTCATGATGCTCCCAAGAGGAACTAGGTTTAGAGATTGATCCTATGTTTCTAGGTAATATAGTATTAATGGTTCTACTCGTTTTGAGTTTTATAGTTCATATTTAAAGTGGTTCAAGCTAATTCTACTGAGTATTCAGTTTAGTACTTAACAAACTTATGCCTTAATTACGACAGAATATGGTCCTAGGGTAGTTCTACGCCCCTTTCTGGTACTTTTAATTAGTATATTATTTTTATTATTTTTTTAATAGTTCATCATCAAGTCTAATTCATCTTCACTAAATTTCATGAGATTTTATTTTGTAGAAAAATTCTAAAAATTCTAGAAGCAGCAGTTGTCCAAACTAATGATTTTCAAGCAGTTGTCACCACAACCTATATTTAACTATATTAAACATTTTATTATATTTTTTACTTATTTTATATCAAACTATACTTATCAAGCTTCAATCTGACTTTTGAATCACCTAAATCAGAGTTATAACGAGGAAAATATGACTTTTGAAGTTGGACAAAAAGTGTAGAAAAATGGTAGAAAACGGGCCACCCGACCCGCTGCGGCCCGCTGGTCGGTGAGGCCTCGCCCATCCGACGAGGGAATCGCCGCTCGCTGGACCCTGTGGCGATGCCATCCCCCCCTCCGGGGGTGTAGGATATGCACAGGACCCACCTCGGGTCCTCCCGATTTGCATCGTTTGGGCCCCCGAGTCCGTTTGATGTAGTTCCACCAATCCTATATTTGAAACGGGTGTATTTTGTAAACCAGAATGAGTTGTTTAATATGCAATATATGATTTTGGGGTAGAAGAAGCTGATCTATCCAAATAATCTATTTATTTCATAAGATTTCAAAAATTTAATGGTAAAAAAACCTATTTTATTTATTTATTTACTATTATAGTAACTTTTAATTTTATTATTATTCTTCATCATTTAATCTTTAGGATTAGTGTATAATATGAAAGTACTTAGAAAAATTTGTAGAACGAGGTAGTAAAAGGTGAGATTTTGAAGGAAATGGGTTGAAAGGGGATTTAAGGCTTTAGGATTGAGTTCTGAGAAGTCAATTAAGGTGTTATGATCGACTCATTGCCTAAGGATATCTAACTTCAGGTTAGTAAAAATTTGGGGTGTTACAGTGTTGGACTCGGCCCATTCGACTCGGCCTATTCGACTCGGCTATTTGACTTGTCCTATTCGACTCAGTCCATTCGATTCGGTTCATTTGAATCGACCCATTTGATTCGGCCTATTCGATTGGCTCATTTAATTTGGCCCATTTGATTTGGCTCATTTAATCTGCCCATTTGATTGACCCATTTGATTTATATGAGGCCCAATGAGGCGTATGTGAGGCCTTTATGTGGGCTGAATATGATGTATATGAGGCCCGTTGCAATGTGAGATTCCATTATGATATATGGGTTTCATGACCAAGCCGCCCGTGCTTGGACAGTTTTATGGTCCTAACATGAGGTATGTTTTATATCCATGCCATCTAGACCATCCACCATTTGGACAGTGGATTTAGGACACCTCACGTCCAGTCCCTAGACGTGGGACAGCGCCAGGATGTATGTATTTTTTTCACACTATCCTTATGTGGGACCCACTTAGTGTATATGTTTTTATACCCATTGATGTATGGGTTTTATTCACACTGTCCATTACATGGACGTGGACTGCCTTGATACATGTGTCGTATATCCATGTTGTTCATCTGTCCACAGCGTGGAACACACCATGATGTATTTATTTCATCCACACCATCCAGACAATGCTGGACGGTGTTGGACATGTTTGGATGGTGCAGATTTACATGGAAAGTGTTTGGATAGTACTGATTTACATGGACAATGTTTGAATAGTGTTGATCATTATTAGTGGCATGTGTCCCATAGAATGATGTGTACAGTGATACACATGTTGCACTTGCAACTATTTAGATGATTTTAGATGTAATCCAAGCTTCCATCCGTTAGGCCCACTTTGATATACTTATGGCCCATCTATGAGGCCCACCTTGATGTATTTGTAGCCCACCCATGAGGCCCACTTGTTGTGTATTTGAAGCCCATGTCATGCGGCCAGTGATATGTATTAGGTCCATGACATGCGGCTCACTGTGATGTGTTCGTGACCTTTGGTGAGGCCCATAATGATGTATATTAGGTCCTTGTGTAAGGCCGTGAGCCCACTATATGTTCGGCCTTATGTGGGCCACTCCTTGAGAGCAATGTTGGTTAAATGTTCACATTGATGGGCAATGATAGTTGAATGTCCATATTGTGACCTTCCATTAGGCCTGGTTAGGCCTATTCTCATCATTCTCTAGTAGGTTACCCCTAAATGATTGGGACTCATTGATATTGCTTGGTCCATCATCGGCTGTCCATTTAAGGATCCCGCCTTGCATAGAGGGAGATTACCGATTTCGATTGTTGAGGCCGATCATTGAGGCCGATTACGATTATCGAGGCCAATTCCAATTATCAAGGCTGATTTTGATCGTCGAAGCCAATTCTGATTGTCGAGGCCGATTCTAATTGTTGAGGCTGATTCCAATCGTCGAGGCTGATTCTGATTATCGAGGCTGATTGTTGAGGCCGATTTCGATTGTTGAGGCCGATTCCGTTTATTGAGGCCAATTCCGATTGTTGAAGCCGATTTCGACTGTCGAGGCTGACCACCGAGGCCAATTGACAAAACCCAATGTGATATATATATATATATATATATATATATATATATATATATATATATATATATATATATATATATATATATGGCTTGTATTTGAGGCCCATTGTGATGTGTATTCAGCCCGTGTTGAAGGCCCAATGTGATATATATTAGGCCCATGGGAGAGGCCCACCGTGATGTGTATTAAGCCCTTGAGTGGGGCCCATGGTGTTGTATATTAGGCCATTTGTGAGGCCATGTGTCCACTATACGTTAGGCTCTATGTGGGCCACTCCTTGAGGGCAATGTTGGTTAAATGTCCACATTTTTTAGGCCGACTATCAATGCCGATTATCGAGGCCGATTATTGGTGTTAATTATGAGTATGTGAAAGCATAACATCATGATATATAACCATACGCATCATCTGCATGTTTGTTATGAGATGTGGTTGACCATTGCATATGTCATTGGGCATGTTGTTATGAGACTCCCTGATAGGTGGAGATTATCTCACATGAGCGCATGGTATGCACAGAATGGATGCATGACTGGATTGTATGACTCATGCATCTTGCATTGTGTGTTGAGATTATTGTATGCCTAAGCAACATCGGGGTCATAGCCTCCATAGGCATATCGTGGATGACTGGATGGGACATCAAAAATCTGTTATTAGCATCGGGCCGCCATAAATGGCCCTGGGTAAAAATTTCTAAACCCTCTTGGTACCAGAGGATGCCCCAACGTCGAGACTGATTAGATATATATGAGGACATGAGGGTCATATTCCAGTGGGTCGCGTATCCCACTGTGTCATGGTCGGTTAGGAGGGGGTGTGGCCTTACCCTCCTCAGGGAGCAGGCATAGTTAGGCTAAGTTTGACCAGCTCGTAAATGGATTTACTATCAACGTGTCAGGTAGATATTGGCTGACTACTGGCCAGACAGATAGTGAGATCTCTTCCATTTATCCAGTTGTGCACTTGATGGGACGACAGACTGGTGTAGAGTATACTAGACCCCGGTGATGATTCCAGAGATGAACAGTACTGATATATGGACTTATTGAGCAGGAGTTGCATACTCATTCATTCATTCACTATCCACTCGGGATGGTGGTAAGCAACTATTTGTTACGTATACTTTCATAATGACCAAGATTTAGGTTGGGGCACGTGACTAACCTGAGATCAGGAGCTTACCACACTGAGTCTATCTATTCAAATTTAGGTATGATACTGGTTTGAATAGAAGTTCTTTGTGATAGGCCTCATAGCCTGCGATACCACGTACTATCATCCCGACTTCACATTACAAATCGGTCATTTCATTCATACCACATATTGCATATTCATTATGTCCTCGGCATATGACATTTTGGGTTGCTATATTTCTACATTTATATAACCTAGATGAGGTTGATGGTATTCGTAGCTCTTCCGAATTGCATATTGTATTTCATCCTCGATATTTGATATCCGGTTCATTATGTTTTCATATTACATAAATATTTTACATTACTTTCTCGGTATATGACATTGGCTTGCTATGTCTTTTCATTGTATATCTTGAATGAGGTTGATGATATTTTTATGGACTTGTCAGTATTTCTACTTACTCTGATATTGAATGGTTCGTGGACTTACAAGTATATTTTCGCTTACTCTGATATCGTATAATTTTATCAGTATTTTTGCTTATTCCGATATTGTATGATTTATGGCACTGTATTGCATACTTGACACTTACCTTGTGCACACACTTTCACCACCCTCTAAGCTTTCTATAAGCTTATACACGATAGATGCGTGTAGGTGGCGTTGGTCGTAGCACCGTTGAGCTTGGAGCATGCAGCTGTCCTCTAGAGCTTGATTTTATTTTGATATATGTATTTTCCTTCAGCTTTGTATTCAAAGTTTATATTAGTGGATATGTGATGACGATGTTGCCTTTGTGATTTGGGTAAACTTGTGATTATGTTTCTTATGAGACAAATATACATTAGAAAATCCTCCTTATAGGATCCTAGGATCGAAATATGGCGAATGTGCGCTGAGAGTCGAGAATAGGGTACTACAGAGGCTGTCGGTACCGGATTCGGCAATCGGAAATTTGTGAGCCCGATTTCCAAGTTTGGAGCGTGACAACCGCACTTGACCACCGAGTTTGGCTCGAGTTGGGCCTGGGTTCGGACTGGCTGCTGCTAGCCAAAAGGAGAGAATGAAGAGAAAAGGAGAAGAGAGAGGAAGAAAGAAGAAGGAAGAAGAAGAAAATGAGGAGGTGCGGCTGTTGCACCGCACCAATTCAAACCCGGCCGAGTTTAAGCTAAGTCAGGTAGGGGCCATTGCTGCTGTCGAATCTGTAGCAATCAACTGAGAAGAGAGAGAGTGAGAGAAAAGGAAGAGATAGGAGGAGAAGAAGAAGAAATCGGCAGAGAGAGAAAGAGAGAAGATGAAATGAAGGAGAGAGAGTTGCTGACGAGTTGACTCGGCTGGAACCGAGTCCAGCTGAGTCGAGCGGGGTTTGGTCTGTCTAGACTTATACCTGGACATCCCAGCAGAAAAGAGAGGAAGAAGAAAGAGGAGAAGAAAGAAGAGGAAGGAGGTGAAGGTTGGGACCTTGGTGGTCGTTGAGTTGACTCGGCTGAAACAGAGTCCAACCAAGGCGAGTCGGATTGAGCCAATAAATTTAGGTGAATTGATTCTAAGTCACTGTTGAAATATTAGTAGAATCATATTACCATTATCATCATTATGAATATTATTATCATGACTAGAACATTACTAATAGCCATTATAATTTTCATTAAAAATATTTTCATTTCCATATTGAGATTAGTATAATTCTTGTTAGTATGACTATTAGTATTAACACTTATTACATTATTGTTAGTAAAGATTTTATTATTACTACTTGTATTATTTAAGAGGCTATTAGTCGTTATAAGGATATTAGATGATGTTAGTATATTTAAATATGAACTTGCGAGTCATCATTATTAGTATTGACTGATTAATACTTCTATTATGAATATTAAATAAGAATAGCCATTAGTAAATGATTTATACTAATATTAGTTATGATAGACAAGAATAAAATAAATTAAAATAGTATCATTACTAAATTCTAGTTTTTGTTTTGTCACTCTTAAATATTATTATAAATAGTGGATTATAATGTTAATTTTCATCATAATGATTATTAATAGTATGTTAGCTAATATAAATTACAACACTAACGCTAATAGTTGTCTTATAATTATTAAGCTTATATTGTAATTAATGGTACACCAACTGGAGCTCAAATCCTAAAAATATAAACTAGAACTAAACTCTAGGATGAAAACCTAATCCCACATTAAAATCCTAAAATAGGTGATTCAAACCCTAGGCTATAATCTTAAACCTAGGTAGTGCGTAGAACTTAGATCTAATTGTATAAGTTCATGATTTGTGGTAGGATTTGATTCTAAGGATGCAATCACTTAGCAACACTAGTGGCGATTCAATCGTAAGGTGATGATTTCTTCCCCTTAAACTCTTCATTTTTCCATTAGCTCTAGTTTTTATTTAAATTTATATTTGATATCTCCATTTTATAATCACACATGTTAACTGTTGGGATTGAATTGTTACATTACATGCTTAATGTTTATCCTACGTATTTATTTCGTGCCTGTGGACTATTTGTGGATTACTTATGAAACTTAAACTGGTACATTAGTTGAAAATCCCCACATATAGATGTACACCCATACTTGAGACGTAACTTGACTGGTTGTGATCGTAGTGGACCTTCAACTTGGTGGTTATTGAGTGGTGGTTTAAATTAATTATTGATGTGGGCCTACTATCAAGGGTTGTTGTGTCCAATGATTTTTAAGAATGATCTTTTATCGCATGGTTTTAATATCAGCCCTATGTGGCTTAGTTTTGATAGTTTGCCACATGTGGCTTAGCTTTGATATTCACCTGAGTTGTTTTTGCTTTGGTATTTCCCTTATACGGGTTCGATGTATTATTTCTATACAACCATGCGATGGTAAGCCCCATATGCTAGAATATGATTGACCACTAGTAGACATGATCTATTAAACATCCTAAGGTGGTAGCCTCATGGGCCAGGGATGGTGGAATGGGACACTATGCTTGAGCTGTCGGCCTACGCTGGTGACGAGCCCCCGTAGTGACCTTGAGTTTATTTAAATTGGCTAGTTGTAATCAAACTAATAATAGGTTAGCTAATCATGCATATATGACACAGACTAGCATCTATTGCTATCGTACGTGATGTACATATCCAGTCGTCTGGATGTCTTATTTAGGCCGATGATTTCATGGGCGACGAGCTCAACGTCCGTCTGGATGTCTTACCCGGGACGATGATTATATGGGTGACAAGCCCAATGTCCATCTAGATGTCTTACTCGGGACAATGATTGCATTCATGCATATAATAAGACTGCACTTACTCTGTTTTGGCTGCCTGAATGTTTTATACTATTTCTTACCTAATGCGGCGGTGCATAATCTTAAAGGGAATTCACACTAAGTTAGTCACTTATCCATCAAATATATAACCATACAAGCAGCACAGGTGGCCCAGGTGACATTTATGTTTATATTGACGAGAAGCAGGATATAATTGACAAGAATGCATGATTGTAATTGTTAAGGGTTGCCACAGGATTTTATATCTCAAGATTATTGTAATTTACTTTATTTCACATGTAATATTATTTTATTTTGTAATTGTAAGAATGAGGACATTGGTTTGTATAAGTCATTATGGACAGCTTCTTATGTGTTTGAATGATAATGAAATTTTACTTATATTGATTTGTCCACTCTACGCTCATCTGCTTACTCTGATAGAAAAAAAAAATGTATACTCGAATTTGACCATCCTTTAAGGTTAACACTTGAATTTTTAGGGAACGGGTCATATACTCGGGTCTTGAAAAGTTGAGGCGTTACACCTATTATAGTATAAAAGCACGATTTTTCATAAAAGAATTTACATGGTTTGATAGTATACCCACAAATGCTGAACAACATCATAAATTTTCTTCTTCACTAAAATAAGAAAAATAGAAATATAATATTTATTTTCTCTCGTTATATAAGAACTTCTCACTAAGAAATATGTAGAAGAATGAATGTTAGAAATACTTCTCTCCAGCTGTGGTTCACTTGTATAGATCACCACTTGAAAGAGCATATAGGAAGACCACTCCAACTAGTATTTATATTACATCACAGATAGGTACATACACATGAGACAAGGGAGAGAAGCCAATACCAAGAGGAAGACATCATAGGCATACTTGTGTATGACGCTCTATCGCCTTAGGAGTGAGGAACCACCCCATCACCGGCTAGATTTGATTTTGAATAAGATTTAAAATGGACCCACACTTCCAAAGGTCCATGACCTTTAGCTGTAACTGTTTAGAAGAAAATCATTTCAATAGTAGAGAAATAATTATTATTCTCAAGTATGCCAGCGGATACTTGAGCTTTCTAAATGTGCCACACTTCAAGATGATCACATTGATCAAATGATCCTAAAGAATTGCTTTTTCTTTGGATTGAGAAAATTTGGATCAGGTTAGATCAGGTTTGCATTTTGCAATAATCACATGTATTGGGGTTAGGTCAGGTTGAGTACCGTAACCGTAAGGTGGGTCGTCCAAGTGGACCTGAGCCTCTGTGAGATAGAGAGATGGGATGTGATGGTTACAGGGTAACCGATTGCTTTTCTCTCTGGCAATTTCCAAATTGCATGAGCAAATTTCTCCTGCTGTTTGGTAGCCGTCGTGGCTGAATTTTGTATAAAATGCGCTGTTGATTCATGACCAGAGAGAGATGAGAAAAGAGATTTTGACCACCAATTTTGATTGTAGAGAAATCACCTGCAATCCATCTCTCCCACACTATTTACAGTGTGGACCTTACATGAAGAAGGGTGTTCCTTTAAACCTCTTCTCATGCCAGTGAAAATGATATAACCTTCTCCTGCAACGTTAGATGCATTTGGGAAGATCCAACATTCAAAACTCCATCTTTCTTCGCCGTTGGATCCAGGGAATTGCTTCCAGGTAGATGATTTCCTAACAAGTACAAAGAACTTTGGGTTGGAATTCAGGCCAGGTTGGATTGTGGGTTGGGACCACTTGAGGTTAGGTTGGGCTTGATTGACCCTTGACTCAACCCACCCTAGTTGCATCCTTGGTAGGAAATTCATGATAAAAGGATGATCTTTCCGGACACAATATAGCCAAAAAATGAAAAATGGACTCCCACACCAATTTTTCCATCTCCAAGGAGTTGTCTTCCTCACCAATACCCTTAGCCTAAACCTCCTATTTATCAAGGACTGCCTTCAAAGGATTGCCCTTTGGAACTAAAGAGCATAACTACTGGATTTTCCTTTGGAACTTATAGCATGACTACTGGATTTCAACAAGCTCCCTACTGACGGGGCCACTACTATTGCCGGCCGAAAATTTGGATTTTCAGCACCCACCACCATTAGCCGTCATGGCCACCTAATTTCTAGTTTCATCCATCACCGTCCACCGACCGTTCCTTCTTCTCTCTTCCTACCTAACTTCCTTCAAGACATCAGCCATTATTACTGATGTTGCACCATACATAATCATAGTTACAATGGATCAAAAGTAAGGTGTCTATATGTTAAAAACCCTTTAAAATTATTAAAATGTGTGTTTGCTACAACACATTGCATTAATTGAAATTCAATCACATGTATATGTGCAGCCACCTGGCCAAATATATGTTCTTGTTAAACAGCTAATCCTTCAGATTTTCAACATTGGAAATGAATAACTGTGAAACCTTACTCTTCAACCTTATTTATTTCATTCAAATATGGATTACGTGTTAGTAGTCTAGAAAATGTTGGGCTTTTCAAATTGTTAGACTAAATGCCATTGCATGGAGATAGTGATGTCTCTTGGTCCACTAACAAGATGTTGAACAATTCTCCCATTGACTTTACTACCTCTTACTTTTCCAGCTATTACACAGCTTGAATTCCTTGATATAGATCTGAGTGGATACGTGCTTGACTATCTAAAATACAATTCAATCTCGTAGTACAGGTTTTTATATACACATGCACAATAAATTGTTGCAGGAGGTGTTCAATGGATAACAATATTGATCTTGTTATTCTCCTAGTTAATTTGCAGTCTGTAGCAGTAATCATCTTCCAATAATTATTATTATTATTATTATTATTATTATTTTATTATAGAGAATTAGGGTTAGGATTTTTTCGATTGGGGGTGGATTAGGTGCACCCTGGCCTTACCCAAGATGGTGCGGCCCTTGCCGTGGGGCCCATCACCTTGATGTATGTATTCTATATCTATGTTATCCATCTGTTTTACTTGATCATTTTAGGGCATCAGCGAAACGGGTCGAATTCTCAAGTGGACTATACCATAGGAAAAAGTGGTGATTGACCATTAATAGGCCACTAAAGTTTCGGATCAAGTTGATATTTGTTTTATCCCTTCATCTAGGTTCACGCAACCTAATATACAAGTAAACATTATGGAAACCTTATAGTGGGCCAACATTATGGAAACCTTATAGTGGGCCTTACGAAGTTTTAAATGGTATGACACTCCATCACCACTGTTTCCTATAGCATGATCCATTTGAGATTTTGATAACATTCTTCATTTTTGGGTTCATGCCTTAAAATGATACGTAAGACTAGAAGGATAGTGTGGATATAGAATACATTTATCAAGGCGAGTCCCAGGAAAAGGGTCTCATTGACTTAGGTTAGACTCAGTCATGCCTTAGGTAAGGTAGTATGAGGATTATACATATGTATGTACTTTAATATACTAATACAAGTACTCTTTCTCAATGTGAAGAATAGATGTTAATCATGCCTAGCTTAAATACAAACGAGGTGTATGCATAACTCAAGATATCAACCTTTCATGAGTAAAGTGATAGTCCACCTTAACAAATTTTGTACTCTTATGAATATAGCAAAGAACCCAAGATCTCACCGGAGTGAACCGAGCTAAAGAAGCTCACTCAGTGTTATTACTCATGAATTGATGTTCAACCTCTGCAGAGAATGAGCAATGGTGGGCCATGCCACAGGGAATGAGGATGGGATGCCAGCCATTAGGTTTATTCATGGGGCTGCCATGGTATTTATCTTTCATCGCGCCTGTTAATCAGGCCTAAATCAACGGATGAAGTGAGGATAAAAAACCAATCTGATTGAAAACTCAGGACACACCATAGGAACATAAAGTTTTAACAGTAATTTTAAATTGTTCTCATTGATGTGGCCATTCAGAGTTTTGCTTACCCCATATGTATGGTTCAAATAAGTGTTCTCATCGGATGGACGGTGTAGATTTACATATGCAACATGGTGGGCCCTTGGGAGAACATAAAAACATGGGTAGCGGATGATTTGGGTCCTCTACTCTCGTTCTTGGAAATTTCCTGGCTTGAAATTGTTGAGGGTCAAATATTGCATATTAGACCCCAGATATTATCTGGATTTACGAATATAATGCTATCTAATGGCTTGTTTTCTCATTCTTGTGTTGCAAGGTGATTTTATGAGCATGGATGGAAAAAGGACGTTAAAAGTTGAGATTTAACGATCTGATGACGCCAAAGGCAAGGGAGACACTCCAGGGGACCAAGATTGACAAATATACACGGTCAGAAATCCGATAAAAGTTAGAAATTGAAGCTCAGGTGGCCTGAAGGACGTTCAGAATGCAAGATCACGAGGTTCCCACCATCCATTCGGCTCGAAACTTCATAAATCACCTGAGGACCATAAATTAACCGTACATATAAAATTTCAGCCATTGAAGATCTCGAAAAGTACCCCAACTGACAGATCAGCCCATAAACCGTTGATTCTGAGCCCGCCTGATATCTGAAACTGCCTCAAAATTATTATTGACGCCTTAAATGAGGAGTCAAAACAGATGGACGGTGCAGATTTCTCCAAAACAGTGCAATGGACCCCATATGAAATGAGTGTGTACAGTGCACATGTGCACTCGTCGTGCACCAAACGAGTTAAGTCGGTCAGCAAGACGCTTACCGACTTTCTTCATAAAAAAAAAGAAAAAAAATTTCGCACCGCGTAACGCACGCCGCTGGCCATTTTTGCAGACGTTTGTGGGCCCTACCCATTGACCATATGGAAAATCTGACCCGTTCACCGTGTAGAGGGGCTCGAATACTACAAAAACATGCTGACTTTTTGTACCCATGCGTACACACGTGAGCGATACAAGGGCCACAAAAGGGCTGCCCGGTAGCGTTCAAATCTGATCTTTTAGTTATTTCTTCTCTGGGACACGTCAATGGACATTCAAAACCACCCATTCTTGACTGAAATTTCGTTCTGAATCTAATGGACAAGGTGAATTTTTCAGAAAATGCTTCTGTGGGGCCCACCGATCACAACAGCGAAATGGTGCAAAAGGTTTCGCACATCCGCGAAAACTGACTTTTTCGGACAGTTTTGGCCCACCATCTTTGATCATATGACAGATCTGAACCGTCTATCATGTAGAGGACCCAAGAAAGTACTAAGGGACGGTATTTTTTTAGAATTTGAGCTAGAAAAGTGGCGTGTTTCGAGGCACCAAACTTGACTGCGAAAATTACACTCCGTGTCCTGCTACAACTCTGTCACTGACTCCAGCCTTCCAGCAGCTACAAAAGGAGGTTTTTTGACGTGGGGAGCATTCATTCAGGGTCTTGGGAGGAAGAACAGAGGGCTCGAGCTTGGGATTCAACATGGGCAGAGGAGAGAGAGAGGAGCTTGGTTTTTTTCTTTCCCTTTTCTTTTCCTTTTCTTTTTCTCTTTATTTATTTGGATTGAGCCCATCCATGGCAGGCTAAATCCTCCTAGCTAGGGCTAAGAGGTAAAGCTTGTAGTGAGATGGGAGATTTGATTTTATTTTAATTTTAATTCATGAATTGACGTTGATTTTAGTTAATTATTATGGGAATGTTTTAGGTTTTTAATGGTCTATTGTGACTGAAATTACAATGGGTCTGCAATGGCTTTGAATATTTCCGTTCTCTTTAATGTTTATGATGTCAGGAAGCCCTGTTGTTCACCATAGTCTCCTGGGCATGGTTGGATGTCGGTACCCTTCCTAACTTGCATACATGTGATTGGGTGGTAATTAGTTTAATTCTGTTGTTTGCCATAGTCTTTTGGGCATGGTTTGGTGATGGAATCCATTCTAATTCATACACCTTTCATCTCTTTGAAAACTAGATCAATGTCAGTTCAGTTAATTTCCATGAAACATGCATAAGATCTCCCTGATCTCTACAAGTGGATCCTCTGAATCCCTAGTTCCCTTCTTCTGATTTCTCTCAAGTTTATATAATTATTTCACCATTATTTCTCAAATTACATTCAGTTTAGATTTCATCTTAATCTAGTTCTAGTTCTAGTTAGTTTTAGATAACGTACAAGTTTCAGTCCTTTGGGATTCGACCTCAATCTTACCGAGTTATTACTACATCACAACCCTGCACTTGGGGAGTGAACAGAAATTGATCAGAGATTTTTAAATTTTGAGACTTTTCTTAGGATATTATCATGAAAATTTCACAAAAATAAAATATTATTAATTGGAACAATCTCACCAAAACCTGTCAGTGTGGTATCCACTCCGTCCATCAGATTCACTCATTGATGCTTAGGCATTGGGACTAAATATCAGTCTGACTAGCACACACATGCGCCACAACACATGGAGCAGTGGCGATGGAATCTCAACCATAGGTTTATGTGTGGAACCACCATGGTCTTTATGGTTCATCAAACCCGTTCATTACGTGTGAGTCATTGATGTAGAGCGGGTCGCGGACAGTTTCATGGCCAAGATGGATCAGAAAAGGCCCGGTCGACAATAGAAGTAATCTGGACAGCTAGACCTTAAATCGGGCGTATCTCGCAATCTGGAATGAGTTATCTTACGTAAAATATATGATTTTGGGGTAGAATAAGTTACTTTAGCCAACCAACCCGGCTGTGCAAGCCGGATTTGCAAAAAACCCCTGAATCAACGGATGGTCATTTCGCTGTTTTATTTTCATTTCTACTATAAATAGTAAGTTTTAATTTAATTATAACTCATCGGACGTTGGGCTTTAGGAATTGTGTCCAACATGAAAAGTGCTTAAAATAATTAGAAAAATGGTTTGGTGAAGCCAAATAGGACACTTACTATTTTTCGCCGACATCATGATATAAATAGTAAGTTTATTATTTATAGTAAGTCATGGATTCTAGGAGTTTTAGTTGTAATTTGATTCTGATTTCTTTCATATTGTTTGGTTCCTTATTTAAAGGGTTGTGAATTCATTTTTATGGATTAATTAATCAAATTTTGAATTTATTAGAAATTATTTTTATTTTTTGCTTCCTTGCCTCGTGATTCGAGAAGTCTATGTGAGGAGTTCAGAGAAGTTCCGTGAATTCGGAATAGTTATTCTTTTGAGAAAAACGGTGCTCAACCTCACGTCCTTCCCTGCATCAATCATGAGGATGAAGTGACTATATAAAAATCAGCCTAATCTGAAAGTTAAGTGGGCCACGCGGATGAAATTAGGGGTTGTAGGTGCATTTTTATTTCATTCACGTAGGTGTGGGTCATGTGATTTTTTTTGCTGTCAGGATGATATTTGAATGTACAGTTAATTTAAGGATTGTCACCTAATGGATGGAGTGGATTTCACATCTACACCACAGTGATACCCTCAGAAGTTGTGTTTTATTCTCTGCCTATTTGGGTGTTTTATTCTGTCAAAAATAGATGCTGTAAACATGCTCATCCAGGAGCCCGTTTCTCCCTTCCACATTGGAGATCAGCCGTCCAATTCTTATTGGATATATACCACAATGTGGTACAACATGTTGTACCGTATTCTCTCCTCTGCAAGGTGTAGAACGCCATGTAAGTCGATTGCACGTCTCAAGTCGTCATACACTTATGGTCCATATCTAACATCCATGTTGATAAAGAGACTGGATTAGCTGTTACCCGGGCAAACCTTAGTGGGTATTGCCCTAACCGTGTAGGGCCACCTTGATGTAATTGGCTCATGGTATTAGATGGGATTACGTGGGATGGAAGTGCATTTCGTCCCATGCAAATTCCATTGGGTAGTGGGGAGGATGGGAACGGTTGGGATTAGGTGGGATGAAATTGCATTTGTTTTCATGCATGATTTCTATGAATTTTGAAATCAGGCCCCGCATTGATACATGTATTTATCCATGTCATTTACATGTGACATTTTTGTTATACATGTATAGAAGTCATTGACATCAGTTCATAAATTTAATTTGTTGATTACAACTCGTATTTTTACCCGAGGCAAGAATTTTATTCCATATATGAGATTGGACGGTTAAAATACTATAATATTTTTAGAATGCAATTATTATGCAATAGTGATGCTAATCTCATCTAATACAATTCAATGCCATTTAATCTTATGGACCAAACACACCCTTATGGTCCATATTTAATATCCATGTTGATAAAAAGAGCGGATTACCTGTTACCTAGCCAAACCATTGTGGGTGTTACCCTAACCATGTGGGGCCACCTCTGTCCATCTACTTTTTTCTTTTTTTTTCATCTCATTTTAAGACCTAATCCCAAACCTTAAGAATATAAAACTCTCAGGTGGACCACAACATTAGAAACAGAGATAAATGACCCATAAAAACTTTTTATGGGCCACCAAAGTTTTGGATTAATCTAATATTTGTATTTACCCTTCATCCAGGTCATCTTGACATTATCAACAGCTTGGATGGAAAATAAACATTATGAAAACCTTATGATGGGCCCTTTGGCAATTTTAACGGTGAGGCACTCAAACACCACTCTTTCCCATGGTTTGGTTGACCTGAGATTTGGATCTGTTTAGTTTTTGGGACCATGTCATGAAATGAGCTGGAGAAACAGGTGGATGGCATGGAGATACAACAAATCATGAAGGTGGACCCATGGTAAGAGTAACACCTAATGGACTCATTGATAAATGGGTTTGTGAATTCAGCTCTCAAAAATCAAAATTGTAAGTAGAGCTGTGCTAAGCTTGACTCGGTTCAGCTCGTGTACACTTATAATTGTAAGAGAATTAAGACAAAAATATATGAATAATCAATAGAAAAAACTCATTAAGGAATTGAAGTTGATTGAAGCTTTTTCTCTGAGATCTCTTGAAATGAATTAGATGAACTTGAAATGCTACAATCTTCAAAGAAAATCAATAAGGATTGATTGTTGGAATCATTTGTCAGGCCAAGATGATCGCTCGGTTCTCAGATCCCTTGTGAACTTATTTTTCTCCCTTAATAATCTTTATCTTCCTTCTCTCCTCTTGTAGAAAATTCCTTTGATAGCTAAAAATAAGAAAATACAAGAAATTATAGGGACTTATCTCAATACAAAAGGCCTTTTTTTTTTCTTTTTTTTTTTTGTTTTGTTTTTCCAAAGTAAAGATGGGGTATTTATAGTTCAATGCATAGAATAAATGTAATTCAAAGTAATTCAACTCACAAGAGAGGAAAAATTAGGTAGGAACCGTTTGGATTCATGATAAGGAATGGAAACGAAACACTATTTCCCAAATAAAGCTAAAATTCGGTGGAAATTTGTAAGAAAAGCCTTTTTTTATTTCATTTTTTTTGTTGTAATTTTAATAAACTTATTTTCCCAATCCCCCAATCAAACACATGTGCTATGTACCATTTATCTCCAATCGCCTCACATGTGTTACGTGTGTGAATGTTCCATGGTCCTTCTTCTACTGTGTCACACATGTGCCGCTATGCAACAAGTGCTAATGTACCACATGTGCTACCATCCATCTTTACTCGCCCTACATTTGCAAAGAACCTCAAATGCACCCCACGTACCAACTTTCCATTGCTCAAATTCTATGCCTCATATGCCACCATCCATTTTCACTTAGGCCCCACTTGTACAAAGTGCCTATACATGTGCTACTTTCCATTGTAAATTTGCTAATTTGAATAAGAATTCTTATGTTTATCTCCTTCTGACATGCGCTTACAAAAAAAAGAAGAAGAAGATAGAATCATTCCCATTTCATTTGATTTCATTCAATTCAATGGTTGATCATTCATTAATTGCAATTCAATTGGATCAATCAAATCTTGATATTGATATGTAAAAATTTGGGGCTGATGAATCCGTTAATTTATATCCATGTGGATAACGATAAGGAAAAAAGAAAGAGAAGAGTTTCAAACAATAAAGCAACATGGAAAGCCACTGGACCACCCGGAGGAGCCAGTTGTTGATCCAAGAAGCTGGCCATCCCTAATATGTGCACTATGCTATATGTGCCACCACTCATCTTTTGCTTGCACCCAATGTTTACAAACAGCTCACATTACCATTGTACATATGTGTCATTGTCCATCTTCAATCATTTTATATATGCCACATATGACAACATGCCACGTGTGCCCATGTGCTTATGTACATGCATGCCTTCATCTACTTTCAAGTGTCATATGTGTTGTGTCACCCGTATCATGCAACTTTAAGCACCCCACATGTGTGACACCATTAAGCTTAAGGTTGTCAATGGGCTGGGCTTGGGTAACTCTCGGCCCAAATTTTGAACTATTTTGGGTCGGGCCATCGGGCTGGGCCTCTTCAAAACTTTGATGTTCAGGCCTGATCTCGGCCCATTGATACCCCTAATTAAGCTTAACTACCCACATGTGCCATCATCTATTTTCGAGCATTCGATGTGTCACGTGTTAATCTAGCATATGCCAATAATTACTTGAAATTTTTCTTCATTTATCAAACAATAAATTTGAAACAGTCATAAATTTTCTTTAAAAAACATATTTAATTTGAAAATTCATGAAACACAAAATTTCCTTTCCAATGATTTCTTGAAAATAAAGTTTTCCAAAAAATAGTATTTCATTTTCCATGTTTTTTATGAATCTAAATCTATTATTAATTCCACCTAATGTAGCGATGGTATTGGCTTGCATTAGGTGGAATTAATACCATCTTTGCATAATGATTATGTCTAGAAATAGCATGGTATTTTGATAGTCTAATCTTAGCTTGGGAACGAGCTTTTACTTTTAGAAATGGAACGTATTAAGTGAAACTCATGTTTGGTAGATTATGATGTAATAAATAGATTAGATTTGTTGGGAGGTGGATTCCGTATGGAATCCTTCCGCGTGAAGTTCTTGCATTGAAAACTTAGGCGGGGCTCATTGTGATGTTTTTGAAAAATCTACCCGATTTATCCATTTTGTGAGATCATTTTAAGACTACAAACCATAAATGAGAAGGATCCAAGAATCAAGTGGGCTGCACTAAAGGAAAAGATGGGAGGGGAAATTCATACCGTTGGAACCAACCTAGGGTCGAGAGTGATGTTTACATTGCATCCATACCGTTCATAGCATCATTCTTACTTAGATGAACTGAAAACACAAGTATCATCCTGATTTAAAACTTCCGTGGCCCCATGAATATTTCAATTGTGATGTTCAATACTCACATTTTCGGCCCACTTGACTCTTGAATTTGGTCCATTTTTAGGCTACTGTCCTAAAATATTCTTTAAAAAAATGGATGGACAGGGTGGATTTATCACAAAAATCATGGTGGGTCCCACTTAAGTTTCCAGTGCAGAAACTTCATGTGAAAGGCTTTCCAAGACATCATGACGGATTTGTCAATGACTTTGAATGTAATGGATAAAACACATGCATGCATGAATGTGGCAAAAAAAAAAACCTCTACGGCATTTTCTACTGGGACTGGATGATATGATGACCAGATCAACTCAGCCCTTTTTATCTTTTTCAAACAAGTTTGGAATTTATAAATGAACAAATGCAATTCCATACCATGTAATCCCCGTTTCAAGATCAGCCCTGACAAATGAATTGCAAGATAAAATCAGTTCAAAATGAGTTGTTTATTAGAAATCACGGAATTCCTTCAATGTTATTAGAAGAAGTGCCAGTCATCACAAGAGCATGTTTATCTAAACACACCCGGTTTTACCAAAAGGCCACATCAGGACAATACAAGGTGTAGACCCAAAATAGTGGTGGGGGCCCACACCTCATCATCATCACCTTTATCATGACATAAGGCGAAGTGTATAGTTAAATTCTCAACCTTAAGCACCAAACCATCTTCAAATCAATCAAAACAATGATCCACTCAAATACCACTTTGGAAACATGTAAGATCTGAACCATTCATCATGATCAACGTATTTGATAAAAACTCATTGTAGAGTGGGGTGTCTACAATGGTACTGATATGTGGGATAATATATTGAAGGTGGCCCCTCAGATGGAATGTGACCGAAGGGTGAAAAACAGATCAAACGAGAAGCAATTATCAGAACATGTGTCGAAGAAGAGTCTGAAAGGTCGGAATGATGCTGAAAGAGTTGTTGTAACTAATTGAACGTGAGAAAAAGCATCCAGTAGCTATTTTAAGAAAATTCATAAATAACAAAGGAGCTCAATGAAGCAAAGTGTCTCATACTAACCTAGTCAAATAAATCAAATTTATTAACTATCCTTCATATTCCTTAGCATAATTTGTCTTTTATATTACTTAGCATAATAATTAGCCTAATCCTACATCAGAAGTGACGGTAATCCAATAGCCGTAATCATTAGCAATAATTCAAAGTCTATTATCATACACAGGACAATTGTCATCGTAATACAATTACAAGCAGTTCTTCTTTCATAAAGGTATCATCATAATACAAGTAGTTTTTCTTTAAAAAAGATACTTTTCAGTTACTCCATATGTCACCTATGAGTGTTTTATTTTTGTTGGTTTTTGTATTCGAAAGTTCTTTCATACGAAAGTTAACACATTTTGATGATGAACGTATGTTCGAATAATTGACTAGTTGTCTTAAACAACATCTTATGAATAGTTGAACATGTGACATTTTTATTATATATGTTCAAGTTTAACATATCTGCCTATCTTGTCGCTTGGAGTTAAACTATGATGGGAATTGATCTACATAATCAGTTTTGGCACACCTGCAAACATCACATGTGACCGAATTTTGAAATTTTTCAAAGCTTACCATGATGTTTATATGCCATCCAAATTCCCAGTGGGATGAACGAAAAACACATATCATCCAAATGTAAAACTTCCACAGCCCCACTAAATTTCCAATGGTGGAAATTCAATCCTAACTTTTTCATGTGGAGTGGCCCACTTGAGTTTTCAATCTACCTCATTTTTGGGCACCCATCCTATTGTGAGTTTATAAACCTGATGGACGGACTGGATTTCACATGAACATCTCCGTAACCCTCACATAGCTTCCTCCTACAGGAACTTGATATTCCAGGAGGCCAGGCAATTCGCGCCCATATTCTCGGTTGAAATATTCCAACTTTGAGCGCTTTCTTTTGATGTATCCAATATTGTCGCTGAAGTCATATACACGGATTGTAATTTGTAGCACACATGCCCAATCCTCCACCCTTGTAGGATAAGCTTAACTTTCAAAGCAACGGGTGGGCCCACCGTGATTTGCGCACAACATCACATCCTTCCATCATGTATGGCCCCCTCAGATTCTATTTATATCCAAAAATTAGATGATCTAAACCTCTGTTGGACCACACCATATAAAATCATGCCCGAAGCTTCTAAAATCACATGTGCTAACCCATCTGATTCTTTAAATAGCCTGCATTTAAGCATGTATGTCCATCGTGGTTAGAGGCACCTTCTAATTGGTTTGGATGGAATTTAAAAAAATACGATGGGCCCCACACACAATCTGAAAGATTTTTACCGTTGGGCATCCCCATCCCAAACTATTGCATGTGTTGTGGCCCAACTTAATTTTTGATCAGCTTGAATTTTTGTCTTCTTGGAGAGTATTAGGGGGTGGGAATGATGGTCGGATTGGATGTCATGGAAATATCAGGTAGGACCCACAGGCTTTGTAGTGGATCCGACCTCATGATGCTCTCTCCTAGAGGGGAGTAATTTGATACTCCGGCTGCGTGACGCTTGATACGCAGCGGAAATCCTGCAAGAGGGATATATGTTAACTCAGATTAAGCCGACCATATTGCGTAACTCGCTGAAACTAAAGTTACAATTCTAAAATCAGATTGTTTGAACAATCTTGACCTCTGATTTATGGACCGTTGAATAATTTTCATTTATAACCGTCCAATAAATGTCCACCAATCCTATAGTCAGAGAAACAAAACAAAACAAATGTAATTTTAGTTCACGATGCATCTAAACTGGGACAGTCTAATTTGACTTGGTTTTATTCCAAGTATGCAATTTCTAAGTTATTTATGAGTACCTGCGCATCATCTATCACACTCCGCCAGAGTATTAAAGTTTTTCTCCTCTTCAAATCCTGACGTATGCGATTGTTAGAGAGAGAGAGAGAGAAAGAGAGAGAGAAAGAGAGAGAGAGTAGAAGATGAAAGTGGTGATAGAGATATTCACAGGGAAGCTTTTCTACGTAGAGATCGACGAGTCTATCACCGTTGGAGACATGAAGAAGGAGATTGCCACGTCAGAGGCTCTACCCGAACATCGTTTCGTCCTCATGCCCAACAATGGCCCTCTTATGTGGTTTGATGACCATCTGCTCGTGGATTATGGGGTTGGTCATGGGTCCCATATCTATCTATTCTTCACTGCCATAACATCTTCTCGGCCCACGTCCTAGCACTCACGTGACACTTGCACGTCTGTAGTGATCTCGTGAGCCCCAGCATGGGTGGGCGAGATCACGGAGATCAATGCCATCTGTCAATCCTAGCCGTTCGATGGTGCAATTGTTATTAATTGGATGTGGGTTATATCTCATTCTTTGTTTTACTTCTTTTTCACCGTCCTCGGATTTGATATACAGGAAAGATATGTTAGGCTGGCTCTCTCTCTCTCTCTCAAGTGAAGAGACGTGTTAGCGCATTGCTTAGGATGCGTATTGATTTAGCTGTGTTTGGCTCGAAATTCGGTCATGCATGCGTCTGTATTGTGTCATGCGTGCTCTAGCTTTTTACAACTTAATCTAAAGGGAATGCCTTTGATCCCATGCATTGGGATAAACAGATAGACTGATGACAGCCATCTATGAGCGAGAACTAAAGCAATTTGGTTGTTTATTCAGTCACATATGTGTGCAATCAAGCGATTTGTGACGGGAATGATTTGTTTTTTTAATTAATTCTTTTTACCTTTCATTTGAAATGATTTTTTTTCTCATCATGATTACAGAGATAATCCAATTCACATAATGTGTGAGTAAAAGGAACTCAATTGCATTAATTGAAATGAAAATAAAAATTTACAAAGATATCCTTCGGCAATTCAGTGTCTATTGCATAGATGGGAATGCCCTATATCTAAATCTTTCTTGGTAAAGCAACTGGGCGTAGACGAAGAGAATTATGTTATTGAAAATAAAAAGAAAATATTCCTTACATTCTGGTGCTCGGTGATTACACTACTCCTAATCTAGGTCATTCCAACACAGCATATACCGACGGTATTAAAGTACTGCTCCTAAACTTCAATTGGTGCCGAATAGCAGCGTTGATGGATTGACCTATGCTAATATAAGATAAAAGATAAAAGATGGCTAGCGTTGAGTTGTAGATTTGATTTGATATGTGTTGGGTTGACGAGGTCCCAGAGGTCTTTGATCTTTCTTTTATTTATAGAATATTTGGGATGGTTGCAAGGAAAAATCTTTGTATATTAGTCGTTTGTCATGTGTTGGCCATTGGTTGCTCTAATTAGGGGTGCACACGGTTTGGTTCGGTCTGGTTCTGGGGTAAAATCGGAATCAGACCGTTCCTTACGATTTTAAGATTTTAAGAACCGGAACCAGACCGTTAGCACCCTAGAACCGAACCGGAACCGGACTGTAAAAACCAATTTAGTTCCGGATAGGTTCCACGGTTCTGGGCTTTTTATAATTTAGCCCAATTGCATGTTCTATATTTTATAATTTAGCCCATGTCCATTCGCATTGTGATCCATTTGATGAATGATTTAAATATTGTATATGGTATGAAAAAATACGTTTATGAAAACAGTCAAAAGGTGCATTGTAAACTATAAATCATGAGTCAAATATACAACTAAAATATATTGTAAACTCATGGTTCCAGGTTCGGTTCCAATTTCGGTTCCACGGATCGGATCTACGGTTTAGATTCATGATTCGATTTAATTCTACATACCCCCAAACCGGAACCGAATCGAACTAAACGGTTTTTAAATTTTTAGAACCGGAACCGGAACCGATGCACTCTAGAACCGGACCATTTGGTCGGTTCCGGCCCAGTTCCATGGTTCTACCGGTTCGATGTGCACCCCTAGCGCTAATTATCTACATCTATATACGAGTGTAAATAATACGCTATGATGTTAGGCCAAATATTTTGGAACATAGGGACCATATGAGACTTATGGTGCATTGGTTGAACCTATTGCTCAATGC
Organism: Magnolia kwangsiensis; assembly: GCA_037074715.1. Lineage (NCBI taxonomy): Eukaryota > Viridiplantae > Streptophyta > Magnoliopsida > Magnoliales > Magnoliaceae > Magnolia > Magnolia kwangsiensis. The sequence goes on from CM073578.1 coordinate 118,107,526, forward strand.
GTTCGTATTTTGGTCGACACCTAACTATACTCATAAGGCTGCCATGGTGGTTAGCTGATTTTGCCAACCGAGCTTATCCTTTTTATATTATTCATGACTTTACAAATCATGACCTCATTTGATTGTCTATCACTTGTCGAGATCTTGCTGCCACATGGTATCTTCTGAGTTGTTGGATTTGACTCAGTCAGATCAAGCATAGGCAATGGACAACTATAAAAAAAGGTATATGCTAAGGTGATATATGTGGAAGATCACTGTTCACTTGGGTGAGTAGCTTTGCTTGATTTTTCGATAGATCATCTTAAGACCATAGTTAAAAAATACGATAACTCGAGTCAATGTTTAGACGGGTTGGTCGTACTCAAAGAGTCTTTACTTTACTCAGTTATGGGATCCTCCCCTTTTCTTGTGGCCCCACATACAATAGTTTTTTATGGGTCTTAGTTATGGGCTCAAGTTCTAAGATGATTGGTTGTGAATGATTATGGATGGAATAGATTTCACAAACATACATCTGGTGGCCCTTTTTAAAAAAAAATTAGTTTGTTAGTACACCCCAGTCAGTTCACACTTCACTGTTAACCACCCCCACTAAGGAATCGATACCATGACCTCAATGTTGAAACGAGGTATCTTTCCCTCCGTCTACCACTTGAGCTATAGATCAGGGTGTACATCTGGTGGCCCTTGCACATACTCCCATCCAAGACTTTGGGTTAGTCACACGAACAATTTCAAGTATTAAAAATGCTCCTTTGGAAGGTAAGACGCACACAATCTCGATGAGAGTTTTGCAACATTTGTTTTGTATACAAAGTTTTATATTGGATATACCTCGTAAGAAAGGTACGTGATATTAGACTAAAATAGGATAATTTTATTATCTTAGGATATTTTCTTATTTATTAAGATATGTTCCTTTAGGATATTTCCAAATATATATAAATTTTTCATCTCTTCTATAAATTCTTGTTACTCTCAATGAAATAAATAAGTTATTGTTTCCATAATGTAACATCATTTAACATGGTATTAAAGTTAGGATTTTCGAAACCCTTTTAAATAAAACAAAACCCGTTGCCAAAACTTCAATCTCGTTATCAAAATCCAATCCCACAACCTTGAAGAACTGTTGCTTCTTCCTTAATCTCCAGCACAACTATCTCTCCAAGACTACAGCCCATCTGCATCAAGACCACAACTAAGATCCAAATTTGGTCCCTCTCTATTTAGCATCACCTCAGTGCCAATCACCAACTCTTCATCCCTGCTGTTGTCTTCGTCTGCAATATGTTGTTCATTAGATCTACGCCACCAACGTAGTCATTGTTTGGCACATCACCAAGCCTATTCATTATATGATGGCTCGGTGGCCTTACCTTGAAGGAGTAGGGTTTGACTAAGCAATGCTCCTTGTAGAATAAGGGGTGTGTGTGTGCCTTGGACTGATAACACAAATGGACTGGATTGGGTGGGAGGTGGATTCTCCCATGATGGCATCGACGGTTAGAGTCCCTGATGTGTTGGGCTTTGCTTTGATGTCATGATAAGGGGTTTTGGAGAATATTGTTGGTGGTAGCATCCAGGGATGCGATCGTGATATTCTTTTGGTCGATGGGACTTTGGATCGCATGTTTTAAGGTGAATCATCAGTACATGGTGTGCTCCCTGGACTAATGGTATGCACAAACTCATTCTTATTGTAGTTTGGTGACAATGGGTTCAATGGGGGTCTAGGAGGTAGCGGGGTAAGAAGTTGCCTATTTACTAGTATTGCTAGTACATTGATAAATGATTGTGTGATTGGTATGAACCGCCTAAGCTCCCGAGTCGGAATTGCCTATCAGTTTTGGTTAAAGTACCGTAGGTTCCATCTCTTCGTAGTTTTTGACCAAAAATGCTAAGTGTCCAATTTGGCCTAACCATTGGGCATGACTCCTAAAGCTCAAAGGATCAAGAGTGATGATCAAACTAAAACTTATTATAAATAGTAAAAATGAAATTAAAATGAATTTTTGACTGTCAAACTAATGTAATCTCACAAATTTAGCATGGGAAAACCAACATAGTGAGTTGGGTGGCTAAAGTAGCTTCTTCTATACCAAAATCATACATGGTATGTTGAATAACTCATTGCAGTTTGCGAGATATACTTGTTTTAGGGTTCTGACAGTCCCGATCACTTCCGCCTCCGATCGGACCTCCTCTGGTCCATCTTGGACATGAAAGTGGCTGCAACCTGCTCTACATCAGGCCCCTCTACTTTAAAAGAACTCGTTCTGCTTCGATTCATGATACTCAGTTCAGTTTACGATGTTGAAAGTATGTAAGATCTCCATGTCATCCAGAAGATCAACAACGTAAGCATTGCATTGATCTTTTGGAGGATCAGTATTGATCCAATGTTTTTTGTTCTTCAACTTGCAGTCGGAAATCTTTCCTTGCATAGATGGACCATAACATGGTCACCCACCTCGAATACCTTTTATCTCTGATGCTTGTCAGTTTGCTCCTTATACTTATTGTTCGAGGCATGCAACTTGACTTGCACATCCGCATGAATGACTACGATTCGGTTCACCATATATTCTGTTGCAATACTTATTCCCGGGAGCTTGGACAAATGTCCCAAATCAAGTGTGTGGTGAGGCACTTGACCATAAACAATATGGAATGCGGACTTCCCTATCAAGTGGTTCACCATGTGTTGAATGCAAATTTCACTTGAGATAAGAACAAATCTCACTGCTTCAGTTTTTCATCCAAAATACATTGAAGAGGGCTTTCCAACATGCGATTCACAACTTCAGTCTGCCCATCAGTCTGTGGGTGGTAGTACTGTTAAACTGAAGTTGTGTACCAAAGAATTTTACAAAGTTCACTAGAAGTGGCTAATGAACTTCGTATCATGGTTTGAAGTAATGGTCTTTACAACCCCATATAGTCACACGACCTCTCTAAAAAATAGATTCGCCATGTATGTTACATCGAGGTCTTCTTACATCGGATAAAGTACGTCATCTTTGAGAAACGATCTACCACCACGAATATTGAATCCATATTGTGTTTTGTTCGTAGGAAACCAAACACGAAGTTCATAGATAAATCCTCCCAAAAGCCGTTAGGCACAGGTAACGAGGTGTAGAGGCTCGTATTTTTAGACTGCCCCTTAGAGGTCTGACAAATATAACAACGCCGCACTCCTTTACCCATGTCACGTGCCAATTGCGGTCAGTAATACCGCTTATCCACAAAAGCACTTAACTTGTCTCACCCAAGATATCCACTAAAGATACCTCCATGTAGTTCTTGAATAATCTGCTCCCTCAGAAAACTTTGGGGGATGCACAGTCGATTCCCTTTGAAGAGGAAACTATCTTGCATATGTAGGTCACTGGGATGACCCTTTTGGCACCTTATTCATGCATCTTTAAAATCCTCGTCCTTGGCATACAGCTTCTTGAGATAGTCAAAGTTGACTACATCATTGCTCATTGTAACAAGTAGTGAAGTAAAGTGGCTACATGCATCAGCTACCTTGTTTTGTTACCTTGACTTGTGCTTTAAAACGAACGTAAATTTCTATAAAAACGCAACCCATCTAGCATACACACGATTCATTTTAACATGTCTATTAATGAGTTTGAGAGTTTGATGGTCTGTATAAATAATAAACTCCATCTGAATTAAGTAATGTTGTCAATATCACAGTGCATGAACCACTGCATACAAGTCGAGCTCGTAAGTAGACCACTTTTGCCTGCATCACTAAACTTTTCTATAACGTCCCGTCCAACCAGCACAGTGTCCAGGGGTGTTCACGTAGGATTTGCCGCAGGACCATTTGTTTAAGTCACTCGTGGTGGGGTACCACAAGTTAATTAACCTAGGATTATCCCATTAGAGTAGACCAGACAGGTCATGCTAAGGCCTAGTACGAGCCGCAAAATCAGATGACCGTTTACATTTAGCATCAGCCCGTACGGGCTATACCGCGGCTCAAAAAGGTCGAAAAATTATAAAAATTTAAGGAAACATATATCTCACTGGGCTTGTGGTCTATCACGGACCGCAGACTCATTGGACACCTAAAATCTAAGTATTCGAGCCGTTATTAAAGCACAAGTCAACCCACCCAAGGCCAAAGTCGAAATCTAGCATGGGATAATGAAACTAAGACACCGGGCCTTCCAGCCGTCGAATTTCTTCAAAATTCATGGTGAAGGCCTAATGTGGTGTCCTTCACCCATCCACAAAATCTGAAACCCGATCATGACATGGTAACCATTGATCGCAAATCGGACCCGTACGATCAAACTAAATATTCGATCGTCTCCAAATTTTGTATGGCCCTTCATCGGGCCATAGTCCACCTATCCTATAAGTTTCATGGCCAGGGGAACACCAGAACCTCTCCAATCATTAGAATAGACCCCACAAGGCCACTTAAGGATCGGGACCATATGGTCAAACCCTATATCCGATCGTTTTCAAATTTTATGTAGCCCTTCATCGGGCCATGAAGCACTTATCCTGCAGTGTATATCGATATGTACACCCCATAATGGGCCCTAGATCTTAGAAAGACCCTCTCATAGGTCTAGTATAGTAAAAACTTAGCCCTTATGGCCATTTACACCAATTTGACATTATAAAAAGGCCTTCTCTTGGGCACCCCTCTCCCTATACGGTTTTTGCCCTAGGGAAAGAAAGAAAAAAAAAGAGATAGAAAAAGAAAAAGAGAAAGAGAGGAAGAAAGAGTGAAAGGGTGAGTGAAGGAGAGTGAAGGTGGACCTTGGATCGAGGTGGGGTCCAAGGAGATCAACCCCCACAACTTCCTACCTCTCCTCCAAGAAGAAACCCTCATTCAAGGCCGTTCTTTCATCCTATTGAGCATCTAGGTAAGATTCATCACCTATTTTCCTTGAAACTCTTATAATGAGGGGGATTTGCATGGAAACCTAACCTCCAAATGTTGCTTTAGGGATTCCGGCCGATCAACCCCCGAGATCCACATCTCTTAAGTTGTTTCCAAGCCTTCAACGAATCCGAAGGTGCGGACTATTACTCTTAGGTGGTCTAACACCAATTCAACTATGAGATTAATGATTTTGATTACCTTGATGCTATGTTGAAAGGTCTAGGGAAATCCTAGGGATTTCATGATGGTTGGAATTGCATGCAAGAATGTGATTTGGCTTTTTATGATGTTTGTACTTGCCTCTTATGTGAATGTGTGTATGTATGACCACATGCCTATATTTACATGATTTTTTCAAATGTTGTTGCTTCTTGGTATACATGAACTATTACTCTTGTGCTTATGATGTCTCAGGGTGGAGGAAATATTAATTTTCTCTCCAGACTACACACTTCATACGCACTATGCTTCATGAGTATGATTTCTTTCTTAGTAGGATTATTTATATTTTTAGGTAGCGATGAATGAGAATATGATCTTATGACTTTGATTGTTATCTTGAATTGTTGGCATACTATAGATATCCCTTGTACTATTGGGTTGGCCAGGAACAGATCGAGAGACAGTAGTCTCATCGGTAGGACTAAGTTATGGAGGGACTCGCGGGTTTGAGAGAGTGTGTTCGGGTGGCTGTAGTTTGACTACATGGATCTCTTGTACCCAAGGTCGCTCGTTCCATGCTCGCATGACTTGTGCGGTCCTGCCTACTCACTGGCAAACCTTGTTTGTTAACCCTGTTTGCACACCTATGTATGGAACCTAAAACACCACGCAACCGTTGAAGCCCATTGTTAATTAAATTGTAATTGGTTCACAGTCTCGTGAGTTGGGCATGGTGGAATGAGACACTATGTCCAAGCTATCGGCCTACGCTGGGGTGGCGTGCCTCTCCATAGTGAACGGGGGCGATTCCTTTCTCTTGGCACTCCTCATGTGCTTGAAGTCGGGGATGAGGAACCCGACGGGATCACGAACCGCGAGGACTCGGCCTCACGCATTGGGGGGTTTTGGCCTCACAACCCGTTTAGGGCATTGATACGTGGGGTGTATCGATTTCCCAAACCTGTTGGATGAATGGACTTAATTAATAACTTGGCTAACACGATCGCATTGCATCGCATTAGTTAGGGTAGCGACTCGAAAGTCGAGGTCGATCTGAGGGAGTGCTGACATATGCGATCGTTAGATGGAGTCGCTCGATGGAGTGTTGTGGCGAAGGCATGCATCATATCATTCTGCATGCATGCATTTTAAATAAGAGTTGCTAGGTATTATTGAATATCTGCTTTTCATTAAGTTCATATTATAATTGTTGTATGTTAAAACTTAAGACTAATAGCATACACCGAGTTGATCACTCACTCTCACTCTGGACGATGTTTTAAAACACCAACCAGACTCTTCAGTAATTGCAGGTGACGTAGGGTGCAAGGGCACTGGTGACACGACCCTCAAGGAGGAGGACGAGTTCTCCTACTTCCAATTGATGGGCGGTTCTCCATCGACTTAGGAGACGGGATTCTGGGGTGTTGAGTCGTGGGCTCAGCTTTCCATTCTTTTAGACATATGATTCTCTTGTGAATTTTGTTGGGCAACGCCTTGGGCGACCCTTTTATATTCTTTTGGACTTGTACATATATATCTCTTTCACTTCAGTAGACTAGTTGTGATTGTATTTCATGCTCCAAGTAATTCCAGGTTGTGCGTTTAAACTTGATTAATTATAAAACCATAAAATTGATGATAAGTGACACTCGGGAACTCGAGAGTCGAGCGTATGCACGACCCCCGATTTTCAGGGCGTTACATTTTCACTATAAAAGGTTACCAATATACCTTCTTGATATAAAACTCTACCAATTCTGACATATGAAGCATCACATTTGACATCAAGCAATTTGTTGAAGCTGGGAAATACAAGAATCGAGGTCGTGGATAATCAATGCTTGATTTCAACAAAGTTTCTATCAGCTTCGTCAGTCCACTAAGATGGCCCATTTTTTATGAAATCTGTAATTTGTGACACAATGGTGCTAAAATGCTTCACGAATTGACGATAGAATGTCATCAATTCATGAAAAATCCATACTTCATAGATGTTTGTTGCAACCAGCCCCAACAAGTTTTTAATGGTATGTGTTCAATCTCCATCATTTCCTGCGGTATGATCCACCTATTCAATCGCCATTGTTTCATGTGGTGTGATCCACCTTAGCTTTGGATTAGACCCATGTTTCTGCTCATGCCCTAAAATGAGCCGGAGAAAGGTAGACAACCTGCATCTACGTGGTGTGGCCTACCTGATCAAGTTGAATAGAATGTACACACCATGTTGAGCCCCACGAAAACCTGTGGTTAGTGTCTCCTCTCTACTATTCACTTTCGTGTGGCACACCTGAGATGCTCGCTTTGGTGTAGCCTACCTAAGTTATATCAGGGAGAATTTTTGGCTGCAGGACTTAACATCAAGGGGTGCATTGATTATAGAGTGGATGTCAGGCACAACACCGTAGCTCCAGGTTCCCAGGTCCCGGTGTTGCACCCGGGCTATGGAGTCAGGGCCTGGGCCATAAAGGGCCCTTTGAAAAGCGCAGTAGCTTTTCAGCTTGCTGAAGGTGAGTGCTGGCCTTTGACTTTGAAGCTTCAAAATTACTGTACGTGCCTGCCGGCACCGCAACAGGTATGCAAGAGCTTGCACACACACAGTGTGCAGCGCCACACTGGTAGGAGAAACTGTCTTATTTTTTAATGTAGGTCCCATGTCTAACCTGCACACAGTGCTTTTTCATAGATAATGCCCAAGGAATATGTAGCCCCCTGTGAAGTACCAATGTATTAAAGTAAAACCTAGGTCCAGGTCTCGGATGGGCACATGATGGGCCAAAGCAATCAAGCTCTTAAGAAGGCCCATGATATCATGCATGTCCCGAACCTGAGTCTGGCCCAAGTCAGAGCCCAGTCACCCTCTTTTCTGCAAGGTCTAGGCTGTTTGTTTGGTGCCCAATCATGCATGAAATTGAAAACAAGACCAGGCAAGGCTGGGTTTGGGCTGGGCTGCCAGGTTTAGATTTTAAGAGCAGGTCCAGCCCACGGGGCTAGTATTTCAGCCTAAACCAGCTGAAGTCCAACAGAACAGCCTGGCCCATTGATAGCTCTAAGATGAGGTCATGGGATTGGTACCATCTTGTTGTAGTCCCTGATGTGGACAATACACACTTTAAAACTACAACAACCAGACGACTACAAACCATTTAGTTGGTCCAGTGGCTCAAGAAACTCCATCACCCTCCTGAGATTTTGCTACCGTTTAATCTCGTACAAAATGAAAATTTTAGCTGATTCGCGCAACGTGTGTTATACAACCTTCCAATGTTAAAAGAAATCAATCTGAAAGTGGGAAAATCAAAATTCAATGAAACAATCGCAACACCGATGAGCACTGATAAAAGATTGGGCCCCAGATGAGGTTTTTTCTTCTTTTTTTTAATCTTTTGGTTAAGGGCCCGAAGATTCGGGCCGAACAACCAAGTAAAATCATGCAATTGGTGGTGAAATAGGGAACAGAGAGAAGTCATTGCTGTGAAATGGCCAACAAGTCAGCAGAACCTATCAGAAATGCCCCAAGCTGTATACTAGAATCCAGGCAAGCTGCAAAAACACCACAAAAACAGGTTCTTCACGTGTGCGGGCAGAGGCTTCATTTTGCAAAAATTGGTAAATAGGAATGATCAGATGGATAAACAAGACGTTTACTAATTGCAGAGGATGCAGACCCCAGGCCCATCACATACCACCGCGACATGTGCTAATGTGGCATGTGAGGAACATCCAATCTGTCCATCAGGAAGGACGCTCAGGCCCAAAGATCAGGCCGGTCCACTCAGCATGTGGATTGCAACATACAAAACCTGATGGATGCCTTGGATCTCCACATGCAGTGGCCTGCAGGGTGGCTGAGATCTCCATGCATGTGGTGTGAGCAAACCACATATAAACAACCATCCATTCTTAGGTGTATGTCTATTGCCTACCATCCATCCACCAGGAGACCTGAGACAGCACACGTGTACTACCCTTGATATTATGCCAGAATGGATGGTCTGATCATTCCAAACAAAATCAAATTAAGCCTAAAGAACAGAAAATGTTGGAAGTACCAGAAAAAGGGAAAAGGATGCAAAGAGTCCCTCTTGAAGAAGTGTTCCATGGCCACCAAAATCTTCTTCATCAATCTTCAGTATGAGCGCGTAATACCCATAAACAATTCCAGAAGATAGCACCAAGAATCTGAACATCATAAGCATTAGTTTCTCTCAAAAGATCTAACCGATAAAAACTCAAATGAATAGAAAGGTTAGTGTATGTTCAGGTATTCACAGTTTCCAAGGCAAACACAAGTGCTCGCATCAAATTATTGTGGAAAAGTTTAACATGTGAGCTTCTTCTTCTTCTTTTTTTGTTCACAGCCCAATATCATGAAACACAACTCACATTACGAGTGATTAAGAAGCAACATTAAAAAAAAAAAACAATTTCACAGTACACCCATCAAGTGCCTGAGAGAAACCATATTGTTGTTCTCACAAATTGTTTTTGATGTGACAAAGGTCCGATCATGATAGCCGTCATGGGTTTGTTTTCTTGATCTGTTGGCGTGAACATCCGATATGATACAGAACAGCCATGTGAAGGATAACCCTCATGGTAATTTCCATTGAGAGCTGATTTTATCAACTGGGAAAAAAAAAAAAACTCCATGGTAAAATTGGGAGAATCATGAAGAACTACAACTATAACCATGGAGGAACACAGCATGAAATTCTTACGAGTGCACTAATATAACCATGGAGAAACGCAGCATAAAATTCTTACGGAGTACTCGACAAACTAAGAAATGGAAGGCCCACTGTGTAGTTAAGAAACCTGACAAAAAAAAAATTCTCACTAAATGTATATTAAGAACAGCTGGCTAAGAGTTGGGTTGGCTCGGCCCAGCTGATCCAACCTGCTTCTTAGATGGGTTTGGGCCACAGTAGTGTGTTGGGTTCAGAATGAAATTCTTGGCCTGTTTTGTTTAGTAGATGCCCAACCCGACGTGCACCCAACCCATTACCAACCTACTCCAAATGCTACTTACAATAAGACAGCTGCACAGTTTATCGTTGATCTTCTATATTGTGTGTAGGTTGTGTTGTGTGCTCCTCTCAGCCAGCTAGGGGATACTTTGTAATTAGTCAACCATGACTCCCTTCCATTTTTGAGGTTCTTATAGCTTGGAATTCTGTTATGGCTATTTTTGAAACATGTAGTTGTCTTGCCACCACCAAGATTTTTGCTTTCTGTTCGACAGCTACTCTAGGTCTAGAATTCAAGCTAAATTCATAAGAGAAAGATATCACCTTAGAAAATGTGGTCGCTAGTTTGATAGATGTGTTGATAGATAGATCATGCTCTGTGGTGTTAAAATAGGTTACAGAGTAATTTGTTTAAAAAATAAATAAATTAACTATTTATTGGAGAAGCATCCTGGGTCTTTTCAATGTAAGTAGGGTAATGCCAAGATCGATTGTCGAGTTTTTCACTTAATGGCATGACATGGGGCTGCCCTCGTCAAGCAGGAGAAAATGGAGATTGTTCCTCCTCGCTGGTCTGTTGGCTTTTGCTAGTTTTCCTCTCTTGTTTTCTTCTTCTTCTTCTTTTCTTCGTTTTTTATTTTTTCTGTGTTTGTATTCTTTCTGGTGTTTGCTGTTTTTGCTAATAAAGTTGTCATCCTTCTAAAACACTATTTATTGGAGAAGATAATGGATGAACACTTCTTCAGGTTGGCATAAAATTTCTCTGTCCTAAGGACCCCACAAAATTGCCTCAAATGGTGGAGATGTTGTTCCTTGGAGGTATTATAAATAAGGATGTCATCAAAATACACCAATAAGAACTTACCCATAAAGGGCATCAACACTTGGATCATTACTCTCCTGAACGTACTGGGAGCATTGATCGAGCCAAAAGACATGGCTAACCACTCGTATAACCCATCCTTTATCTTGAAGATTGTCTTCCATTATCTCCTGGGCGAATATGTATTTGATGATACCCACTTTTGAGGTCTATCTTGGAAAAAATCGTGGCACTGACCATCATGTCCAACATGTCATTAAGACGTTGTATAGGAAACTGATACTTGATCGTAATCTTGTTAATGGCCCGACTATCCATGCACATACACTAAGTGCCATCTTTTTTAAGCATGAGGAGGGCTGGCATGGCACATGGACTCAAACCCTCCCGAATGAATCCTTTCCTACGAAGCTCATCAACTTGTCTCTTCAACTTTGCATGCTCTATGGGTTCATTAGGTAATGAGGAAGCTTTGGTAGAGTCAACCTGGGGAAAAGATCAATGGTATGTTGAATGTCTCGCATGGGTGGAAGCTCATCTAGTAGGTCCTCATGGAAGACATCTCTAAATTCCTCCAATACCAGATTCACCTCGGGTGGCAACCCTACGCTAACCTCGGGTGCGACCTCTCTTGCCATGAGGGCATACACCAACAAATCAACCTTAGTTTCCCTCTCAAACTCTTTGGTGTTTATTATATGGAGAAATTTAGGCTAAGATTTCCTCATCTCTTTAGGATCGCCCTTCTTGATGCCATCTTTCTTCTTTGGGGTGCTTTTAGGCGAAAGAGGATTTAGCTTAATCCTCTTACCTTCATACATAAACGAACATGTATTTGAGCGACCGAATAGTATCACGTCTCGATCATACAGCCAAGGTTTTCCCAAAATGATATGGCCTACGTTCATAGGCAAAACACCGCACCACAACGTGTTGTTGTAGGAGGCAAACTGAATAAGAATAAGACACCACTGAGAACCGAAATCAAGGACGCATCAACCCAAGAAACTCAATAGGGCTGAGGATGAGGGGTGGGTTTCAAAACCAAATGATTTACAGTGCTACAGGAGACCACAATGGTGCAAATACCACTATCAATTATCACCTTGCAATTTTTGTCGCCACACTTAACGTAAGTGTGAAAAATTGAATTCATGCGCAAATTATCACTCTGTTTAACCTGGGCTAAGGCACATCTAATAACTACAAGTGGCACAGTCTCAATTCCTTCAATTTCACTTCCCACTTGAGATTGGCCATCTTCCCCATTGTCAGGGTTTGCCTGGAGGAAAGCAACTTCCAACTGGTTCATGCAAGTGTTGATCTCATTCCTGAGGAATGCCAGTTGGTTACTAGTGGCTCTACTCCGCAGGATGGTGGTTGATGGCATTGAGGGCCTCAGTAAGCTGTTCCAAGTTTATTGTGGGATGATGCCCAAAACCACGCCCACTACAAGTGGGCATACACTAGACATGCAAATTGGGGAGAATGCTAATTGGGGAGAACTAACAACTAAAATCCTAAATATGATATGATGAGAATGGAAGGTTACTAACTTTAAAGGTGACAATATGTAAACCCAAAACTCTAATGTGATGGACATGCTAACCCTAAACTCTAAATGTGATGGACATTAAACCATATGCTAACCTGGCTCTAATACCAAAATTTGATGCAGGACGTGAGACTAGCCTAAAATGATGTAATGAGATTAATCAATGGATTATCATATCAATAAGAAACATAAAAATATATAATCTACCACAGATATAAAAGATACTCAAGCAACTATGTTTAGATTCAAGACCTAACTACAATCCTACAATATGGATCCTCAAAAATATAGATCAAAGAGAAATGGGCCCAATAAAAGATGGGATACATTCAAGGGGATTCATATATGTCCATTAAGGTTCAAGTATTCTAAATATGGATTAATTGGAAACTAGGTTAAGGGCTTGGGATTAGGGATTTAGGGTTTTAGAGTTGGGAATTTAAGAACTTGGGGTTTAAAAGTTAGGAAAATAAGAGAAAATGGAAATGGAATTGAGAAATCATTGTTCATAGCACTGTTCACGACACTGTTCATAGGTGGGGGGAAGAGGAGGTGTAGGTTTATGTTAGGTTTTGATGTGGTCTGGATTGGGTTTTGGTAAGGATGAGAATTGAAAATGAATATGGTGGAGATGGGTTGAGAAAAGTGAAAAATAAAAGGAAAATTTGAAAGAAATAGAGATAGAGAGAAGAAAACTTATCTGGTTTAAGATTAATGGCTTCACACCATTCCAATCACAGGAAATTGCAAGGAGAAAAACCCTAGTAGAGAAATCCCATTCATAATAATCATAGCAGACCCAAATTAGGGCTCCCATAACCCTTAAATAGTTTCAACTTGGAACTTTTACAAAAAGACGCCTCTCTATAAGAAAAAGTTCAAGTACCTCCTACCTTTAAACCAAAATAAAACATAACCCCCTAACTATCTAACAAATATAAAATAACCCCTAGCTAAGGCAAAAAATGTGTCTCCACATGTAAAATGTGTCTCCATGCTCCCAATCAGCAGCCCATGTGCATCTCCCCAATGTAGGGTCTTCAAGGATGCACCAAATATGCATGTGGGGTCTTCCACGCACCTATAATCCGGGCCGGGCCTCACATATTGATCATCTAGCCATAGAGAAACCGGGGCATGGGCCACAACTCGTCTCCTCCTCTAATATACTCGATATGGTGCTCGGATGTCCTCGTCAGACTAATTAACAATGATCTAGTAAAGGAGTTTGCTTCAGAAACTTTCTCATGCCACAAGTTTACTAAAGCAAGCCTTCAAGGAGAAGAAACACAAAATAAAGGTTACAAACATTCTGAATTTTGGAAATGAAGATCCTAAAATTCCTCCCCTAGGTTATCTTTAACCAATTTGTGAGTAGGACACTAATATTTTTTGCATATGGTAGTGCAGCCCAGTATAATAGCCTGCTTAAGGCAATTTTCAGGTCTCCACTTCTTTTTTACATGTTTCATGTTTTTTCGTTTTTCTTTTCTTTTCTCCTTTTTTCCATTTCCTCTATTTTGTATGTCAGTAGATGGGAATTCCCAAGTGGCCACCACTTAGGGCCCCAAGGCCTCCAACTCCTACCATTGTGAAGCCATGGCGAACAACACAGTTTTTTTTTTTTAACTCTAACCTCATATTTTCATTGGTTCTCCCTTCTATATACAGCTGTCAAAAGGTGGGGCCTGGGTTGGTACCAGCAGCGGTTTTTGAAATGGTCGGGCTGGTCCTATTCAAAATATTGATTTTCATGGGCCTGTCCCATTGATGGCCCTACCTTTATCCCTCTCCTTTTTCCTTGAATAGTGACTTAAGCTTTGTTAACAAAGCAGGAAAAGACAACAACTACAGATACATAAGAGGGGAGAATTACAACGGACCCTCTCGCCATTCCCTCTATATTAGTGAGGCTATCAATCATCTTGAAAACATGCCTCTGAGTGAATGGCAAAACAGAACCCAGGAAAGAAAGAAAGAAACATCGATGAACTTCTAAAGTTCAGTATTTTGGTTTTGCTCTGTAGAAGCATAGGATGACAACATTGGATAAGGCAAGAATGCTATATAAAAACTTAAATTGCATCTAAAGTAAAACCTATCAGCACAATAATGTACAGTACAAAGTTAGTTGACACAGTATAAACACATTGCAAGCAATATCCTCAACCATCTCATGTGAAAATAAAATCACTCCCGTAAAACAAACAAGGTTTACAGGCATTGCTTGCCCCTACACCCTCCCATAGTAGCCTATCCCACCATGGGCAGGCCACGTGACAAAACCCCATGTCAAAGATTTCAATGTCCATACAAGAAATTAGAACAACAGTCCTTATTTGAAGACCTTTTGTGTGCCAATGATGAGGATCTTTGGGCAACGGGATGATTTTCATGTGGCCCATCCACAGTGGGGCCTACAAGGTGAACAGTTTGGATAACCAAATGGTGAGGCATGAAGGCCAAGCAACAGCGGTGGACCAACAACTTGTGAGAAATGCTGGCAAAAATTTGAAGGAACCAACATAAATATGTCTGCAAAAATAGCCCATCTCCATTGGTGCTACAGCTAAAGAATTTCAAGGGTCATGTTTTTGAATTGCACTTACACAACTATCCACATGGCCCCAACAAAAGGAACCGCACCCCAAAGCAATCCGCATATGAGGGCTACAACTTGCCTAATCCAATGTAGAGCATCTCCCAATTGATCCTGCAAGCAAAGAAATATTGCCGTTCCATAACATGGAAATGATGTCATCGACGATGCTTTTATCATTATCATTATCGTTAACATCATCATCGTTGTTAGTATTTTTATGAAGTTATTTGACAATGCTATAATTACTATGAAAAAGCATTGAGTTAATGGTTATTATACATTAGATTATTATTATTATTATTATTATTATTATTATTTGGGGTGGGGGGGTGGGGGTGTTGAGTAAGGGAGTAAAAATAATCCACTATATATAAAGCGAGTAACTTTTTGACATTTTCCCTTGCAATTAGTTTCCATAGGGTGGAGACCCTTGGATATTCAATGGACAGAGGGATACATTTCTAATAAAGGTAATGGTATATTGGAATGTTTGTTGTCAGTCCAAAGGTTCAGATTTCTCCCTCAAAAAGCTTGCAATGGCTTAGATTTTACCCACAAGAAGCTGACTGCAATTAGCCCGCTCTCTTCTCTGAATGTAGCCCGCGCCGACAATATTACTAGAGAGCCTTGCAACAAAAGTTTATGTAGGGCCCATCATGATGTCTGTGCTGTATCTACTCCGTCCATTGGCTGTGCCACTCATGTTAGGATGAGAGCTAAAAAAAAAACCTAGCAGATTCCAAACTCATGTAGGCCACACAACAAGAAACGATGAGTTTTAAACACTCGCCATTGAAATCTTCTTGGGGGCGATATAAGTATTGGATCAAGCTGTGTTTCCATTCACCTTATGAACGGTTTCGATGGAATATAAACATCATTGTAGAACCTAGGAAGATTTGAACAGTGGGTCCATTTGAGTTTTGGATCTATGCCATCGAGATAAAATCCTACCACGATATGGAGAAACTAATGAATGGAGTGGATGTCACACAAACATCATGGTGGGCCCACAAAGCTTATAGTTACATGAAATTAGCATCAACACTCCCCCAACTCTCTCCCCCTTCTCGATTTCTCACTCTCCCTTCTCTCTCCATGTGTGTCGCACATGCCATACACCTAGTCTTGATAACAACAATTTAAATAAACTACGATCTCTAATCCCAGGGAAGTCTACCAGTAAAGCTATTTCCTGCTTAGATAACTGATGGAAAGAAGAGGAAGGATCTCCGCATGGTCTTTATTGACTTAGAGAAAGCTTAAGATAGTCCCTAGAGAATTAATCTAGTGGATATTGGGAAATAAAGGAGTTTCAAGAGGATATATTCATATGATTTAGGATATGTATGAGGGAGCAATAACAAATGTGAGGATCATTAGTGGAGAGAAGTGAGTTCCCAATTACTATAGGCTTGCACCAGGGGCCGACATTGAGGTCGTACCTTTTCAAATTGATTATGGATGAGGTAATGAGGCATTTGTAAAAAGAAATCTCAGGTTTTTTTTTTTTTTTTTTTTTTGCTGCATATGACATAGTTTTGATTGGCAAGACGAGAAAGGGTATAAGCACAAAGCTAGATTTATGGAGAAGTTTTAAAATCAAAAGGATTTAAAATTCTTCGGACTAAACAGAGTATATGGAGTGCAACTTTAGTCACGATAGGAGTGGGAATAAGGAATTGGTAAAGACCACTAACCAAGAAGTTTTCAAAATGACCACTTTCAACATCTTGGGTTGATAATTCATGAGAGTGAGAAGGAGGTTGCCATTAAATCCAAGCGGGGTGGAAGAAATGGAGATGTGACTATGGAGTTTTATGTGATCATCATGTATCGCTCAAATTGAAAAGGAAATTTTATAGGATAGCTATAAGCCCAGCCATGCTTTAGGGCCCGTTTGGCCGATTGGATTGGAAGGGATTAGATGGTAGTGGAAGGGATTGGATGGTAAATCCCAGGAATGGTCGGGCGTGCCAAACAGTGTATGTGATCTGATCCAAATCCAATGGATCTTTAGACAATCCACTGACAACACCATCATTACCTTTAAATCCCATCCAATCCATCCTAATCCGTTCAAATTAGCCTGCGACGTGTTTGGTTTGTGGGATTAGAAGGGATCAGAAGCTTTAATCGCCGGATTGGCCGGGCGTGCCAAACGGACTGGATGTATCAATCCAGGGATATAGCAATCCCATGGATCTCAAGACAATCCGCTAACAACACCATCATTAGCTAGAAATCCATGCCATCCCCCCTAATACCATTCACTCCCTTCCAATCCAGCCGGCCAAACGGGCCCTTATGGGACAGAATGTTAGGTAGTTAAGCGACAACATGTCCATAAAATGAGTGTAGGTGAAATGAGGATGTTGAGATGGATGAGTGGCAAGACAAGGATAGACTTAGAAATGATTGTGACGTAGGGATGAACGTGATGAGGTCGATCACCGTCTTCCTCAATGATAACTACTCCGAATCCACAGAGCTTCTTTGGACTCTTCACAGAGACTTCTCGAATTTAGGAGGAAAGAAAGCAAGAAAATAGAAATAAATTCTAATAAATTCGAAATTTGATTAATTAATTAAATAAACGAGTTCGCAACCCTTTAAATAGGGGTACGAAGCAATGAAAGAGAAATCAGAAGCAAACTATAACTAAAACTCTTAGAATTCGCAACTTACTATAATTAGTAAACTTACTATTTATAGATGGTCATGATGTCTACTGGTGCGCAAGGTTTTCGGCCAAAAACAGTAAGTGTCCTATTTGGCTTCACCAAGCTGTTCTCCTAATTATTCTAAGCACTTTTCATATTGGACACAACTCCTAAAGCCCAACGGATGAAGAGTTATAATCAAACTAAAATTTACTATTTATAGTAAAAACGGAATTAAAATAGGGAAACGACCATCGATCCGGGGGTATTTCACAAATCCGGCGTAGCTAAGTTGGTTGGCTAAAGTAGCTCGTTTTACCCTAAAATCATATATTTTACGCCTGATAACTCATTCCGGATTGTGAAATACGCCCAATCTAAGGTCCGACGGTCCGGATCACTTCTGTCGTCAACCGGGCCTTTTCTTATCCATCTTGGCCATGAAATTGTCCGCAACCCGCTTTACATCAGAATGCATTCGAGGGAATTTAAGAGTAGCACCAATGGGTAACAAGATGAGGGAAAGTAGACTTAAGATGGGTTGGTCATGTGCAACAGAGACCAAGAACTGTGTCAGTTAGAAGGAGTAAGTTCGTACAAGTTGAACGCTTAAGAGGGCAAGCCGAGGACGTAGAAAGAGGTGGGTGGAGATAGTAAGAAAAGACTTGATGACCTATGATCTAACTAAAGATATGGCCCTTGATATAGTGGAATGGTGGAAAAAGACTCATGGAGCCAACCCCAATTAGTTGGGATAAGGCTTAGATGATCTCTAAAGCATTGCTAACTAAATGCAATAAACTCGGATCCTTACTTTTGCTCCAGTGGTAGACTATCAGGAGTTTCAACACCTGGTCAAGGGTTCGAGTATCCAAAGGTGGTGAAATCCCACTACGGTGTGAGTGTGTGTGCATGTAAAAATAAAATAATTTAAAAAAAAAAAAATAAAAGCGATATACTCATTTCTAAGTGGCACCCAATCAGACCCCGGATGAGCTAGAAGTGGGCATGAGTTCACTAGGACATAAAGAAGCATTCGCGACGTATTCACAGTACGCATGACATATATGCATGTTAGTCAAGAGATCCAGTGTCCAAATCGTGGGCATCATTGTGGATCAATAGTAGCCTAATAAAACACTCGTTGAACAATCCTCACCAGTTCTGAATGCTAAAATTCAGACAGTTGACCATCTTCACTTCAACCACCGATTCAACAGCCACAGATCGGACGACGAGGATCATCTGATCAGTGCAATATCTGGGATGTGCTTCTTCCACAATATCACTTACACACTCCTAATGATGTAGCAAACTCACACCGTGGTCTACTATCACTTCATACTATTTAGTCTTTCCTATAACCAAAATCTAAAATTAAAAAAGAGATCTCTAATTTTTCACCAATTTCTCTGCAGCAAGCTCGAACCCGAACACTGGAAATTAAAATTTTTTATTATGTTTTATTTTCCAAGATCTTTTTTTTTTTTCCATATAAAACCAAAAAGAAAACTTCCCAGAAATCGTTGAATGAAATTCGGGGCCGAAAAAATAATATCAAACAACAGAAGAAATAAATCAAGAGATTTAGGATGCTTTCGTTGCAACAAATTTCATGATATCTTCAACAAATTATACTGATTAATCATGAAAACAATGAAATTTCATGATATTTGGTGCAACCAAACGCACCCAAAAAGAAATGGTGTATACCTTGTCCCAAGAAGCTTCTGGATCTAACAATTTGGAGAATTTGAAGGGAGAATCGTGGGATTGTCCGTTTGGATGCCTGATATTGGATTTTACTGATTTCCCTTCCTTCATTCTGGGAACACAAAAAATCGTAGGAAGGATTGAGGTTTATGGAATTTGAGATTTTTTTCGCTTTTCTTTCCGGAGGTTTTTTGAGACGACCAGATGTTCGTTTGAGGAATTGCAGAGGATTTCTCGGGTGTTTGTAGTGGTGATGAAAACAGATAGAGAGAGAGAGAGAGAGAGAGAGAGAGATCCTTTTATTATTCTAATAATACAGAGAAGGGATTTTTAGGGCGCGGATTAGCTACTGACAGGTTGAGTAGCGAGACTCGCTACTGAAGTGACGTCACTAAGTTTCGTGGCCCCCACCATGATGCATGTTTTGTATCCACGCCGTCCATCCATTTTGAGAGATAATTTTACGGCAAGATTCAAAGAATGAGTTAAATCCAAAGGTACCCCAGCACAGAAAACAGTGGGGGCAGTGACGCC
This sequence comes from Magnolia kwangsiensis, assembly GCA_037074715.1. Lineage (NCBI taxonomy): Eukaryota > Viridiplantae > Streptophyta > Magnoliopsida > Magnoliales > Magnoliaceae > Magnolia > Magnolia kwangsiensis. The sequence goes on from CM073578.1 coordinate 118,127,475, forward strand.
CACCATTAAAAACTTCTAAAAGCCAGGAGAGTTTTAGATCAACCTGATATTTGTGTTTTCCCTTCTTTCATATCTTTTTTAACTTTTGAACAGGTTGGATTTCAAGTAAACATTATGGTGTGCCTTAGGATAGTGTCAACGGTGAGAATCACTCTTACCACTGTTTTCTGTGGTGGGATCCACTACAGATTTTTATCTCCTTCAGTTTTTGGTTCATAGTCTAAAATGATATCTTAAAATGGATGGACGGCGTGGATACAACACATACAGTAGCCGACTCGCTACTCAACCTGTAGGTATCTAATCCGCCTCCGGATTTTTAACGCTGGCTGGTAGTGTAGTTGTAGATCTGACGCGTCGGTTGGAGGGAGCTTGAAGAGGGAGGAGGGAGGGGACCGGAATGAAATCCGATTCAGCAGTGACCCCTCCAGTACCGAACTCAGTACTGCAAAAGCTCTGTGGACCACACCATGATGTATCTATTTTATCTACTCCGTCCATTCATGTTGAGAGATTATTGTAATGTGAGATCAAAAAAATGAGGTAGAAAAAATCTCAAGTGGACTACACCGTAGGAAGCAGTGAGAATTGAACGCTTACCATTGAAACCTTCCTAAGGTTCACCGTGATGTTTATTTCCCATCCAAACTATTCATAAGTTTAAAAATATCTGTAATAAGGGAAAAGATAAAAATCATATTGATTCAAAGCTTCTGTGTCCACAAGAAGTTTTAAATGGTATGAATTCAATCGCCATTGTTTAATTTGTGTGGTCTAATTGATATTTGGATCTGTCTCGTTTTTTGAATCATATCTAAAATGATCTTTCAAAATGGATGGATGGAATGGATAAAATAAATACATCATGATGGGCCCACAGAGCTTCAACCATACTGAGCAGTACCGAGTACAGGACGGGTCATTACGGAATTCGAGTCCGACCGGAATCCTCCACCGCACCTCGCCGTAGAACGTGCGACAGCCTAGCTATGTGGGCTCACCGTGGTGTTTGTACGAAATCCAATCCGTCCATCATCTATAAAATACTTATTAGACCAATAATGGGGCCTATGTAAGACTATGGTGGGCCATAATACAGGAACGGTGGGAATCGGAACGAGCATCCTAGAAACCTTTTGGGGCCCACCTTGTTCTTTATATTACATCCGAACTGTTAATCAGGTGGGAACCACAAGGATTACAAGTATTTATAAAAATCAGCCTGATCCAAAAATTATTTGGGCCACACGAGAAAGTGTTGATGTTTTACTCGTGATTTATGCTCCGTGGTTCGTCCCACCTGATTTTTGAATTGATGTTACTTTTGTTATACATGGTGAAAATAGATTTCACAGATGATGGACGGAGTTGATGCCACAAATACTTCATCAATGGCGGCGTTGAGGTGAAAGCGGATTGCGTACTGAGTAACTCAGCTTGATCGCACTGGGTAAACTCTGTGGGGCCCACAGTTATGTATCTGTCTTATCCATTCTGTCCATCCATTTTTTAAGATCATTTTACAACATGAGGCTAAAATTGAAACAGATCCAAAGCTCAAGTGGACTACACCACATGAATGGCTACATTAGGAAACTTCCTGGGGTCCACAGATATTTTGGGTGAAGCTGATATTTTAAATTTCCCTTCATCTATATCATTTTGACCTTATGGACAGGTTGGATGACAAATAAAATCACTGTGGGCGTAGAATCATTATCCCCATTTTTCCTATGGTGTGGTCCATTTTAGCTTTGGATATGCTTCGTTTTTGGCGTCATCGACTGAAATAATCTGGAAAAATGTATGGACCGCATGGATAAGATGCATACCTACAGGGTTGGACCCCGAGTCTACTCAGTACGCATAGTACGTAATCTATTTCCGTTGACGTCGGGTGTTGCTCTCGCTTTCTACCGCTGATGTTGTAGAAGATTCCGGTGAGAGGGAGGGGAGTGGTTTCGGTTCGGTCGGGGTAACACCGGTTCAGTACGTACGTGGCCGTAGAATCACCTTGATGTATTTGTTGCATATCTACGCCGTCCATCCATTTTTTTCATATCCTTTTAGAGCAAAGACCGAAAATGAAGCAGATCAAAATCTCCGGTGGGCCATACCACAAGCAACAGTGGTGATTGAACTGTTACCATTAAAAACTTCCCAACTTCCCGGGGCCTACTGTAATGTTATTTTCCATCCAATGTTGATAAGGTCAAATAGACCTGACGAAGGGAAAACACAAATACGCAGTTTTGGATGGTAAACGTTTAATCCCCACTGTTTCTTGTGTAGTCCCTTGATCTTTATATCTGTCTCATTTGTAGGTCCATGCCCTTAAAATAATCTGAAGGGTCCATGCCTTTAAAATAATCTGAAAAAAAAATTATGGACGGAGTGGATATACATTAAGGTGGGCCACGCTCATGGCCTGACAGAATCCTCTCCCGTGAGGCCCACGAGGACGCACGTGCGTTTGCCAGCTGCGCGGCTTGTTTGATGCTGCGGGTGGGAAGATGACGCTGTTGAGACCAGAGAAGCCGAATAAGGTACCACCGTTTATCGACGGTAGGCATGAAAGGGTGATTTATCCATCGGGACCGTTCATCTAGTTACGAATACGATTCAAAGTAAAGATTGATTGAATGATCCTAGCTTTCTGATTGGTGGAGCTCAAAGTGACGGTAGGAAATTGAAGGAAAGTGATGGATAGGAGTGTCCATTAGGAATCCATGATAGGACCCAGTATATGGATGGACCAGATTGTTACATCACCTTGCGAGGAGAGATGGGTCTATGATATTTCGGTTCTTCATGTTTTACCCCAACATCTCTGGTCAGACCACCGGAAGCGGATTGCGTACTGAGTAAACTGTGGGGTCTATCATGATGTATGTGTATTATCCACGCCGTCCATCCATTTTTCCAGCTCATTTTAGGCCATGAGCCTAAAATTGAAGCGTATCGAAAGCTCAAGTGGATCACACCATAGAAAAAGGCGGGGGCAACCTCTACCGTTAAAACCTTTTAGAGTCTACTGTGATGTTTCTTTGTCATCCAGCCTCTTAATAATGTCAAACAGACATCGATAAAGGGAAAATATAAATTTCAGATCAACCTAAAACTTTTATAGCCCCTTACAAGTTTTCAACCGGTAGGGTTCAGGCCCGATCGGGTCAGCCCAACCTCATCCTCATGGTTAAAGGACTCGGCCACTAAGACAGACTGGTTCAGCACTGAGTCGAGTCGGGACTTGCCCGAGTCAGGGACGAATCAGCCCAAATGAGGACTGACTTGGCCATTATCAAGTTCGTACTATTGACACATACCTATCCACGGCTGCACACAGCAAACCTATGGTCTTGATTGTCGAACCATGGCCCCACTTTTTAAAATTTTTTACACACCACACTCACACCTTAGTGGGATTCCACCACCTATGGGTACTCGAACACTTGACAGGTGTCTAAACTCCTTAAGAGTCTGCCACCGGAGCAAGAGTAAGGACCCACTTGCAAGAATTAAAAAACTGAGTACATTGTGCAGGTTCTTGGCAGTAGGAGCCAGGGGTCAACCTGAGTTTATAGCCGGAGTCTGTAACGACTCATCGACATCAGCCCAGGATCCACCTGCGGTCTTAAGACTCGTTGGATGGACCTAGAGGTGTACACGAACCGAGCTAGCTCGTTTAGCCGCTCGACTTGACTCGAAAAAGCTTGATTTGACTCAGTACGAAGCTGAGTTCGAGCCAAGTCCAGCTACTTTTTTGAGCTCGAAAATGAGTTCGAGCTGGCGCCAACTCAACTCGTCTGGGATCGAACCAGTTTAGTGACTTGGTTACTTTGATACTGATGTTGCTCACCAAGTGTTTGATGAAATGACTCAAAGAAGTGTGCCTGGTGACAAGGAAGGTATGCATATGAAACCAACACCTTTTTTTTCTACATTCTTACGTTACTGAGAAGGTGTTTGATAAAATACCTGTAAAATTATTGCCATTGTCTTAAATACAGTGAGATTTTAAAGGTGCAATCCAAGTGTTTGTGAAAATACTATAATGGCGAACTTGACTTGAACTGGCCTGAGCTGCTGATTGAACTTAGCTGAGCTGGCTAGTCAGGCTCGAGGACTGAGCTGAGCCGAGTTCGAGCTGAGGTCATCCAGTGGCTGAGCCGAGACGAGCTCGACTTGGTTCAATTCGATGTACACCCTCGGATGAGTCAAACTGGGACTCAACACGAATCTTAGAACATTTCTAGGATACTATCGTGTCTGCACGTGTGCAAGCATATCATCCTCCACAAAGGCACCTAAATGCTCGATGAGTGACCTCCATACTCGATCAAGGCCATTTGTTGTATGATCTAGACAGCCAATCACATGTGCCCTACCACGACTGAGTTAGAGACTCAAAATCTGGAGGAAACAGTCCTGATCGTCTGATTAATGGCCTTTTTTCCCCAAATAGATGTTGAGTGCTGACTCTTACTCATGACCCGAACCACTCAAAAATAGGCCACACAACAGATTCCATGGGCATACTTAATCTTGCTGAACAAATGATTTTAACAATTCAATCGACCGAATGTTAAGAGCCTGTTTTTGGATACCACCAATAAGTCACCTTTTCAACTTACAGCAGTAGATAAGTAACTTATTTCAAATAAGTTTCGATTAAGATCAATTATAAGTAACTTTTTTTTTTTAACTTAAAGAGTTACTTGATCACTTCAGCCTAATAAGTAGAAAACATGATAAGCTACTCTAGGCATAAGTAGCTTATCTTAGGTAAATTAAGATTTGATCAGACTTGATTTCAGAAGTGGCCCCTCCAGTGCCAAGGTCAGTACCAGTCAGTGCTTTGGGCCCCACCATGATGTAAGTGTTTTATCCCCGCCGTACATCCATTTTGCCAGATCATTTTAGGGCAATATATCTATTTTAAATTAATTATCTAAGGTTTTAACTGTTTTTGACATCAATTAGTATAATGGTGTTTTTTTTTTTTTTTTGTAATCATTAAATATCAAGTCGACCTGAAGACTCAACCTGACCCAGCTGAACATCAAGTCCAACATCCTCTGGTTTTCAGTTTGTACATGTAGGGCCAATGCTTTTCTGATCCAGGCCTTTCATTAAAAATGCCCCACTCCATCCAGATGGGAAAGCTATCCAGTTTCTAGGATACTATCATGCCATCTAGATATCTTTGGAGCAAGGTCAATTCATTTTGGGTCAATCTGATCAACCAACCATCAGCCCCATTGCCACCCGTACAAACCGAGGACCGGGTGGGTCGAGGATCATAGAGGTTCCCTTCCAACGTAGGAGCTGTCCCATTTCCTCATCAGTTGTGGAATGCATTTCTCAGTGCTTGCTTCAATTGAATTTGAAGATCTTCTGATGTATTTTAATTTGGTTATGAACTCAAAGACAAGGTGATGGTACACACAATTCCAAAAATGACTAACCCAACTCCTCTCTGCTATATAATTTGAAGTATAAATTTTAACATGTCGCCATTTTCCGGGTAACACAACTAGTTACAAGCTGTTTTCCTTTGAAATTACAGACCACTAGGATTCAAGAAAAAGAATGCAACTATACAGCAGCTTAGAAATCACGTACCCAGCTTCAGAATCCGTTTGATCTATGTCCTTCTTCGACGCTTTGTGGAGGTCCCTGGAACCAGATAAATACGGCCATAAACCCAACGTCTGGTGGGTCTCCAAATGGATTGCTGCATAAAGCCAACAAATGAAAATATGGAGACTTAGAAGACCTTGATTGTCATATAACAGAGAAGACAGGCATGTATATTTGGCTCTTGACACAAAAACGTGGCGGTAGGAGCACTAATAGATCAGTGCTACATGTATCCTCAACCCTTAGTTTGTACGAGTGATGACCTTGACCGTTGGTTGGATGGGCCACATCATGAACGGGACCCTGTCCCAAGAATATCCCAGATTAGAAGGCCCAACCCATCCAACTTTTGGCTATGTTTTCTTAACCATGTATTTGAGGACTATCGATTGTTCATCATGAGGATTTTTGGGGCATGGTCTATCCACTGTGGGGCCTATCATATCAGTGGTCTGGATCCCAAAAATAAGGAATCATCTGGCCAAATACCATGTAATTCCTCAGATAGACAGCTTTCAATCCAGCTGAAACAGTTCTCAAGCTTCCTTCCTACATTTCAAATCTCTCAATTTCCAAGAGAGATGGGAAACTGTTTCAAATCTCTCAATTTCCAGGTTAAGATGGGAAACTTGAGATGCTGATGGGATTGGATTCTATGAGACTGTCTGAGTTCATGCCATAGAATAAACCATATACAAGATACACATTGCCAGAAACCAAGGTTTAAAGTATTCTCCAAAAAATGGTATGTGTTGCCCAATACATGCCTGTGGTATCTTTCAAGAACAATATGGTTATATTGGCCTGAAACAGCCAGATACAGGGGTGATACAGGGTGATACGGTGGTGAAAAATACAATATGTGATATGATGATTTTAAACATTGCCGTAAACCCATCACAGTTTCAAAGGTTAAATCAATGCCGACTATTTATTGACACGTCAATCTGATTCTAGTGCAAGGAATTGTAGGATCCTAAATGCAAGTGATGCACCAGATCGAGAAATAGAATTTAATTGCATAAATGTGAAAATATATACCAACCCCAGGACTACAAATTTTCAATCGACGATCTCAAACATGATAATTAAGTCCAAAATAAGACTAAGGGCCTGTTTAATAAGTAGGAATCCATGGAAAAGAAAGGAAAAGTGTAGTGTTGAAACTCATGGATTCCATATCTAACTATTACATTTTTTTCACTTCTAAAATTCTGAGGCAAAAGAAACAAGGTTACCCATGTGAGATCGAGTGGAGATTTCCAGTTACCAATCAAATATATCACTTAAAATGGAATTCTTTGGAACTCATGTCTCAATAGCAGCTTGGGAAATAATGATAACGAATTCCTTTGTTTTTCCATGATAACAAATTCCTTTGTTTTTCCATAAACATATATGCTACATAGTTCAAAAACCCAAAAACTCGATTGGTCTAGATGTTCAGCCAGGTGGGGTTGACTTGAAGACTCGACCCGAATTGACTTGATATATAATTATTGTAAATTGAAATTTTTGAGAATGTCAATAGATATTTAATATAGTTAAATTTTGGAAGTAAAATAAGATGTAGCTCTGACTAACAACAAGGCGCATGCCTCACTGGTTAAGGGCATTGCTTACCTTGGTTGAGGTTGGAGGTTCAAACCCCTCTCCCCCCTCAATCATTTTTGATAAAATCCCTTCAAAACCGAGTGACTCAGTCTGAATAATGCTGAGTTGTGTCAAGTCAACTGAGCCATCAAGTCAATTCGACAAGTCTCCTAGTCCGGGCTGAGAAAGGACCAGTACCGAGTTTCCCAGTGCCTCAGTTCGAAACCTTACTGAGTCAAGTTGACTTGACCAAGTTTCGAGTCGAGTCAATGAATTTTGGAACTATCACCCACTTGACTGAAAAACTGAGTACTGTGCAAAGCCTCAGGACGAGGATCCTATAATTCGTCTTCTAATGATACACTATTTCCGATGTGATCTAACCGTTGATGATGACAATTAGTCCACAATCAATATCTTTGGAGAGATTTAACCATAAAATTACTAATAACCGTTCCATCATTCAAGATTCATGCAGCGACCCCAATTAATTGGCATAAGGCTTAGATAATGATGATGCATGTATCGGCAGCAACTGAAACAGATCCAATCTAGATCTAATGGCTAGAAAAGCCCGTGCAGGTCCGCCAAGGTCTCAGATCACACCATATTCTATGAATCCACTTTACCAAAACAGAATTTATATATATATATATATATATATATATATATATATATATATATATTTTTAATGCTCCCCAAATACATTTTTTATTGAAAAATAAAATATGCCATTGTCAACTACAGTTTGATAATGCAGATACTAGTCTAGAAAATTCAATTGCGTTATAAAACAAGTAAGTCTGCAAGGGACAGTTTCGTTGTTTCCTTATAAGACAAAAGGAGGAATATTGTCCTAATGCATCAGGACATGAATATTATCCTGGCGCACCAGTCCCTGCGAGTGGGGCCCAGTGATACAGACCATTGAATTGATGGTCCCATTTGCATGGATCGACCACATCTGGAAGTTCACATCCTTATAAATCAGGACTAATAATTCCTTGTAAAAAATCTTACCCAGAGATTGCAGAATGGATATTGACTGCCTGAACATAACAGTATAGAAGCATTAAAGGAGAAGGTAGTACATGTGCGATGTGCAGATTATGGTGCACAACTGCGTAGGTGTAAAGTAGTAGTTTCCTACCTCCACCTTAGTACGAAATTCCAGGGTACACTCACACACATGGCAATCTGCTCTATGAGGAGATTGACTGGTTTGCTCTGCCTGAACAAACGCAAAGACCTGCAAGGGGGAAAAACAACTTAAGCTGTATTGAAAGGGAGAGTTCCATGATGTTTGTGCTGCAAAGCTGAATGAGCATACAGTCAGGGAGAATATTGAAAGGCAAACTCGTAGAAGTTCTAAACCGAATAATTTGAGATTAATGGTAATCAACCTCCTCCCCACAATTTGGGCATGATCCCTTTAATGCCACCAAGTCATTCTTCCACAGGCCTTGAAGTGCTCGGACTGTAAGAACATAAATTTTGAATTAGTAAGCAGGAGTATTCATTTTGAAAGGAAAAAAAAAAAAAACACACATCACACAAGCATGACTGTTTAATTCAGGTGAGAATGCCGAAGCTTGGCAGATCCCCATCTGAATTATTGAATAATTGACAAGAGTACAACATTTACAAAAGTTATACAAATTTATACTGAAAAATATATGGCACATCCATGCTGAAGCTTGGCAGATACCCATCTGAATTATTGAATAATGAAAAATATAGCACATCCATGGATACGTATAATACTCTGCATGTGGGACCTATAATAATATTCATCATTCATATATAAATTACCATGTCAATTCACATAATGTGAGACCTATAATAATAATAGTTCATCATTTCATATACAAATTACAATGCCAATTCATATGTAAATTACATTGTATATACCTAGTGTACACATATGGTATCCAACCCCTACTGTACCACATACACAGAGAGACATGTGATCCAGGAAACCTTGCCTGTTCCTTCATTTGCATGTCGCATGATTAACTTACAAAATACTCCAGATTGTTAAAGCATGCACATGAACCAAGAACAATATTCATCCCAAATACACACGCACAAACAAGAGGACATGGTAAGAATCATATTGTTTGCGAGAGCATGGACATACAAGAAAACATTTCTGTGCCATGGAACCATACTATCGAGGGTATAGGAACACATGACTGTCAAAATTAATGACTGTTGAATGGTATGATCAGTGAATCAGCAGGCTCGGCAGATTATTAGTCCACATGACCACCAGTCAGTCTATGCTCCACCTATCAATCTTTTGGTCTTTATTCACTTTACAAAGAATGCATTTACCCAGCATGTTGCATCCTCACCTACAATGTCATATAAGGTCACATTTGGATGTACTTTCGAAACCAATTTGGGCAGGATTGTTGTCACCCAGATTCATTCTCGATGCGGTTCAGATCTTTAAACTGAAACATGCTAAAAACCAATTTGAGGGGGAAAAGGCAGATGGCATGATCCTGCTGAATGCAGTTCTCGTTCTCAGAGCTGACCCAAACAGTTGGTACAAATGGATGCTTATCCCTCTGTGAATCACCAAAACAACCTGATTGGGTGTACATCCAAATGGACCTTATGCAATGACTAAAGGCAGAAAAAGAAACCGTCATCCTAGCAGGTAACAGTTCATGCAACCCCAACTACTAAGGACAGCAGAGAAGTAAATGATGTCTTGACCATTACCTGTGCTCTCTTTGGTGAATGGCATCTAACCAATCCATAGGTTGCGCTACCATGAAAAAACGACGTCCCAAAAAAAAATCAGCTCAGTCAACCATCATCTGGGCCACTAAGTGAATTTGAAGGTTTTTGGGGGGTTTCCATTGTTTTCTATGGTGTGGCCCACCTGATGATTGGATCGACATGATTTTTGGGTGCAATATTTTCATGGTGGGGCGACTTGCAGGACAGGTTGGTTACCGCACACCAAGGCTTAAAGCATCGTCCGAAATCGGTACGTAGCGGGTGATACGTATCAGTATCACCCATGAACGATACAGGCGGATCAGCCTGAAACATCCCAATACAGGGAGATATGACGGTGGTGAACTATCATTACATAACACACCCATTTCAAACCTAGCCACACACACCCCCCTTGGTGGGCGCCAATCCTATGTCTAACATTAAGAGACATATCATCAAAGCACCAGGGTCCAGGATTCAGGAACATGTAAATCTTGAGATATTTTCTGTCCATATATAATAACAAGCATGCAAAATATTTTCAAGCTATAATTTACATCTAGGCCGAGTTGGGATGCACAAGTGAATTAGATTGTGAACATTCAGTTTAATCAAAATAGGAAATGGCCAAAGCAAATGATACTTCCTAGCATTCACAATGAGGAAGTAGCGTTCAAATTGCAGTTGCGTTTCTTTCAAGTCCAACTTGGCTAATCATAATTTGGAGTCCAGATGCTCAATAAGAAATTATGAATGCTAAGGAATGAAATTACAATTTCACTATTTCCACTTCATTACACCAACACTTCCCTTGACTGAACCCAAGCGTTAAGGATTTCCCCCGGTTCCTGCCCGCAATTATGAATTTGATTTGTAATTGAGTAAGGGCAGCCCACTTCAACTACCCTACAGCCCATAGTTCCTTATTCAATGAGGAATTAAGGAGTTCCCTCAGTTGCTGCCAGCAATTACAACTTCGACTCGTAATTGAGTAAAGGCTGACACGTTCAAGTACCTGATAGATCAAAATATAGACATGCAAATAAAAGATTGCCTGACTTTGAAGAATCCCGAAAATGAGCATTTTGATTTGGAAAGGAACTCTCTCAATTGCTATTTTATTTTTTTTTAAGGCAACGAGATTGAATTAAAAAAGGAGAAGAAAGGAAAAAATAAAAAATAAACAAGAGGGGCTGCTGAGATAGCAGCAGCAGAAAAAACGAACAGAGGCAAACTAGAAGCCTAAAAAGAGAAAATTAATAAAACACCTAATCTTAAGATTTTCTAATAACATCTACACTTCAAATTGACATGAAAGCTCCCTCAGGGCGATGGTGGGTTACTGGCTCTGATTCACAACAGGGATACTTGTATCTAGTTGATAATGCATCCAAATGCGCTGCTAGTGTCTCCATGCCCTATCGAGCTTCATACAAATATAGTCTAAAGTTAAATATTCTAGACCTAGAGTGAAATATCTTACCTGAAGCAGATGCAATAGGATAACCAATCACAGATCCCAATCCCACGAAAAGAATGCCATTCACCGTTGAAAGAAATTCTAAGGCAGATTTAGCGCTATTTGAGGGGAATCTTGGGTTGACTGCATCTCGATAAGCCAGAACAACAGTGTACATGGTTGGCACAAGCAAGGCCAAACTTCCGAACATGAGTAAGAAGATCCATACACTCGCTAATGCCAAAACCTGTGATTGATCTTCCTGCCCTACACCCAAGTGATATTAAACTTCAAATTGAGAAAAACCTGCACCCCATGCAACAATCAAAACGAACCATGCAATATGATACATTTACAAGCAATTATTCAAAAGAGAATTACCTCAGCATCTGCATAGGTGGATTGCCGCCTAAGACTGCAACGAGGGTACTTGACAACAGACTTTGAACCATACCATCGCAGCTTTAACTGTTACATAAAGTTTTCATGCACAAACATACAACAAGGTTAGGATTCAAGTGCCACTTAATAAACAGTATCGATCCTACAAACCGTTGGTTGGTGCACTTTGCAGATAGATCCAGACCATTTAATTAGTGGATCACCTCTTCCACGAAGCAAAGCCCAAAAGTTGCACAGATTGGAAGTCCATGGCTATCCAATCCATCACCCACTTTTAGACAGTCAAGACAAGTTTAGACCAACGGTCCAGAAAACAAGTCTATGAATCTTATGGTCAGAGACTCAGTCAATCACTGTAATTTTTACCACTGACTCATCCATGATGTGGTCTATCTGTAGGTCAGTTCAGATTGACTGAAGCATTTGCCAATCTTATCAGCTACAGGGTTGACCTGACTGATCAGATTGGTATAAAATTTATAAATAAATAAATAAGGCAGAAGGTTACCTCTACTTTATCAAACATGTCGTCAACAATCAAAGGTTTTCCACTGTAGTATGCATCACGTGCCTAGAGCAACAAAAAATAGTAAGTACACCAAAGATTGCTTCCTTGGTCAAGCTGGCTGGAAAAGCTAGAATTGAAAGATTTTTAATGAACAGTTGACACTTCAGCAATGTAATATAGAAAGAAGTTCACTACTGTGTGTTGAAACTAGTATCTCTAAACATCTTTGATGGTGAATTATACCATCCGCCGGAAAAACAGGATTAATGACAAGTATGCATACAATATGTGGCATGCATGCATGTCAATCCAAATCAGTCCAAATTACTCATGGCATGGCTTAATAATCATATCTGCCATATCTGATAAAAAGATCCCAACCATTGAATTTGCCAGTGGAACTAGGGCCATTCAGCATCTTTCTTCTCAAGTATCGATTTGATGGTCACCTATCAGATATTGTGGTTGCAGATGCAGATGTCAATCAAGTCACGGTTGAAGATTCGTATCCATAGCAAGACCTGAATCCTTATGTTCATGATGCTGAAAACCACAAGTTTTCTCTTGGGCTCAATGATGCCAATGATGCAAGATAGGCAGTACTAACAAAATGCAGGTGGAGAAAGAATTGACACTTTTACTAACAAAAGATCCCAACCATTGAATTTGCCAGTGGAACTAGGGTCATTCAGCATCTTTCTTCTCAAGTATTGATTTGATGGTCACCAATCAGATTTTGTGCTTGCAGATGCAGATGTCAATCAAGTCACGGTTGGAGATTCGTATCCATAGCAAGACCCAGATCCTTATGTTCGTGATGCTGAAAGCCACAAGTTTTCTCTTGGGCACAACGATGCCAACGATGCATAATAGGCAGTACTAACAAAATGCAGGTGGAGAAAGAAATGACACTTATACCACCCTTTCCGAAAGCTAGCAGCACTATGTGGTAGCATCAGGAGCAAAGCGCTAGTTGATCCAATGCCAGTTAACAATATTAGAGACTTTCAGGAATTGTGATAGGGAGCTAGTTATGATCTCAATTGAATCACCTCAACAACTGACTCAAATCCTCTGGCAAAAGTACGACTGGTCCGGAGCATATTATGCTATTCTTTCGTAATATTCATATCGAATCTATTGATCATGATAACCATCCAAACCACACAAGCATGGTTCCAAAATCAAGCTCTTCGTATTGATTGACTGTGTTAGATGATTTATCCTCGTCAGGTTGTTTGGGCTTGTGAAAGTGATACAGGAGGGGTGGCACTGGATCCACAGTATGGCCTCCCATGGCGAGGAATCCGAATGCGGCTAGCATCTCTATCGTGGACCATTGGAAATCTTCCAAGATCGGGCGATCCACGAGCATCTTGAGCATTGATCGAGCCAAATCTCAATAAGAGCTAGAGAAGGGGACTCTCTTTCCTCTTCTTTTCTCTCTTTTCTCTTCTTTCTTTTGAAGATACTGATTTTATTCAGGCTAAACAGGCCAAAAAGGAGAAACAAAAGCCTCTTACAATATCTCCAACATATTATTTATAGAACCCTAACTAATCTTGGTGATTAATGTGCTAATCACAACTAACTCTCAACTAATAAAACAAAACCTAACATATAATTGCCTAACTAAAAACTAACAAGTACAAGGAAATGACCAAAATAACCTTGCAAAAGCTCAAAATTACAAAGAACCCTAAATCCCGCAAAAAAATATGAATGATTGTGTAGCCCTTCCTCTCAATCTCAGCCCTCGATATAAGGAGGCCCATCTGGCCTACATCAGGAAGTTAATCAAATCTTTTTAGGGTTATTTTGTTAGTTAAGGGAGTAGGAATCGGAATATTGGGTTGGAGTTGTCGAACCATGGTTGGATGGAAATGATTTATCGAGCCTGAATAGACTGGCAAGTAGCCGACTGAATAGCCTTAATTCTGGTCCTGATTTGCCGAAATGGGATCCCTAATCAGATTTTAGACTTGCCTCCCCCAACCCTTTTTGTGAAATCCAATAAAGACTACATACAAGAATTGAAGAGAATAAAGCTTTTCAATCCCTTTCTTTTATGTCTTGCCTGAACGATATACTAAAATCCGACATGTGTCTTGTCTTATGATCAATAAGTGATAAAATCAAAATGTCCTCTGGATATCAGCTTGGTCTAGAAGGCTAGAAAGATGAAATGAATGAAAAGGAAAGGAAGTGATAGGTTTCATTTTCTACTGCCTTGCCATAACAAGCATAAAAAGATCTTTTTTCTCTATCTATGAAAAAAGAAGAATCCCTTTGTACTTGCTGAATTAAAAGGACCTTGCTACTCGCATGTCATGGATGGTAGAATAATCCAACTGCTGTAACTTTTTGTCCTCTCACATCTGTAACAGGACTTTGGATTGATGCACCTATGTGCCACATTTCTTGCATATGATCCACCAAACTCTGCCAGAATCCATTATAATTCCTCATCTTTCTTTCAGATTATTAAAACTTAAAAAGTGGTGGCTACTCGGCGTTTGTTCACAAAACAATTGTCCGATTTGATATGTGCCTTTGCGACTCTTAGTTAAATGGTAGTGACCCATCAACTACACATGTGGGATGTGGCATAAATAAATCCAGACTGCCCAACTCCTGTGCCCCACAGTTCATTACGCGTATCCTCAGATTGATTGGACGATCTAAACCATCTGATATATTTTATTGAATTTGAAACTCTGACCAATCTCTTGTTAATCATCCATTTGACAAATGCCAATTGAGATGGTTAGAATCATCCGACATGTGTTATTTTTTAGATATGCTCTGTCTACAATGGGGCCAATGCTTTGGATGGTCCGGATTGATGTGTACGTGCCACCAGTACAGTGCAGACGCCACCAGCACAGCAGATAAGTCACCCACAATGCAATTGAAGTATTTAAAAAAAAAAAACAATAAAAACGGTAAATTTCCAGTAGCAAATCTATCAGGGGAATTTACAGTGTCAACACTAGTGTGGACTTCTGTGGGGACCACTGTGATGTGTGCATGACATCCATTCCGCCCATTAGGTGTGCCTCCTCAAGATCACCTGAAGCGCAAAAAAACAGGCCAATCAGTCGCTCAGGTGGGCCACCCTTGAGGGAAGAGTGAAAATCATGCCTAAAATCTCTCAATTCACTTGGTATGGCCCACAAAAAGTCCTCAAGGTCTTATTGGCTAGGCGTCCCTCCCCCTGTGGTGCGGTCCACCTGCGTTCTCGATCAGGATGACCTTTTGCCCTATGCCCTACCATCAAAGGCCGAACCTTATGGACGTAAACGATGTCCTGCACACATCACGGTGGGCCCCACAGAGGTTGAAACTACCGCAAAAACTGTGATCATTCTCCAATCCATCAAAACCCCGAAAACCTGATAGAACCAAAAAAAAAAAAAAAACCCTAACCCTAACCTGACGATAGAGGGCTTCAAGAAGCTCCTTTTCCGCCGTCTCGATGGGGCCGACAAATATGCAAGAAGGGGCTTCGGCGAGGGAAGCGGAACTCCGATCGCTACACGCCAAAGCACCGCTGCTTTTCCTAGGGATTTTCCAGTAAAAAGGAGCAACTGGCCGGTTCATCTGGACCGCGGCCCCGGTCCGGGAGAGGTCGAGGGACGAACCGGCCACGTGCGGGGAGAACGTCCCTGTGCTGGCCATGGAGAGAGTGTGGAGTTGTTGGAAGGCAGGAAGAACAAAGAGAGGAGCTTTGGCCGTTAATTCCAGCCACAGAAAAGGGGAATCCCTCTGGCGTCGTGTTGACCGGAAACGGCAAAGGAGATTCGTGGGAAGGCAGATTGAAGAGGAGATTCGCCCCACGCATGCAGACGTGGCACAAGTGCGCGAGCTACGGCCACTAATTGTGTGGGGCCCACCGTGGATGTACCCTTGAGCTAAAAATCGGGCTGGTGCAAAGTGCCACACGGTTTTGTCTGGATATGGACTGTTTTGGTTTAGGTTGATCCCTGACTGTGGGGCTCACCTTAATTTATGTGCCTTACATCCACACCGTCCATCCGTTTTGACAGCTCATTTTAGGTTTGATCTCAAAAATGAAGCATATCCATATCTTAGGTGGACCACACCACAGTAAACAATAGTAACTGATCATTAAAAACTTCTTGTGGGCTACAAAAGTTTTGGATCAAGCTGATATTTGTGTGATCCCTTCATCCAGATCTTTGTGACCTTATGGACGGGTTGGATCTTAAATAAACATTACCGTGGCAGCCAGTAAAATTTTAATGGTGGATGTTTAATCATTACTTCTTCCCGTATGCAGGAAGCTCCTGCCCTCGTATGTCCGGTGAGGCCCACTGTGATGTATGTGAGTAATCCACTCCATTCATCTATTTTACTAAATCATTTTTAAGACATGAGCCAAAAATAAAATAGGTCTAAAATTTAAGTACGCCACTCGAAGTGTTTTTATATCAGGTTAACATTTTGGTGTTTCCATTTCGCCTGGTAGGAATTATCTTGCGAGTAACTCGGTAAGCTAAGCGTACTTAGTAAACTCTTAGGGTCCCACAGTTATTCATGCATTTTATTTTATCCCCTACGTTGATGCATTTTAGCAGATGAGTTTAGTTATTCAGTCAAAAAATAAAGCATATCCAAAGCTCAAATGGACCACATCACCCGCAGTGTGAAGTGAACATCTACTATTGAAAATTTCACGGGACCATATAAGTTTGAGGTCATTCAGATATTTGTGTTTTTACTTCATCAATGTCTCTGTGATATTATGAACAAGTTAGATGACAAATAAACATCAGGGGGGCATAAAAAGGTTTTAACATTGGAAATCATTATTCCAACGGTTTCTGCAGTATGGTCCACTTGAGCTTTAGATATACCTCAATTTTGAGCTCAACCAATAAAATGGTATGAAAATATTGGATGGGAGGAGTGGATAAGACCGGTACATTCACAATGGGCCCAACTATAGCAAGAGCTAGTACGCAATCCGATTTAATCTTGGGAATAGTGTTAAGTGGCATGTAACTCGGAAACGGATTGGGTACTCCCCTCGCCACCAGTCACCAAGGTTGGTGCTCTGTCGGCCCATTATGATGTATATATTTCATCCATTTTTACTGATCATTTTAGAGCTTTATTTCAAAAATGAGAGGGATATAAATCTCAGGTAGACCACACTATAGGAAAATAAGAGTGATTGGATATCCACCATTAAAATCCTCCTAAGGCCCATTGTACTGTTTATCTGACATCCAATCTTTTGATTAGGTCATACGGAGTCAGATGAAGATGAAGAGAAAAAACAAAATCAACTTGATCCAAAACTTTTATGGTCCAAAAAGTTTTAAATGATAGATGTTTATTCAACATTGTTTCCTATAGTGAAGTCTACTTTATATTGGGACATTACTCATTTTTGGTCTCATATCATAAAATGATCTAGAAAAATAGATGAATGGCATGGATGAAATACATACATCCACCAAGTGGAAGGGGAGTAGCAAATCCCTTTCTCACTCAAGGAGGTTCGAGGGGAGACATTTTCCTACTTACTTTTTCTACCTATATAAGTTTTCTTCTTTTTTGGGCTCATATTCTAACATGAGATGGTAAAACATTTGGAGTGAGTCAATTTTTCATAGATATCATGGTAACCACCACTTAGCTTTTTGTGGCAGGAACTCCTAGATAGTAAATTAACTGGGGTAGGAGTATGGACTACCTTAATTATGTATGTGTTTTATATTCATGCTGTTAATTAGTTTTAACAGCTCGTTTTACGGCATACTCCCAACAATGGAGTAGGTCTAACTTTAAAGGAATGAGGGTGATTGAATGCTCACCATAAAAAACCTTATAGCCCTTTGTACTGTTTATTTGCTATCTAACTTATTGATAAATCTCAATGAAGGGAAAACACAAATATTAACTTAGCCTAGAACCTTTTAGCTGTTAAGAGCCAAATATTGTATATTTTTTCCTATTTATATATTGGTTTTATGAACATGATAATGCTCAATGGTATATTTTATACGTGTTTGTATTACAAGGTGAATCTGAGAGCTTGGATTGAAAAAAATGTTAAAAGCGTTGATTTAATGTTCAAGAATCACCAAGGCAATGGATGGATCTTAGAAGACTAGGATTGAAGAATTCACTTGCCAAAGATTTAAGAAAATCAAATGATGAAGGAAGAGAATCAAAGATTTGAAGTGAATAAAAGAAATCCTAAAAATTGTCCTGAAAATATATTCTGGGATTAGAAAAAGTATAGTTATGAAAAACTGTCAAAATCACTTTCGATCATATCGAATGTACTTAGATGCATCGAAGATTATATCGAAGGTACTTGGATGTATCGAAATTGGAATGAAAAATTGTAGGATTTTTAAGCAAACTCGTTGGACAGTTTTGGACTAGTTCCGATGATATCGAAAGACCTTTGTTGCATCGAAGCTTATATCGAAGATCATATCGAAAGACCTTCGATGCATCGAAGCTGTTACGCAGAAATTAAGCAGAGTGAGAAAATTTGAAGCGGTTTTCGGATTTTTCAAGTCGGTTTGAAGGAGGGAGTTCTCCACTTATAAATAAGCCTTCTCAGGGTATTCTCAAGTATTAAAGGACAAGATATAGAGTTTTTAGATCTTTACAAGTTCTTTTTTATTTACTAATTTATTTTCTTACTTTTTTTTTACTTTTCTATTTTGTGATTTAGTTATATTTTTCTAATTCCCTTTAGCCGAAGCTATAAGGTTTAATGATTTTATAAATTATGATGATTGATTATTTTTAATGATGAGATGAATGGTGTATGCATGTTATCAATTATCTAGGTTTAGATTTTTTTATTCTCATGTAAGATATATATTGATGGATAAGCTTAACCTAGATCAATTAGATTCCTAATATGGGAGATGTTCTTAATCTGCTACATTTCTTTGATTCATTATCTCATGAATATTGAATGATTAAAAACATTGATGCTTGAAAATATATGCTAATGATGATAATTCATGATTCTCTAATTTTTTATATCATTTATTTAAAATATTTAAACTGTTTTATTTTCCGATTAGGTCGACCATATTGTTCGGATCCTAATCACGTAATCAAAATCATTATAATTTATTTATCATTAACATATGTGCGGAACTTTGAAGATTGGGTGTTGTTTTAATTCAATTGAATTTCATACTTTCGAAACTTTCAAAATCATTTCATCTGTTTAGTTTTCATTACTTACTTAGTTTTGCATTTGATTTTCTCATTCTCCTAAATCATCTTCTCGTGGGATCGATCCTGTATTGATAGGATATTACTTATGAACCTCTGCACTTGGAGACAAACAATCACTAGCTCATAGGAAGTTTTTAATGATCAGTCATCATTTCTCCTCTGCGTGTAGTCCACTTGAGATTTGGATCTGTTTCATTGTTTAATTAGCAGAGTAATGGATTGCATGGATATACAACACATACATCAAGGTGAACCTAAGCATCACAGCTTAACTGGACTCGGTATTAGCCTCATTTGACTGAATCTCCTCCTTCACACCACCGATGTCCGTGTTGAAATTGGTGTCTCCAATCTATGTTGGAACAAGGGATTTCGATCAATTGACAGCTGGTTCGATCGATCGTAATATCCGGAATATATGAGCTTGCCCGTTAGACAGTTTTTTTGTGATTTCGATCGATCGACCATCTGGGTTCAATCAATCAGGAAAAATTCAAATTAACTTTCTTGACACTTTTGAGCATGTTCATTTGATTAACACATGGAGGCTCGATTGATTGAGGGTTGCTCAATCGATATCGATCGATGCTTAGATCAACGGTGCATAGTTTCGAGTAATTGTGTGATCTGTTTCCTGTTCCGGGTGTAACACTATATATATGGGTGTAATGTGGGGTTAGGGTAATCTTAAGTGATCGAGAAATTGTTCTAAGGGAGTGTTAGGGTTTTGAGAAGGGTTTCTGCATCTGTAAGTCAATTATATCTCTTGTAATTCATTTCCATAGTGGATTGCTTGTCGCTTTGTGCAGTGATTTTATTTTTTTTCCGTGAGGGTTTTTTCCACATAAATTCATGTTTTATATGATTGCTTTGTTTACGTTTATCTTTCCTTTGTTTAATTTTACTTAGGGTTTACTTATGTGGCTCCCAACAAGTGGTGTTAGAGATATATGTTGGGATTCAAATTTGAATCCGAAACATGATGATGAAAGGATCGAACATGAAGTATGAGAGAGAAAAGTTGACCAGGAAAAATAACTTTGAATTATGGAAGGTGAAGATGAGAGACCTTTTAGTTCAACAAAGATTACAACATACACTCCTTAGTATAATGAAGCGTCATGCAACTATGAACGACGAAGGGTGGGAAGAACTTGATCAGAGGGCAACTATCTCGATTCAATTATAAGTGCCCGACGATGTCCTTTATAATATCTAAAGGGTTTTTCATGTGATCGAAAGTATAGTTATGAAAAACTGTCAAAATCATTTGACAATATTTCTCTTAAACTGTCTATATCTGAAGTGCATAATTTTTTATTTATCATTACTTGTGCTGATTGTGTAACTTATAAATAATGAAACCACTTAATTAGCTAATTACTCTCACTTTGGATGATGTTTTAAAAATACCAACTTATTGATATTATCGATGCAGATACTATCGGGATCTCAGATGGGTAAGCTTATATCAACTTGCACCGCAACCGTTATGTTTTGAATGATTGGGCAGAAATTGAAAACTTATACTCTAATCGTTTTGGGTATGTATATTGTGCCTTGTATAATCTTCATTTGGGCAGATACCACTTTTGAAATTATACATTTTAAATATTAGACATATTTCTGGATTTAATTATTTCTGCTTAATTTTTAATACTACTGATTTAAAGCTACTATGATTTTGATCATATGTGAATGTTAATCGAATTACGCGGGCACATGGGAACTCGTACACATACATTTTCACTAGGTTCATACCCAAGAACTTATGATCGAAGTTTTTGTATTCAAGTATCGATTTTCAGGACGTAACAATACAATAATCTCTTCTATTTATATATATTCAAGAATAATTGTTTCTTAATAGTTTCCAAGTGGCTACCTTTGAAACAATTAAAGATGATACATAATCCTTGTCAACATGGTTCAAATTATCATGCATGGTATCTGTATCGATGACTACTAGTACATGATACAATAAATATCGCCAATCAATGTAAAATTTGTAGCGGTAAAAAATAAATAAATTATAATCTTGTACATATATTTATTTTTTATTGTAAAAATCCTTTTGTAATAAATAATATTAATATTTTATTTAAGGATTAAAGTACATGACAGAATATGTAAAATTTTTCTTTGATCCACAGTAAGTATATCATATGGGCCATAACATGATATATATCGGTAGATATTTAAAACCATGCCTGTGAAGGCTATATTTGAGAACATACTTGGATGATTATCGGTCAACACCACCCATACAAAAGCTACAATGTGAAAAATATACTCAGAAGACTAAAAAAAAAAAAAAAAAAAAAAAGGGTTCAAAACATTACCACTGTCTTCAAGCATGTTGGAAGAATCTGGTAAGGGAAGAAAAAAACTTACAATTTTTTTTTTTAAATATGAAAAAAAAATAAAAATCCATACACTTCTAGAAGAGAAGAAGAAAAAAGGTTTTAGGAACTGAACATGGAAAAGTTATGAAAAAGAAAACAGAATTTGAAATTTTTTGAATATCTGAGGGATTCTATTTTTATTTTTTTGAGAAAAAGGTTTTCTAAATCCACGTTTAAAGAATAACATCATGCATCTACTACCAAAATTGTCAATCCATACCGCTAAGCTTAGATTTATGAGATTTTGATTCAAGATCCCCATGCAAAGGATTTGGATGCCCATCAAAATTTGATTCTTTAAGATTGATGTTGATGTAATTTGGATTCAAAATCCGAATTCTAGTGGATTCCACATATTTTGATCCCAATGACTGGGATTTCATGAGAATTATATGTTGGATAATATGTTGAATTAAATAGACTATAAAAATCGAGAACCAAAAAAGGAAAATAAATTTAGAGAAAGAAAAACTTATTGAATTGAGTCGAGTCACTCGGCTTAAAATCGAATTTGCTCCCCTTGGACAGCGTCCCAAGTGTAACAGGTTTCCAGAGCAATCGACCTCCAGGATACAACGACTATGACCCGGTCCCAGCGGTGCACTCACTGTACACGGGCTCGAACCACTTGCAGTTTAATCCGAAAGTGCTGAGTTGACTCAGCAATGAACTCAGTAACAATGGTAAAACCGTATCAAAGAGAGTTTTATAAGACAGAGTATTTTCGTATATTGAAACTGGAATCGGAAGTCCATATATATACTCCGAAATGGTGCATAAGCAACCTTTACAAAAGGTTAGGTCCGTTGGGTTTAAACCCAACAGGGGCGACCAACCGGAAGGGAAGCATCTCTCTGGTTTAAAACGAAAAGGCGCAAGTGCGAGTACACTCTCGCACATACAGTCCTGCGAGTACCCATACACATACACCGACGTGAGTACACTTACACCGCACCCGCACCCGCACCCGCGCCCAGCCCAGCCCAGCCCGTCCCGTCCCGTCGCGCACGCGGACGCTGACACGAACTCGGACTCGGCTCGGCTCGGCGCGCGCGCGCGCATGTGTGGTCAATGGCATAGATTAGAGCTATTGGCATAGCCCCCCCACAGGACCAAATTCACATGCCCCCTGAAAGGGGTTCAAGCCCTAGGCAAAAAGCCTATCATATAAACAAGAGAATTTCTTTTGTCAAATCCGATGTGGGACAAAATCAACACCTCAAAAACACCAAAAATTTAAATGTGGAGGAAAAACACCAAAATTTAAAAATTTAAAATTTTAATATTATTTTAAAACAAATACAACAATCCCCCACATATTTTAAAATAAAATACTTTCGGATTAAAGAAAAATATTTGTGCAATGGTGCCGGTGTCACCATAGACTTGAACCGACATTAGAGTAAGCAAGACAGGTCTACAGGAATCAGGTGACACCATAGTCTTGAATCTGAATCCTTTTAATGTACATCGCAAGTACATGCCACTCACACAACTCTTCCTCTGCAAGTGATTCTGTGGTTCGGTGCGTTTCGGCCATACACCATTACCTGGATTTCATGAGTGCTCTAGAGAATTCGCCTAGATTCTCATATGAAGCGGCATCCACCTCCACACCCATATAGGTGAATTCCATCAAGTGTATGCAGCAACTGTATACACCACCAAATATATGGCCATGTATCTATTAAGAGTTCTAAAAACTCATCCTTCTACGTTGTTGCTCGCACTGTACACCATAGAATGGGCTCAAACAACTCAGTGCAACCGTCTACCTCGTGTCTTGTTGTTTACCCATTGAACCTATCTCATGGGATCTCCACTTGTATAGGTTGGGTTACCGACACTGACAGCTCATATATTAGGCTCAGTCCCATTCCCTTCGATGTATCATTGACTAACTTTTTAGATAGTCTTTTGGTCAGAGGATCTGCTAGATTCTTTTCTGACCTCACAAAGTCAATAGATATGACTCCATCACGCAACATATGTTTCACTATGTTGTATATGAGTCTAATATGCCTACTTTTTTCATTATATATTTTACTTTTTGCTTTCGCTATAACTGCTTGACAGTCACAATGAATAGACATGACCGATACAGGCTTTGGCCACAATGGTATATCAGCTAAGAGATTTCTAAGCCACTCGGCTTCTGATCCAGCATTTTCTAAGGTAATAAACTCGGATTCCATAGTCGACCGAGCAATACATGTCTGCTTGGTGGACTTCCAAGAGACTGCTCCTCCACCCAAAGTGAAGACATATCCACTAGTGAATTTTGTCTCATCTGAATCACTGATCCAGTTAGCATCACTACATCCTTCTAATACAGTAGGATAACTATTATAATGTAAACTATAGGCCATATTGCCTTTTAGATATCGCAAAATCTTAGACAGTGCATTCCAATGCTCTTTTTCAGGGTTATGTGTATATTTACTTAGCCTTCCTACTGCAAAAGTCATGTCAGGTCTAGTACAGTTTGTTAGATACACGAGACTACCAATTATTTTGGAATACTCCAATTGAGACACACTATTTTCTGTATTTTTCATGAGAGTCACACTATAATCATAAGGAGTACTGACAGGTAAACAGTCAAAATGGTTAAACTTTCTCAATATCTTCTCAATGTAATGAGATTGTGATAATATAATAACATCATTTTTCCTGATTACTTCAATACCCAAGATTACACTTGCCTCTCCTAAGTCTTTCATGTCAAACTTAGATGACAATAATTTCTTAGTTGCATTAACTAATTTAATATTAGTTCCAAAAATAAGCATGTCATCAACATAAAGGCATATAATAACATAATCATTTCAAGAAATTTTACTATATACACATCTATCTACATCATTTATATGATAACTATTTGATTTTAAAACACCATCAAATTTTTCATGTCATTGTTTAGGAGCCTGTTTTAAACCATATAGTGATTTAATTAGTCTACATACTTTATTTTCTTTACCTAATATTTTATAACCCTCAGGTTGCTCATATATATTTCTTCTTCTAAGTCTCCATTTAGGAAAGCCGTCTTAACATCCATCTGGTGTACCACTAGTTTATATATGGAGGCTATCGCTATTAAGACTCTAATAGTTGTAATCCTAGTTACAGGAAAATATGTATCAAAGTAATATATTCCTTCCTTTTGTTTAAAACCTTTCGCTACTAAACTAGCCTTAAACTTATCAATAGTCCTATCTGGTTTTAGTTTCTTTCTAAACACCCATTTATAGCCTATTGGTTTGTTACCAGGTGGTAGGTCTACAAGTTTTCAAGTATTATTAGATATAATAGATTTTAGCTCATCATTTATTGCTTCTTTCCAAAAGGGTGCATATGAAGAGTTAATAGCTTCTAAATAAGTTGTAGGATCATCTTCTATTAAGAATGTGAAAAAATCATCTCCTAGGTTAGTTTCTCTTCTAATCCTAATACTTTTTCTTGGTTGTATCTCTTCTACTATTTTCTTATAAGCATTTTTACTAGTAGACGCAATATCTGATTCATTAACTTCTTCTATTCCTATAGATCTAGATTTCATAGGGAATACGTTCTCCAAGAACTCTGCATCCCTAGCTTCTATAATTGTATTAGGATATAGAATATTATCCTTAGTTTTTAAAACTAGAAATCTATAAGCCGCACTGTTTTGTGCATACCCTATAAATATACAATCAGTCGTTTTAGGACCCAACTTTCTTTTCTTAGTTTCAGGTAATCCTACTTTAGTAAGACACCCCCACACTTTAATATATTTATAACTAGGAATATGATTCTTCCAAAGTTCATATGGTGTTTGTTCAGAAGATTTAGATGGAATCCTGTTTAGGATATAACAAACAGATAGAATTGTTTCTCCCCACATATTTGAGGGTAAGCTTGAACTATTTAACATGGCATTCATCATTTCTTTTAGAGTTCTGTTCTTACGTTCTGCTATTCCATTATGTTCTGGTGTATAAGGAGCTGTAGTTTCGTGAATTATTCCATTCTTTTCACATAATTCTCTAAATTGAAAAGATTCATATTCACATCCTCTATCTGTTCTAAGTCTTTTAATTTTTATATTTAATTAATTTCAACTTCAATTTTGTATTTAAAAAAAGCATCTAAAGCTTCATCTTTGTTCCTTAACAGATATACTATAGTGAACCTAGAGTAGTCATATACAAAAGTTA
Organism: Magnolia kwangsiensis; assembly: GCA_037074715.1. Classification (NCBI taxonomy): domain Eukaryota; kingdom Viridiplantae; phylum Streptophyta; class Magnoliopsida; order Magnoliales; family Magnoliaceae; genus Magnolia; species Magnolia kwangsiensis. The sequence goes on from CM073578.1 coordinate 118,153,662, forward strand.
TATAATATCTTTTTTCACCTCTAGACATGTGATTTCTAAAATCACCTAAGTCATTATATATTAACTCTAATAGAACAGATGATCTTTCTATTTGTTTAAAGGGTTTTCTAATGAATTTTGATTCTACACATGTTTCATATTTTTCAAACTCTTTATTAGATATATTAGGTAATAAACCTAATCTTTTCATTTTCTTTAAAGATGTCACATTCACATGACCTAATCTATTATGCCATAGATAAAAAGGTTCAACGATATAAACAGAACTAGATATCTTCTTATTATCATTGGATACATTTATAATGAATAAACTATCGCTACAGTACCCCTTACCAACAAAGGTTCCATTTTTAGTCATTACAAGCTTATCTGAATCAAATACTAACTTGACACCAGCCTTATTGATGAGCGAACCAGAGACTAAGTTTCTTCTAATGTCAGGCACACGTAGGACATCATTCAACATTAGAGTCTTTTCAGAAGTGAGTTTCAAAAGTATTTTTCCCTTCCCTACAACTGGAGACGTTCTAGCATTTCCCATGAACACTTGTTCATCATCTCCTGATACTTGGTAGGAGGTAAACATGCTACGATCCTTGCACACGTGCCTAGTTGCACCAGTGTCTAGCACCCACTCCAAGTTGTTTACAAGGAAGACTTCTAACACCACAGCTACTACCATGTCAGACTCATTGCTTGTTTCTGTAAGATTAGCCTGCGGCTTATCTTTATTTTTCTTAAGCCTGAATGTTTTAACATGATACCCAGGCTTTCCACAGTTGTAGCAGTTTCCTTTTTTCTTGAATTGATTATTTGCATTCTTCTTTTTAAGCCTTCATTCATTTGCATAATGTCCATGTTTGCCACAGTTATGACAGTTGCCATTTTTCTTATTATTTGTCCGATTTGATTCCACAAAATTCGCCTTTGAATCTATCTCATTTTTATTTTCTTTTTGGTCCCTGATTCTATTGGCCTTCTCTATTCGTATATGTACAATAGTGATTTCCAAAGAAACACCGTTCTTCTTATGTTTCATTCTATTTTTATATTCTTTCCAGGAGGGCGGTAACTTTTCTATTAACGCTCCTGACAGAAACACTTCATCCAACTTAATTCCTTCTGTCGATAGTTTGTGAACTATACCTTGAAAGTCATGAATTTGATTTATGACAGATTTATCGTCTGTCATTTCATAGTGAAGGAAATTAGCAATTGTATGTTTCTTAGCGCCTGCATCTTTTAATATGTATTTCTTTTCTAAAGCAATCTATATGTCTTTAGCAGAGGCGTAAGAAGCATACACATCATATAGTTCGTTGGATAAAGAGTTTAGAATATAATTTTTGTAATTATTTTCATCTGTTACTTCATTTTGATTTGTTGGATCTATAGTAAATGATTCAGATAAAATGTATGAAACTTTCAGGGTGGTAAGAGCGAACATCAATTTCTGTTTCCACCGTTTAAAGGATTGTCCAGCAAACGGTTCGATTTTGGCTAACTCATAAGAAGAATTTACTGTTACTGTAGCCATAGTCTATGTAATTCAACACAAAATTCGATTTCAAGATTGTTAGATAATATGTTGAATTAAATAGACTATAAAAATCGAGAACCAAAAGAGGAAAATAAATTTAGAGAAAGAAAAACCTATTGAATTTAGTCGAGGCGTGACTGAGTCACTCAGCTTGAAATCGAATTTGCTCCCCTTGGACAGCGTCCCAAGTGCAATAGGTTTCCAGAGCAATCGACCTCCAAGATACAACGACTATGACCCGGTCCCAGCGGTGCACTCACTGTACACGGGCTCGAACCACTTGCAGTTTAATCCGAAAGTGCTGAGTTGACTCAGCAATGAACTCGGTAACAATGGTAAAACTGTATCAAAGAGAGTTTTATAAGATAGAGTATTTTCGTATATTGAAACTGGAATCGGAAGTCCATATATAGACTTCGAAATGGTGCATAAGCACCCTTTACAAAAGGTTAGGTCCATTGGATTTAAACCCAACAGGGGCGACCAACCGGAAGGGAAGCATCTCTCTGGTTTAAAACAAAAAGGCACAAGTGCGAGTACACTCTCGCACATACAGTCCTGCGAGTATCCATACACACACACCCACGCGAGTACACTTACACCGCACCCGCACCCGCGCCCAGCCCAGCCTAGCCCAGCCCGTCCCGTCCCGTCGCGCACGCGGACGCGGACTCGGACTCGGCTCGGCTCGGCACTGCTCGGCGCACGCGCGCACGTGTGTGGTCAATGGCATAGATTAGAGCTATTGGCATAACCCCCTCACAGGACCAAATTCACATGCCTCCTGAAAGGGGCTCAAGCCCTAGGCAAAAAGTCTATCATATAAACAAGAGAAATTTTTTTGTCAAATCCGATGTGGGACAAAATCAACACCTCAAAAACACCAAAATTTTAAATGTGGAGAGAAAACACCAAAATTTAAAAATTCAAATTTTTAACATTATTTTAAAACAAATACAACATTATATTCAAAATCCTTATTTTAATAGAATCCAGATATTTTAGAACTTCAATCTTGGATTTTAGTGGATTTGGACTCAAAATCCCCAACCTAGTGCTAACCTTGATCTATTCCTTCAACGACTCATATATACCAACCGAAATATTATTTTATCTGTAGAGGGAACTTCAACGGCAACTACGTTCAAAGGGAAGTTGTGAGCATTAATACATTTATGCACAACTTCCATACCAAGGTTAGCATTAGTCGAAGTGTTAATAACACAACCTTGATTGTCAACTGCGAATGGGTTGAAATGGGAACCATTTAGGTTGAAAATTGAAATCCATGGTGTTGATACCTGCGACAGGCAGTATTATCACATGCGATGGCATATGCCGCATATGCCATAGTTCCATGTGTAGTTTTATGACCATTGGGCACTATGCGATGGCTTATGTGATTATACGATTACATAAGCCATCGCATATGCAATTATGCCATCTATGCCATTGCTTATAATATTAAAAATAAATTTTTTTTGAGGGGATTGTGCAATCCTCACAGTCCCCTTGTATCGCATATGATCAATTATGTTATTTGACAACAATTACCAGATGCCAAGCAGCTAGAAAAAATGCAAGGGAATGAGGATTATTGGAACTAGTGTTTTGGAAGATCAATCAACTAAAGTAACATGGGCAACTACGATATTATAAGTTTCTTTCACTTAACTGAATCTATAACTCTCATTAGGAGATTCATTTTCAGTGGTTTCCCTAATCAAGCTAGTGGTTACCAAGGAATATATAGATAATCTATATACTAGATTTCAAGGGCTTGTTTGGTTTTCTGGCTCAAGTGTAATTACGTTGTGAATGAGTAATCATTATTTACCAAGGTAATTACCTTCATCTACCTTCATCTTTCCCGATGCTGACTTGACCAGTTACTTTTTAAGCACTCAAATCGAGAAATTTGTAAAATAAATATGAGGCCCACTATAATGTGCGTGGCTTATCCACACTGTCCATCCATTATGCCAAATGAATTTAATGCATGAGCCCAAAAATTAGACAAATCTAAAGGTCAAGTGGACCACACCACATGAAATTATGAGAATTAAATGCATACCATTAAAAACTTGTTAAGGCCCTTAGAAATTTTAGATCAAGCTTATATTTATATTTTTCACTTATCTATGTCCATGTGACCCTATGAACGGATTAGATGGTGAATAAACCTCAATGTGGGCTCAGTAAAAGAATCAACTTTCAAGTACGGTGGACAAATTAAGTTCATTGTTTCCTTTCATGTGAGCTAATTGAACATTAGATCTTCTTAATTTTTTCAGATAAAGCCTCAAAATATTCTAATAAAACATATGGATGACATGAATATATTATATACATTATGGTGGGGCCCACGAATTTAAGTCAACATTTTTGAACTGGTTTCTCAGGTGAAATTACTCGCTCGTTTCCACACAGGTGAAAGAACGTAATAATTACTTTTTTACGGTGATTTACGGCAATTTACCTGTATTATGAAAAACCAAACAGGCTTCAAAGAAATCCAGATTGAAATCCAATGGAAGCAAAAGACCTTGAGTTAGGATCTTTAATCCAAACCACTACAAATACAATATGCCAGGGCTGTTTGATTTTTCGTATAGGTAATAATTACTTACCTAAGTAATAATCACTTCATTCTCAATGCTCACGTTGACCCCTTCTTTTTGAATGCTAAAATAGAGGGTAGGTGCAAAATAAATGTGCTGTCCACTGTGATATATGTGACTTATCCATACCATCCATCCACTGCCAACTGATTTTAGGGCATGAGCCCAAAAGTGATGTACATCTAAAGCTCAAGTGGATTACAACATAAGAAATAGTGGGAATTTAACGCTTGTTATTAAAAATTCTTAGGGCTAGAAGTTTTAGATCAACTTGATATTTATGTTTTCCTGTCATAGTTGTTTATGTAACCTTATGAACAGGTTAGATGACAAATAAACATCAATGTGAACTAGGAAAGGAAATAAATTTCAATGGTGGACGTTTTAGGGCCATTGTTTCCTTTGATGCGAGTCACTTGAGCTTTGGATCTGCCTTATTTTTTAGCTCACACTGGGATGTGCCACATATATCATGGTAGGGCCCATAAATTTAATTTAGTCCTTTTAAATGAGGTGGAAATGCCCAGGCAAGCTCAAAAATAATAATTACTCCCTTATTTACAATGAATGTGCCCAATGAGAAATGACGAATTAAGACCTATGTGATTACTGAAATATGGATCAATGTTGCCTAACAAGCTCTAAAAAGGTTTTCCAAAGAAAAGTAGAAGGAAAGATCTCTTCTTCTTCTAAGGAAAAGTTTTTATGGCTACTCCCCTGCCACGAGTCCGTGGCTTATGGTCGGTGCTCTGTGGGCCCTACCATTATGTATGTGTTTCATCCATTCCGTTCATTCATTTTTAAAGATCATTTTAGATTCATTTTCAAAAAATGATAGGGATATAAATCTCAGGTGGACCACACCACAGGAAAACAATAGTGATTGGATATCCACCATTAAAATCCTCCTAAGGTCCACTGTACTGTTTATTTGACATCCAATCCGTTGATTAGGTCATACAGACCCAGATGAAGGGAAACAACAAAAATCAACTTGATACAAAACTTTTATGGCCCTCAAAAAGTTTTTAATGGTATATGTTCATTCAACACTGTTTCCTGTAATTGTCTACTTAAAATTGAGATATACCTCATTTTTGGTCTTAGACCATAAAATGATATAGAAAAATAGATGGATGGCATGGATGAAACACATATATCATTGTGGGGCCCACAGAGCACCGATCATCAGCCATTTGCCAGTGGCAGGGAGAATAGCCAATCCGTTCCCCATATAATAAACATCGTGGGTATGGCCCACCTGACTTTTGAATTTCACTTACCTTTGGGGAAAGGTACATCCAATCCAGCTGTGTCCCATGGAGCATGGGCTGCAAGTATCTAACTTTGAATTCATAAAAGAAAAAAGCTCAAAGATCCAACAAATCACTCACTACCTAAGCTCATTTATAAATTTGTTTTTTTGGGCATATATACTCATATCATTAACAGGTATTTGCATACACACGCGTTAAAAAGTTAAGTTTATAGATAATTACTTTTTTAATACCTTGTGGTTGTAAATGCCCATATTATATAAACAACCATTAAGTTTTGGGGCATTATTTTTTAAAATGACGAAAATACCCCTTTTCAATGGGTAGCATTCTCTCACTTCCCATTTGAACTCAGTCTCCCTCTTCATCATCTTTCTTACATTTTTTACCCCTCTTTTCCACCTCAAAGGTTGGGGGAGTTATCTGTGAGGCCCGCCCATGTGATTCACACTGTCCATTTGTTCGGCTTACCCATGTGAGATATATATATATATATATATATATATTGGGGGAATTATATGTGGGGCCTGCCCATGTGATTCACACAGTCGATTTGTTGGCCTTACCCATTTGATCCGCACCATCCATTTATTCGGCCTAGCAACTACCAATGTGTGTGTGTGGGACCACCTGCTTAAAAATCAAGTCAATCCATAACTTGGGTAGGTCACACCATACACAGCAGTTGAGAGGGATTACCCTCCCATTAAAGCATTCATAATCATTTATGGGCCTACTGAGATGTGGTTCACAAATCCAGCCCATCCATTGTTTGTGTCCCACTTGGATGGGGGGTTTGACCAAGTTTCAGCCGCATCCAAAACTCAAGTGGGCCCCACCAAGTGCTTTATATATTTTAGGCATGTCTTCGCATGAATTTAAGTGGTATGGCTCACCTTGGTTCCGCATATGTATGATTTTTGAGATATACAATAATCTAAAGGAGACCCATCAAATGCATGGTGTTGATGTTCAACACACATCACGGTGGGCCACACAACTCGACTTCATGGGAAGTTCCCATGAGGCCGACCTTGTAGTAACATTTCCCCACACACACATTTCTAGTAATGGGGTTTGTCATTCTTTGTAAATTGGGAGGGATACTGCATCATTTATAAGGAGCTTCTACATTTTCCAATTGTGGGAAACAAAAGTGGTGAGAAATTAATAGAAATGCGAGTATATTTAATAACAATGAATTGATGATATGGTTATTTGCAAAGCAAATTTTTATATGTGCAATTGCAAATATGCTATTTTGATGCAAGAATATGCAAAATCTGAAATAGTACTGCTAGATTGATGAGGGTACAAGAATAAAAGAAAATGGGTTGAAACTTCTCCTTTTAACAGTGGTAGGAAACATACAAAACTTGGAAAGAGAAAAATGTTTTCAAATTTAGTTGATTTGCTACTGGTATTGTGGGGACTGTTGTCATATATCTTAAATCTAAACATGTACGACCGGTCGTGGGTCAGCGGCTCGACTAGTCGTAGTCCGCTCAACTCAAAGTGTAGCGAGCATCAATTTTTTGGGGTCCGAAGCGCTTGACCGATCGTGGGCCATGCTCGAATGATCATGGGTGGCGCTCGACCGGTCGTGGTTACGCAGATTCATTCCGCGATTTTGTGCGGATTGTGAATTTTGAGTCCTTTCGCAACAAGGATGCGGAAAGAAGTTTCCTAAAACTATAAATAGAGGTTCCTAGGGTTTTTCTAGTTTATGAGAAATAATTCCAAGGCTTTCTTAAGGGGTTCTAGAGAAATCAAAGGGTGTAGCAAGGGTGAGATTCGAGGTTGTTCGGATCGGGTAAGTCCTCTCTCTTTGTAATTTTTATTTTCATAGTGGAGATATGTCGCTTTGTGCCGTAGTTTTTCCCGAAAGGGTTTTTCACGTTAAATTTGTGCGTTCTCTTGTATGTGCATGGTGCCATTGAATTGCTATCCTAGATCTAGATCTGTGTGATTCCACAGCCAAATCCCCAACAAGTAGTATCAAAGCTATTGTTGGGGCACAAATCTGAATCTGAGGGATTAGTAATAATGGTGAGCACTAGGTATGAGATTGAGAAGTACTCAGGGGAAAATAATTTTGAGTTATGAAAAATTCAGATGATGAGTTTCTTAATCAAGCAAGGCGAAGATGGTGCTCTTGAGGAGCGGAAGTCTACTATGACTGATGATGAGTGGAATACTCTTGATAAGAAGGCTTTATCATCGATCCGTTTATGTCTCATGGATGAGGTTCTTTACAACGTTATGAGGGAGAAAACTGCGGCTAAGTTATGAGCGAAGTTAGAGGATGTTTATGTGAAAAAATCCTCTGAATATCGCCTGCACTTGAAGCGACAGTGGTATAACTTCAAGATGGCAGAGGGTGGAGATCTGGAGGCTCACATCAGCAACTTTAATAAATTAGTTTGTAAATTGCTGAATATGGAGGAAGTAATGAAAGATGAAGAACAAACATGTATGTTGTTGAATTTTCTTCCGGCGTCGTATGAGTCATTCAAGGACACTGTGTAGCATGAATAAAACTCTGAGTATCGACACTGTTATTTCGGCCCTTCAAGGGAAGGCTATGAGACAGCTAAACAGCGACATGGGGATATTTTCTGATGCATTGTTTACAGTGGGCAGGAATTTTAGACAAGGTACAGGTTCTTCAGGTTCCAAATCCAAATTCAAGGGAAAGGGCAAAGGAAAGGTAAAGTGTCAGAACTGTGGGAAGGAATGACATATAAAGAAGGATTGTGAAAATCCTAAATTGAAGAGGGAAGATTTTAAAGTTTCATGTAGAGAGGCCAACGCTGCCACGTTAGATGAATGTGATGATGATGTTTTATCCGTGTCTTCGCTCAGACGGCCATACGATGATCGTAAGGACGAGTGGATGCTAGACACAGGGGCATTTTTTCACATGACTCTTCATCAGAGTTGGTTCACCGGCTACAGGAAGTGCGATGGTGGACAGGTATTTATGGGCAATGACATTGACTGTAATGTTGGGGCTATTGGTTCCGTGCGCATCAAGATGTTTGATGGGGTGGAGCGTACCTTGACATATGTGAGGCACGTTCTTGATTTGAAGAAGAATCTGATTTCTCTTGGTGTGCTTGAGGCAAAAGGATGCAAGTACACATGTATTGATGATGCTTTTAAAGTATCTAAGGGGGCACAGGTAATCATGAAAACGTAATGATTCGGTAACATGTACAGGTTGATCGGGAGCACTTTAAAAGGCGGAGCTGCAATGGATGTAGCGAATTCCACCTCTGCACGTGCGCGACATGTTGGGCATGAGCATATGAGCGAGCAGGGCAGGAACGCCGAGACGTGCGGATAGGGATACAGAGCAGGTGGAGCAATCACCTGTGAGAACAATCACATGGCATGATCGCAGGATATCGACGAGGTACATGGACGACTCCAATATCGTAGGAGATTCATCTTCTATTTAAATAGCTCTAGGTAAGCCTGGTGCTGAGAAGTGAAAGGTGATTATGGGCGATGTGATGGATTTGTTGTACCAAACCAACATATGGGAGCGGGTGGAGCTTCCAGTGGGTCGAAAAATGGTTGGATGTAGGTGGATCTTTAGGAGGATACAACATAAATGCAGGGCGAGGTTATTAGCGAAGGGTTATGCTCAAAGAAAAGAGATTGACTTCGTAGAGATATTCACCCCGACAGTATAACCGGCATCTATTAGATCTGTGATTGGCGCTAGTTGGCCAATGTAATTTTGAGCTGGAAAGATGGATGTAGAGTCTGCACTTTTACAAGGGAGAGTGAAGAGCAGAAATACATGAAGCAACCAGAGCGGTTCAAAGTTAAAGGGATTGAGAAAAGACTTTGTAGGAGGTTGTGGTTCGACCTGTCGCCTAAGCAGTAGTTTGATTCTTTCATGGATGAAGGATCGAGGGGCTGCAAAGATGATTCTTGTCATTGAGACTGAAGGAGGAGTAAACTTTGGTAATCATAGGAGGAATACCTTATGTGTAGGTATTGATCAAGGATGTGATAGGCCAGGTAAGTCAGAGAGTGTTCTCTACGCGTCTCTTCTCAAGTTTTCTTCAGGACATGTCCCAAAACTGATGAGGAAAAGCAGGATATCTCATGAGCTTTATTCGAATGCGGTTGGCAGTGTATGCCATGGTCTAGATTAGACCGGTTATTTCATATGCTATCAGCGTTGTGAGCAAGTACCTCGGCAAGTAATATTGGGTAGTGATGAGATGGTAAGAAGATTGTGTCTTTTTTTTTTAGAAGATAGGAGCAAAAGTGGTTGAGTTTGTGGATTTTGATTCGGCAAACATGCTCACCTAGATCGTTCTTAAAGGGAAGTTCAAGTTCTGTGTAACTTTTCTGGGCTTGGCAATGACGTAAAAAAAAAAGACGGAGTGTGCCCAAGAAGCTATGTTGTGATATAAAAATAAGGTAAGAGGTCAATAAGCTACACGGTTAAAAATTAAAGACATGGTGGAGATTGTTGTCATGTCTCAAATCTGAACGTGCACGATCAGTCGTGGGTCAGCGACTCGACTAGTCGTAGCCCGCTCAACTCAAAGTCCAGCAAGCATTAATTTTTGAGGTCTGAGGTGCTCAACCGGTCGTGAGCCATACTCGACTGGTCTTGGGTAGCGCTCGATCGGTCGTGGTTATGTAGATTCGTTTCGTGATTTTGTGCGGATTGCGGATTTTAAGTCCTTTCACAACAAGGATGCGGAACGGAGTTTCCTAAAACTATAAATATGGGTTTCTGGGTTTTTCTAGTGTATGAGCAATAATTTTAAAGCTTTCTAAAGGAGTTCTAGGGAAATCAAAAGGTGTAGCAAGGGTGAGATTCGAGGTTGTTCGGATCGGGTAAGTCCTCTCTCGTTGTAATTTCTATTTTCATAGTGGAAATCTGTCACTTTATGCCATGGTTTTTTCCGAAAGGGTTTTCCACATTAAATTTGTGTGTTCTCTTGTATGTGCTTGGTGCCATTGAATTACTATCCTAGATCTAGATCTATATGATTCCGCGGCCAAATTTTCAACAGGGACAAGTCATATGTAGAAAACAAATAAGCTGATGATTCTCATGAATAATTTGTTTTTTGCGTGTAAAATCTGAATCTTATGACCACATTTCAATTATCAATAAGAGCCTGTTTGATTTTTTATATATGCCGTAAATTCTTTATAAAAAAGTAATAAATACTTTGTAAAATCTAAATCACATAACTACAACTCAATATGCTATGAGGGCCTGTTTGATCCCTTGGGCTGATGTTGACACATACCGTGATGTATGTGACTTATCCACACCATCCATTTGTTATATCATCTAATTTTAATATTTGAATTTCTTGGGGCGTTAAAAACATCGACAAGCTTGTTGCGTTACTTGCACACACATTATAGCTGGAAATATTGAGTCAGGTGCAAACATGTACAAGATCTTTCCTAGTTAGACATGTAATAGCCCATTAATGAGGCCAATCCACCAACCAGGTTGGCCACACTCATTTGAAGAAGATAGGTGTAGTGGATATGTTGCCTATCTCCATAGAGGTGATCCAAAACTCTCTTTAGTTGGAGTTGGACAACCAGTCCTACGTTGAACTAATTGGTTGAAAAGCCAGGTTTGGTTGCCCTGACCCATATTGCCATCCTACCCATGGGATTCAAATACATGACCTTCTACTCTAGTACCATGTCAAACAGCTTTATGCTCTGATAGCATGAGCCGTTAGAGGATAGCATATCAATGTATATTAAGGGACTTTCTACCTAACCATATGATTCAAAGATCCCCATAGAGGTGATCCAGAGCTCCCTTTAGTTAGAGTTAGGACCAGTCCTAAGCTGAACTAAAATTGGTTGAAAAGCCATGTTTGGTTAGCCTAACCCATATTGCCATCCAATCTATCGGATTCAAATACATGAACTTCTGCTCTAATATCACGTCAAACAGCTTTCTACTTTGATAACATAAGCTATTGGAGGATAGCATATCAATGTGACTTTCCTAACCATTTGATTCAAAGATTCCCAAAGAGGTGATCCAAAACTCTCTTTAGTTGGAGTTGGGACAATCAGTCCTAAGCTAAACTAAAATTGGTTGAAAAGATGAGTTTGGTTAGCCTGACCCATATTGCCATCCTACGTACTAGATTCAAACACATGACCTTCCGCTCTAATATTATGTCAAACAACTTTATACTTCGTAAGCATGAGCCGTTAGAGGGTATCATATTAATGTATATTAAAGGACCTTAACACTTCAATGGGTGACTGGGCAAACACCAATCAAATTAGTTTCGTTAATGTGTTTGTTTTGTTGAGCCGGAGATAAGATGGGTGGTGCTTGCAAAGAGAACGTCAAGATCTAATCTAATACAACATGACATCTATTTTTATCGGATGTGCCCAACACAAACCTAACTTGAAGTCCTCTATGCTCAACTCAACTCGACTTGACCCAAGTCTTAACTCAGGGTGCCAACCCCAAACCTAAACCCAAACTATGCATAACTACTTTTGAATTATAAGAGATTCTGAATCAAGGGGAACAAACAAAACCAAAAGATTCTAAATTCAGGCCATTTCAAATACAGAAGATTTCTAATCCAAGTATTCCAAATCCATGGTACCAAACAAGGCCTAATCCCAAACCTGAGAACCTTGACAACCCGACCCAAACTCAAGTTGGATCTTCCAGGTGTAACTTGAACCGTCCATGTTATCCTCACTAACATAAGGGCCTGTTTGGATGCCTGTTAGTTATTTTAAGCTGTAAGTCACTTACCTGTAGGGTGAAAGTCACTCACTGGGAAGTGACTTCTGCCCTAAGTAAGGTGAAATTCACCTGTAAGTGATTTGCTGGTGAATGGCCCCCCCCCCGGAACACCAACTGCAAGTGATTTAATGGGTAATTTTTTCCCCAAGACACAACTGTAAGTGACTTTCACTTCGCACTTACCCAACTTACAGGCATCCGTATTGGCCCCGAGTAACAAAAGATGCCATAACCACCCTTCAGATATGATCAGGACCTTTGATTTCTCGTGTTGAATGTGAGCCGTTGAAAACTTTCTTTTCAGTTTCTAAATTCATGAGATGGTCAGAATCATCCGTCACGTGTAAATCTCTTAAGGTGGCTGTGAAGTGTAAAATTTAGATATGGACGGTTCCGATTATCTGATTGTCTCAGCATGTGGGCCTTAATCGGGTTACACATGCGGAGAATCAAGGTTAGGTGAAATCCCTCCTTTTCATTTCCACACTCCCGATCGCCCGATCGCGAGTTTTTTTCGGCAAGAATCTCAAGAACTTCCAAGTTCTCCTGAGAGAGAGAGAGAGATAATGGCTGCCAGAGATCATGACAAGCAAGAAGGCGGCAGCAGCGGCGGTGGATTTTTCTCATCGATCGCATCGAGCATCTCGAATTTCGGCACTGCAATGCACAAATCCGTTAATGGGTACTGTTAAATCTTCTCAACTTCTCATTTCCATGGACAGGATCGTAAATTTTCGGTCTTTGTTGAGGATAATCCGCAGTATCTGATTGATTTTTTCCTCTTTTCTTTGGAAAATTCAATTATTTAATATCTTACTTCTGTTTTTTCTTGTCCTGATTTTTTTTCGTACATCGATTCTTCTTATTTGAATCACTTCTCTTCCATTACAAACGACGCTAAACTGTGGATGTGTGGTAGATCTATACCCTAAAATGAGTTGAATCTACTGTCGGTCCTACTTCGAGAGGGAACCTCTCTCCTTGTGTAAGCAATGGATCGAGAAATTAGGGAAATTAGGGAAAAGATCTCATACCTCTTATAATTCATTGGTAGAACTATACACAGAGCGTGGTACTAAATAGGAATAAAATAAAATAAAATAAAAAAACGTCTAAGCAAATAAAATCAAACTGTTCAAACTAATCTATACTGATGCGCCCTTCCATACAAGGGATTTATTCAAATGCAAATTCTATGTTCCACCCACTTTAAGAACAACCTTGTCCTTGAGGGTGAAAATGAGGGAAACACTTCATAAGCTTTCGGTATTCCTCCCATGTGGGATCCTTCCCAGGCAAGTTAATCATTGAACCAAGACTTCTGTCACGGTGCGATTCCCACGTTTCACCATCTTCTTTCTAGAATAGCTGAGGGATGTGGCTGAATTGCTCCCTCATCAGTCACTTGAGGTAGTGAAGGCAGCACACCAACATTTGAACCCAACTTCTTTATAAGCAGTGAAACATGCAAAATTGGATGCAGCTTTGAACCCAGTGCTAAACCAGCTTGTAAGCAATGGAACCAATTTGCTAGAGAACCTGAAATGGGCCAAAATGTTGTGGGGCTAACTTTTAGGTGGAGCACACTAAGGAGCTTTGATGTTGAGGTTGTGACCTAAAGAACAAATCTCCTGCACCAAATTCCTGCTCGGTCCTGTGTTTGCCATTTGCACCTTCATCCTGTTCTGAGCCAAAGAAGATTCTCTTTGAGTTCTCGCAGCACACAATCTCTGCTTCTTAACTCCTTGTCCACCTGATCCACATTGGCAGCTCCTGGCAAATAGAAGCTAATAGTTGGGGTTTGATGACCATACACTCCCTCGAGACATTTTAGTGGTCGATTGACAAGTGGTGTTGTACCACAACTTTGCCCATGGAAGCCATCATGTCTACTGTTTAGGGTCATCCCTAGTGAAACAACGCATATATGTTTCCGAGCAATGATTGAGAACCCCCAATTGACCATCAGTCTGGGGATGGTATACTGTACTCGTCTGCAAATGTATGCCTTGGAGCAAAAAAATGTTCCTGCCAAATTTGATAATAGAACTGAATCATGATCACCCACAACGAAATGGGACAGCCCATGGAGTTTTCCAATGTCATGAACAAAGGCCTGTGCCACTGATGCCGCACTGCAGGGATGTGAAAGTGCACAGAGCTGAGCATACTTGGTACTGCAATTTGATTAGCGGACTATCCGAATGGTTGACATTTACTGGACGGTTAAAAATGAACCAATGATGGAATGAGTGAGGCGGCATCGGACTACGACGACACTCAGAAATAGTACTAAAAAGGGAGCGAACAAAATCTTCCCGATTGGTGCCCCCTCCAAACCATCGCATCTTCTTCTGAAGGGTAAGGGACAATGTTCTTAAGATGATCCAAAAGGCCGAGAAACTCACCAACTCCTCATTTGCCAAGTTTCTGTGACACGGAGGGCTTCACATGACCGAAGGACCGCAGATAGAGAAACACCGCTCAACAGATACGAATCAATCGAGGGCCAAAGATGCTAAATTAGGGAAGGGATCTTGAAGCACACTGTAGCCACTCCAAACATCAACCCAAAAGCGAATGCGCTTGCCATTCCCAAAGAGCAAATGTAATACCTTTACGAACTAAGTGTTTAGTCACCACAACCGCCTTCCAAATACTTGACGTGGGATATAGAGAAGATGACTAGACCATCCACCCTCTCTCCCACACTCCATGCTTGCCACAATCTCCCTCCAAAGTCTTCCCTCTTTGGACCCAAATCTCCAAATCCGCTTCCCAAGGAATGCCAGATTCATGAGACCCAAATTTTTTATTCCCGCCCCCCCTCTGATGTCAGTTTGCAAGCCTCTCCTCATTTTAACAGATGGAATTTTCAACCATCCAAAGACCCCTTTCAGAAGAAATCCCTTTCAGCTTCTCAAGTTGTTCCAACACTGACTTGGGGCACCTGAAGGGGATAAAAAGTACACGGTAATATTCAAGAAGGCTGCTTTGATGAGGGTCAGTCGCTCCCCCCAAGATAAATAACAACACCTCCAGCTTGCTAATTTCCTCTCTATTCTTTCCACTACCCTGTCCCATAAATGCTTGGTAGGCTTTCCAATACAAGGTGCCAGCTCAAGATAAGTGGAGTGAAACGAGCCTTTCTTGCAATTGAATACATTCACAAGCTGCAATAATTCTTCGTTGGAGACATGGATACCCAACATTTTACTTTTTGCCACATTAATCTTGAGCCCCAACCTCACTTTGAAGCAAACAATATTTTTTCATAAGTTATACACTGAAACTGCATTGGCATCACAAAATAGCAGAGTATCACAATTAAGGAACATAATAATGATTCCAAGATAGCATGACCCAGATAGTCTATCCAGGACAGCATAACCCAGACACATCCTTTCCAGAACGCAACTTTCATTGCAAATTGCAACCTAACAGGCCCTAAGCTTCTGCCTTCGGGACTGAAGATTAACATTTAGATCCTTTCTGGAATGGCAACCAAACTAGCTTCTTATGGACAATTGGGCTGCATTTTGATGCAAAAGTGAAATGAATTGTGAAACATTCGCTTCAATCAAGTGGAAATGACAAACATAACAGTGATCTTACCAGTATTCAGGATGATTTGTCTTTAAATTGCAGTTATGTTTCTTTCAAGTCCAACCCGGAAGTAATTGATGTGGAGCCCAATCTAGTACCACTGCCATATAAGGAAAATCACAGTTTATTTCCACTATATTCTGTTAAAAATTGCAATTCAATTCCTCTGTGTCCCCTCTCCTTGCCTTTTGGCATGGTTTCAAGATGGGGAAATTGAAATCCAAGGTTTGGAAAATGGCAATTGTGGCCATCTGGTGGGCTATCTGGAAGGAGCGAAATGATAGATGCTTCAACAACATTCATGCTTTTGCTCAATCTGTAGGATTGAAAGCTAAGAAACTTCTAATCGAATGGGCTTCGAATGTGCCTACCCTAGCTGGTTTTGATTTTCTCTTTTTAGGGTTATAGCTCTGTTCTTTTTCGCTTTTTCTCTTTTCTGCTATCTCAGCAGCCCCGTTTGTATCTCTTTCTTTTTTGGCTTCAATATATTCACGTTACTTAAAAAATAAAAATAAAAATTGCAATTCAATTCAATAGTGCATCCAAATGCGCCCCTAAGGGCCTGTTTGGATACGCATTTTGGAATGTATTGTATCGTATTAGAAGTTATGATTTGACGTTTACCGTGTTTGGATTGGAGTGAATAGGAGTTGAATCCCATGCGTGCGAATACGAACTCCAGCCACATTTTCGAACCGATGGTAGAGTATTGTCAATGGGTTCTGTTGCCGTCAATACTTCGTATTCATTGCGTTGTATTCGGCAGCGGATGAAAGTTCAAAATTTGTACGATTACAAGATATCTGGTACCTATGCAGTGTAAGATCGGGACCGTTCATTTGGTACATTTCAACGTGAAAATCATCTGGGCTAGAAATCAGAAAGTTCCATACGTCAAACAGGCCACCCGACCCAATTAAGAGTGTACAATTCGCAGACATAATACGTCCTATCCAAACATTGATCTGTATAACATATTGTATACTATGCCAAACAATACCTCCTGTCCAAACATTGATTAGTATCTGATTGATTTGGATGTATTCTGAAAACCGTCCAATGTATACATGAACAGTACCCAAATACAATACAATACAATACTATACGTGAATCCAAACAGGCCCTAATGGTTCTGCAGTACCATACCTCCCTTCGTGTTTCAGTTGTGTGTCTTTTCGCTGATGAACTTTTCCAAGTTTGGACCTTGGAAGTTATTATCCTCTGACAGTTCTTTGTTTTGTCTTGCACCCTGCATATCGTAGACTCGTAGTTAGCGACTTCGAATTGTTTGGCAACTGTATTTCCTTTGTTAAACTTCTTCCTACTTCGTGTAATGGTCTGACCTAATTAATTCCTTAGCCACTGACCACTGCATGGTGTTTCTTTTTGGCTGTTCAGGTTGCTTGGTTATGAAGGGTTAGAAGTCATAAACCCAGAAGGAGGCACCGAAGACGCGGAGGAGGAAGCTCACAGAGGAAGATGGAAGCAGGAGGTTCTCTATATTTTCCTTCTTTTTTTTTAATTCCCCCCCCCACCCCACCCCCCCCCCCCCCCCCCCTCTCTCTCTCTCTCTCTCTCTCTCTCTCTTCTTACCATTCCCTAGAAGTCATGGTTTCTCATGTATCTTAGAAAATATTTATCCTCTTTTGTTTCTCCCTTTCTTTAAGATGCTACAGGAAATTATGAATGTTTGTACATACTAGAGGTCCATTAGCTCCACAGACACTCTACACGTGGCCACATGTGCCAATTTGGCATGAACTTAGGACATCCAAAGCGTGGATCAGGTGGGGCACACAGCGCTGATAATCTCGCCCAAAATAGACGGGTGTGTGTCCATGATCTCGGCCAGAATAGACGGGTTAAGTCATCAGATCAGCTGGATCTACAAAAACAATGGTCAGTTGAAGAAAAGTCATCAGCCCATACTGTGGGTCCTGCCTGATCCATGGTCCTGTGATCCACTCCCACACGCATGCTGCGTTTGCACATGTGGCTGTTTGTAGAGTGTGTGGGGCTAGCAAACCTCTATTATTATTATTATTATTTTTGAAAGATGACAACTTTTATTAGGAAGGAAAAAAATAAATAAAATAAAAAACAAAACAAAACGAAAAAACCAAAACAAAAGCAATAACAAGAAAGGGGTGCTGAGCAGGTGACCCAATCACAGCCCAAGAACATCCAAATTACAATCCTTTATTTAGAGACACAAGAAGCCCATTCTATTACCGGCTATCTAGCCCTTGGGAAGTGCCTCTATTATTTTTTTGTTGGTTTGTTTTTCCATCTCTCTCTGTATGTCCATCTTCCATTTGATACTTCCAAGCTTCTGTCATCAGATTTGGCTTCTGACAACCATTCCCTATGAAATAGGTCATAAGCATGCAATAATCTGGAAAGTCACTTCCCTCCTTTTGTGCATAAACCCTCAGGATCTTACTGATCAAAGAGCTCTGTCATAGAGAGCATACAACTGCAGATCCATGAGATGGTGTCCTGCTTCAAGTTAAGATTCAGTTCAGTCTCATGATTTTCGTTGCTACCAAAAAGCAACTTCAGGTCCATATTGCCGTTTCAGTATTGGGCAGGGGACCCAGTATACCCTTATCCACCAAATACTGTTGCAAATATTTCTGCCATCATATCCCGACAACTGCAAAATTCACCCTGTTATTTTTTTCTTTTAAATGAAGAACCCTATTTAACCTTATTATTCCATCCATGGTTGAAAGACTCAGTGACTCGACCGGGACTCACTTGGCCTTGAGTTGAGTCATGACTCGCCCGAGTTGGGCCTGAATCAGCCCCACTCCCCTGAGTTGGGGTTTACTCCTGGTAACAAAATGGATCAGGTCCAACTGAGTCCAAGTTGACTTGGAAGAGTCGCATCAGACTCTTCCTAGTCTTTAAACCATGGCTCCTTCCTGGCTCCATAGATGCAAAATCATTTACCTCTAGCATGATTAATCTAGCTCTGTTTCAGTGTTTTGTATTGGGCTGTCAGTGTAGTACAAGTTGGCGGAAAAGCATCCCCACTTGTCCCATTTCCCCATGCACTTCAAAACCTACCTTTATATTTCATGTTATATTCAACATGCGAAGGTCGCTTTGGTTTTGCTTCTTCACCTTCACATGTTTCGTTGCAGGATCGGGATAGTTACTGGAAGATGATGCAAAAGTATATAGGGTCAGACGTTACATCAATGGTGTCACTTCCAGTCCTCATTTTTGAGCCAATGACAATGATTCAGAAAATGGCAGAGGTCTGATTTGTTTGTACATTAGAACTGTTTGCCTGCCATGTTTGTGCAATATTTTGGTGCTGATTACCAAACATTGAATATTTGCTCATTGTATGCTCTCTGTGGCAGTTAATGGAGTACTCCCACCTGTTAGATCTGGCGGATGAATGTGAGGATCCCTACATGCGACTGGTCTATGCTAGTAAGTATTCTCCTCTAATTGGTTGGTTATGAGCCATAGACATGTTTAATGTGGCATGATGAGCTTCTTTGTTATTGCTTGCAGCGTCATGGGCAATATCTGTCTACTATGCCTATCAAAGAACCTGGAAGCCTTTCAATCCTATCCTGGGCGAGACGTATGAAATGGTCAATCATGGGGGAATTACATTCATTGCAGAGCAGGTGAGCAATCATTTTCCTTGAACCTTAAAAAAATAAAAAAAAAATAAAAAAAAATTTTGCTCTCTTCCTCTGCTTATATTTTCATGTTCATTCCCTAAAGCTGGTACATCGCTATGAGCCATCTCTAAATAATAAAGTTGTTATGTTTATATATAAAAAAAAACTAGTGCTTAAAGCCACCCATCATTATTCATTTTGAGTGCTCTGCTAAGCTTGATAAACCACTCCATGCCCCGCGCATGCTGACTTGGCACATGTATGGGGCATTGAAGCTGCACAGTCAGGTGGGCGGCAGCAAGCAGCCTTGATGAGTGGATAGCCTGATTTTTGTGCAGGGTTGTCTACTCATTGGGGCCCACTTGATGCAAGGAGTGCAATGTCACATATCAGCGCCCCATGCATAGAGGTGCTTGTGGCTTACTGATCTCTTTGTTGTGGCTGATATTTTAATAATTAGGCAATGTGGTGCCATACTGCCACTTTGCAGTACTCAGCTCCCATTTGACCATACTTAACTGTTCCAGGTGTGTCATCATCCTCCTATGAGTGCGGGGCATGCTGAAAATGCTCATTTTACTTATGATGTGACATCCAAGTTGAAGACCAAGTTTTTAGGAAATTCGCTTGATATCTATCCTGTTGGAAGGTAAGCCATGCTGCATATGCCCACTTCTCATTATCATGACTAATGGTTTGTTTCACACTATCGTTTTGGTTTGTTGAGTGCAATCTTACCTAATACCTTTATATGTTATCTTGGTTTAAGAAAGAATGTATATGATGGATATATCGTTGTGTTAAGAGATTTTACAACTACTTGGTTTTATTTCAGTTTAAGAGACATTCTAGTTGGTTTGTCCCTGAAAATCCCCATTCAGATCTCCATCTTCTTTTCTTGATATATTTTGATCAGTGTTTCCTTTAGGTCTGGTTTGGATAGTGGGAAAAGAAAAGAAAAGAACATGGGTGACTTCTTATGTGGTTTAGATAGCAAAAGATTATTGGAATTCAAAAAGCAATCATTGCCCAAATGCCATGGTCAAATTCTCATGCACAAGATACACCTGTTGTAAGAGTTTATAAAATTTCCAATTGCTATCCAAAATAGGGAATCCATCCGTGTTTCAATAGTGCTCATGGAAATCTTGGGAAATCATTATTGGATAATCTTTACAATTTTCTTTTTCTTTTCCCCCTATCCAAAAAGGCCTTTAGTTTGACATATTCAGTTCTCAATCACATGCTTTATGCTCTGCTAAGATTCCTAAGCTGGCCTTTAAAAAAAAAAAATGTTACTCTGGTCAATGTATTTCTATTGAATCTATTCTGTATAAATTTATATCTTGAAACTCTCAAGTTTTATTTCCTGTCATTGCTTTAGAAATGAAAGCTGTTTCTTATTGAGATTTTTATCTGGTGTGCAGGACAAGGGTAACCCTAAAAAGAGATGGTGTAGTCTTGGATTTGGTGCCTCCTCCCACAAAAGCTAACAACCTTATATTTGGACGGACGTGGGTTGATTCGCTTGGGGAGATGATCATGACAAACTTGACTACAGGGGACAAAGCTGTGCTATACTTTCAACCATGTGGCTGGTTTGGGTATGTCTTTATTCCTTCCTTGCTTGGGTATGAGTGGGACACGTGTGCAAGAGATTGAGGTTTTTTAAAAAAAAGAAGAAAAAGATTTGAGGTTTTTCTTCATGGCTCATGTGCCAAGATGGCACACTTGTGTGAGATTGGGTCCATTCATCAGGTCTAGCCAACCATGTAATCATGTGGCCATGTGTTGAGAAGGAATTTGGACTCCCTCCCTCCCTCCCTTTGTTCATTTTCTAATATATGTGCCAATCTGAGGACTGGGATGGGACATGTGTTGGCCAAGCTATGTTTAAGGTGTTGTTCCCACCCAATGAATGGCCCATACATGTTGGCTTCCTCAATCTCACGTGTAGGTCCTGTACTGGGATGGTATTCTTTCTAACAGTGTTTCTACGAATATAAAAATTTGAAGCTTCTCCATGGTTTTGCCACTTTTTCCAAGATTGACAATAATATAGCAGTGAATGTAATGATTGTTAACACAGTGCAGACAAGAATTGAATCATCTATGTGATACAATAGGCCGCATTCAGATATTACTTTGCTGGATAAATATTCATGAGTGAAGTTTTTGAATTGCATTGCCTGCCTAATGACAGTGGCAACTCTCTGATTTTCTTCATTATTGCAATTCAAATGATGCATGTGCTATTTCTTATTACAAGTTGTGATTGGTTACAGGAATGGTCGGTACGAAGTAGATGGATATGTATATAATGCAGCAGAGGAACCTAAGATTTTGATAACTGGGAAATGGAATGAGTCAATGAGCTATCAGCTGTGTGACATGGAAGGGGAGCCCCTTTCAGGCACCGAATTGAAAGAGGTCAGTTCCATGAAACTGGTACCATTACCATCATTATCAGTATCTTTTCATTGCTATTATTAGTTGATGCGAAACCTTTTACTTTGTAAATAAATGGTCAAATATTATCTTGTTTCCGCTCCTAGATGTCCAGTCAACTGCTGTGCCTCAACGAATTTTAGGGTAATGCTTGTGCATACATTCGATTCCTGCAATTTGAGCCTATTACATGCAAGCAGCATTTTTATCATTTTATTGTGAGCATTTTCCGTGGCCGGTTCCAAGGGCCCCCAGATAGAAGGGACGTGGATTAGGTGGTGTTGTCAACACCAACCCCAGCAGTAGTGTGTCATGGGTTGGGTGCTGTGGGATCCACCCTGTTGTATGCGTTTTATATCCACGCCGTCCATCTGTTTTTCCAGTTCATTTGAAGGCATGAACCTAAAAATGGAGCAGATCCAAAGTTCAAGTGGACCACACTACTCTACACATTGGTGATTGAATACCCTCCATTAAGAACTTCTTGGGGGCCACAAAAGTTTCTGATCAAGCTGATATTTTTATATTTCCCTTCATCCAGGTCTCTATGACCTTATCAACAGATTGGATGGCAAATAAACATTACGGTGGGCCCTAGGAAGGTTTCAATGGTGGGTGTCACTGTCCGCACTGTTTCAATGGTGTGGTCCACTTCAGCTTTTGATCTACTTCATTTTTGGTTTCATGCCTTAAAATGGGCTGACAAAATGGATGAATAGTGTAGATATAAAACACATACATCAGGGTGGCCCCCACAGTGCTCAACACATCACACAGGGGGTGTTGTTGGCAACACCACCTAGACTGCGTGCAGATAAAAGAGGAAGGCAGATCTTTTGAGGGCTGCCAAGCATTCAACTCTTTCTAATCTACCATGTAAAAGCTGGCTCCAAATTGCTTTGAGAAGGATGATGACGGCAACCAGCTATTCAAGGTTGACTTTATTAGTCCTATCTCCATAAATCGTATCAATGTCCCCATCCTCAGGAAGTGAACAAGCCTTCATGTCTTCTTACCAAGGATGTCTTGTCTTCTTGGCACACAACCAACCATCTCAATTTGCATTCTGTCATCTGACGTCATATTGGCTCTGCTCATGGTTGCTTCAAATGACCTCATTCTTAATTATATCTTTCCTAGTTTTCTCACATTTCCATCTTAACTAGTGTCCTCATCTTTGCAACACTCAATCGCTGCTCATGCTATTTCATGCCTAACACACACATAGCATATTCAGTTAAGTAGTGCTCTTATAAAATCTATCCTTAAGTTTCATAGGCATGTGGCAATCACAAAACACTTCAGAGGCATATTGGCCCCCACCTAGCTCTTGGTCCATCAATCTCCCCATCCTTCTGAATGATCGAACCAGGTAATTTAACATATTACTTTGAGGAATCTCTTGACTATCGATAGTAACCAAGCCTCATATTTTTGCATATGTTCTTACTAAAGTTGCATTCTAACTATGTTCTGCTAAATTTTAAGCTTCTAGACTTTAAAACCTCAATCTAAACCTCCAATTTAGCATTTGCACCATTTCTAGCCTCATCAACCCATACCACATCATCAACAAAGAACATTTCACCAAGAGGCCTCATCATATGGAAATCAGTGGTTAATTCATCTATAGGAAGTAAATAAATAAGGACTTAATGCTGACCCTTAATGAAGACCCACTGCAACTGGAAACTCCTCAGTCTCACTAGAGGCCACTCTCACTCTTGTGATGGCGCCCTCTTACGTTTCTTTGATGATGTCAATATATCCTCTTGGGAGATGGGACTCCTTTCTTCCTTGCCCACTATATAATCTCCATAGGTGCTTTATTATATGCTTTCTCTAGATTTGTAAAAATGATGTGTAGATTATTTCTTTTATCTCTTTACTATCTAGGTAGACAAGTACCTTCAAATTGTTGATCTCCCTGACATGAAGCTAACTATATATATACGCGAAACTGGTCTCTTGCAAACCAGCCTGCAGGAGACCTTACGTGCGAGCAAACATAGGTATGGCTCAGGTGGGCCCCACCTTAATGTGTTTCCAAAATCCACTCTTACCATTAGGTGTGTGACAAAAATGTAGCTGCAGGGCCCAAAAACTAGGCAGATTCGTGATTTAGGTGGACCACACCAAGAGAAACAGTTGGGAGGGGGATGATTACCCTTGATTTTTTATGTGGCCACCAAGATGTTTATGTATGATCCACATTATGTCCAGGGCCCAAAAATCAGGCTGACTCATGATTCAGGTGGGCCACCCAAAAGGAAGCAATTGGGAGAGGGACGTTTATTGTTGATTTTTTACAAGGGTCCACCATGATGATTATGCGAAATCCACTCCAACCATCAGTTGCCTCGTGAGGCCCAAAAATTAGGCCCATCCATGATTTATGTGGCCACACCAAGTGAAATAGTTTGGATAGTGGGCATCCCCTACACACCATTGCCACTCATGCGACCCACCCGAATCATTGATGTGGCTCATTTTTGAGCTTAATGTGAGCTGATGCATCCAATGGTTGGAGTGGATTTCACAAACACATCATGAAGGAGCCCAGCCACACTTGGCCCAATTTTGCTCGCTTGTTAAGTCTCTTGCTCGCTTGCTCACATGAGACTGGGATTCTTTGCATGCCATGCCACATAATAGTTCAAATGAGTTGTGGGCGGGCCCATCATGATGTGTTGATAACATCCACTCTGACCATCTTGCACACCATGCCTCATTTGGCTATGGGCCCAAAAATCAGGCCTAATCCATGACTCGGGTGGGCTACACAAGCAGGGACAGCTGGAGGGGACACCCACCCATTCTCATAGAGGGCTGATGTGTTGTGTATTATGCCATCCAGTCCGTTGATACGAAACATCTGCCTAAAAAATCATCCATTCTGGGCGGGCAAGGTCACAAGTCTCCCTCCCAACTGTTCCTACCCACATGGCCCACCTGAGCCATTCATTGGACTGATTTTTGGGCCCATGGCCAAACAAGCCATGGCTTGCAAGATGGTTAGAGTGGATGCTATCAACACATCATGTCGGACCCCACACAGACACCCTTGTTTCTTCTCTAATCTTTGTTTCACCACCCTCTTCAAAAACTTCAGTGTGACTCATGAGTTTTATCCCCTGATAGTATAACTTCGTGCACCTCTTTGTTTTTAAACAGGCATTCCAATGCTTATCCTCCACTCACCTGGCATTCTCTTTATCTGATTTTTTATTATTGGAAAGAGTAATTAACTAAATTGAGTTTGCACATTATCTTCCACACTTCTAGAGGTATATCATCCTCGAGAAAGAGCAGTGGATGGATATGTTCATCTGTGCCCATTAGATGAACCTCTACTCAAATAGCCATGGCACCTATATGATACTGTACAAACAGGCCTTGAGATTATTAGTAAGAGAATCTAGAGAGGCTTACTTTAGGGCCCTTGGAGTTAGAGCATGCTCTCTCTAGCATCTCCACTGCATGCATGGCACACGTGGACTTTTGAATTGGTGGGCCACGAAATTTACAGATTATGAAAATCATAGCCATCCCAATCAGTTTAAGTTTTGCCCATTGAATGTGGACCATTGGTCCTTTTATTTTGATTTGCTCAAGTCCATTTTCTGATTACCAAGTGACAACAAATATAGCCCGATCACCGTAAATTTTTTTTTAATCTATAGCCCCTTCACAAGATGGCTCACTAGAGCTGCAGTTACAAGTGCGCTAGAAGCATGCCACATGTCAACCAAGATTAGACCTGTCAATGGGCTGGCCAGAGGTTCGTTAAGGCCCAGATTTTGAACTGGTCGGGTCAGGTCAACCAGGACTGGCCTATTCAAAATGTTGATTTTGCCTGGCACAAGACCGGTCTATTGCCAGCCTTAATCGAGTTGCTGTTGACTAATGAGCCTTGAGCAAACTGCCAGTAGTAATCATGATCTGCTTTTAATCATGGAAATTGGAAAGTTTTATATCATATCCTTCATGCATGACTAGTCATGTTTTCTCAGCTGTATGGGCTTTCTAGTCACAACCATCCATGGATTATTCTCATTGCCTATTCTTGTATGGTTTGATAGGTATGGAGAGTCGCTGCTCTTCCAGAAAATGACAAATTTCAGTATACATATTTCGCACGCAAAATAAACAGCTTCGACACGGCACCCAAGAAGTTATTAGCATCAGATTCCCGTCTGCGGCCTGACCGATACGCACTGGAGAAGAGTGATCTTTCTAAAGCTGGTGCTGAGAAGAGCAGGTACATCATTCTCTTCATGTAACTGATTTCAAAGCAGTTCGTGCATATGCATGTTTCTGGAGCTTTTCTGAGTGCACATGCTGTGTACCAGCCACCACATATGCCAGTGTGGTACACGTGAAACATCCAAGCCATCCATCATGTGGACCTCGCTCCATGGATGCTACTGCCAAAAGATAAAGGTGGTCCACTTAGGTGTAAGTGAACGGATTAGAAAACTTGGGATGATATTTTAACCACTGTACATTTGTTCAGCTCATTGTGGCCCACCTGACTAGTGGACCAAACCGATTCTTGATATAGGGAATCTACAGTGGTACCCTCCTTGTGGATGGCTTGGATATTGCACGCTGTCACGCTGGTGTATTTGGTGGCGTGTGCATTAGCTGACTACTACATGTGGGATTAGCAAAGCTCCGTGCTTTAGAATGGGCCTTTTATCATCCACAAAGGAATTGAAATACGAATGTTTGGGGGTGTCAATAGTAATGTTTCCTAGAATTTATTATGTACTAGTCCTTAAAGTGCAGTTGCCTTATTCTTTTTTTGTTTTGTTTTTTTTGGTAGTAATAAGGTTTTTGTAGTAAACAACCAGAGATGGAACCCCGGGTCACTCACACACTCTACACTCTCTCTACCAGCTCTACCAATGGACCTTGGACAGTTGCCTTCGTTTCAAATCCAAGCAAAACTACCAAATTTGCAGTTTGGAGCCTAGTTCCTCAATATGAATGCTCATGAGGAAATTCAACTTTCCATTTTATTTATTTAATTATTACAATTCAGTCAATTAATGCATCCAAACACACTCAAATATTATTTGATTGTGATTAGCCATACCTTTTGAAGCTGAAGTCGTAGAACCACCAAATGCATGAAAAAGCCCTGGTATTTTGATTTTGTGAACATCATGAAAAGAGAATGGTGTAGATGACAGGGACATGCTGGCTCAATTGTCTTAAGTTCTTGTTGCAGCCTTGAGCTTGTGGATTCAACCCAAAGCTTAATCAAGACATGAGAAAGATATGATGTCTTTCAGTAGAGCTTCGCCAGGATATTTTTCCCACCACTGCACACACGAGCGTGGCCTATAAACGGAGACCTGCTCTGTGCATCATATGGGTCCCACCATGGACATGATACGGCCCAAAGACCCTCCTGATCTGCATATCAGGTGTACCGTGTGTAGATGAAAATGGATTGTCCCACGTTTTCTTCTTCTTTTTTCACTAATTGGTAAGGTAAACTAGAACCCATGACCTCAACATTGAAATGCTGTCTACTTTCCAGATATGGGCTCAAACTCGGGTGTACCACATATATAGATAAAAATGGATGGTTCCCCCCCTCCCAATAGTTAAGCTGGCCTTCATACCCAAGACCTCAATGCTGAAACGCCCTATCTATCAGTGAGATACAGGGTTGAAACAGTGGTTCAACGGTCAATGTCCAATGCAAAGTATCACCATTAATTCCTATTTCAGATAACTCATGTCAGTTTCTCCGTGACCATGTCTAATTCAACATGCATGATTTTCAGTCTGGAGGAGAGACAGAGAGCTGAAAAGCGAGATAGAGAGGCGAAGGGCCATCAATTCACACCCAGATGGTTCGATCTATCTGGCGAAGTTACCCTGACACCTTGGGGTGAATTGGAAGTATACCAGTACAACGGTAAATACACCGAGCATCGGGCCACAATCGATGCCTTAGATACCATCGACGAAGTTGACATCAAATCCATTGAGTTTAACCCATGGCAGTATGGTAATATATCTGCAGAATAAGGTATTTTGTTTGTATGCTTGTTTGCTTCTGTTTTCCCTCTGAAAACATGCTGGTTGTATTTCCAGTTACAAAACTTAGATATGATGTGTAAAAAATATTAATTCAAGAGAATCTGTAGATGGCATATGATTTCTCATATTTGTTTGATATTGGGAGATTGCATTATACTTGGGTTTGCAATTTGTACGAGTAGGTCCCACGATTTCTCACAGTTTTTTCAGTTTTTTCTTGGTTGACTCAGTTCAGACTCAGAATGACTTGTCGAGTCAGCTCGCTACTTGGTTGACTCAACACGACTATAACCAAGTCACTAGGTGAGTTGATTCACTTCAAAGTAAAAAGATAAAAGAGCTGTTGAAGGGATTTGACTCCCCAACCTGAAGCAGTCAACAAAGGAATCTACCAACAGGCCAAGCATCAATTCTGTGATTTGCTTTACCCATTTATATATTCACACTTGTATCTATTATTACTGAGTTCTCTGAGTTTTTGAACTATGGATCAAGCCAGTGCGCTTAAAGGAAAGGGTCAAATGATCTACGGGTTGAAATGTTCCAGGGTTAGATTATTTTTTTTAATTTTTTGGTTATTGGCCACCCCAAGTGAGGCCCATCAAATAAGCGGCTTGGATCACTGAATGAGAAAGAAAAAAAAAGCATTGAATGTTATGTATTGGTGCTATACACGGTGCAATACATGTTCTATGATTCTAATCCAGAGTAGTTGGACCCACAGTAGATGGATCATAATTCAGAAGCGCTCCAGCATCTAGTCAGGTGAAGCCCGTCCATGATCTGTCCTATAAGCTGACGATTTGGACCATCATAGTCATGCCAAAAATGCTGTACGATCTAAGGCAATGAGGCCCAGAATATGAGCGGCTTGGATCATTAGCTTATGACCCGTGGGCAAGAGCTGTGAATTTCCCGAAAAGTGCAGTCGCAAAAGTACAATTTTAAGGGTGGCGACGAGAGAGGTTGCCCATATTAGGTGGGGCCCACGATTGGACAGTCTTGATTAACTTCATGCCAGGTGTACCTTTGCTGTATGCAAGCGTATGGACAGTCCTCACAATGGTTGTTAGTTTAGGGACGCTGGAGAAACTGGATTCGGATTCGGTAGTGACCCCTCTAGTACCGAGGTCTCAGTACTGGTCAGTGCTGTGGGTCCCATCATGATGGATGTGTTTTATCCAAGCGGTCCATCCATTTTCCGGCTCATTTTAAGGCATGAGGCTAAAAACGAGGCAGATCCAAGTCTCAGGTGAACCGCACCACAGGAAACAGTGATGATTGACAGCCCGCCATTAAAAATTCCTAGGGCAACTGTAATGTTTATTTTCCATCCAACCTGTTGATTAGGTTACACAGACTTGGATGAAGGGAAAACACAAATATCAGATTCATCCGGAACTTTTGTAGCCCTCAGGAAGTTTTTAATGGTGGACGTTCAATCCACACCATTTCCTGTGGTGTAACCCGTATCTAGATTTACCTCATTTTTGAGCTTATTGACTAAAATTAGATGAAAAAATGGATGGACGGCAGGGATAAAAGACATACATCATTTTGGGGTCTACAGTATCATGCCATTCCTGGCCGGCCAGGATCATCTCAGGTCTGTCCAAACCTGGCCCACACCTTAAAACCGGCGCCCAACGAAGGCCCTGGCCCATGATGAGCCGAAACCAAGAGGTCCGAACCCGAGCCCAGCAAAATCAAAGCTGAAACAACATGGTAGAGCATCCCGAAAAAATTCTAACCGTTAAATCTCAAGACAGGCATCACATGAATGTACTGAAAAGATTGAACGGTTAACATGCATCCATTTTTTCCTTAGTTTTTAACCCTATCTCATGGTTCAGCGGCCTTAGATCTGTCCATATAATCTAAACATGGGTCCCATCGGACATCCGTCTTTGATTTCCCACACGACTTCAAAATTCGCACGTGTTCCGCTGGCAAACCTCTGTTAAAAGTGTGCCCGCATGAACTTGTTCTGTGGAATCGCCGCTCAGACACGTGGCAGCTTGGCATGCATAAGAAATCAAATCCGAAAATCATGAGGGTCCCACAGATTATATATGCCAGTTTAAAATCTAGTCCGAAAATGGGTGGACCATTAGTATACAAAAAATGATGATCAACAGAGATCAATGGTCCAGATTCAACACATATGCTGTACAACCTTATAACGAAATCAACCTACTTTTTTTTTCTGAAGAATAGATATCCGAATTGGGGGAACCAACTTTTAAACGAACTGGATCTTTTACACGTACCCCATGTTTCCACGTGGGAGAGGTGAGTGCCGAATAAGTACACTGCTCGAGTGCACATTGTATTCTGGCGGGAATTCGAAGGCGGACGTGAAGCAGCTCTTCAATGAGGTTTTCTACTGGAAAGAATCCGCATCTATAAATAGACGGGCCGACCGTAACTCCTGCATTTCTCACAGTTTTTTCAGTTTTTTCTTCGTTGAAAGCAACCTACCTCCAGATCTTCTATTTCCTTCTTTAAGAAAAGAGCTGGTAGAGAAGAAGTGATGCTATAGACGGAGATTCCTTCATAGGTAAGGTATTGCAGATGGATCTGGTGATAAATCCGGCCCTGTTTCTGTGATTTTTGCGGTTCTGTTATAGTTTATTCATGATTTTAGATTTCTTCTTATATTTTCAGTGAAATTAGGGCTCTTTCTGTAATTTGTTGCAAGATCCATGCTTCTAGTTTGCTTTTCATGTTTTCTGTTGAATTTATGTGGAAACTTTCAGTGAAATTAGGGTTCTTTCTGTAATTTGTTACAAGATCCATGCTTCTAGTTTGATTTTCATGTTTTCTGTTGAATTTATGTGGAAACTTTCAGTGAATACGGTTCTCCTGATGGTATTCTTTCACTGATTTCATCTGATTTGTTCCGTTTTGTAATTTGTTTTGATTTCTTGAAGGAATTTCAGAAATTTCGTCATCTGTCGTATTTTCTCATCTGTAGTTGATTCGATGCTTAGTCCTGCCGAATCTGTTTCAGGAAATGCCGTAATTCAATCTGAACAGCTCGAGATGGTGTTATGTTTCGAGAAATCGGATCTGATCCCCTGCTCCTCTGTCAAAGATGAAGATCTTCTGTTTGGCGATGATGATCGTCTTCCAGATCTGCAAATAAAGGAAATTGATGAGATCGACTGTGAGAAAAGGCTCGGTGAGTTTGTTTGGCGAGACGACAAGGTTCGGCTCGTTTCACTTTTCAAAAAGATCGCGCAAAAGGCACTAGAGAAAGCAGATCTGGAAGAAACCGATGGAGAGAACATTGTAGAACCACTAGGTTCAAGGCTCCTGCATCTTGCCTGCAAGCTCGACTCGGTCGAGTGCGCCGCAGCACTTATCGATGGAGAGGCAGGGATACCGGCGCATATTAACAAGATGGACGGGTCCGGACGGACTCCGCTGCAAAACGCTGCGGAAATGCATTCGGTAAGATGCATAGACCTTCTGCTGCGGAAACAGGCAAGAACAGATCTTAGATCGAAGGACGAGAATTCTCTGCTCGCTATCGAGATCGCGCTCGCGAGCAAAAGGTATATAGAAGTTCGGTTTTCTTGTTTTCCTTTTTTACTTTCCTTACGTAAAATTTCATTTGAAGGAAAATATTCTTGAAGTTTTTGGAAAGGGAGATTTTCGGTATCTTTATTTAACCGAATTTCCGGTATTATTTCGGATATATGAAATTTTAGGCTGCAGGTGGTTTGGACACCGAACGATTCTGTGGAAGAGCTGGTGGTTCTTCTCGGCCAAAGGGTTTGTTTTATGAAGTAGATGAGAAATTCGCGTTGTCTAATTTCGCTGACATTTCTTCTCTCCTCCACCTTTTAATTTCTATGTGAACAGATTGGTAACCGGCGGGACCATAGAAAATGTAGTCCGTGGACAGCAGCCATGCGTGGCCCCACCTTCCTCGTGGCTGGAACTGTCAATCTAATGGGCCGCACCGTGGGTGGCACTGTGGGAAAATATTTCCTTGTTTATACAATTCTACTTGTAGATTGTAAACCATTGGATCTTTTTAGCTGTCCAGATTGTATGTTTTGAGCCATCCATGGTTAGGCACATCTGATCAACGGTTCTGATGATGGTGGAGGTACCAGCGGACTACAATTTCGAATGATCTGCTGGATCGTTTCTTTTAGAGGTTCTTTTTGTTAGGAGTGGAAGCTTTTTGCAGGATTTGAGGGGTGTTAAGATGTTGGCGGAGGGTACGAAGGATGTAGCAGAGGTAGCACGCGTTATCGCAATGGAAGGTAAGGTGGCAAGGTTGGCTGCTCTGCTTATTGTCAGTGAAGAGAAGGTTAACGCGGTTCTGCCCTCGGAAGTGGGTTCGGCCACGAAGGCGGAAGCGTCGTTGTACGAGCAAGTGATTCGGGAGGCGATATCGCTCGGTCGGATGGGAGATGCACGGATTGGCTCCAGCAGCTACAGAGCCTCTTCTGATTCGACTCGGAGCAGTGATTGTGAGATGAGGAAGCTATTGCTCTGCGAGATGGATCTGCTTCAGCTATTCGGGGCTGTGGCTCGAGGGAGTTGTCAGAACAGTAGGATGATGTCACCCCTGATAAGCGCTTGCCAGGTGAAATTCTTTTCCCGTTAGGTTTCCGAGAATTTACTAGCAAGGATCTCTCAATCGGCCTCACAATTTATGATCCAGACCGTTCATCTATAATTTGCTGCCATAAATGATCGGTACGGAGGTGTACCAGTCCAGTCGATGAGGTTTCATCGTCTATACAAAATAATCTTAAAATAATGCTCACTATGTCAGCTCCTAAATATGGACGTTGAAGTTCTCCAATCAACGAGCTTCACCTCCTTGAAGGCCATGTACTAGGGGACTTTCTAGATAAACGGTGTGGATAATGAGTTCGAAAGGATTAATGTTGGGCGAGCCTGCTTTACCGATGGTTTGATGGCAAAACTCTCTCTGTCGTTGCTTTGGCACCTCGCCTCGAGGCGTGGCCTCTTCTATTGTTTACGTAGTACCGCTTGCTTATCAAATATCATCGATATAAAGAAAAGTAAATGAGCCTTTAGAATTCGGAACATTTCCCGTACCTCTGCCCGGTGTTACAGTTCTAGAGATGCAACACTAATGTATATACTCCACGTGATGGTTATGCTTTCATCGCGTTTGAAGCCCATAGCCTTTAGCCCATTGATGTTGAGCCGGGTCCACGTGGTCAGATGATCTAACCGTCCATCTGGTGTGCTGCACCCCTGACTTGCACAGATCTGACAATTTTCCAGCACCTGATTTAATGTTTACAGGCAGGAGTATACTGGCTATTACTGGGCGCATCTCCTTTGCAAATAACGTTGTCCCCCTTCGTAAAATTACTATAAACGCTGAATTTTAGTTTCTCCATGTGTCGTTTGTTTACAGGCAGGAGATGAAGCAGTTGTGAAACTGCTGCTTAAGACGAGCCTAGACGTGAACGATACTGACTGGGACGGCAACTCGGCACTTCATTGGTGCCTCAAGATGAGCTCCTGTTCACAGGAGTCAAGGCTCAGGTAAGTTTCCGTTCTCAGTGATCCTACACCCGTCTCCTTTACCTTACTACTACGTCAGAGCATCATTGCATGGTATTTTACTGGGTCCAGGATTGTGTGGCTCCTTGTGAGTCATGGGGCTCGGGTCTACCACAAAAATATGTTGGGGCTGACTCCCCTCCATGTGGCTGCAGCCAATGGCAATTCTCAAGCCTTACAGGTATGCTGCTATGCGGGCCAATCCATCCACTGATGTTAATTATCAGAGATTTGTTAAATACACACGTGTGCAAGAGCTGTACATATCCACACCTGGGCACATGTGTCACAAAATGAGATGTGTGTGAGATCTGACCTTTCCCTCAGGTGACATATACTGTTTAGATCTCCTAGCATAAAAATCAAGCAATTTCACACCTCAGGTGAGCCACGAGGTATCAAAAACAAATGGATGGCTAGAAAATAAATTCTAACTGTCAGCTTAGGCCCACCTGAGGAGTGAAATTGTTTTTTTTTTTTTTTTTTAGTAATGTTGTTCATCTATTTGTTACCATTGGAGAGTAGAGACCCGTGCATGAAAAAAACACTGAAGCTGATCCCATTGATTGAAGATGTTTGACCTTTCGATGTTGACATTTGGCTGGAGTTTTTTCAAACCGTCTTGTTTTAATATCCAAAAAGTCCTAGTTGCCTGAGACCATCCAAATTATGTGGTATGTTCACGCATATATGGCTCTCACGTGTATAGTGCGGGATAACCATCTTGAATAATTGACTGCATCGTGGGCTTTTTGTAAAGCCTCCCTTGGATTTCCCATAGATCTGAACTTGTTTTCCTGTTCCTTGCATGGGTTTCTTTAAGATTTTCCTGCTTCGAGATCCAGCCTCGGTCGATTTGGTTTCAGAAACAAAAGAAACTCCTCTATTTTTGGCTGTGAAAAACGAGTCCATGGAGTGTGCTCGGTTGCTCCTGAGTTTTGGAGCAAATACCCAAGCCCTCAACCTAAGGTTAGAACAACATAACCCGTTCTTTCCTTGAATCTCTCTCTTTTGTGTTTTAACTACATTTCCTACCTTAAAACAACTTCTGTCATGCTCTGTTCTTCAGGAGAGAAAGGCCTGTAGACTTGGCAAAGTCACAGGATATGCGATTTATCCTTTCCTCAACGAACAACGGCTTTTGTATGTTAACTACATCTTATCTAAAGCCCCTATGAAATGTGAAAACAGAAAAAGAACTGTTTTTTTTTTTTTTTTTTGAATTCTTATTCTGAATTTTTAATACTCAGGGAACCGTGCAAGCCAAATGGAAGAGAACGCTGGCTGGTGTCTGATTACCGATGAGTCAAACGCAGAGATGTTCAGAGGATTTCTCGAGGCGAAAGAAAAAGCTACCTCGCTTGAAAGGTGACCACCTCATCCATGTCCTAAGTATGAAAAATAAGCAATCTTTCCCGTCCGTAATGACAGGAACTTGGCCGTTCTATTTGTCCGACAAATTCACTACTGTAGATTTTGTGCGAATGAGAAGACGGAGCTCTGCCGATACTTCGAATCTCCAAGTGGGTGCGTAAGGGGCGCCAAGTGCTACTTTGCGCATGGGGAGGCGGAGTTGAGACGGACCAAGGTTCTTGGACCGCCGGAACTCAAGCAAGGATCC
The DNA here is from genome assembly GCA_037074715.1 of Magnolia kwangsiensis. Taxonomy (NCBI): domain Eukaryota; kingdom Viridiplantae; phylum Streptophyta; class Magnoliopsida; order Magnoliales; family Magnoliaceae; genus Magnolia; species Magnolia kwangsiensis. Next base: position 118,188,837 of record CM073578.1, read on the forward strand.
CTGCCACAAGCAACAGCAAGGATCGTTAGAAAGGTCAGCGTTGACAACTCTATCAGCGGGCTGGTTCTTAGTTGCAGAAGCACCTTGTACAAAATTCCAATTGCTCTTTTTATTTCTCCAAAAATGATAAATTACTCCTTTTATTTTGTACATTTCCTTGGGATTACCAGGCACGCGGGGCCGAGGACCTCGTACGGAAAATCTTTGTTGGCGGTCTCCCACCTTCAGTTGACTCAGGTGAGAAAAAGACGTAGTACTGCCAAAAAACGGCAATTGAGGGCATCATGGTCCCATCTCCAAGGAAATAAAAAAAGGAAAGGAAGAACGAATACAAGATGGTTCGAGGACAGTTTAATCAGGAAACGGATTGGCTGCTCCGCCTGCCACCAGCCCGGTGGCTGGTGGTCGGTGCTCTGTGGGCCCCACTATGATATATATATATATATATATATATATATATATATATATATATATATATATATATATATATATATTTCATTTAATCCGTTCATACATTTTTAAAGGTCATTTTTGGACTTGTTCCTAAAAATGCGAAGGCTATAAATATCAGGTGGACCACCCTACAAGAAAACAATAGTGATTGATATCTGTCATTAATATCTTCCTAAGGGCCACTGTACTGTTTATTTGACATTCAATGCGTTTATTAGGCCGTAAAGACCCAGATGAAGGTAAAAAACAAAGACCATCTTGACCCAAAACTTTTATAACTCTTAAAATGTTTTTAATAGTCAACATTCATTCAACACTTGTCCACTTGGAACTGGGATACCTTTACTTTTTGGTTTTTTGTTTCGTATCATAAATGGCCTAGAAAAATAAATGGATGACATGGATGAAACACATATCATGATGGGCCCACAGACCACCAGCCATTGGCTGGTGGCAGGGGCAGTAGCCAATCCGTTTCGGTTTAGTCAGTAGACCATCTCACCATGGGAAGCCGATTGACTGGTGTACCTCACACCAACTGCTGTATTGATGTTAGGAAGTTGTTTTATAAGTCTAATCATGAGATGTGTTATATCGAAACTATTTATCCATTTGATGAGAATTGAGATGAAAAATAAAATAGATTTAACTATAAAGTGGACCACACTGCATTTTGCAGTAGGGGGATTAAACATTTAGCATTAAAACCTTTTTTGGGTTATAGAAGTTTTGGAACGATATGAAATTTGTTTTTCCTCTTCATCCGGGTTTTTGTGATCTTATGGACACATTAAATGGAAAATTAACGTTAGAGTGGGCCTATGAAATTTTTAAGGGCGAAAATCATTATCTCTACCGCAGCTCTAGAGCTGGTGTGTGGTACACAGCCAATCTGCTTCCGCGTGGGGCACACGTTCACGGACGCGGACTGCGTACTGACAGCCTCAAAAGCGAGGTGGCTACTGAGATTGATCTGTGGGCCTGCATGATATACGTGTTTTATCCGAGCCTTCCATCTTTTTTTACATATCATTCCAGAAAATTATCCAGAAAAATGAGGGACATCCAAATCTTGAGTGGACCACACCACAAGAAAACAGTTGCTATTGAATGACCATTAAAAACTTCCTAGGGCTCACTCTAAGGTTTATTTGTCATACAACCTGTTGTTGATTAGGTCGATCACACCTTCATTCAGACAAAATAAAAATATCAGTTTAATCCAAAACCTAACGGTGGATTGGGGCATGTTGTTGCTTCGTTTTCTTGTACTAAATAAAAAGTTACAGGCTCATCTAACGTTTTGTTTTTACTCTTGTATGCCAGCTTATCTGAGGCAATTCTTCGAGAGGGAGTTCGGACCCGTAGAAGACTCAACAGTGATCGCAAGCCAATCCGGGGAACACCTACAATCTCGCGGGTTCGGCTTCATTACATTCAAACACGAAGACTCCGCCGCCGCTGCTGTGCAAGCCCACTACGTCGCCATTTTGGGGAAGAAGGTAGAGATCAAAGGCGCCGTTCCTAAAGTCGTATTCCCATTCGACCTCCCAAAGCCACCACCTCGCCAGCAACAGCTAGCCCAAGAGCAGCAGCACCAGCAGCCATTTGACCCCAGAGAAAAGCAACCGGCAGACGATGGAAGGATGGATTCCATGTCCTGGGTCGAGAAGCTCATCTCCGGCAGTCCCCACGATCAACCGAACAAAAACCCAACCCCCGCAACCGCCCCCACAGGCGAGGCCTCCGCCCTTCCGCCTTGGGTTGCGACTTTCAGGAGATGGCTCCCGGCCTTCCTTGTAGAGGTGTCAAAACGGCTGAAGGAAGGCGAGTGCTACCCTCTCTCCTCTCTCAAGGGTGACTTCAGGGCCACGTGCGGCATGGAACTCGACCACGCCTCCCTTGGCCACCTGAAGCTCAGCGACTTCATGCGCTCCTTCTCTGGGATCTGCAAGATGAGGATTGTTCCTGTTGGGAGGGGGCCCGCCACCCACGTTGTCCTTCTTCCCTCCCTTCATAACACCCTCCCGCAACTGCAGAATCTCCCACCATCGCTGTTATGCGACTCCGAGGTTCCTCTCAAGCCCGATCGTTCCTATGCAGAACATGCGCCCAAGACCAGTAACCCCAATATCCTGCAGCTCACTGATCACGATGAAGTCGAGTTTGGGATGCTTGCAAGCCCGTCGTATTCGGCTGACTGTGGCGGAGACTGCAATGGATTTGGAGGGAAGGGCTCAGCCGAGTTGAGCATGGACCGGTTCCTTAGCTTCCTGCAGACAGACCGTTCCTTTTTCACACCGTGGTGCACTCCGAGTGGGAGGGCGGACGGCCGGGAAGAGGACGAGCAGCCGCGGCAGCAGCTGTCGTTTGCGGACAACAAAAGAGAAGACCATCCATTCTCATTCTTCTCTCGCCAATGGGACTACTACGAGGTGAGTATGGAAGACGAGGAAACGCGTTGGTTTTTCCGTGTGAATTCAGGTGGAGTGTTTCACCGGCTATTTTCTCAGCCCATCCCATCTTTGATCCGGGCGAATAGCAGGAATTGTGGGCGACAACTGCGGACGCCACTTAGCTGCGACCCTCGGAACCAGTGATGTGAGTGGAACCCTGACAGTGGGATCCACCTCGATGGATGCATTGTATATCTACGCCGTCCATCAGCTTTGCCAGATCATTTTATGGAGTCGGCTCAAAAGTGAAGCTTTGGATCTGCTTCACTTTTCTACTGTTTCATGTGGTGTGGTCCACCTGAGATTTGGATCTGCTTCACTTTTGGGGCCGTACTATAAAATGATCTGGCAAAATAGATGGAAGGCCTAGATATATAATGCATACATCAAGTTGGGCGCAACGGTCGCACCCACATCGCTGATTCCGGGGTTGCAGCTAAGCAGCGCCTGTAACTGCCGGGCTGGCCCGAGCAGTATCGGGCTAGTAACAGAGGCCTTGTTAGAAAGTTTTGAGAAGCCTATGCGTGGGTCCAATCCGGTTATTGATCAGGTTCTGAAATTTCGCCTATGCTGACTGTCCCGTTAGTATTGGGTCTGTAACGAAGGCCCAAAATTTGTATGGGCCTGACTGTTTAAAACATGATTAATAATTGTTTTGGGCCTGCACCTACGTCTTTCAAAATTTCAATTAGGGCCTCAACCGAACCCGATTAGGAGAATTATGTCGGGCTGGCGTCCTAGGGATGACTCTGACGACAAGGCCGTCGCCTTTTACAGTGATTTTGGTTACCCGCATTCGCAGTGAGGCGGCCCACAATATTAGGATTGAGCTCATGCATTCCACGTGCACAATAGATTTATGCACGCGTGTCATCTACTATTTTCCGTCAGACTTCCTAAATCTTATGGTTAATTTCCTCCGAATTCTAAGGAACTAAATCTACCCTGTATTCACAGAACTTGCGGAAGAATAAATTGTCCGCGCATGCTGGCAAGGAAGGCTCGATCAACCGCCAAAGCCAGGACAGGAGCAGCAGCAATTGCTTGCTGTGCAAGGAGAAGAAGGCCCTATGGGTCAACATGCCCTGCGGGCACAAGGTGCTGTGCGGCTCTTGCAAGAGCAAACACATCTCTTCAGGCACGTGCATGCAATGCCGCACCATTGTGCAGTGTGTCCTCTTCGCGCCATGGGACACCCCACGAGTGAGGGGGCAAGCCCCCGCCGAGCAAAACCGCTCCAACAAACCTTGTCCGAGCTTCTTGCCGTCGGATCAGGACTGCCTCCAGGTACGGTCCATGTAAGGCCCCTTTCGTGACGAATTTACTCCAAATGTACCGGGCACGCGTGCAAGATGGCTCTCACTCGAGTAGGCCCCGCCATGTAGATGCCTACGCGGATTGCCTCGTGTGGCACACTCCACCGTTGTGGCAAAGTTCTGTGGGCCCCTCTTGATGTATGTGTTATATCGACACTGTACATCCATTTTTTCGTATCATTTCAGGGTATGAGCCCAAAACGGCAAAGCCGAAGTTCAAGTGGACCACACCACGTAAAGACCCCACCGTTGACACCTCTTTTCTATGGTGTGGTCCACTTGAGCCTTGGATTTATATCATATTTGGGTTCATGCCCTAAATTTTTCAAAAATGATCTCACAAGATGGATGGATGGTATAGATATAACAAATACATCATGATGGGCCCACGTAACTTTGTCATGTCAACACACCATGCATATCCTCCACAGCCAAAAGATTCGTCAAGTTCACCTCATGTATATCAAGAAATGGACGCTTAAAAGCAAAACCGAACGTCTGTCTACATATACACGTGGCTTACTTGATAAGTTAATTAGACTAGTCGATCGACCTAAATTGCCTCGAACTCAAGGCATCTCTGAATCCCATCCTTACTCTTGCTCGGGTGGTAGACTCTCAGGAGTTCAACACCCCGTCGAGGGTTCGAGTATCCATATGTGGTGAAATTCCACTAGCGTGAGTGTGTGGTGTGTGTGTGTTAAAAAAAAAAAAAAGGGAAAAAAGGAAAAAAAAAACAGAAGAAAGAAGGCATCTCTGAATTAAAAAGAATCCAAGACAACTTGACGCAGGTCTTTAATTAAAAGTGAAGATTTCATTGCATGAAGCCCGCATTTGACATACAAGGCTTTTGCGTTGGGCCACATTAGGGTTACATTGGCCTCTACTAACCTATTTACTTGAGATTTACATAAAGAGGACAACAAAACTTGACCTAACCCACCAACCCAAATCAAACTCGATCAACTCGTAAAGTTAGGGGCCAGGTCAACTGATTTTCTGTGTAGGTTGGTTTGGATTGTGTTTTGCCAACTCGAAATTAAACAAGTTACATTTAGATATAAAGGGTTTGGTTGCTGTAATTTGGTTATAATAAGGGGTTTGATTTGATATTAGTTAAAAGTTTTAAATATTTGGTTAATATTTTTTAATTAAATAGTTAGAGGTGGGTTGGAGTAGTTAGGCTTGGGAATGGGTTTGGGTTAACCCATTATAGGTATATAACTGGATTGGGTATGGATTAACCCATTATAGGTAGGTCGAGCCCGTTTGATGAATCTATCCTTGTTTTGAGCTGACCTTAACTACTGCCAACCCTACAGACAACAGAACGTGGGGCACACGTGCCACATTGGCAAGGGAAACAGGACTACTTTGGAAAGAATTTTGTGAGTTTCCATAACAAGGGCGCGCGATAAATTGACCTCTCCTTTTAAATCCGTGTGCAGGGATCGCCATTAAACACGGTGCCAGCATTCGGATGCCTAAAGGCAACTTCGGGCGCCCCAACCAGCGATGAAGAAGTAAGCTTTCTCAAGGGAAGCAGCGGAGGGTCCGGTTTCACGTGCGTGGTTTGCAAGGAGAGGAAAGCCGTGTGGGCTAACGTCCCATGCGGCCATAAGGTGCTATGCAGCGCATGCAAGAGCGGCCAGCTGATGAGGAGCGCCACGTGCATGATTTGCCATTCTCACGTGCATAACCTCATCTCCCTCTACGAATAATATCGCATGGGATGGGTCTGATGGTAGCAGGGTGAGTGTGGCGCCCTTGGGTAATTTCCCCATTCTTTTAACTGAACTCGTTCTCGTACGGGTTTTTCTTCTTCCCCTCCCCGTGAATGACCGCGGGAAGAAATGGAGGAGAATCGAGCTCCTCCGATTTTGGTGTGTGTTCTAGTGTTTTCGCTTCTCCTACTGTAAATCTTTCTTTTTGGATATATGATGGCGTGACCGACGGATACAGAATCCGGCCTTTTTAAGTAACTAACAGAAAAAGTGTGTTCGTTTTGCTCATGTCGCGTCTCACAATGACCAGATGTGTCACCAGATTGGGCCCGCATGTAAAATGGAATGATTGGTGGTCTATCTTTATAGGCCCTAGCCTAGATGGGCCACATGATATGGCTGAATAGGTAAAAACATCGAAAAGAAATTCGCCACAAATCAACCAGGATCGTCCTTCCAGCATGAATACGCAACGGTAGGTTGTTCATAACAGCAAACAGAGGCTGGCTTCGATCATCAGATGGCATCTGCATGTGGGTCCCATGAGGCAACGCATAAAAATGTGACGAGCTGCGGTACTTTGTCATTGCGAAGGGTCACACGGATACGGATGTAGTGTAACTACTAACCAGCGAGAAATTGTCCACGTGCCCAAGACCTCTTATCTGTTACGGATCATGGGCCCCATTTTATATGCTCTTTACTCAATCATTACGTTAAAACGATGCTTATGTGTGGCCCACCAAACTCGATGATCAAAAGTGGGTTTCCCAACTAGACCGGAGGGACCTCGTTAGTCGGTCCCTGTGGACACCTGTTAGTAGAGCTAATGGGTGGGAAGTTGGGTAGGTTGGACCTTCAGTTTGAAGGGCCAGGGCCGGCCCATGAATGGTCTTTTGAAGCCTGCATTTCTTGGCCCGATAATAAATGGGCTGGGACAGGGTTTGTTTATGAAACCATGCGTGTCGGGTCTGGCCTTCAATTAGAACGTTTGAATAATAAACAGGGTCGACGTACGCCTGACAAAACAAGCCTTCACAGCACGTCCCGACCTAGCCCGGCCTTATAAGCATTAGTCCAGCCCATTTGCCCTCCCATCGCCCCTTTCTACATTTTAGACAACCTGGTCCGTGCATTTTAAGGCTGGTTCCTCAGCAACTGTTGTAGGAGGATCCAATCATCATGTGAGCCCACACCATATAATAAAAGAATGAAAAACCACTCAAATCATATGATAAACTTTAAACGTTTTACATGCTTATTAATAATTTTTGTAGGTTAGGCTTAATGATTCCCCTCTATTTATTTTAGAGAGAGAGAGAAAGTCGAGGAATATATATGTATATTTTGTTGGCTTCTGATGGAAGAAGTCTACTGTTGCTTCATTGATATTGAAGATAAAGCCACGTGAAATGATGTAAAAGCCGTTGAAATTTAGGGGGTGTGGAATCAGAGCTGTCAACCGCTCGGGGTCAGGTCGGTCGCATAGTACCCGCACCGGACTGACTTGGGTCCATCTCCTCTTGGGTATGGTTAATGTTGGTTTGTTTTTTTTTTTTTTTTTTAAATAATTTATTTCTTCTTTCAGGCATGCCAAAATCATATAGCGGCTCAATCCAAACCAATCAACTTTGACTCCAAGTGCTTAAATAAGCAAATATATCCAATATGAAAATATATAATCACTTACTTAAATCACTTGCAGAAGTTTATAACAATCAGGTGATAATCAGATGGTGAGATTTTTCTTTTAAAAATAAGTTACTTTGTGTCTTCCACAGGAAAAAACTTTTATAATACCGATGCAAATAAAAAAAAGGAAAAAAACTCACAATCGGTTACCAGGCCAAAAATGCGTGTCTTAAAAGAACTGCTCGATATTAGATAAAGAACAAATCTAACATATAAGTATAGTGTTGGATTATAACTAAATATTTTGGTTAAGATAAATAGATATAAATTGAGATAAAAGATAAATAGATAGATTTAATTATTTGTTTGTTGTGTTAGATTGGTTGGGGTTTTTTCTATTAGATTCATCTTTTATTTATAGAGTTCTATTATAGCTTATTCTTCCAGATCATTCATCCATCACTGCAATAGTTACAATAGTTGAAAAGCCTTTTTTTTAAAAAAAATATATTTATTTAAAGATTCTTCTTTCTACTACATTTCTTCATCCTGATGGTTCCTCTTCTCTCAACCAAGTTCTGCTTTAGCCGCTAATTGTTCATTTGCCACACATCGCCCTCATTGCTTTCATCGGTCGTCTGATGACATGTAGTATTAATATGCAACTGAACCATTGCCACGTAGTCTTCCAGATGCTTATCTTTCTTGATATGTTTCCCTCTTCTATTTCGCTTCGGAACGCCTCTCGGCTGCTTGTTCTACTTCTGAACATCTCTCAGTTGTTCGGTCTACTTTTAGACACCTCGCGGCTGCTTAGTCTACTTTTGAATACGTCGGCAGCATCTCCTGGATGCCTCTCGACCACCTTGTTTACTTTTGAATACTTCTCAGTTATTCCCTATCTTATCATTCTGCTAGTTGTGATTCTATAAAAAGTACTCGAAGTATTTTTGAAAATCTTTAGTATGCTATATCTTTTTCTTGTTATAACACGTATCCTTTTCAATTGGATTTCCTAAAAATGGATATAAATAGGGTACAATAGTTCCTACTCTTGAATACCTAATCCCTATTTGATTAAATTCAGGTAAGCTATAAGTACCCATTGAATATTTAGATATAAATTTCAATTTGGATGCGAGAAAAACTAAGACCATTTTTACATATTTGGGCCAACCCAATGGATGGATTAGATCGCACACATTTGCGCCACTTTGACATCTGTATGGTGTGTGGGTTAGGAAACTTCACTTTATTGCTAAAATCATTAATGCATATAAGATGTACATAATTATACTATTAAAATTGACTGGACCCAATCTGACAAGAATTTCAAATAAGTTCATCAAATGGACCTGAATTGAACCATTAACCAAATCTCAAAGGTGGGAATTGAACATGATTGATTCATTTATGGGTCGAAAAGGTGGGACCCAAACCCATTAAAATCGGGTCAAGACGTTGGGTACCCATTGACAGCCCTATATGGTATTTAATTGAAGGCTTCCATGAAGCATGATATGCATGTTGTCTAATGTTTTAAATATGTCTATAATAGCCATCGATAGATGGTTAATCCCATCGAAAAAATCCTTATTAATTGCTAGACAATTTTGGAGGTCACTACTTGATATCATCAAAGGTTCTTAATTTGAAGTCATCGACTGGTCCTTGATGGTTGTTGATGCCATCAAATGTCCAATTGAAGCCGTGTGTAGAACTGCGTAAGTGTATGATTTGTTTTTTATTCCCATTGCGGTAGTATATATATCGGGTGTAAGCAGGATCTGGATAAGGATTATGGTTCTCTAAGACGTGCATAAGGGTTTGAGAAGGTTTTGAAGGGCAAATGCTATGGCTTTTCCTCTTGGTGCTTTGATTAGTAAAGTTTCATCTCTTGTAACTTCGTTTTTTATAGTGCATTATTGTTTTGTACCGTGGTTTTTTCCCATAAGGGTTTTTCAACATAAAGTTGGATTCTTCTCTGGTTGGATTTGGTTATACTATTGTGATTACTTTATTTGATTCTTTTTTGTGTGCTTTCGTGAATCCCAACAAGTGGTATTAGAGATAACATCGGGAAGCAAATTGAATCTGAAAATAAGGTATATATGACATTTAACATGAAGTTCAATGTAGAGAAGTATTTTGAAAAAAATAACTTTGAACTATGCAAGGTGAAGATAAAAAGCCTTCTAGTTCAACAAAGATTAGAAGATGCACTCATTCGAAAGCGATCAGAAACTATGAAAGAAGAAGAGTGGAACAAGTTAAATAAAAAAGTCAATATCTTAATCCAATTGTGTATAATGGATGAAGTCCTCTACAATGTTATGAGTGAGAAGACTGTGGCTGATATATAGGCGAAGTTAGAGAACATTTATATTAAGAAGTATTTTGAGAATCATTTGTATCTGAAGCTATAATTGTTCAATCTGAAGATGGTTGAGGGTCTGACATTGGGACCCATATTAGTAACTTCAACAGGCTTATTTGTAAATTATTGAATGTGAATGAGGTGATGAAGGATGAAGATCAAGTATGTTTTCTGTTGAATTCTCTTTGTGTAACGGTAGGATGACCTATAGCATTGAGATCATTATCTCAGCCCTTCATTTGAAGGCGATGAGAAAGAAGAGTGGTGACGTGGGTGCTTCTATAGATGCACTAGTTACTATGAGGAGAAATTTTGAATGAGACAATGGATCTTCATGGTTGAGATCAAATTCAAGGACAATGGCAAAGACAACCTGAAGTGCTGGAATTGTGACATGACAGGACACATGAAGAAGGATTGTCAGAATCCTAAGTCTAATAAGGAAAAATCAGAGAGTTCTTCCAGAGAAGCCAACACTGTGGAATCCAATATGATGTGAGTGGTAGTGATGTGTTGACCTCATCAAAATCTAGGTATTTCAGTGATGAATGAATTGTTGATGCATAGGCTTCGTATCACATGACCCCTCATATTAGTTGGTTCACCAGTTACAGTAAGTGCGATGGTACTCAGGTGTTTATGAGCAATAACAATGCTTGTAACGTGGTTGGTGTTAGATCATTGCGCATCAACATATTTGATGGCATGAAGCATCTCTTGACAGATGTAAGACACGTTTCTGAGTTGAGAAAGAGTGATATCTCTAAGTGCATTTAAGGTATTTGGGGTGCAAATTCATCGATTTTGATAATGTTCTTAAGGTTTCAAAGGGGGCATTTGTAGTAATGGAAGCATAGAGGAATGTTAACCTTTACAGGTCGATCGGGAGCACTTCCTTGGGTGGAGCTACAACGTTTGTAATAGATTTCACGTCTGCACATATGTGGCATGCGTGTGAGCGGGGCATGAAGGTACTTTCTGACCATTATTTGATTCCAATTTTTAAAAGCATTGATTTTAGTATAAGTGACCATTGCATATATGGTAAATAATCAATGTTGTCTTTTAAGTCTGTGAAATATATTTGTAAGAGAATTCTGAATTATGTGCATTCTAATGTATGAGGGTCGCCACCCGTAGTTTTTGTTGGAGAATCATCATGGTTCGTTACATTCAATGACGACTATTACAGAATAGTGTGAGTTTACGTTCTGAAAAGTAAATCTAAAGTTTTTACCAAGTTTAAACAGTAAAAGGCGATGATGAAAAAATATTCAGAGCGAAAGGTGAAAGTATTGAGGACAAATAATGGTGGGGAATTCACTTTTAAGGAATTCAATTATTTTGGTAAAGATAAAGGGATCGTGATGTACAACATAATACACCACACACCAGAATAGAATGATGTGGTTAAGTGGGTGAATCAGGCTCTCTTGGAGATGTCTCAATGCATGATAAGTAATGCTGGGTTGGAAAAGGAAATGTGAGCTGAGGCTGTTAATAAGATTGATACTTAGTGTATCGGTCCCCTTCTATAGTTATTGATTGTAAAATTCCATAAGAAGTGTAGAGTGGTTAGCAGATAGATTACTCAAGGTTGCGAGTATTTGGTTGCAATGCTTACTCTCACGTATCGTCAATTGAGGGAGATAAGTTAGACCAAATGGTTAAAAAATATATTTTTGTCGGATATGTTAGTGGTATGATGGGGTACATGTTATATGATCGGGTCACACGGAAAATCATCCTTAATTGTGACGTCAAATTCGACGACGGATCCTTGTTCTGAAAGGATGAGCACAAGTGAAAAAGTTAGTTGTGGATGTTTAGATAGATAGAAATGATATATGATACTGAGATGCAGACAAAGGTACGAGAGTACGCGGAGCAATGACTTATGAAAATGAATCTACCAAAGGATCGTAGGTTACCGGTGAGATACAAGGATGACTTGAATGTTACATTTTTCCTATTTATGGGTGATGGAGATTTGTCTACTTTTAAGGAAGCTCTTGATGATGTAGATACCAAAAATTGAAAAGTGACGATACATGAGGAAATAGACTCTTTTTAAAAGAATGAGATGTGAGAATTAATAAATCTTTTCATTGGCCATAAAACGATTAAGTGTAAGTAGATCTTTAGGAAGAAACATGATAAGCATATCGCAAAGTTGGTAGTGAAGGGATATATGCTCAAAGAGATGGTGTTGACTTCACTGAGATCTCCACACCTGTGGTGAATCAAATATTTATCATATTCGTATCGGCGCTGGTTGCCTAATACAATCTCGAGTTGGAACATATGGATGTGAAGATTGCTTTCCTGTATGTGAAATTGAAAGAGGAGATTTACATGAAATAACTAAAAAGTTTCAAAATAAAAGGGATAGAGAACAAGTTTTATAGGTTGAAGAAGTTGTTGTTCAGCTTGAAACATTCACATTAGCAGTGGTACAAGAAATTTGATTCTTTCAAGATGAGTCAGAAGTTTATCAGAAGCGAGTATGATTATTGTGTCTATTTTAAGACATTGGGTAATAGGAAGTTCATTATCTTAGTACTATATGTTGATGACATATCTATCGCCGGTCATAACATGTCTAAGATCGACATATTTAAAGCTTAGTATCAGGAACATTTGATATGAAAGATTTGAGAGCTGCAAAGAGGGTAGTTGACATTGACATACATAGAGACATGAAAAGGAGCATGCTATAGTTATCATAGGCTAAATACCTTGAGAATGTATTGGTGAAGTACGGGATGGACAAAGCAAAGTTGGTCAGTGTTCCCCGCGCGTCTCATTTTTTATTTTCTTCTGAACAATGTCCTGAAATGGATAAAGAAAAACATGTTATGTCTTACGTGCCTTATTCAAGTTGGGTTGATAGCTTGATATATGTCATGTTCTGTATAAGATCGAATATTTTACATGCGGTGGCTATTGTTAGCATATACATGGCTAACCCTAACAAGCAACACTGAGAGACAATTAAATAGCTACTTCAACATATTTGAGGTACTTAGAACCACGTCTTGAGATTCAGAAAATTAGGAGACAAGTTAGTAGGTTATGTGGATTTAGATTACGCGGGTAGTGTAGATAATAGAATGTCGACTTCCAATTACTTATTTGTGTTAGTTGGTGGACCAATTAGTTGGATGTTAAAGCTTTGTCTGTAATGACTCTTTACACAATCAAAGCTAAGTATATGGCGGTGATAGAAGCATCTAAAGAAGGTGTTTAGTTGAAAGGAATGATAAATCAGTTAGGGCCTCGGTAAGAGGCCGTGCTAGTTAATTGTAACAATGAAAGAATGATTAATTTGACGAAGAACTCTGTTAATCACTCATGTACTAAACATATTGATGTTTGTTATCATTTTATCTAACATAAGCTTGAGGAAGGAGGTGTGACTCTTGAAAAGATCCACATAAGCATGAATCTAGCTGACATGCTTACAGAGGTAGTTCCTGTAGAGAAGTTCAAGTTATATGCGACTTCTCTGAATTTGGTAAAGAAAGAGTGAAGATGGAGTATGCACGAGAAGCAATGACTATGAAAATATGATAGATATGAAGTAAAGATGGATGATCGAGTACGGTAACAGATCAAATGGAGTATGAAGATTGAAGACATGGTATATATGGTAGAGATTGTTGTCTAATACCTTAAATCTCTTTATAATAGAGTTCATCAATGTCATTGACAGTCAACCATTCAATTCCATCGAGCATTTGTCGATGCCATCGAAAGATGCTCAATCCCATTGAAAAAATCTGAAAAAAAATCTTGTTAAAGGGCAAAGGATAGAGATTTTTCTCTTGTGGCGTTGATCATATCTTGTACTTCATTTTTTTATAGTGCATTCTCGTTTTGTGCTGTAATTGTTTCCTGTAGAAAGTTTTTCCACATAAATTCATATTAAACCCTAGTTGGATCTAGTTATGCAATTGTGATTACTTTGCTTGATTCTTCAAAGTGTGCTTCAGTGGGTCCCAACAATGTGGATCAAAATATGTGGCACTTATTTAAAAGTGAATAGGACTGATGATTTGTGGACAATCACATAGATGGGCCATATGAGAGGATGCACGACAATTGAAGCATTGTCATAGTCTAATCAGTGACCTGCAAATGGACATAGCTTTGCAACTGGACGACCATGATAAGGCAATCCTTTCAATTCTAATCACACGCAAGTACATGGTCCCTGATAAACCCCAAAAAACCCAATATCATAGCTTATTAACAGACCATAAAACTTGAAAACCGAATATCCTATGTACATCATCGGACAGTTTTCCTTCCAACTCCTCGATGATGACCGGACTGGCAGTACGTGGAAAACATGAATTACCATATATATTCAAGCTGCGTAGGGCCCGCCCACCATGATGTATGAGATCCATCCACCCGTTCATTAGATGCATCTTTTAATGTTACGCCAATATTCGAAAATCCTGAATGATCCATAGCTTATGTGGGCCACACCAAACTAAACAATAAGGTAGGCCTCAAGCATCAGGCATGATGAAACATCCAATGTGCAATGTAAATGTAACCAACGATAGAAAATTAACCAAAATGGAAAATGGAAGAGAGGACGCCTACCATACAAACTCCTATATAGAATGTGGGACCCACCATTCTGTGTGTTTATCATCCAATCCACTCATCAGGTGAGGCCCACAAGGAATAATCAACACACAAACGCAAACAATCCAAATTTTGTGGGCAAGAAGAAGTGAATATATAGACCGAAGGCATGACTGTACATTGCTTCCTGTGGCATGTCCCACCTGACTTTTAGACAGGAATGATTCTTGGGATCTACGGTGCCCAAAACAAGTCTCGCCGGATAAACTGATTTGGAAGCTCATACACGTCACTGGTGGGCCCCACACAGCTCGAAACGTGTGGTATACCATACATAAGAATGCGTCTGATCATTCCTCGCCTATTTTCAGGACGCGGATTGCGTCTTACACCCGGCTGTCTCAAGCTGGGAATGGGCAAGACCTTTGAGTGGCCATCGTGATGCATGGGGATTATTCACACCGTCCATCCATTTTTTTTGTATCATTTTAGGGCATAAGCCCAAAAATGAGGTAGATCCAAGGCTCAAGTGGACTACACAATGGGGAATAAACTCTTGCCGTTGAAAATTGATTGGGGGCCACAGAAGTTTTAGATGGAGCTGATATTTGTTTTTTCTCTTCATCTACGTCTATGTAACTTTACGAATAGTTTGGATGGCAAATAAACATCATGGTGGGGCCTTAAAAAAGTTTCAATGGTGAGAATCATTATCACTGCTGCTTCCTATGGTGTAGTCCACTGGAGCCTTGGATCTTCCTCATTTTTGTCGTTATACCCTGAAATGATATGAAAAAATGGATGGACGGTGTGGATAAGACCCATACATCACGGTGGCTACTCATATTTCCGATTAATTGCTGGGATTTCTCACGTAAATGGCTGGACCTAGGGGTGCACACGGTTGGGTTCGATCCGATTATGGGGTGAAACTAAAATTGAACTGTTCCTTACAGTTTTAAGATTTTCAAAACTAGAACTGGACCGTTAGTACCTTAGAACTGAACCAAAATCGGACCGTGAAAACCGGTTCAGTTCCACATCGGTTCCACGGTTCTGAGCTTTTTATAATCCAGCTCAATTGCATATTCTATTTTATAACTTAGCCCATGTTCATTCACGTTGTGATCCATTTCATGAATGATTTAGATATTATATATGGTGTAAAAAAATATATTTATGAAAACAATCAAAAGATGCATTGTAAACCATAAATCATTAGTCAAATATACAACTAAAATATATTGTAAACTCATGGTTCTACATTCGTTTCCATGCTTCGGTTCCACAGTTTGGTTCAGTTCTACATACCCTTAAACCAGAACTGAATCGAACTAATCAGTTCTTTAATTTTTGGATTCGAAACCGGAACCGATGCACTCTAGAACCGGACCAAATCGGACCGTTTAGTCGGTTCCGGTCTAGTTCCATGGTTCTACCAGTTTGATGTGTACCCCTAGCTAGACCCACCTGATTAACTGTTGGGATCTCTCACATAGCATTCAATCTAGATCTTTCAAAATTGGGATTTTTCGGACATGATCCATCCACGGTGAGAAACGACGGACCAACCGCTCCGGATCACCGAACCATTGCCCTATTTTTCTCGAATTGAAAACCCATTTGTGATTGAATATGTGGACCGCGTATCATTTATTTTATTGCTGTAGAATACAAAGGTTCACCGGTATACGCCACATGTTGCGTAGCGTGGGGGTAAAGACCATGGACCTTTTAGTAATCCCCAGGGCTACCCCAAATCATAGGAGAAAAACTTTGATACTCTGGCAGAGTGTGATCGATGATACGCTGGCTCTGATAAATTACTTAAACATGGCATACATGACATACAAGTAATTCAATCAATTCGTCCAAGGGGTATTAATTTAGATATATGATGAATCAAATATTACGTGTATTTGATCGTCTACTATCAAATTGATAGAGATTTTTTGACGGTTAAAATGAAAAATATCCAACGGTCATATTTTAACGAGCAAGTGTCTACGAATCAAAGGTTAGGATCGTTCAAGCAATCTAATTTTTGGGGTGTAAGTTAGGGACAATGATTTGCACAATGTAGTCCGTTTAAGTTAGTTAACATATGCCACCTGTACTATTTCCATGTGCCTGCGTATCAAGCATTACACGTAGCCAGAGTATCAAAATAATTATCTAAAAACATGTACCCACCACCGATCATGGGACCCACCTCCAGTTTGAAAGTATGGTGAGCTACATTGTGATTGGATGACAGCAGCATGCATTTATTGTGAGCTCCCACGAAAATTGGGACATCTATCGAGTGATCCTGACCGATCGTTTAGTGGACTCATTTTGGATGGATTTTCTGACTGGCGATCTGTAAACGGACGGTGAAAAGATTATTTCTAACCTTCTTCGTTCAACTGGAAATTATCCTACTATGAGATGGCTAGATTCGACGAAATAATGTGATTTCGAATCATGGCCCTTCCATTGTGGGCCCCACCAAATCAGCGGTCTGGATCACCACTATAATGAGCCACTTGTCCATTTTGTTGGTTGCTGGTGCTAACTAGCTTTTAATGCATGAAAACGCAATGGAAAACTCTTATTTGTGTACCGGGTGGCTTTCCTGTTTCAAGCAAGTGGCCAATCCTGACCGTCCGTACCGTGGAGCCCCTTATCCTCAAAGCATGACCTGAAAATCGGACCGATTAGCTGATCCTAACCACCCAATCTGTAGCCATCAAATGGACGGTTGAAATAAAAATCGTCTGAGATCCAAATGTACAGGAGAGATAAGATTGTTAATACCGTTAGAACAGTGTTATTGAAGCGTTTATGATCCATCTACAATGGGTCCCACGATTTGGACAATCAAGATTAGAACACGTGTATTTCCCATAGTGGAATGGATAGATTTCTGCGGCAGAAGATCGCAACCGTCATTTCCAACTATATGGACAGCTCAGATCTCATACACAACTTCCGTACCGTACAATCTTCCCCCCACCAACATACCACTTATCCAGGACATCATACCATGAAAACAGTGGGCCCCACCATCAACATGGCCCTTCTTGAAAATCAGGCTAATCTGCTCACCAGGTGAGCCACAAACGTTTTGATTCAGATCTTCGGTTGTAAATTGATTCCAACATTGTGGCCCACCTGATGATCAGATTTTTATCGCAGTTGATCTTCATTGTCTTGCGAACCGTTTGCACGGCACTGATGCCCTACACAACTACCATCTTGCCAGGAAATAAGGTACCGTACGCAAGCTGTGGTACTTCTATAAATACAGTACATGTCTACATATTGCTATTTGTGCCAAGACTGCGGCTGTTGAATCTGATGTCATATGAAAATGATCCGAACCATTTATATGATGGGCCTTACGGTTGATGGGCACACCGTGAATGAAATCATGTTGCAATGATCACCACCGCAGGTAAGACACACCTTCAGTGATCCAAGCCGTTTATCTAGTGTCCCCAGTCGATCTCGAGCTTGCCTTTCTTGCGATCATGTGCCGCCTGCGGTGACTACATTTATCCGTTGTCACGTGATACTGCAATAAATAAAGAGATTACAGCACATGGACAGTTTCCATGTGGACGACTCTGCCCGCTTTCATTATTTTACATCTTTTATTAAATGTTAGATGGGATACTATTAGCCATTGATATTGTATGGCCCCTAAATGTCGTATAACCTTCTCTCTTCAGCACACGTGGATTGGTGATGTACCAATCGGGTCCATCCATCTTCTGGGCACTATGATGAATGGCTCAAAATTCAAAAAATCACGACTATTGAGAAATCCCATTCACTACCTTCCTCAAATTTCCCCAACTAGAGATATGGCCGTTGGATATAATTCCACCGATCATACCGCTAGGATCATACGATCCACGTTCTTTTCACTCATTTGTGTTATATCCACTCCTTTCATCCGTTTCCGCCAGCGCATTTTAGGGTATGAGCTCAAAACATGAGGCGGATCCAAAGATCACGTGGATCACGCCACAGGAAACAACGGAGATTCAACGTCCACCGTTAAAAAGTTTTTGAAGGGCAGAGGAAATTTTGATCAAAGCTGACAGTTGTGCTTTTCCTTTCTCATGGTCGGAGTTTACTTATGAAAGGGTTGGATAGGAAATTAACGTAATGGTGGGCCCTAGGAAGGTTTAAATGGTGGGCATCATTTTCCCTACCGTTTCTGTTTCCCGTGGTGTGGTCTAGTTGAGATTTCGATCTGCCTCATGTTTGAATTCGCTTCCTAAAATGAGATAGTGAAACAGATGGACGGTGTAGATATAATACATACATCATGGTGGGCCCCACAGATCTTTCCAAGCTGCAGTAAATCCGTGTCCTGTGGGATTAACTAGATGGACGGATAAGATTCGTACATTCATCCGGCTCTGCTGTATTATCTCGCTATTATCTTTGGCTTTGGTTGGGTAGGTTGGGGCGGAAGCGGATTACGTACGGCCCATACCGTGGGGCCCACCTTGATGTATATATTCTACGTCCACACCATCCATCCGTTTTTTTACATACGTAGGGCATGAATCCAAAAATAAAACCGATCCAAATATCAGGTGGACCTACTATAGGAAACAGATAGGAAACAGTGGTGATTGGACACTCTACCATTAAAAACATCCTGGTGCCCACTGTAATAATATTACAGTAATGCTTACTTTCCGTACAACCAGTTGGTAAGGTCGTACAAACTGGATGAATAGAATAAGATACGTATCAGCCTGATCCAAAACTTCTATGGCTCACGATACGGGTTTTTTTTTTTTTTTTTTTAACGCACACACCCCCACACGGGAAGTTTTCAATGGTCAATCACCACTGTTTCATATTGGATTGCCAACCTGAGATTTGGATCCGCTTAATCTCTTGGTTTATTCATAAAATGATCTAGAAAAATAGATGTACAGTGCGGATGTACAATAGTAACATCAAGGTGGGCCCATGGTAATTGCCACATCGCCTATGGTGAAGCTCAAATTGCACCTAATTAGCTCCCCATCCGCTATATTTAAATGTGATCCTATGAAATAATGCATTTCAATGTATCAGAAGCAAAGTATAAATAAAAAATACAAATTATACGACTAATATGAAAAGATAGAAATCTACACATGGTGTACATTCATAAGAAAATTATATAAATCATAATAAATGGAATATGTATAGAAAATATGACTACTAAGTAGAAAGAAGATAGAGATTTATTAGGGTGCCCCGAGCGTACTACTGACTGATTATATTCTTGAGTCATCTGCATAGAGATTTATTAGGGTGCCCCGAGCATACTACTGTCTGATTATATTCTTGAGTCATCTGCATATGCCAAATAGAAGATACGAAACAGTAATATAGTGAAGAAATATCCCTAAGATTAAACTCGAGACATTTTAGTAATAAGAAAGATTATGACAAATACATATTTGTACATGTAATGCTCTTAAGCATGTTAACTCTAGAGCACAGCTACTAAGAAAGTTACACATGTTATCAACGCAATTAACCGTAGGTAATGATGATATAGCAAAATAAACAGTTTCCTAATTTAGTTGTTAAGTGCATTAATGGTATGATAAGATGATGCATGATACTCACAATACAATACTCCTTCAATAAGCGACTTTAATACTTATTTCGCAGAATTTTAGCACTCCCTTACCAAGCGGCTGCAACACTATTCGTAACCACCTATCTTAAGATATGCATGATTAATCAAGTGATTAT
Source organism: Magnolia kwangsiensis (assembly GCA_037074715.1). Lineage (NCBI taxonomy): Eukaryota > Viridiplantae > Streptophyta > Magnoliopsida > Magnoliales > Magnoliaceae > Magnolia > Magnolia kwangsiensis. The sequence goes on from CM073578.1 coordinate 118,209,157, forward strand.
TAATCTTAATTTATATAACAAGTTGGCGAAGCAAGGATACTGTAATTATATCAGAAGTCCTTATCTAAATCACATGGTTTGTTGCAGCACAGACGGCTCCTCACCAGTGTCTTTTAATCCAAATTAAGGCATCACCCGTTATATCTCATAAATTAATAATTTCAAAAATATGGCATGGTGTCCAATAGTATATAAATCAACATAGTAAGGGTTGTTACCCAAATACCGAGTATGAATAATTAATTAAGAGATACAGGCTTGTCACTCAAAACTAAATCAATATAAAGAAAATGGCTTGTCATCCAACTTCATTCATGCTCAAGTCGTTCAAAAGGTACTCTAACATGAAATCTTGGGCGGGTATTCGATGGGGGTCATTTGAAAAATAATTTGTCACCTCCATTAATGCTCACCAGTCAGTATAGGGACGCTCGTCAACTCAGCATAAGCCAACAGCTCAAACATGGTCTCATATACCATTATGTTCAGCTCATAAGTATTTGTATGATCATAACACACTAATGGTTATGAGTAGATTTAAATCAATAGTAATAGTGATATCCCATATTCTATCGAATGTCATATAATTATCAAGTATAAGAATGATTGAACCTTGTATTAGAATAATGTGATTGACTACGGAGGAACCTGGGCAAACCGACATTAGGTGCAAGGCATCCCGTGTAGTTCCAACTACCGTCAATCATTCGTGTTTAACTTTGGTCGGCTACACCCTGATTCATAGCTCAAGTGGTAGACTGAGTGAAAGATACATCGTTTCAACACTAAGGTCTTAGTATCGATCCCTAGTGGGGGTGGCTAACAGTGAAGTGTGAATTGACAGTGGGGTGTACTAACAAGCTAATAAAAAAAAAAAACTTTGGTCGGCCGTATAAGTCTGGAATAACCACCCTAAAGTGAGTCATCTACTTATTTAAATAATTTACGGAGCTTGATCTACTACTACAACAATTTAGATTTAACAACTACACAAGTATAATATAATCATAAGGAAAATTATTACCACAATAGGATATACGAATTGAACACATGTATAAATTACTACAATTCATCCAACACCAATACAATCCAATTTATATCAACACATAACAATTTAGTACATATACAATTCAGTACAATTCAACCTACATCAACATAATTCGATTCATATCAACATTTCTTAACATTCGATAACGAAGAGTTTTAATATTAGAAATTTATATCACTCAAGCATTTCATCAAGCATGTTATTAACCAAATAGCAAATGTTGATGTCAAAATCTGGTCAGCCATTCCTCCACGTCTCCCTCACTTTAGCGTACCTCCTCTAGAACCTGCACCAAGGGAACTGACAAAGGTGACCGTGGCTAAGCCGGGGGACCCTCCGATGCCTAAGTCAGGGCAGGGGAATCGGGGTCTAAGTAGAGAGTAGAGGAGAGAGTACTTGCTGTTGCGTCCCTATAGACATGGTATCGTGTGCTATTTATACTTGCCTGTAGAATGGTCTGGGTCCGATAATCTCGGCACGATTAAGGGGATTCTCAGATCATGGAGATACCGCCCGCAATCTGTTGATCATGTAGCGTATCAGGCGAGTAGTGCGTATCTGTGTGCGAAGTTATCGGCCACGACCAGTAATGATAACTTCCGCATTTGGCGTATGCCATTACACGTCTACTCGGCTCCGCTTATCCGACCATGGAGTAAAGGATGTGGCCTCTAAGTTGAGCAGTATCCGACCCGACCCGTTAGGTCGGATCCATTGTGGTCGGCAAGGCTGGCCGTGTCCAGCATACTACGGTTAGCGAATAATAGGTCATCCGATCGGAGTATCAGAACCGTTCCGAGCTGTACCTCAGCCGAGTCGGCTGGGTCGGACGGGTCGTGCCACATGCTCGCTATTGTCATGTGACGCTCGAACCAGGTCGGATCGGTCGTGCCTCGGACGCCATGGCAGTGAGTAGGCCCGGACTGGCGCTCGGACTGACGTTTTATCATGGGCTCGAATATCCCCATAACAGAAGCTCCCTACTCTTCCAGTTTGCTCGCAGACTTGGAGAGTACTCATGCAAGAGATCTCCCGCCCATACTGCATTGATGATGAATTTCGAATTTGAAGCGTCATATCTCAAGATTATACGTGTGCGAGTTGCTTTGGTCGACGTGTTGCGACGATTACGATTTCGAATCTCCTTCCGGCCAATGAGAGGTTGCCACGCAGGTCTGAGGATACGTGTACATGACGACTCTCACTGCTTAGACGTCGCTTTGCATATTGAAGTACGCTGCCCGATACCAGAGCCGTACCGTCGATTAAGTATTCCTCCAACGAGGTGTGGCCACGTGTGCTTGAAGATCGGCTCGTGCCGATTCGGCTACGGCCATTATGGCTTGCCATTAATGCGAAGACCCTTCGTAGCCTATATAAGAGATCCCCAACTTTCTCCCTATTACTTTACATTGTGAATCAGAAGAGCGTATCGGAGGGGACAATTTCCGACGAGGTAATTCTGTTCGAATTCGAAGTTTTCGATGGACGATTTCGACCAATCACCCTTTTCTGGTAGAAGGCGATTTTCGATAATCGTCCAGTGAGTCCCTTCCATTGATCTATATCCTTCTTTTTCATAATGTCTTTCGACCTCGAAATGGTATGCGAATATGCTGAGGACTCCGAGCCGGAAAGTTCTGAAGAAGGAAGCGGGGCTTCCGAAGGCCCTTTCGAAGCCGTACCCCTATACCCTCCGCCTCGGAGACAAAAGGGGATGGGTGCTAAGACTAAGCAGCCCAGCAAAAAGAAGGCCACCTGTGCCCGCCAAGTCAGCACTGCTGAGGCCACTGAAATGCCCGCGAGTAGACACATCGTGGAAGTAGTCCCGGGAGGTTCCGTTTTGTCGGAATCTCAGATCGATTGGATACGTTTGGAGTTTCAAATTTCGAACTCTGTCCAGATAAGGGCCCCTGGGCCTATGGACGTGGCTGGTGCTCCTGTCGAGGGGGAAGTCGCAATCTTCCTCTGTGCATTGCAGTGCGGGCTTCGACTCCCACTTCACCCCTTCATCCAGAAGGTTACGGCCTACCTCGGGCTGGCTCCAGGGCAATTCGCTCCCAACGCCTGCAGGGTACTGATCTCCGCATTCATCATCTGGCGACAAGTTGGGAACCTTGAGATGATCTCGGAAGAGTTGATGAGTCTGTACCTAGTCAAGCACGACGACAACGACCCATGGTACTACTTCTCAACTCGAGGCAGCAAGGGGTCGGGGCTGGTGATGAACTTATCGTCCTCCAATAAATACTAAAAAAATAAGTGGTTCTGGGCTTCAGGCGAATGGGAGGCGCTAACAGCTGAGCTCGGAACCTTATCAACACGGGTTCCGACCCACTTCACAAAATCAGGTCGGACTTTAACCCGTATCTGTATCGCTGCTTTTGTTTTCATTTATTTCAATTGAAGTAAAGCCCTCCGTTTCCTTTTGTTGCTTTCTAGAAGGGGCTGTCACTCCTCGACTCGGCCCAAAAGAACCGTATCGCGAAGGCTAGGGCGCGATCGGAGACGCTTTGCTTCTAGACTGATTTAATCAACGCGGCCAATCTTCATTGGTTCAGGCTTTGCAAGTCACAACCCTTACCCACATCTTTCAGTAAGTTGTCCTAATATTTCTGACGAGCTCAGTTTCGGCTACTTAGTCGCTGACACCGTCATTTCTCTCGCACGCATCGTCGAGGCGTCTGGCGCTCGAAAGAGGAATGCGGCTCCGACAGCGACAGAGTTATTAAAGGAAATCCCCCGGTTGAAGATCACTAGAAAGAAGCAGGTCCCTCCTCGTGAGGGGGAATCTGCTGCCGCGTCAATCTCTGCAGCCCCCGCTCTGAGGCTCGCCGGATCGACTCTTGCGGTGCCTGCTCACCCATAAATGTCGAGTGCAGTGCCGACCCCGGTGCTCCCTGGTACAGTCATGACTCCTCCGGTGGCCCCACGTCTGGTGCTGTCCGGTCCGACCAGGGGCCCGGTGGTAGCTCCTCCCCCGGTGCTTGCCCGAACGACCGTGGCTCGCACCCTAGTCGTTCTAAGCTCTATTCATCCTCGTGCCCCAGCCATTCTAAGTTCTGCTCCTTCCACCGCCGTTCCCCCCACCGCGGAGGCTCCTATCGCAGCCCCCGAGCCCCCCATTGCTATCTCTTCTTCCTCCGAACGGGAGGAGGTCATTAGAATGGCTGACAACATGCTTTTCCCACCACCCCCGAGGTCTGGGGAGATGTCCGCGATGAAGGTCAGAATTCGGCCGGTAATAGTGTAGGGGGTTGAGGAGGCTGTGGTCTCGCCCCAGGTGGGGACGAGCGGTGGGAGGTTCGAGCAGGGATGCCATATGGTCTGCTTGGCTTCGTGAGTCGCCAAGCATGCCCCCGAGGAGGACATAGCTCGAAACCTCAGCAGGTCGGACAACTTATTTCTGAACGACGTAGCTACTGTGTGTTACATGGTATGTCTCCGAGAGGATTCTCTCTTTCCTTCTTATTATCATCGTATATGTTTTCTTAGATACTGATTCTCGTTTCCTATTCAGGTTGTCTCGATGTTACTTTCAATTCGGGAGAGAGCGCCGGAGCATCAGAGGAGGGAGGTTGAGCTCGAGGCCCTCAAGGCTGAGATGGTGACTTTAAGAGATGAGTCCCTCTCTTGCGGTCCGAGCAGAGTGAGCTGCGTCGGCATCTTTCAGACTAGAGGGCCAGAGGGGGTCGGCTACAAGGGGTTGTGGTCGACCTAGAGGCCAGGGAGCTGCTACTGCAGGAGAAGGCGAATAACCTCAAAGCCAGCAGCGATGCAGCGACCGCCAAGCTGACCTGCGCCAGAGCTCACGCGGATTCCTTAGCCGTGGAGACCATTCGGCTGGGTGAGGGCTTGAACGTACCAAGGCTGAGGCGGATGAAGAATGGACCTGAGCTATCGCTCAAGTTGTGGAGGCTCAGCGGGCTAAGGAGGAGGTTTCTCTGGCTACGGTAGTTGCCGCTGCGATTGAAGACTTCAAGACCTCGAAGGAGAGGGATGCCGAAGCTGCGATGTTTTACAACCTCGGCTTCGATGCTTGTATCGAGGCAGTCCTGGGTTTATACCCAGACCTCAATCTTGATCCTTTTCTACCTGAGGACCCTGAAGACGCCCCTGTCGAAGTCGTCCGCTTGGATCAAGCCCCCGACGCCCAAGTGCCTCCTCTCGCGTGAAGACCTTATGTTTTTTTTTAATCTCTAAACTGTTGATTATTTTTTGCCTCTCCAAGGGGGATTTAATGAGAAATGTTTCTTTGACATTCAAGGGTTTGTCATTGTGTTGACTTGTTCTACGATGTTACCGAGCCGACCTCTTTATGGGTCTGACCCTTCCATTATCGTTTCATTGGCTCTTTGAGCCCCCTCGGCCCAAGTCTTAGTTGTGTCCGATCTTTTAAAGTACTCGGCTCGTCTCTTGTCCGGCGAGGACCTTTCATTCTGTCGTGTGATGAGCTGAGTACTTCATTGGAGAGTCGGTTCATTATTAGGCTTTTTTCCTCAAGGGGATGCCTTGTCGAACCTTTGTGGGATTAGATTCCGACCCCTTAAAGGATCGGACCATCAATTTCGTGCTCATATTAATAAGGCAATTGAGTAGACATTTGAAGTAGAATTGAAACTTTTATTAAGAGCCTTAAAGGCTAGTCGCTCGGAGGCGTACACTTTATTGGGAGCCTTAAAAACTATTTCATCATAGGTAATAGATCTTCAAGTACTTAACGTTCCAAGGATGAGGGAGTTGACGGCCTTCGAGGTCTTCCAAGTGATACGAGCTCAGTTTGGCAGATTTGACTACGCGATATGGTCCTTCCTAGTTAGGTCCGAGTGCCTCTACTCCTGGTTCAGCTGTGTTTTGGAAGACCCGATGGAGAACTAAGTCTCCAGGGCGAAAACATCTAACCTTGACCTTAGAGTTGTAGAAATGCGTGACTTGTTGATGTCGAACCGCTACTCGGAGCTTGAAAATATCTCTGACTTCTTCAAGTAAATCTAGATTGGCGGCGATTTGCTCGGAATTACGATTCTCTTCGAAGTTTCTCACTCGCGTCGTAGGGAGTCCGATTTCTACATGCACCATTACGTCCGAGCTGTAGGATAACGAAAATGGAGTTTCACCCGTTGAGGTCTGGGCTGTGGTCCTGTAAGCCCAGAGGACGAAGGGAAGCTCCTCGGCCTAGTTACCCTTTGCTTTTTTCAGCTTTGTTTTGAGATGGTGCTTGATGATTATGTTGACCGCTTCCACCTGTCCATTTGACTGTGGATGCCGAGGCGATGAATACGCATTTATGATGCCAAGTCCCTGACACATACCATGAAACTTGTCATTATCGAATTACCGGCCGTTATCAGATACGATGGTTCGTGGGATTCCGAACCGGCATATGATATTTTTTCACACAAAATCGATCACTATTTGCTCGGTGATCTTCGCAACAGTCTCGGCCTCGGCCCACTTGGTGAAGTAGTCAATTGCAACTATGACAAACTTGACTTGTCCCTTCCATGTAGGTAAAGGACCGATGATGTCGAACCCCCATGGGGCGAACGGCCACGACCCATTCATGGGAGTCATCTCTTCTGCTGGTTGCCTCGGCACGGGTGTAAAACGTTGACATTTGTAGTACTTTCGAATAAAATCCTTCGCGTCCTATTTAAGAGTTGGCCAGAAATACCCTTGACGAAGTATCTTCATGGCTATGGCTCGACTGCCAGAGTGATTTCCGCAGATTCCCTCATGAATCTCTCGAATCACGTAGTCGGCCTCATCCTGTTGGAGGCATCTAAGGTAAAGCTGGAAATACTCCTTATACAACACTCCATCTAATATGACGTACCGGGTCACTCTGACCCTAAGTCGCCTCGCCTCTAACTTGTCCGAGGAGATTTCGTCAGATGATAGGTAATTAAAAATTGAGTCCAACCAGCTTGGAAGGGACTGAACAGGATTGACCTTCTCTGACTGGTCAATGCTCAAACACTCAATGAATTCGACAGGGATGAAACGCGGGATCTTACCTTAAGAGGCTGAGGTAAGTCTTGCTAGGGCATCGACCCATGAGTTCTCAGTTCTAGGGATCTGCCGGATGGTGCAACTCTAGAACTTCTTGATCAGTTTCCTCGCTTCTTCGAGGTAGGCGTTCATTCTGACTTCTTTGGCTTCATACTCTGAAGAGATGTGATTCACTACCAGCTGCGAATCGCAGAAGACTTGTAGGGTCTGAACTCCCAGGCTTGCTGCCAACGTGAGTCCAGCTAACAATGCTTCATATTCGGCGTCGTTGTTAGAAGCTTTGAACACGAGTTTGATTGCGTATTGGATTGTCGTTGAATCAGGTGCAACCAGGACGACACCGGCTCCTGCTCCTTTAACATTGGACTACCCATCAACATAAAGGACCCATTCCGGATCCGACACTGCCTCTTGGTCGCTCAACGGGACGGGCGGCGTTGTCTCGACTTTCTTACTGATTTGTTCCTCACTCGGAGTTGTGAACTCGGCGATGAAATCGGCTACAGCTTGACCCTTGATTGCTGTCATGGGGCGGAATTGAATGTCAAACTCTCCGATCTTAACAGCCCATTTGGTAATTCAACTCGAAATTTTGGGTCTCTGGAGGACCTGCCTCAGAGGAGAGTCGGTCAACACAACTATGTAATGAGTCTAGAAGTACGGCCGCAATCTTCTAGCTGAGACGACGAGGCAAAGCGCCAATTTTTTCAAGGATTGATATCTTGTTTCCACCGGTACCATGGCTTTGCTCACATAAAACACGGGGTATTGCTTGCTTTCGACTTCTCTGATCAGAGCCGAGTTGACAGTTAAAGCCGAAACTGCGAGGTAGAGGAATAAGGGCTCTCCTTCTTCGGACTTAGATAAGAGAGGCGGCGAACCCAAGTACTGTTTCAACTGCTGGAAAGCTTGCTCCCATTTCGATGTCCACTCTGCCCTCTTGTGGCCCTTCAGCTACTAGAAGAAGGGAAAGCATTTATCTGTAGCCATGGATATGAAGCATCTGAGTGTTGCAACTCTTCCCGTGAGACACTGTATTTCTTTAATAGTCCGAGGTAAGTTCATGTCGAGGAGAGCCTTGATCTTATCCGGGTTAGCCTCGATACCTCGCTGACTAACTTGAAAACTAAGAAACTTCTCTGATTCCACTCCGAACGCACACTTAGCAGATTCAGCTTCATCTGGTATTCTCGGAGGACGTCGAAGTTTCTCTGAGGTCGGAAAGGTGGTCAGAGGCTCTGGTACTCTTCATTAGCATATCGTCGATGTATACTTTCATGGTGCGCCCAATCTGTCTGGCGAACATCTGATTTACCAGCCTTTAATATGTTGCCCTAGCATTTTTCAGGCCGAATGACATGACCCAGTAATAGTAGAGTCCTCTGTCCGTGACAAAGGTAGTTTTCTTCCTGTCTGGGGGATACGTAACGATTTGGTTGTACCCGGAGTAGGCGTCCAAAAATGAGAGTAGCTCATGTCCGGTCGTGCTGTTCACTAGTTGATCGATCCAAGGTAATGGGAAGCTATCTTTAGGGCATGCCTTATTCAAATCTGAGTAGTCTACACAGACCCGCCACTTTTCATTAGATTTTCTGACGAGCACGACATTCGCTATCCAGTCAGGGTAATATATCTCTTATATGAAACCCGCATCGAGCAGGATGAAGACCTCCTCGACAATGGCTTCATATCGTTCGACATCGAACGGTCTTCTTTTTTACTTTACTGGCTTATGATCTGGGTCCACATTCAATCTATGAACCAACATGTCAGGAGATATCCGTGACATATCTATATGTGACTATGCAAAGACATATCGGTGTTGCTTCAAGAAGGCCAATAATACGCTCCTCTGCTCAGAATTCAATGATGACCCGGCTGAACAGTTTTGCTCGGGTTTGATTCATCGAGGGGGACTTTTTCCAAATCTTCGATTGATGAGCTTCCTGTCGGTCCTCAGGGGTCCAAGGTGTCCACGACGAGCGCCTGTTTGGTGGCTCCTTTTCTAACTGCTATTGCATAACACCTTCGGTCCTCGCGTTGGTCACCTCAGAGATAACCGATCCCACCTTTAGGTGGAAACTTCATCATCAAATGGTAAGTTCAGACGACCGCCTTCATCGCGTTGAGGGAGGGTCGGCCCAAGATCATGTTGTGGACAGAAGGAACATTGATAATCAAAAAGTTCACCAGAAGTGTGACTTGATGTTTCCCTTCTCCCGCTGTTACTGGGAGGGATATGGCTCCTTCAGAGATTACTCTTTCCCCAGCAAAGTCGTATAGGAGAGTCTTCACGGGTTGGAGTCGTGACTGTGGAATTCTCAAATTTTTGAACGCTTCGGAGTACATTACATCGGTCGAACTTCCGATGTCGACCAGGATGCGATATACTTTGTAATTGGCTATGGTCATCGTGACCACTAGTGTGCCATCGTGCGGATGTTGGATCCCGCGTACATCCTCTTCCGTGAATGTTAGGCTGCACGGAGTGACTCGGAGTTCCTTGTTGGGACACTTCGTCAAGTGAATGTAGTGCTCCGGCTAGAATTTTAGGGAATAGGCTTTTCGAGCCCTGTTTGAATCCCCTCCCCCAGCTGAGCCCCCTAAAATGGTATGAATTTTAGCGAGTTCTTCTGGGGGGTTGCTCGGAGGTTCTTGCAGTCGTTCCTCTCTCTGAACAGACTTCTCTTTTTTAGTGTATCGACGTAGATGTCTCTTACGGATGAGGGATTCAATCTCGTCCTTTAGGTCACGCAATCGTCGGTGTTGTGACCATGATCCAAGTGAAAGTGACAGAACTTCCACTTGTTTCGATGCTCTGCGTCAGCCCTCATGCAGACTGACTATTTAAGTAACCTCTCTCCTCGGATATCCAGCAGAATCTTCTTGGTAGACGTATTAAGAGGGGTATAAGAATGAAATTTTCCTTCTGGCCTGCGGCTCGGTCGACGATCGCGAGAAGCGCGGTCGTCTGCCCCTTTGCCGTTCGACTGGGAGTCTTCATTCCTAAGCCTCTTCCCTTTAGTTGTTGGGTCAGTTACTTGTGTGGCTTTACGAGCATTGGTGAACTCTTCGACGTTAGTATACTTCTGAGCTTTCGCTATGAAGTCTGCTAACGTCTTTGGCGGATTCTTTTCGACGGAGAAAGCGAACTTCCCTTCCTTGAGTCCACTTAGAATGACAGCAAGTGCCATCTTATCATCATAGTCTTCAACATGCAAAGCTTCCTCTTTAAAATAAATAATGTAGTCTTTCAACGATTCTTTCGGAGTCTGCTTGGTGGTGAGCAGGTGAGTGTTGGATTTCCGGCTTCTCTTACCGCTTATGAACTGCGTAAGGAATAGTCGACTTAATTCCATGAAAGAGCCCAAGGAGTTTGGTTTGAGTTGACGATACCAAATCCGAGCGGACCTCGTAAGGGTGATGGAAAACCCTCTGGATATCATCGCATCCGTTGCGGTCTAGATCTGCATCCACGATCGGTAGGCTTACAGATGTTCAGATGGGTCCTCAGATCCCGAATACTGGATGACAGGAGGCATCCGAAACCTCTGCGGCATCACTTCAGCCATGATGGCTAGGGTGAAGGGAGGTTCGGTCTCTTCCATCATCGCCTGGATCGTAGCAGAGACTGTCGATTGTTGTTGCTTTTTCTCCAATGTCAAGAATTGGTCCTTTAGTTCCGTAAATCGTGCCTCCCAAGGGTCTTTATTTTTCACGATGACCTCTGGGGCGTCCTCGATCTCCAGAGTTCTTCTTGCCTCTCACATGATTTAGTATATTGATGATTACATGCTGACATTTGTTGATTTTTCTTTCTCATATGTGTTGCTTCATGTTGTGCATAATTCCTTACTCTCGTGTATTTGATCCCTTGAGGGTGGGAAGTGCTTAACTTCCTCCCAAATCCACGTCACTCATATGCACCTTGTTCATGATATTGTAGCTTGCTTGTTAGGTGTATTTGAATTGTGTGCTAAGATGTATGTGAATATGATATTGTGATGCTAGTCGATAATCTGGATAGTTGGCATGTTATGGATCACCCTCACACTCTTGGGTTGGTCAGGAACATGAGGAGAGATGGTAGTCCTATCGGTAAGACTATGTTATGGTTAGACTCGTGGGTTTGGGTGGGTATGTTCGGGTGGCTGTAGTGCGACTACATGGGTCCCTTATGCCCGATGTCACTCGTCCCATGCTCGCCTGACTCCTGCGATCTAGCTTACTGTCTGACCAACCTTGGTTGTTAACCCTGTTTGCTTACACATGTATGGAACTTGGAGCATTCTACAACCGTAGTGGCCCACTAATAACCGATTGAAACTGGTCCACACCTCGTGAGCCGGGCATAATGGAATGAGACATTGTGTCAGAGCTATCAGCCTACACTGGGGTGTCGCGCCTCCCCATAATGACCGTGAGTGATCTCTTTCTCTCGGCATTCCTCATGTGCTTGAAGTCCGGGATGAGGAACCCGACGGGATCACGGACCGCGGGGCCTCGGCATCACATGTTGGGGGCCTTGGCCTCGCAATCAGCTTATGACATTGATATGTGAGGTGCATCAGATTCTCCAACCTGTTGGATGAATGGACTTAACTAATAACTCAGCTAACATGATCGCATTGCATCGCACTAATTAGGGTAGTGACTTGGCAGTCGAGGTTGCTCTGAGGGAGTGTTGTCATATGTGATCATTAGATGGAGTCATTCGAGAGAGCGTTATGGCGAGGGCATGCATCATATTATCCAGCATATATGCGCATTAATAAGATTAGTTAGATGTTTATGATTGACTGTTTTTCATTAAGTTTATATTATAACTAATGCCTATTATAACTTAAGATTAAGAGTACCCACTGAGTTGATCACTCACTCCCACTCTAGGATGGTGTTTTAAAATACCAACTAGACCCATTCATAGATGCAAGTAACTTAGGGCATGAGGAGCCTGACGAGGAGAGCTTCGAGGAGGACGAGCTGTCATACTTCTTGCTAATGGAAGGCTCTCCGTCAGCTTGAGAGGGGGGATTGGATCGTCGAGTGTGGGCTCAGCCTTATTCTTTTGGACATAAAATTCTTTTTATGATTTTGTTGGGCGACACCTTGGGCGACCCATTTACATTCTTTGGATCTGTATATATACTTGTTGTTCACTTTCATTTCAGAAGACTTGTGTGATGATGCTTTATGTTACAGGAATTTTCAGATTTGCGTAACTAAACCATATTAAATGCATAATAATGAAATCGGTTATAAGTGACACTAGGGAACTTGGAAGTCGAGCGTATACGCGACCCCCGATTTCCAGAACATTACAAGTTAGTATCAGAGCAATAGTTTGAAATTCATTGGGTCATAGGTCATGAACTCACTAATGCGTCCATTGACTTGAGAGGATATGTATTAGAAAATGCGACAGAGACTTAGGATGCTAGGAGCTATCCCAAACACTGAACCAACAATCGTAAACGAAGGGTAGGACTTCCCAGGGAGTTATGAAGGGGTAGCGAGAGAGAGAATAGTAACCCTAGAGAATGGAAAATCTCAGGTTTTCCTTTCCAGCCATACCTAGAAATTCATCATCCTAGTGTGTAGAAATCTCACATTTCACCATCCACTGCATGAGTCATTTAGCAAAGCCTGTGAAATGAAGTTGAGCCCCTTCACACACAAATTCCAGGCATGCCAATCTCTACCTTGAGCAGGGATTGGTATCGTAACCCCGCTTATTATAGCTTAATACCACTAGCCAAACTGGTCTAAGGCAAAATTCATCCTCCCAATCAATTCCCTTAAAGCCTTCCTGAACCTTCACTCTGTCCTTTAAATTTTCTTGAGACTCTGACAGGAGGGAGCCGGGAATCGAATGATTGGACAGGGGAAACCATCGCTCAAGTCCAAGTGAGCTAATACCGGGTCCGAAAGTTTTGTAGTATGCTGGGTAGGATCGGGCCAGAAATCAAAGGATTTGACGATCGCAACCAACATCCATGAATACGGGAGCTAGTTTTGGGAAAAATTTGACAGTCCTGACCCCTTTCGGGGATAGTTGCATAGGGGCGAATGAATTTTGTGGGAAATAGAAGGAACATAGGAGAAAATTAAATTTTTACTTCTGAATAGGAGGAATCTCGTGAAACCACTATTCCCATTGCGTATATTGGATTCTCCTATCCCAAATTCATATATGGTACTTCCCCAAGGGCTTTACCGGTGCCCAAAAAATCATGAAGTAAAAGGGATCATGTGGAAAAAACTGCCGATCTGCTCCACAGCACCCGGCCTCGACGCTGCCAGCACCCACGGTCCAGAGTGCCGATGCCACAGTGCCCAAGCGGGCGCCGCCAATGCCCATTGTCTAGAGGTCCGGTGCCGCCAGCGCCCACGGTCCAGAGGACTGGCGCCCCCAGCACCTAAACCCAGCGCCGCCAGCGCCCGATGCTCAAAAATGGATTTCCCCCTCCCTTTCAATGCACATACGGGTGGGGCCCACTTCTTCTTGCTATTTAGGGATGATTAAATTCATTCCCTCCATTTCCAACACATTTCCATCCCTCCTAAACCCTCTTCAAAGAAAACCAAGCACCCATTCCCCTCCCCTCTCTCTCCCATCCTAGATTTTCCTTCAACCCATCTTCTTCTTCTTCACATCCTCCTATCTCCATAACCCATTCTCTTTCTCTCATCTTCAATCCATATTCCCCATTTCCAATCCCACTCCTAAATCCCCAAATCTCAAACCCACCATTTTTCTCCAAATCTCATTTTTCTCAAACCTACCATCTTTCCCATTCCCAACCCCATTTTTCTAACCCATCTTCTTCTCCTTTACAACACCCATTCTCAATCCCACTCCATCCACCCATTCACCCACAAAATCCAACACCAATCATCCTTCTCAAAACCATTCCCACACCCCCTTTCAACCCACTCTCCCAAACCCCTATCACTAATCTAACTCTAAGCCCGTTTCTTTTTCAACACATCCTCAGCAACCATCCATTCCTTGTCCAAGAAATGCATTCCTAGCCCCCGTCGCCACCTTCTTCTCCATCTCGATGATTCTTTTACTTATGGGGAAGAAAAGACTGGCAACCGCCAGCCGGAAAAGGCGGAGCAAGCAGAAGGCCGATCCAAAGGGGAAGGCGGTCGCAGAAGCTCGATCCAAGCACCGGAATGATTCTCAGAGGGGGCTCGCCTCCCAACCACCCGTGGAAGATATGGAAAATTTTTGCGTATGCAGTGTCGCATTCAAAGAGTATGCAGTGTCGCATTCGAAGCCTCTGTGGAGGAGCACCTGTTCAATGAGTATGTCGTACTTGGCCGGCTTATGGATAAGGAATGGGGTCCAATCTTCTACGAAAATTATCAGGCAGATGTAGGACTACCTAGGGCCTTTTATATGCGGATCAGGAACCCTCAATTCAAGCCCTTGAGTTTCAATCTTATAATGAAAAATGAGAGGACCTCCGTTGGGGTGGCGGACATTGCCGACGTGTTTGGAGTGCAGCAGGGTGAGTTACAGATTGATGAGGAAAATTTGGATACGATCCAAGCCTGCGATGTGCGTACTTGCTTTCTGTGTGGTCAGGTAGCCCAGTGGAAGCAAGAGGAGCGAGGGCAAGGTCTAAGCGCGGCCAACTTGACCCCGGAGTACCGGGTGCTTCACTGCATCTGCACCCATAACGTGTACCCGAGACTGCTTTACCCCACCGAGTGCTCCCGCTATATCAGGTAGGGCGTGGAGCAGATGTGTGCCTCCTTAGCATGGTACTTTACCAGATTGTGCGGGTCACACGATCTATGAAGAAGAATGTATGCCTTCCGTTTTGGTCTCCTGGTCTGTCAATTGGCCGAAGAATATGGGATACGCGGATCAGACAAAAATCCTGTACCGACACGGCTACTGGGCGATGATATGTTAAACAGCCTGAGGGTAAGTCCTAAGAAGCAACAGTCCCACATCAACCAATACGGAGACCCTGCTGAAGAAGAAGAGGGAAGCGAAGAGAGTGATAAGGGCGAAGACGAGAATGAGAGTGAAGATGATGATGAGGCCGAGGGGGCCGAGCAAATTAAGGAAGCTGAAGAAGTTGGCGGCGGATCGCCTGTAGCTCCAGATGTACGTGAGCGCTTAGATGTGCTCGACGCTAAGATGACCAAGATGGAAGAGAGCCAGGTGAGGCACTATGCAAAGCAGGACAAGTGGAACGAGAAGATATACCAGGCCATAAAGGCCCTGATCTGTTGCAGCAAAGGTGAAGTAACACCTCCACTTTCGCCCGACTCAGAGGAGTAGCAGCACCACGTTATTAATGATTAGTAGTTTGCTTTATATTATTTAGGACTAATCCCATGTACTGAAGGATGCTTAGGACTTTGCTTAATTAGCTTGTATTTTTCTTTTCGTTTAGCATATCTAGTAATCCTTGTAATCCATGCTGTAACATGTAACTGGCCATATTAATGACATTTTGAAATCAATGTGAATGTATGGATTGACTTGAAGTTTTCTTTTCCGGTGCGTGCCTTGCCTGTGTGGTCGTTATAGTCATAAATTAGAAACTATAGGTCTCATATGCCTTGTGTACGCGATGCTCTAGTGACTAACACTCTAAGAGATTTCTTTCCAGAAAATGCCTCCGTGAGCAGAGGATCGATATGTCTGCCTACCTCACTGCGGCCTAGTCGATAGGGACCTAATCCCTGATGAGCATCAGGGCACCTAGGAGGCGGCCCCGAATGCACCGCCATTGTAAGCCGCGACACACGTACCTCCACCGCCATAGGCCATGGATCAAATGGGCCAGATGTTGTTTCTCATGCAATAATAATAACAAATGATGGCCTCAAACATGTAATAACAACAACAAATGATAGCCACTGTGATGGTAGCCTTGGCCCAGAATTTGAGCATGCCACAACCGGGACCACAGGGCTTAGCTGCGACCGCAACCAACATAAGCACTCTATTTGAGTGGTTCCAACGCTATAGGCCGCCCACTTTTGCCAGCACCTACCGTCCTGAGGAAGGAAAATACTGGCTCAACCGAGTCACTAAGCTGCTTCGGCCTCTCCATTGTTCGGAAGCGGAGAATGTCGAGTTCTTCTCAAACCTCTTTGAGAAAGAGGCGGACCTGTGGTGGGAGAGCGTTCTCCGGTCTATCCACAAGAACCACGTGTGGACGTGGGAGGACTTTGAGGGACGCTTCAATGAGAAGTATCTCCCTCAGACATACCAGCATGAGAGGGAAAATGAGTTTCTCTGCCTCCAACAAGGAGGGATGACCATAGCGCAGTATGAGAACTGATTTACAGAATTATCGCGCTACGCATCCGAAATGATCTCCAATGAGGCGATTAAGATGAGGTGGTTCACGGCGGGGTTGAGGAGTGGCATCCGCTCTAAGATGTGTTGTGCCAGCATATGTCGAGCTCTTTGAGATGTCGATACGGGCAGAGCAGGATGAGGAGCGTGTCTTACGGACTCGTTCACAGCTGGGGCTACGAAACAGGATGGAAGGACCATCCTCTTCATTTGTCAGAAAAAGGCCATGCCAGAACTCTCCACCCAGACTAGTTGTCATACCAGCTCCTTCTACACGATCTATATAGACATGCAGTTATTGTAAGAGGACTGGCCACTTCGAGCCTTATTGCTTTACGAGGATGAGGGACCTTGGCTTCACTACGCCTCAGCACAACAACAGGCTCCCATTGTATGCATTGCAGATTCCGCCCTTACGGATAATGGGGCCTAGCTAGCAATTTTATCGTCCTCCTGCACCTCTAGCTAGGCCGCCACAACGGCCTATGCTGTGACCAAACTTTCTACAGCAGGCATGGGTATACGCTTTAGCAGTTGAGGGTCAAGATGTAGATATCCCTAATCCTATAGCCTTCGAGGTGACGACCCACGTACAAGGTACTCCCATATTTCTGCTTGTGGACACTGGATCTACTGCTTCTCTCATAACACATGCAACCGTCAAGCGCTTAGGATTACACCTCACTCCTATCATAGGAGTGAAAATCATCGCCTTCACCGGAACTTTTTCTGAAGCGAAGAGGATGTGTTGTGACTGCCCCATAGACTTGGGGGGCAAGGTGGTGCTCGTCGATCTGATTGTAACTAAGCTTTTCCATTAAGATGTCATTCTGGGAATGGACTGGATGACACCGATGAAGGTAAAAATTGATTTTGAAACAAGGACAGTGAAGATATATGAGGGCAACGACGTTCACTTCACCTTTTCATTCCAGGTCAGCTACCAACAAAGAATTTTGTGTTATGCTTCATTGGAGGATGGTTATGATGGACCCTCGATAACATGCACACCCATAGTTCAAGACTTTTGGAACGTGTTTAAAGCCATACCTGGACTTTCGCCTCGTCGTGAGATAGACATCACGATCGATTTGACTCTATATGCTAAGCCCATCTCCTTGCCTACTTATCGCATGCCCCCATGTGAGATGGAAGAGTTGAGGTCTCAAATCGACAAGTTGCTAGAGTCGGATTTCATCCAACCCAGCGTATCGCCTTAGAGAGCCCCAGTCCTATTTGTGAAGAAGAAGGACGGTTCTTAACAACCATGCATGAATTACAGAAGATTGAACCAAGTGACGGTTTAAAACAAATACCCGTTGCCCAGAATTGATGATTTGTATGACTAGTTGAGGGGTGCTCAATACTTCTTAAAGATCGATTTACAATCAAGGTACCATCAACTGCGACTTAGGGATGAGCATATATAGAAAACGGCCTTCAGGACCTGTTTTGGCCATTATGAGTTCTTGGTCATGGCATTCGGGCTCACCAATGCCCCAGCGGTATTCATGGATCTCATGAACAGAATCTTTAGGCCATTTTTATATAGATTCGTCATCGTGTTCATCAATAACATATTGATTTATTTAAAGAGTCGTGAAGAGCATGAAGAGCATCTAAGGGAAGTTCCTGAAACCCTTGAGAAAAATCGGTTGTTTGCACAATTTAGGTAGTGCGCCTTCTGAAGGGAGGAGGTCAAATTTCTGAGACAAGTAGTGTCCAAGGAGGACATATCTGTAGATCTCGCCAAGGTGGAGGCCGTGTAAGATTGGAAGCAACAGAAGTTGTTCACGGAAGTGAGAAGTTTTTTTGGCCTTGCCGGCTATTATCGAAGATTGATTAAAGACTTTTCAAAAATAGCTCGGCCGTTGTCCCAGCTGACCCGAAAGGACCTCAAATTTGCCTGGAATGAGAAGGCAGAGGCGACCTTCCAAGAGTTGAAAGACAAACTGACATTAGCACCTGTGCTTGTGATACCTGAGCAAGAGGTCAAGTACACCGTCTATACGGAGGCCTCTCGAGTAGGTTTGGGATGTGTACTCATGCAAAAGGATAGAGCAATTCTATATGCATCTCGACAACTAAGGAAACTTGAGGAGAACTACCCTACACATGACCTCGAGCTTACGGTGGTAGTTTTCGCATTGAACATATGGAGACACTATCTATATGGTGATGTAACGCCCGTGAAAAAAATCCATACTTGGGCTCGAGTACTAACTCGACCCGAAATTGCGTAGAATTCATTCCTTTGGAAAATTTGACTAGGTTAGCTAGTGCAACGTTAGAATAGCTGGGAAATGGTCCCTGATCACTTTAAATACGTTCTACAAGGCCCGAAGCGAGTGGAACTAAGGGTGCTATAATGCTCTAAAGCCTCGGATCAAACTCTAAGCCGGTTTGTTCTCTGGACCACTTTGAATCTTTGTATTGGATCTAGACCGCACGTTGAAAGTCCGATACCTCCTATCTTAGACCGTTAGGACCGTCTAGCTGGGCTTGACACTCATTCCAAAAATCAAGTCAAACCGATGATCACAGGCTATTTCATTGAGCCCGGACCGAAGAGAGTGTGAATAGGGACATAGTTGGAATTTCAAATTCAAATCTGGCACACAAATTTGACGCATCAGTATTAAGCATTCTGACCGTCAGAATACAGCCAAATTACACCCTTGGATCAGGAAAAATATCTATTATATATCACGAGACTTATAGGCCTGATCTTGGTGCGGTGACCGTTAAACTGAAACTGGGCCGCCACGTGCGATCTGGGAACCCAACCGGTCTGAAAACTGGATGTGTGCTAGATCCAGTATGCATGAGCTTAAGTCCGACCGCATTTGGCCTGGGGACCTCCAGAAATGCCCTTTTGGACCGAAACGGCCCCGATTTGGTTAGGCACCAAGTAAACATTGTTCCCAAGCCTATTTTGGGAATGTTTTAGGCTATAAAAGGGGTTGAAACCCTCACTCCTCTCTCCCATCCGAATTTGAGAGAAGCCCTAGCTTGGGAGAGAGAAAAAGAGTGAGAGATTGTGAGAGAGTGGGAGAGTTCTTCCCGCCACTTGTGCTACGTGTTGCACATGCTTAAGCAACACTCCTCTACCGCTTTCCCGGCGATTCCACCGCAATCCTAGGTAAGTAAAAACCCTAAATAGTTGGTGATTTGAGTTTTTCTTGTTTCCATAGCGATGTAGCTTATGGATCTTATGTATTAGGCTCCTTACTCGCCGTAGACGAAGCATATACACTCCGCTTCAATTCCCGAGTCTACAAGACACTAGGTGAGGATTTTAGACGCTTTGATTGACGGTTCCCAATGCTTTCAATGTCGTTTAATAGTAGATTCTTGACGGCATCGCCGTTTGACATGTACAAAATGCTCTCCGTTTCCCGTTTCGTAAGCTAACGAAGAATATGAGATTTAGGGCATTTTAGTCATTTGTAGGAAGTACTGTTTACATTCATATTTTGCTGATGTGATTGACATGGTTTGTTGTCGCATTAGGAAGCTAGGAATGCGTGCATAATTAGTTTGGCGAAGAGATTCGCCTAGTTGCACACTTTGGGTCGACATACTATATGTAGACTTAAGTGTGTAGTGTATGTGTTTGTATAAATGCTTGTATTAGTATGTATTGTATTAAATGATGTTATTTGATAGTTTGTGATTGATTTTTCAATTATTATGCTGACCTAAATGATTTTCTACATGTTGACAAAATGCATGATTTCATTACATGCATGGAATATATGTGCTTGAGAATTTGCTTAAGTTGAATATGCATGGGAAGTATGCCTTGAAGATTTGCTTAAGTTGAATGCTATAACATGTGCTAACATGCTCACATGATGTATTTCAATTCCAATACCTTCTTATAGTGTTAATGTAATTCCATAGATGTGTGGGACTTGACTTAGTCCAGGCAGTCGGTAACCGAGCGAATTCGTGGCTGACTGGTCATAGCCACGAACGACGCGTCGATGAATGTGATTCGTGTTGAGAGTTGGCGGCAGTGGTTAGGCCACGCGAAGTGTTTTACGCACTTCATGTCGTTCAATTCGAGATGCGATCGCGCTAGTCGAGCCCGTCAAGTAACCCGACTGGCCGATGTTTGTTCACCTTGTATGAATCATAACTGCTTGAACCTAGGGTACTGAACTTACCATTGTAAACCCTATTAACCGTGGTACCTTGATCCACGAAGACTCATGAGCCGGGCATGGTGGCATGGGACACCGTGGTCGAGCTGTCGGCCTACGCTGGGGCCATAAACCTCCCCGTAGTGACCAGTGAGCACCTAGACTCGTGAGCAGATTATGGTGGTATGGGACACTATATTCTAGCTGTCGGCCTACACTGATCAGGCGACGAGCCCTTTGTAGTGACCGCGAGCGTATTCTGAGTTCACGGGAGGCGACGACCCTTCCGTGCAGTAGAGTACAGTAGGCCTGTATTGATAAGGTGATGGGGGAGCGGTGCAACGAGTGCGAGCAACAGCCCTGGCAGCCCTTGCAGTGACCTACGAAATGTACATCGTATGAGATTACTAGGAGTGACGACCCTAGACAGGATCCGTGTTGGGATTGATACAAGGGAGGTACCTTAGTTTCCCAATCCTGCTGTTTGAATGGACTAATAACAACTTGGTAATCATATCACCATAGCATTGCATGTGCCTGGAAGATGTGGAGCACTCTAGGGAGTGTGGCATGCCGCGGTCGTAAGAGGTTGCCGTATGAGGGTGATCGTCGGTGAGGGCATACATCACGTCATATCATCTTGCATTAACAACAGTATTAGGACTTGTCTGATTTACTGCTTTACTATTATCGCGTGATTGAATTGTGAACATGCTAATCTTTGCTCTATGATTCCACTGAGTTGATCACTCATTCCCACGTTACGGGATGGTGTTTGCAACACCCACCAGACCCTGTTATAGTTGCAGGTGACGATGAGATCCAGGAGGTGGAGCTAGATGATGACGAGGACCAGGATGAGTTCTCGTATATGCAGTATCATGACGGCTTCCCGTAGGCGACCTGGATCGAGGGGACATCAGTGGGACTTTTCTTTTTGAACATTATTCTTTTGTTATGTACATGTATATGAGACTCAGAGATGTAGTCATACTTTGGAGACAGTTGAGATTACTTTGTTTTTCCATACAGTGATATATATCTTGTTTAGTCTTCCGCTTGCTTTTATCACTGGATCTGAAGTATGATTTGCAGTTTTGGTATACTTTTACTCATGTGGATGCTTTAAATCAGACAACATCGAATCATAACCATTTTTGTTGCATAAATGACGGTCTGGAACTCGGGAGTTGAGTTTATACACGACCCCCGATTTTCAGGGTGTTACAAGTTGGTATCAGAGCATGAATGAGAGTATACTGGGCCTGGGTTATGGTCTTGCGACGTACGCTGTCGCTTCCTTTGACTTAGGTGGGTGCGAGAAGGGTCTAGAAACACTTCTAGGATCACAGATTCGCCGATAGGCGAAGTCTATAAGGATCGATCGCAAGATCGAGTCTGTAACGCATCTCGGGTCGCGTAAAGCGACCCGAATCACTTCTAAGCTGTAGGAAGTCGGGTGGAGACGTCCTATGAGCGGTTTTAAACCGCAAAAGTGAATCTTTGGGCCGTGGAATGACCACGACTCCAGTAATCAATCGCCAGGGCTTAAAAACCCCGTTTTGCCAAAAATTCTCAAAATTCCTTCTCTAAACACTTCAACCTTCGGTTTTTTCTTATCCATTTCATGTTAGGCATCAAACCTAATGTGAAAATAACATAAATTAGTACATTCACCAGATTTTACAGTGAATAGTAAAATTTCCTGAAAAATGGCCATAAGGCCATTCTAACTTCACTTTCTTTAGCAACTAAGGAGCTAGAAAGATGTACTGGATCCTTCTACCCCAAATTCATATGCTGCATCATATGGCTTGGTATTCGAGATTGCGATGTGGACCCGGAAAGCCCCGAACACATGTTTGGGCTCATAGGGACCAAAATATAATGAACCAAGGGGTGGGACCAACTTTTTTGGGGCCCTGGGACCATGGGGGACCAGACCCATGGGGTCCCACTGGCCAACCTGAAGGTTGGCCGGCGATGCCATCGCCGGCCGGCCACCTCCGATGGTGCTGCCCTTTTGGCGCACCCACTTAAATACCTCCCCCATCACTCCTAGCTACCTCCCATCCCACGAAAACCCCTAAAACACCCCTCTCCTTCACAAACAGTCCCCTTGCATGCCCTAGATTTGATTTTCAGCGCTCCATTCCAAACCCCGGCGACCCAAACCCTTCCTAATCCCTTCCTTGGCCAAAACCGACCACCACCCATCGATTATTGGGTGTTGGCAGCCCCTTTCCTTGAAGATTTTCTCATTTGGAGCTCCAAAATCCCCCAAATAGTGCTGAAATCGTGAGCAGCTCCATTCCATCTTTTTGTTCTTATTTTTCCCTGAAACTACAGCCTTGGGAAGCTTGAAGCATCCCTCTACGACGCCTAGATTTCCTTTTGTCAGATTGGGCAGCCATTTCTCCGCATTTTCGGCATTTTCCATGGCTTTCGTGGAAGCTATTTTGGGTCTTTTATCGCTCTCATCCATCCTGTCTTTGATGGGTAAGAGGAAAACTGCAACAGACGAGGCTGGGCCGAGCCGCCCTGCTCGATTGAGAAGACCGCGGGGTGGTGCCGCAAGTTCAAGCGCCGCCGTAGGTCCAGCTGCAGTCCTGGAGTGCCGTACAAAGCGAGATTTGGATCCCCATGCACATCTTGGACGAACCATTCTATCAGAGATGCCTCATGGTGAATACACTGATCGTAGAGTGTTATTTGAGGCGGACGTAGATGGGCGGTTATTCGGCGAATATCTGTTGTTCGAACGCATTGAAGCTGCGCACTGGGGACCGATCTTTGAAGCTCGCGCTCGTGCTAATGTGAGCACTGTTCGTACCTTCTATGCTAGCATCCAGAGTCCTACCTTGGAGCCCTTGCAGTTCAAAATCCCTTTTGGTAGAGATCGGATGGCTACGATCGACGTCCGGTTGGTTGCGCGACTTCTCAACGTGCCTCTAGGTGATGTACATCCAAGTGAGAAGAATTTGAGGACTAGACGTGAACGAGATCGCCGCACCAGGTTTCTGTGCGGTAAGTTGGTTCCATGGCAGCCTAATAATAGCCTCAAGGGGACGTACATGTCTGAGGATTTGCGTCTGCTGCATCACATCTGCACGTTCAATGTTTATCCTAGGTCGACGAACCGCATTGAATGTACACGTCTTATGGTCGATTTCTTATTTCTGGTGGCCCAGGGAGAGAACGTATGTATGGCCACTTTCATCTTACGGCAGATAGTTCTCATAGCCAGGTCGAGAAGAACATCCGAATCCCTTCCCTTTGGCCGACTCATTTGCAAGATTGCGCTTGAGTTTGCCTATAGACTTGGACCCGAGTTGCCGGTATCGATTCACACCATCGATGAGTCGACGATGGTTAAGATGAAGATTGGGTCGCAATATCGTGAAAATCAACTTGAAAGGGATAGTGGGGACGACTTTGATGAAGAGGAAGATCAAAGCGAAGGAGAACCTAGTGCAGAGGTTCAGGAAGAGACTCAGGAAGAAGCAGAAGAGGAGGCTCAGGATACTGACGAGAGCCCTCCTCCTTCTGCGCAGACTACTATTGACGATCGCATTGCTCGGATGGAGGAGAGTCAGACCGCTTTGCGAAGGGAAGTCCAAGAACTTCGAGCAGAGGTCGCTGATGCCAAGGCCGTTACGAAGAAGAAGTTTGGCAAGGTGACTCGCACCTTGAAGGCAATCCTGTGTTGTTTACAGGATAAGGGTGCTCCTCCTCCGTCACCAGATTCCGACTAGCGACGCGATCTTCGATGTTGTTATGAGTAGTTAGCTATTTTCTGTTTCATGTGTGTAAAGCCTATTAGGGCTAGTGCTTTGCTTTTGTCGCTGTTGCTTAACTGTCTTAATTTCCATGTCATTCTAGTCATGATGCTTATAAGGATATATCCCTTGTACTGTGACAATTTTGATTAATTGAAATGCATGGAATGCCTTTGACCCTTTAGTGAATGATTGTGGTGTATTTGAGCAATTGAGACTGACAAGGTTGCGCCCTATTTTGAATATAGGGAATGCCACCTAAGACTACGAGGAGCACGGTTCGGCTTTCGTTGTCTGAGCAGATGGATCAGACTCCCTCTCAGTCTGGCACTCATCCGGACCCTGCTGTGGGCCCGATTCCTGAGACTGTTCGATCGTCTCAGCCTGCTACTGGTCCTACAGATGGACCACCGCCATTTACACCATCAGTTAGAGAGCCACAGCGCGCATCTACTTCCGCACCTCATCCGCCACAGCCTGCTCCGCCACCTGATAGATTCGAGCAGATGATGGCTATGATGCTACAGCAGCAGCAGTTATTGACTACCATAGTCGGGACGTTAGCCCAGGGTGGGGGTGCGACTGCATCTACTCCGCCTGCACCACCTGCGCATCCAGCTGAGGATGCCTATGCTTACGCCCAGGATGAGGGCATAGCACTTCCTGCGCAGCCTGCTTTCCCTGCGGGGAACCCTGCCGACACACGGGGCCTTCTGGAGCGATTTCAGCGCTTGCGGCCTCCTACTTTCACGGGTTCTCACAGACCCGAGGAGGCTGAGTTTTGGCTCGACCGAGTGTCGAAGATTCTGCGCATGTTGCACTGTACTGAGGCAGAGCAGGTAGAGCTGGCTACCTTCCAGTTTGAGAGAGAGGCCAGTATGTGGTGGGATAGTGTATTGCGGACTGTTACCGCAGACTTCGTATGGACATGGGCAGCATTCGAGTTTCGCTTCCATGAGAAGTATTATCCTCAGACCTACAGACACGAGAGGGAGAATGAGTTTCTCCGTCTCAGGCAGGCAGCGATGACGGTTACCGAGTATGAGCATCGGTTCACAGAGTTGGGCAGGTACGTCCCGACGATTCTAGCTGATGAGCAGATGCGCATACGACGCTTTTTGGAGGGCTTGCGACCGGATATTAGGTCGAAGATGTGCTGTATCAGTTTCTCCTCCTATGCGGAGTTGGTTCACATGTCCATGCGGGCAGAGCAGGACGTGGATCGACTTGCGTGATCACGAGGCCCGACTACTTCCAGGCCGCGACCGGAGTTGCCAGATAGGCCCTTCGCGGGCAAGAGGCCTCGCATTGATCCTCCTACCAGGACCACGGCGCCAGTGGGACCGTTTAGGCGCCCTGATTTATCGTGCACATACTGTGGGAGGACGGGCCACCTAGCGCCGAGTTGCTTTTCGAGGATGCGGGACAGTGGGTTCTCGCCGCCGCAGAAGATTGATCGTGTACGTCCACAGGCGATATCAGCACCGCCTATACGGTCAGCTCCTGCGCAGTCCTCTTTCAGACCCACAGTATCGCAGATTCGACAGCCCCCACGGCCCTTGACACAGCGGCCGAACCGGCCACAGCAGGCTCGAGTTCATGCACTGACCGCTGAGGCAGCTACGACGCCGACTTTCCAGCATTCAGCCTTCGAGGTCACGGGCCATATCGGAGGTACTCCCGTTCTTGTCATGGTGGACACTGGTTCCACGATTTCCTTGATATCGCGTGCCGTAGTCAGACGTCTTGGGTTGCAGACTATCACTATGGATAGCGTGCGAGTCCTTGCAGCTCATGGAGATTATTCGGATGTCACCCAGATGTGTGAGGGTTGTTTAGTTGATCTGGGAGGCAGGACGATGACTCTTGATCTGGTCGTCGATCCCTCGCTCGTATATCTCGACGTCATTCTTGGCATGGACTGGTTGACTGCAGCGAGAGCCGAGATTGACTGCGAGGCTCGTGTGGTGACGGTGTACGAGCCTGAGGGCACGCCTTTCACATTTTCAGTGCGGGTAAATCTTCCTTTCCGCATTCTTAGCTACGCCACTTTATTGCACGACGCTGGTGCCCAGGTACTTGAGCAGACGCCAGTTGTTTCTGAGTTCGGGGATCTGTTCAGGAAGATCCCTGGTTTGCCGCCCCGACGTGAGATCGATTTCACTATCGATCTGATTCCTGGTTCTACACCCGTCTCACTGCCGACGTATCGCATGGCACCATGTGAGATGGAGGAGTTGAGGACGCAGATTGACGGTCTACTAGAGCTTGGCCTTATACGGCCTAGCGTATCTCCTTGGGGAGCACCGGTCTTGTTCGTGAAGAAGAAGGATGGTTCGCTGCGATTGTGTATTGATTATCGCAGGCTGAACCAACTCACAGTGAAGAACAAGTACCCTTTGCCCAGGATCGATGACTTGTTTGATCAGTTGAGAGGAGCGCAGTACTTCTCGAAGATTGACCTTCAGTCAGGATATCATCAGCTGCGCGTCAGAGATGAGGACGTGCAGAAGACAGCGTTCAGGACCAGTTTTGGTCACTACTAGTTCCTCGTGATGTCGTTCGGTCTCACGAACGCACCGGCCGTGTTCATGGATCTGATGAACAGGGTATTGCGGCCTTTCCTCTATCGATTCGTCGTTGTCTTCATCGACGACATTTTAGTATACTCTAGGAGTCGAGAGGAGCATGAGGAGCACTTGCGTTTGGTCCTTGATACGCTCAGACAGCATCAGTTGTTCGCACAGTATAAGAAGTGCGACTTCTGGAAGCAGGAGGTGAAGTTTCTGGGACACGTGGTGTCCAAGGATGGCATGGCAGTTGACCTGTCTAAGGTAGCTGCGGTGCAGGACTGGGAGCAGCCTGGTTCTGTCACTGAGGTGAGGAGTTTCTTGGGTCTCGCTGGCTACTATCGGCGCTTCATTCAGGATTTCTCGAAGATCGCGAGACCCTTATCTCAGTTGACACGGAAGGACGTGAAGTTCGCCTGGAATGATAAGGCGGAGTCAGCTTTTCAGGAGCTGAAGGACAGACTTACGTCCGCCCCTGTGCTAGTATTGCCAGAGCAAGGGGTTAAATACACTATATACACTGACGCGTCTAGCGTTGGTTTGGGTTGTGTCCTTATGCAGAGGGACAGGGTAATTTCGTATGCCTCGAGACAATTAAGGAAGCACGAGGAGAATTACCCTACACACGACCTGGAGTTGGCAGCCGTGATATTCGCACTGAGACTCTGGAGACATTACCTCTATGGAGAGGAGTTCGAGCTCTTTTGCGACCACAAGAGCCTCA
Source organism: Magnolia kwangsiensis (assembly GCA_037074715.1). Lineage (NCBI taxonomy): Eukaryota > Viridiplantae > Streptophyta > Magnoliopsida > Magnoliales > Magnoliaceae > Magnolia > Magnolia kwangsiensis. Next base: position 118,236,772 of record CM073578.1, read on the forward strand.
AGTACATATTCACACAGCGGGACTTGAATATGAGGCAGCGGCGATGGATGGAGACGCTGAAGGACTTCAAGTTTGAAGTCTCTTACCATCCTGGGAAGGCGAACCTTGTGGCTGATGCGTTGAGCCGCAAGAAGGCGATAGAGTTTGCGGCTCCGCTGATGGTTGCCGAGTGGGATATGGTGGAGTTTTTGCGAGACTTTGAGCAGAAACTCACCGTAGAGGAGCCATTTGAGTTCATCGCACATGTACAGGTGCGATCCCCGATCGACGACCGTGTCATCGAGGCGCAGAGGGACGACGCGCATCTTACTGAGCTTCGAGAGCAGGCCAGTGATGATGCTGACGCCGACTGGCGAGTTGGCATGGATGGGGGCTTACGTTACCATGGCCGCCTATGCGTCCCAGATATCCCTGACTTGAGACGAGAGATTCTCGAGGCTGCGCATTCTACTAGACTCGCGATACATCCTGGCAGCACGAAGATGTATCGTGACGTGAAGAGGACGTATTGGTGGGAAGGTATGAAGACCCACATTGCTGAGTTCGTGTCCCGTTGTCTCACTTGTCAGCAGGTGAAGGCAGAGCATCGCCGACCACCTGGACTTTTGCAGCCTATGCCGATTGCAGAGTGGAAGTGGGATTTCATTTCCATGGACTTCATTTCTGGGTTGCCGAAGACGAGGAAGGGGCATGATTCCATTTGGGTGATCGTCGACCGATTGACGAAGTCGGCGCACTTCCTACCGTTCAGAGTTACGAACTCTGCAGACGAGCTGGCTAGATTGTATATCCGAGAGATTGTGCGTCTGCATGGAGTTCCGTTGGAGATCGTGTCGGACAGAGACACGCGGTTCACTTCTATTTTCTGGACTCGCATTCAGGAGGCCATGGGTGTGAAGTTGAAGTTCAGTACTGCCTTCCACCCACAGACGGACGGACAGACGGAGCGAGTGAACCAGATCCTGGAGGACATGTTGCGAGCTTGCGCATTGGACTTCAAGGACAGTTGGGATGACTGTCTTGCATATGCGGAGTTTGCGTACAACAATAGCTTCCAGGCGAGTATCGGCATGGCACCTTATGAGGCGCTGTATGAGCGACCTTGTCGCGCACCGCATTGCTGGTTAGAGGTCGGTGAGCGCAGCTTGATCGGCCCAGAGTTGGTGCAGGCGACGTCAGAGAAGATTGATATTATTCGACGTCGGCTTCTTACAGCGCAGAGCAGACAGAAGAGCTACGCCGATACGAGACGGAGACCACTAGAGTTCACAGTCGGGGATCATGTGTTTTTGCGAGTTTCCCCTATGAAGGGAGTCCTTCGGTTCGGGAAGAAGGGGAAGCTGGCACCGCGATACATTGGTCCATTTCAGATCCTCGATCGTGTGGGAGCAGTGGCTTACCGATTGGCTTTACCCACGCCCCTCGCGAGCGTCCACAACGTATTTCATGTTTCTATGCTGAAGAAGTACGTTGCTGATCCTTCTCATATCATCAGATGGGAGCAGGTGCAGTTAGGAGAGGATGTTACTTATATCCTGCGACCGACACGCATCTTAGACCGGAAGGAGCAGGTACTGCGTAGCAAGGTGATTCCCCTTGTGAAGGTACTATGGACGCATCATACTGAGGAGGAGGCTACTTGGGAGACAGAAGCCGAGATCAGAAAGAACTACCCACAGCTTCTCGAGGAGTACGAAAAGGTACAAAATTTCGAGGACGAAATTATTTGTTAAGGGGGGTAGATTGTAACGCCCGTGAAAAAAATCCATACTTGGGCTCGAGTACTAACTCGACCCGAAATTGCGTAGAATTCATTCCTTTGGAAAATTTGACTAGGTTAGCTAGTGCAACGTTAGAATAGCTGGGAAATGGTCCCTGATCACTTTAAATACGTTCTACAAGGCCCGAAGCGAGTGGAACTAAGGGTGCTATAATGCTCTAAAGCCTCGGATCAAACTCTAAGCCGGTTTGTTCTCTGGACCACTTTGAATCTTTGTATTGGATCTAGACCGCACGTTGAAAGTCCGATACCTCCTATCTTAGACCGTTAGGACCGTCTAGCTGGGCTTGACACTCATTCCAAAAATCAAGTCAAACCGATGATCACAGGCTATTTCATTGAGCCCGGACCGAAGAGAGTGTGAATAGGGACATAGTTGGAATTTCAAATTCAAATCTGGCACACAAATTTGACGCATCAGTATTAAGCATTCTGACCGTCAGAATACAGCCAAATTACACCCTTGGATCAGGAAAAATATCTATTATATATCACGAGACTTATAGGCCTGATCTTGGTGCGGTGACCGTTAAACTGAAACTGGGCCGCCACGTGCGATCTGGGAACCCAACCGGTCTGAAAACTGGATGTGTGCTAGATCCAGTATGCATGAGCTTAAGTCCGACCGCATTTGGCCTGGGGACCTCCAGAAATGCCCTTTTGGACCGAAACGGCCCCGATTTGGTTAGGCACCAAGTAAACATTGTTCCCAAGCCTATTTTGGGAATGTTTTAGGCTATAAAAGGGGTTAAAACCCTCACTCCTCTCTCCCATCCGAATTTGAGAGAAGCCCTAGCTTGGGAGAGAGAAAAAGAGTGAGAGATTGTGAGAGAGTGGGAGAGTTCTTCCCGCCACTTGTGCTACGTGTTGCACATGCTTAAGCAACACTCCTCTACCGCTTTCCCGGCGATTCCACCGCAATCCTAGGTAAGTAAAAACCCTAAATAGTTGGTGATTTGAGTTTTTCTTGTTTCCATAGCGATGTAGCTTATAGATCTTATGTATTAGGCTCCTTACTCGCCGTAGACGAAGCATATACACTCCGCTTCAATTCCCGAGTCTACAAGATACTAGGTGAGGATTTTAGACGCTTTGATTGACGGTTCCCAATGCTTTCAATGTCGTTTAATAGTAGATTCTTGACGGCATCGCCGTTTGACATGTACAAAATGCTCTCCGTTTCCCGTTTCGTAAGCTAACGAAGAATATGAGATTTAGGGCATTTTAGTCATTTGTAGGAAGTACTGTTTACATTCATATTTTGCTGATGTGATTGACATGGTTTGTTGTCGCATTAGGAAGCTAGGAATGCGTGCATAATTAGTTTGGCGAAGAGATTCGCCTAGTTGCACACTTTGGGTCGACATACTATATGTAGACTTAAGTGTGTAGTGTATGTGTTTGTATAAATGCTTGTATTAGTATGTATTGTATTAAATGATGTTATTTGATAGTTTGTGATTGATTTTTCAATTATTATGCTGACCTAAATGATTTTCTACATGTTGACAAAATGCATGATTTCATTACATGCATGGAATATATGTGCTTGAGAATTTGCTTAAGTTGAATATGCATGGGAAGTATGCCTTGAAGATTTGCTTAAGTTGAATGCTATAACATGTGCTAACATGCTCACATGATGTATTTCAATTCCAATACCTTCTTATAGTGTTAATGTAATTCCATAGATGTGTGGGACTTGACTTAGTCCAGGCAGTCGGTAACCGAGCGAATTCGTGGCTGACTGGTCATAGCCACGAACGACGCGTCGATGAATGTGATTCGTGTTGAGAGTTGGCGGCAGTGGTTAGGCCACGCGAAGTGTTTTACGCACTTCATGTCGTTCAATTCGAGATGCGATCGCGCTAGTCGAGCCCGTCAAGTAACCCGACTGGCCGATGTTTGTTCACCTTGTATGAATCATAACTGCTTGAACCTAGGGTACTGAACTTACCATTGTAAACCCTATTAACCGTGGTACCTTGATCCACGAAGACTCATGAGCCGGGCATGGTGGTATGGGACACCGTGGTCGAGCTGTCGGCCTACGCTGGGGCCATAAACCTCCCCGTAGTGACCAGTGAGCACCTAGACTCGTGAGCAGATTATGGTGGTATGGGACACTATATTCTAGCTGTCGGCCTACACTGATCAGGCGATGAGCCCTTTGTAGTGACCGCGAGCGTATTCTGAGTTCACGGGAGGCGACGACCCTTCCGTGCAGTAGAGTACAGTAGGCCTGTATTGATAAGGTGATGGGGGAGCGGTGCAACGAGTGCGAGCAACAGCCCTGGCAGCCCTTGCAGTGACCTACGAAATGTACATCGTATGAGATTACTAGGAGTGACGACCCTAGACAGGATCCGTGTTGGGATTGATACAAGGGAGGTACCTTAGTTTCCCAATCCTGCTGTTTGAATGGACTAATAACAACTTGGTAATCATATCACCATAGCATTGCATGTGCCTGGAAGATGTGGAGCACTCTAGGGAGTGTGGCATGCCGCGGTCGTAAGAGGTTGCCGTATGAGGGTGATCGTCGGTGAGGGCATACATCACGTCATATCATCTTGCATTAACAACAGTATTAGGACTTGTCTGATTTACTGCTTTACTATTATCGCGTGATTGAATTGTGAACATGCTAATCTTTGCTCTATGATTCCACTGAGTTGATCACTCATTCCCACGTTACGGGATGGTGTTTGCAACACCCACCAGACCCTGTTATAGTTGCAGGTGACGATGAGATCCAGGAGGTGGAGCTAGATGATGACGAGGACTAGGATGAGTTCTCGTATATGCAGTATCATGACGGCTTCCCGTAGGCGACCTGGATCGAGGGGACATCAGTGGGACTTTTCTTTTTGAACATTATTCTTTTGTTATGTACATGTATATGAGACTCAGAGATGTAGTCATACTTTGGAGACAGTTGAGATTACTTTGTTTTTCCATACAGTGATATATATCTTGTTTAGTCTTCCGCTTGCTTTTATCACTGGATCTGAAGTATGATTTGCAGTTTTGGTATACTTTTACTCATGTGGATGCTTTAAATCAGACAACATCGAATCATAACCATTTTTGTTGCATAAGTGACGGTCTGGAACTCGGGAGTTGAGTTTATACACGACCCCCGATTTTCAGGGTGTTACAGGTGAGGAGTTTGAGCTCTTTTCTGATCATAAGAGCCTCAAATACATCTTTACCTAGAAGGACCTGAACATGAGACAGCGTCGCTGGATGGAAACGTTGAAGGACTTCAAGTTCGATGTCTCATATCACCATGACAAGGCCAATTTGGTGGCAAACGCCTTGAGTCGTAAAAAGATGATTGAATTTGTGGCCACACTGATGGTGAGAGAGAGACATGGTGGAATTTGTTCGAGACTTTGACATGAAGCTAACTGTGGAGGAACCGTACAAAATCGTAGCCCACATTTAGGCCCAGCCGCTGATTAACAGTAAAATCATTAAATCCCAGGAGGGCGATGAGCTATTGAAGAAGATGAGGGAAACAGAAAAGAATGATGGGAAGTCCGAGTGAACAGTCGACACCGATGGGGGATTGCGGTACCAAGGCCACCTTTATGTTCCAAACCTTCAAGGACTACGAGAAGAAGTCTTAAATGCCACTCATAACTCCAAGCTGACAATGCATCCTAATAGTACCAAAATGTACCGAGATCTGAAGCGAAATTATTGGTGGGACAACATGAAGAAGGAAATAGCAGAGTATGTGTCCCGATGCCTCACGTGTCAACAAGTCAATGCCAAGCACCGCCGACCGCCGGAGCTTTTGCAACCAATGCCCATAATAAAATGGAAATGGGACTTCATATCTATGGATTTCATTTCTGGCTTGCCCAAGACTCGAAAGGGGCATGACTCGTTATGGGTGATTATGGACAGGCTAACCAAATCAGCCCATTTCCTACCAATCAAAACTTCTAGCTCCGCTAATGATTTGGTCAAGCTATATATTAAGGAAATCGTGCGACTCCATGGCGTGCCGTTGGAAATTATGTCGGAACGGGACACTCGAATTACGTCGATCTTCTGGACCCGCATTTAAGAAGTCATGGGAGTGAAGTTAAAGTTTAGCACTGCCTTCCACCCGCAGACGGATGGACAGACTGAGCAGGTGAACTAAATATTAGAAGACATGTGCGGGCTTGTATACTAGATTTTCAAGAGAGTTAGGACGATTGTCTCCCGTATGCCGAGTTCGCCTACAACAATAGCTTTTAGGTTAGCATTGGTATGACGCCATACAAGGCTTTATATGGGTGTCCATGCCAAGCCTCGCATTGTTGGGAGAAAATTGGCGAGAAGAGTTTGCTAGGACCAGATCTGGTGTGGGTCATGACTGAGAAGATTGAAATTATCTGGCGCTGAGTCTTGACGACTCAAAGCAGGTAGAAAAACTATGCTGACACAAGGCGGAGGGACTTGAAATTTGAAGCAGGGGACCACGTGTTTCTCAAAATTTTCCCAATGAAGGCCATTTTACCCTTGGCAAGAAGGGAAAGCTCACACCACGGTTCATCAGGCCCTTCCAGATTTTGGACCGTGTTGGTCTGGTTGCCTATCGCTTAGCCCTACCCACGCCTCTCACCGGAGTACATAATGTCTTCCACGTATCCATGTTGAAGAAGTACGTCCCCGATCCTTTGCATATCATCAAGTGGGAACATATGAAACTCAAGAAAAATGCCACATATATTCTCCGACCCACTCGCATACTGGATAGGAAGGAGTAGGTCCTACACAACAAGGTCATCGCATTGGTGAAGGTACTATGGACCCATCACGATGAAGAAGAGGCCACTTGGGAGACAGAAGCAGAAGTCTGCAAGCATTACCTAAGCCTACTTCAGCAATACGAGTAGGTATAAATTTCAAGGATGAAATTTATTTGTAATGGGGGTAGATTGTAACGTCCGATCCAACTAGCACAATGTCCTAGGGCGTCAACGTAGGATTGTTGTAGGACCGTTCATTTAGACTACTTGTGGTGAGGTACCACAAGTAAATTAACCTAAGATTAGCCCAACCAAGTAGACCAGATGGGTCATGATAGGACTTAGTGCGGGCCGCCAAGCAAGATGGTCGGTTGCACTTAGCATCAACCCGTGCGAGCTATACCGCGACACAGGAAGGTTAAAAAATTATAAAATTTTAGAGAATCACAGATCTCACTGGGCTTGTGGTCCATTGTAGACCACGGACTCATTGGATACTTAGAAGTTAATTATACGAGCCATTCTTACAACACTGGTTAACCCACCGAAGGCCAAAGTTGAAATCTGGTACTAGTAAATGAAATTGAGTCTCCGGGCCTTTCAGCCATTGAATTTCTTTTAAATTTACGGTAAATGTCTAATGTAGTGTCCTATGCCCGTCCACAAAATCTAGGGCCCGATTGTGGCATGGTGACCGTCGATCACAAATTAGACCTGTGCAACCAAACCCCATATCCGATCGATCCCAAATTTTGCATGGCTCTTCATCGGGCCATGGACCACCTATCCTATATGTTTCATGGCCAAGGGGCCACTGAAACTGCCCCAACAACCAGAATGGACCCCAAAGGGCCATTTAAAAATTAAAACTGTATGATCAAACCCCACATTCGTTGATCTGTTTGTTCCCAAACTTTGCATGATCCCTTATTGGGCCATAAAAGACCTTCACACTAAATTTGGTGGGATAGGGGGTGTTGGGTCCACCCCAAAGCAAATAAGGAGTCCTAAAAGGTCATTGTGGAAATTCATTGAAACTTAAGGCCACTTGGCCCAACACTAGAAAATAAATAAAGCCCTAACCCTTATCTCATAACTCTCTCCACAACCACCATTACCAAGGGAGTAGAGAGAGAGCAAGGGAGTAAAGAGAGGAGAAAGAGAGGGTGAAGGAGAGCTAAGGCGGACCCTAGATCGAGGTGGGGCCCAAGGAGATCAAATATTGTATCTCCCTACCTCTACTCCAAGAAGAAAACTCCCCTCCACGACTTCAACAATCGTCCGTTGATCATCTCGGTAAGATCCTTCATCCAGTCTCTTGAAAACTCATGTGTTGAGAAGGAATTTGTTTGGGATTCTAACATGCAAGAGCTTATTTTAGGGATTCTGGCCGATAGACCCCAAAGCCCTCATTTGTCGGTCGTTTACCAAATCTCTAACGATCCATAGGTACAGACTATTGTTCTTAAGTGGCCTAGCATTAATTTTAGTACGAGTTTAATAATTTTGATTGCTTGGATGCTATATTTGAAAATCTAAAGAAACCCTAAGACTTATGTGTTTGTTGGAATTGTATGAATTTGCATGTTTAGTTCTCATTAGATGTTAATCTTGCCTCTCACACGATTTAGTATATAGATGATTACATTCTCACGTTTGTTGATTTTTCTTTCTCATATGTGTTGCTTCATGTTGTGCATGATTCCTTACTCTTATGTATTTGATCCCTTGAGGGTGGGAAGTGCTTAACTTCCTCCCAAATCCACGCCACTCATATATGCCTTGTTCATGATGTTGTAGCTTGCTTGTTAGGAGTATTTGAATTATATGCTAAGATGTATGTGAATATGATATTGTGATGCTAGTCGATAATCTAGATAGTTGGCATGTTATGGATCACCCTCTGTAACGTCCCATCTAAACCAGTACAGTGTCTTGGGACGTCCACGTAGGATTTGCTGCAAGACCATTAGTTTAAACCGCTCATGGGATACCACAAGTTAATTAACCTGTGACTAGCCCGTTAGAATAAGATCAGTTAAGCCATGATAGGGCCTAGTGCAGGGCACCAAGTCTGATGACCATTTATACTTAGCATCAGCCCGTACGGGCTATTCCGCGGCATAGGAAGGTCAAAAAATTATAAAAATTTAGAGAACCTTAGATCTCACTGGGCTTGTAGTCCATCACGGACCACGAACTCATTTGACACCCAGAAGTAATCATTTGAACCATTCCAACAGCACTGGTCAACCTATCCAAGGCTAAAGTGAAAATCTGGGATTGAATCATGAAACTGAGGCACCGGGATTTCAGCCGTCGGATTTTTTCAAAATTTACGGTGAAGGTCTAATGTGGTGTCCTGCTCGCATCCACAAAATCTGGGACCCGATGATGACACGATTACTATTGATCATAAACCGGACCGTACGACCTAACCCCATATCCGATCGTTCTCAAATCTTACAAGGCCCTTCATTGGGCCATGGACCACCTATCCTATAAATTTCATGGCCAGAGAACCAAAACCTTTCCAATCACCGGAATAGACCCCACTAGATCACTTAAAGATCGGGACCGTGTGATCAAATTTCATATTAGTTTATCCGTTAAATCTCAAACTTTGCATGAACCCCTGTTGGGCCATGAGGTACATACACACCCAATTTGGTGGCCATAGGAGTGTTGGGACCACCCCAACACCAATAGTGAGTTTTAAGAGGCTATTTTGAAAATTTATGGAAACTTTGGGCTAAAGGGCTCAACTCTAGGGAAATAAACCCTAGTTCTTATCTCATTTCTCCTCAAATCTCCAACAACCAAGCTCTCTCCTTCATTCTTCCTCCATCCTCCAACAACAAATTCTCCCTCATAACTCCCCAAATCTCCAACAACCAAGCTCTCTCCTTCATTCTTCCTCAATCCTCCAACAACAAATTCTCCCTCATTACTCCCTAAATCTCCAACAACCACCAAGGAGTAGAGAGAACAAAAGAGCTAAGAGGAGAGAAAGTGAGAGTGAAGAAGAGGGAGGGTGGACCTTAGATCGAATTGGGGCCCAAGAGAATTAACATTGCAACTCCCTACCTCTCCTCCAAGAAGGAAACACTCCTCTGACTTCAACAATCGTCTGTTGAGCATCTAGGTAAGATCCATCACCTATTTTCCTTGAAAACCCCTGTGCTGAGGGGGATTTACATAGAAACCTAACCTCCAAATGTTACTTTAGGGATTTCGGTCGATCAACCCCCGAAATCCACATCTCCTAGGTCGTTTCCAAGCCTCCAATGAACTCGAAGGTGTAGACTATTATCCTTAGGTGGCCTAGCACCAATTATAGCAGGAGTTTAATGATTTTTTTTGTTAAGTTATTGTGTTGAAGAAATTAGAGAAAATATAGGAAGGATGTGTTGTTGGAATTGCATGGTTTTACATGAATTGTTTATATTTGATGTTGATCTTGTCTCTCACATGATTTAGCATAGAAGTGACTATATACTCATGGTTGCTTAATTGATTTTACTCATATGCGTTGCTTCATAGAGTTTATAAATTTTGACTCTTGTATGTTTGATTCTTTGAGGTGTTGGAAGTGCTCAACTTCCTCACTAACCCACACACTCACACGCACCTTGTTCATAATAATGAAGTATGCTTGCTAGGAATATTGGATCATAGGTTGCGATATATGTGAACATGACATTTTTGTGTTAGTTGATAATCTTGATGGTTGACATACTATGAATCAACATTGAACCCTCGGGTTGGTCGGGAACACGAGGAGAGACGCCAGTCCTATTGGTAGGATTATGCTAGGGCTAGACCCGTGGATTTGGGCGGATGTGCTATGGTGGCTGTAGTTCGACTACATGGGTCCTCTGTGCCCAATGTCACTCGTCTCACGCTCGCCTGACTCGTGTGGTCTAGCTTACAGTCTGACCAACCCTGTTTGTTAATCATGTTTACTCACCTATGTATGGAACCTGAACCACCTTACAACCATTGTAGCCCATCAATAACTCACTTGAAAACTGGTCCACAGCCTCGTAAGCCGGACATGGTGGAATGAGACACTGTGTCTGAGCTGTCGGCCTATGCTGGGGTGTCGCGTCTCCCCGTAGTAATCACGAGAGATCCCTTTCTCTTAGCACTCCTCATGTGCTTGAGGTCAGGGATGAGGAAGCCGACAGGATCACGGACCGCGAGGTCTTGACCTCACACATTGGGAGGTCTTGGCCTCGCAACCAGCTTAGGACATTGATACGTAGGGTGCATCAGATTTCCAAATTTGCTGGATGACTAGACTTAACTAATAACCCGGCTAACACGATCGCATTGCATCGCACTAGTTAGGGTGGCACTCGAAAGTCGAGGTCGCTCTGAGGGAGCGTTGTGGTGAAGGCATGCATCATATCATCCCACATGCATACATTTTAAATAAGAGTTACGAAGTTGATGATTATCTGCTTTTCATTAAGTTCATATTGTAATTGATGCCTGTTAAAACTTAAGACTAATAACACCTACTGAGTTAATCACTCACTCCCACTCTGGGATGGTGTTTTAAAACACTAACCAGACCCGATCTTAGATGCAGGTGACACAGGGCAGGAGGAGCCTGGAGAGGCGAGCTTTGAAGAGGAGGATGAGCTATCTTACTTTCAGTTGATGGATGGCTCCCCAGCGGCGTGATAGGCGGGATTGGGATGACTGAGTAATGGACTTAGATTTACTCTTTCAGACATTATATTTTTTTAGTTTTGTTAGGCAACGCCTTATGCGACCCATTTATATTCTTTGGACCTATATATATTAATCTCTTTCATTTCAGCAGACTAGTTGTGGTTGAGTTTCATGCTCCAAGTAATTTCAGGCTACGCATTTAAACCTGATTAAACGTATAGTAATAAAAATCTGTTATAAGTGACACTCGAAAACTCGGGAGTCGAATCTATGCACGACCCCCGATTTTTTGAGATGTTACATATCAGAGTAATAGTTTGGAATCCCTTGGGCCATGACTCATGAGCTCACTAACGCGTCCGCTGACTTGAGAGGATACATATTAGAAAACATAATGGGGACGTAAAATGCTAGGAACCACCCCAGACCCTGAACCAACAATTATAGACGGAGGGTAGGACTTCCAAGGAGTTAGGAATGGGTAGCAAGAGAGAGAATACTAACACTAGAAAGGGGGATCTGAGAGTCTTACAATGCTACGACCCATCCTCGGGTAAGAAATTGGGAACCTGATGGTAAGACTCGATTCGATTGACTAGGAGATTTAGCTAGTTTATTCCACCAAATTCCTAGGGCCCATTGGGCCAACTGAAATAGGTGGGATTAAGGTGAAATGAATTTTAGAGTAACGTAAATGCAGGTGTAAGGTATTGTCCCTGGGATTAGTGCATCTCATGTTCTATAATGCCCTGTTGGAATATATTCAATTAAGGGTAAATCCTAGGTCTTCTTTCCCAACTATACTTAGAAATTCATCGTCCTGGGATTTGAAAATCTCACATTACGCCTTCCAACGCAAGATTCATTTAGCAAAGTCGGTGAAATAAATTTAAGTCCCATCCCACACTCGTTTCAAACATGTCATTTCCAATCTTGAGCTGAGATTGGCATTGTAACCCCATTTAGTATAGCCTAATATCACTGGCCAAACTGACCTAAGTCCAAATTTATTTCCCCAACCTATCCCCTTCAAATCTTCACCTACCTTCGCTCTGTCCGTTAATTTTTTCGGGACGTTGATAGGAGCGAACCGGGAATTGAGTGATTAGACGAACGGAGCCATCGTCCTAGTCCAAATGACCTGATACTAGACCAAATTTGATAGTTCCAACCCATTCGGGGATGAAGATGAAAATTTACCACAATTAGTGAGACTGTAAAAAAATTAGATTTTTACTACTAACCGAGGGAAATATCATGAAACCACTCAGCTCATTGCGTAGATTGGCTTCTTCTACCCCAAATTCATATACGGTACTTTCCCCGGGGCCTTATGGGCGCCTGAAATATTACAAAATATGGTGACCCAAGCCAACAGGCTGGTCTGCCTACACCGGACCGGTGTTGCCTACGCCGAGAGGTCAGCGGACTGGCGTGCCTACGCCGGATTGGCGTCGCCTACACCGGGAAAGTCAGCAGACTGGCGTTGCCTACACCATACTGGTGTTACCTATGCTAGGAGGTCAGCGGACTGGCGTGCCTACGCTAGATTGGCGTTGCCTACACCGGGGAGGTCAGGGGCCGGCTTTGCCTACGTCCAAACCCGAATCACATGGCCCCCTCTCCTCTTTAATACCCACATGTATGGGGCCCTTCTCTTTTGCTATTTAGGAGAGTTTAGGGTCCATTAGCACCATTTCTCTCCCCTCACATCCTCCATTCTCTCCAATCTCTAGAAAACCCATCTCTTTCTTCAAACCATTTTCAAAACCATTATTCTCTCTCTCCCATCCTCAACACCCAACTCAAATATTCACCTCCTTAAACCCATTCCAACCCTTTTCAAACTCATTCTCACTACCTTCCTCTCCAATAACCCATCCTTCTCCCATTGTCATTTTCATCTTCCTAACCCATCTCCACTATTTCATTTCCCAAAATCCATTCCATTCACGTTTTCAAAATACATCCTCCAAGCTTTTTAAGGAAAACCCTTTCCTTCTCAAAACCTCATCTCCCAACTCCCATTCCTTTGTACAAAACCCATTCCAAATTACATTTCCAAGATCCATCCCCAAACCCATTTCAACTACCTATCCCACTCCATTTCCACCATTCATCCTCAAAATCCCCTTTTCTCAAATACCTTCCTAAACTCATCCTAGCCAAGGAAAATGGCCATGCTAACCACCGTTGCCACCTTCTTCTCCATTCCGGTGATTCTCTCCCTCATGGGGAAGAAGTACCTCCACTTTTGCCTGACTCCAACAAGTAGGCCCACAACCTCACTGATGACTAGTAGTTGTTTAATGCGGTTAGGTCTGATGCATGCACTGAAGGATGATTAGGACTTTTTTTTTGTTAGATCGTATTTTCTTTATGTTTAGCATGTTTAGTGATGCTTGTAATCCATTGTTGTAACATGTAATTGGCCATACTAATGACAATTTGAAATTGAAGTGGATGTATGGATTGAAATTCTCTTATCACTTTGTGAATGCTTACATGTATGATTGCCTATAGACGAGTCATGACTTTTCGTATTAAAGTTTAACATTGGGGGTCTATTTAGAAATTATTTATAATCGTGCTAGGAATCATCCCATGATTAAATTGACTACATATATATATATATATATTGCTTAAGTTGTACCTGTAAGTAGGATTGAGCTTCATAGTTTAATGCTCTGTAAGCTTGGGTTAGGGGTGGAATATAATAAAATATATTGAGTTTTCTTATTCTCTTATGGACTCAAGGTTCAAACAACATCGAGAAGATAATATCCTTCATCTTTGCCTTCCTGCGTCCTTAGTAGCATTGTTAGCACTCCAAACTGCCAGAATACCTTAAAACTTTCGATCCTTCCTCCCCTATTAAAATTCAAGAAACCAAAGTGTGATTTTCTCATAACTCACTAACCATAGGATCAAAATGGTAATGTCAAGAGGAACCTTAGGATCCTGGAAACCTTTATAGGTTAGTCGTTTGATCATAGGCATCGCGGGAAACTCACCACCTACTAAAATATTATAAATGTGAAGCTTGAACTGTTAATGAATTTTAATGTCTTCCAAATGTTGGGAATGATCAGACTACGAAATTACGGAACCATACATTTGTGAAGTATTCGCGGCCTAACCCAATTCTCAATCCTGGGCGACTACCAATGGACTCACTACTTTGACCGAGCAGAAAATATGAATCTACCAGGACAAAGAAGGGATACGATGAGCCTTCTACCCTGGCCAGGTAGATGATCGACGTATCAGGTTCAAGCTCACTATAACCGTCTCTCCGTATTGGTCTAACATTGAAAATGAATATTTCACTCTAGATAGAGGGAAGCCATCGCCATGAATCTAAATCTTTAAAAATAAATAGGTAAATAAATAAATTTTAATAAACCATCAGGGTGAAAAAGTTTTAAGGGGGATAGATCACAATGAGCTAGGGTAGCGTATTTATTATATACCATAAAATTTATATAAACCCGAAACTAACAAAACTTAAGCAAACGAACTGATAATATATTTATTTATTACCCTTTGGCAATTTCAGGGATGAAATTATTTTTAAGGGGGGTAGATTGTAACGTCATGTCCAAACCAGTACAGTGTCCTGGGGCGTCCATGTAAGATTTGCCGTAGGACCATTAGTTTAAACCGCTCGTGGTGGGATACCACAGGTTAATTAACCTGTGACTAGCCTATTAGAATACGATCAATCAGGCCATGATAGGGCCTAGTGCAGGGCACCAAGTCAGATGACCATTTATACTTAGCATCAACCCGTACGGGCTATTCCGCGGCGTAGGAAGGTCAAAAAATTATAAAAATTTAGAGAACCTTAGATCTCACTGGGCTTGTGGTCCATCGCGGACCACGGACTCATTAGGCACCCAGAAGTAATCATTTGAGCCGTTCCAACAGCACTGGTCAACCCATCCAAGGCCAAAGTAAAAATCTGGCATTGAATAATGAAATTGAGGCACCAGGCTTTTCAGCCGTCAGATTTCTTCAAAATTTACGGTGATAGTCTAATGTGGTGTCCTGCTCCCATCCACAAAATCTATGACCCGATCGTGATACGACAACCGTTGATCGCAAACCGGACTCGTACGACCTAACCCCATATCCGTTCGTTCTCAAATCTGGCAAGGACCTTCATCGGGCCATGGATCACCTATCCTATAAATTTTATGGCCAAGGGACCACCAAAACCTCTCCAATTATCGGAATAGACCCTCATTAGGCCACTTAAAGATCGGGACCGTGTGATCAAATTCCATATTCGTTTATCCGTATCTCTAACAACCAAGCTCTCTCCTTCATTCTTCCTCCTTCCTCCAACAACAAATTCTCCCTCATAACTCCCCAAATCTCCAGCAACCACTAAGGAGTAGAGAGAATAAAAGAGCTAAGAGGAGAGAAAGTGAGAGTGAAGAAGAGGGAGGGTGGACCCTAGATCGAGTTGGGGCCCAAGAGAATTAACATTGCTACTTCCTACCTCTCCTCCAAGAAGAAAACTCTCCTCCGACTTCAACAATCATCCTTTGAGCATCTAGGTAAGATTCATCACTTACTTTTCTTGAAAACCCTTATGATGAGGGGGATTTACATAGAAACCTAACCTCCAAATGTTGCTTTAGGGATTTCGGTCGATCAACCCTCGAAATCTACATCTCCTAGGTCATTTCTAAGCCTCCAATGAACCCGAAGGTGCGGACTATTATCATTAGGTTGCCTAGAACCAATTATAGTAGGGGTTTAATGATTTTATTTGTTAAGTTATTGTGTTGAAGAAACTAGAGAAAATATAGGAAGGATGTGTTGTTGGAATTGCATGATTTTACATGAATTGTTTATATTTGATGTTGATCTTGTCTCTCATATCATTTAGCATAGAAGTGACTACATGCTCATGGTTGCTTGATTGATTTTACTCATATGCGTTGCTTCATAGAGTTTTTAAATTTTGACTCTTGTATGTTTGATTCCTTGAGGTGTTGGAAGTTTTCAACTTCCTCACTAACCCACACACTCACACGCACCTTGTTCATAATAATAAAGTATGCTTACTAGGAATATTGGATCGTAGGTTGCGATGTATGTGAACATAACATTTTTGTGCTAGTTGATAATCTTGATGGTTGACACACTATAAATTAACATTGAACCCTCAGGTTGGTCGGGAACACGAGGAGAGACGCTAGTCCCGTTGGTAGGATTATGCTAGGGCTAGACCCGTGGGTTTGGATGGGTGTGCTCGGGTGCCTGTAGTTCGACTACATGGGTCCTCTACACTCAATGTCACTCGTCTCACGCTCGCCTGACTCGTGCGGTCTAGCGTACTGTCTGACCAACCCTGTTTGTTAACCATATTTGCTCACTTATGTATGGAACGTGAACCACCTTACAACCGTTGTAACCCATCAATAATCCACTTAAAAACTGGTCCACAGCCTCATGAGCCTGGCATGGTGGGATGGGACACTGTGTTTGAGCTGTTGGCCTACGCTGAGGTGTCGTGCCTCCCCGTAGTGACCACGAGGGATCCCTTTCTCTCGGCACTCATGTGTTTGAAGTCGGGGATGAGGAACTCGACAGGATCATGGATCGTGAGGTCTCGACCTCACACATTAGAGGGTCCTGGCCTCGCAACCAGCTTAGGGCATTGATACGTAAGGTGCATCAGATTTCTAAACCTGCTGGATGACTGGACTTAACTAATAACCCGACTAACACGATCGCATTGCATCACACTAGTTAGGGTGGCGACTCAGAAGTCGAAGTCGCTCTGAGGGAGTGTTGTCATATGCGATCGTAAGATGGAGTCGCTCGAGGAAGCATTGTGGCAAAGGCATGCATTATATCATCCCGCATGTAAGCATTTTAAATAAGAGTTACTAGGTGTTGATGGTTATCTACTTTTTATTAAGTTCATATTATAATTGATGCCTGTTAAAACTTAAGATTAATAGTACCCACTGAGTTGATCACTCACTCCCACTCTGAGACGGTGTTTTAAAATACCAACCAGACCCAATCTCAGATGCAGGTGATGCAGGGAAGGAGGAGCCTGGAGAGGTGAGCTTTGAAGAGGAGGATAAGCTATCTTACTTTTAGTTGATGGATGGCTTCCCAGGGGCATGATGGGTGGGATTGGGATGGCTGAGTAGTGGACTCAGATTTTCTCTTTCGGACATGATATTTTTTTGGTTTTATTAAGCAACGCCTTTTGCAACCCATTTATATTCTTTGGACCTGTATATATTGATTTCTTTCATTTCAGTAGACTAGTTGTGATTGAGTTTCATGCTTCAAGTAATTCCAGGTTACGCATTTAAACTTGATTAAACGTATAGTAATAAAAATCGATTATAAGTGACACTCAAAAACTCGAGAGTAAAATCTATACACGACCCCCAATTTTTCAGGGTGTTACACCCTCACACTCTTGGGTTGGTCAAGAACATGAGGAGAGACAGTAGTCCCATCGGTAGGAGTATGTTATGGCTAGACCCATGGGTTTGGGCTAGTGTGTTCGGGTGGCTGTAGTTCAACTACATGGGTCCTTTGTACCCGATGTCACTATCACATGCTCGCATGACTCGTGCGGTCTAGCACACTATCTAACCAACCTTGGTTGTTAACCCTGTTTGCTCACAAATGTATGGAACCTGGAGCACCCTACAACAGTAGTGGCCCACCAATAACAGATTGAAACTGGTCCACAGCCTCGTGAACAGGGCATGATGGAATGAGACTCTGTGTCTGAGCTGTCGGCCTACGTTGGGGTGTTGCGCCTCCCCGTAATGACCGCGAGCGATCCCTTTCTCTCAACACTCCTCATGTACTTGAAGTCGGGGATGAGGAACCCGACGAGATCTCAGATTGCTGGGCCTCGACCTTACATGTTGGGGGGCCTTAGCCTCGCAACCAGCTTAGGGCATTGATACGTGAGGTGCATCAGATTCCCCAACCTGCTGGATGAATGGACTTAACTAATAACTCGGCTAATACGATCGCATTGCATCACACTAGTTAGGGTGGTGACTCGACAATCGAGGTCACTCTGAGGGAGTGTTGTCATACGCGATCGTTAGATGGAGTCACTCGATGGAGCGTTGTGGCGAGGGCATGCATCATATCATCCAGCATGGATGGGCAATATTAAGATTAGTTAGATGTTTATGATTGACTGCTTTTCATTAAGTTCATATTATAATTGATGCCTATTATAACTTAAGATTAATAGCACCCATTGAGTTGATCACTCACTCCCACTATGGGACAGTGTTTTAAACATCAATGTAACACTCTGAAAATCGGGGGTCGTGTATAAACTCAACTCCCGAGTTCCAGACCGTCACTTATGCAACAAAAATGATTATGATTTAATGTTGCCTGAGTTAAAGCATTCACATGAGTAAAAGTATACCAAAACTGCAATTATACTCCAGATCCAGTGATAAAAGCAAGCGGAAGACTAAAGAATATATATATCACTGTATGAAAAATAAAGTAGATCTCAACTGTCTCCAAAGTATGAATACATCTCTGAGTCTCATATACATGTATATAAACAGAAATCAAATATCTAAAAAGAGTCCCACTGAGAAGTCCCACCAATCCAGGCCCCCTAAGCAAAGCCGTCGTGACACTGCATATATGAGAACTCATCCTGGTCCTCATCATAGTCCGGCTCTGCTTCCTAAATCGCTGCCTCACCTGCATCTAAGACAGGGTCTGGTGGGTGTTGTAAACACCATCTCGTAACGTGAGAGTGAGTAGCTAACTCAGTAAAATAATAGAGTAAGGATTAACATGTTCTCAAATCGATCATGCAATAATAGTAAAGCGGTAAATCAAACATTCCTAATACTATTATTAATGCAATATGACATGACATGATGGATGCCCTCATCGACATTCTCCCTCATACGGCACCATCTGCGTCCGCGGCATGCTTATGTACCGCTCAGTGCTCCACATCTTCCAGGCACATGCAATGTGATGGTGATATGATTACCGAGTTATTATTAGTCCATTCAAACAACAGGATTGGAAAACTAAGGTACTTCCCTTATATCAATCCCAACACAGATCCTGTCTAAGGTCGTCACTCCTAGTAATCTCATATGATGTATATTTAGTAGGTCGCTACAAGGGCTGCCAGGGCTGTTGCTCGCACTCGTTGCATCGCTCCCTCATTACCTTATCAATACAGGCCTACTGTACTCTCACTGCTACGGAAGGGTCGTCGCCTTCCGTAGACTCAGAATACGCTCGTGGTCACTACAAAGGACTCGTCGCCTGATCAGTATAGGCTGACAGTAAGAATATAGTGTCCCATACCACCATAATCTGCTCACGAGTCATAGGTGCTCACTGGTCACTACGGGGAGGTTTGTGGCCCCAGCGTAGGCCGACAGCTCGACCACGGTATCCCATATCACCATGCCCGGCTCATGAGTCTTTGTGGATCAAGGTACCATGGTTGACAGGGTTTATAATGGTAAGTTCAGTACCCTAAGTTCAAGCAGTTATGACTCATATAGGGTGAACATACAATGGCCAGTCGGGTTACTTGACGGGCCCGACTAGCATGAGCGCATCTCAAGTTGAACAACATGAAGTGCATAAAATACCTCGTGTGGCCTAACCGCTGCCGCCAACTCCAAAACACAGCTCGCGTTCATCGACGCGTCGTTCGTGGCGAAGATAAGCCAACCACGAATTTACTCGATTACCGACTGCCTGGACTAGGTATAGTCCAAACATTTATGAATTCACATCAACAATCATAAAAGAGTAATGAAAATGAAATACAATAATGTAAGCATGTTAACACATGTATAACATACAACTTAAGTAAAACATCTAACACATGCATTTCATACATATAATGAAATCATGCATAAAGATAATCATGTAGGAAATCATTTACATCAGCATATTAATTAAGAATTCAATCTCAAACTAATTCATAACACCATTTAATTCAATACATACTAATACAAATATTTATACAAACACTTAGTCTGCACACTTAAGTCTACATATAGTATGTCGACTCAAAGTGCGCATTTGGGCGAATCTCTTCGCCAAACTGATTATGCACGCATTCCTAATATCCTAATGCGACAAGAAGCCATGTCAATCATATCAGTAAAATATGGATGAAAACAGTATTTCCTAAAAATGACTAAAATGCCCTAAATCTCATATTTTTCGTCTGCTTACGAAACAGGAAACGGACAGCATGTTGTACATATCAAACGGCGTTGCCGTCGATAATCTACTATTAAACGACATTGAAAGCGTTGAAAACAGTCAATCAAAGCGTCTAGAATCCGCACCTTTTATCCTAGAAGTGTATTGATTCAAACGGAGCGTATACGCTTCGTCTACGGCGAACAAGCAACCTAACATACAAGATCTGTAAGCTACTTCACTATGGAAATGACGGAACCTCAAATCAGCAAGTGTTTGGGGTATTTTCTTACCTAAAAATACTGCGAAATCACCGAGAAAGTGATTGAGGCGCGTTGCTTAAGCACGTGCAATAAGTAGTGCAAGCAGCAGAAAATTCTCTCCCACTCTCTCTCACAATCTCTCACCTTTTCTCTCACACCAGCTAGGGTTTCTAGCAAATTCGTATGGGTGAGAGAAGTGAGGGTTTAAGCCCCTTTTATAACCTAAAACTTGCCCAAGACAGGCTTGAGAACAATGTTCACTTGATGCCTAACCAAATCGGGGCTGTTTAGGTCCAAAAAGACATTTCTGGTGGTCCCTTGGCCGAAGGCGATCAGACTTAAGTTCATGCACGTCGGATGTCGCTCACATCCCATTTTCAGACCAGTTGTGTTCGTAGATCGCATGTGGCGGTCCAGTTTCAGTTCAGCGGTCACCGCACGTAGATCAGGTCTACAAGTCTCATGATATGAAATAAAAAATTTTCCTGATCCAAGGGGGTAATTTGACTGAATTCTGACGGTCAGAATGCTTAATAATAACGCGTCAAGTCATGTGCCAGATTTGAATTTTAAATTCCAAATCTAACCCTATTCTCACTCTCTTCACTCCAGGCTCAATGAAATAGCCTGTGAATGTCGGTTGGACTTGATTTTTGAAATGATTGTCAAGTCCAGCTAGGCGGTTATAACGGTCTAAGATTGTAGGTATCAGACTTTCGACGCGCGGTCTAGATCCAATACAAAGTTTCAAAGAGGTCCTGAGAACAAACCGGTTTAGAGTTTGATCCGAGGTTTCAGAGTATTATTGCGTCATTGGTTCTACTCGCTTTAGGTCTTGTAGAACGTATTTAAAGTGATCAGGGACTATTTCCCAGCTACTCTAGCGTTGCGCTAGCTAACTTACACTTATTTTCTAAAGGAATTAATCCTACGCGATTTTTGGTCGAGTTGGTACTCGAGCCCAAGTACAGATTTTTTCAGGGCGTTACAATCAACTAGCGAGGAGAGCTTCGAGGAGGTGGACGAGTTGTCCTACTTGCAGCTGATGGACGGCTCTCCGTTAGCTTGAGAGGGGGGATTGGATCACTGAGCGTGGGCTCAGCCTTATTCTTTTGGACATAGCATTCTTTTTGTGATTTTATTGGGCGACGCCTTGAGCGATCTGTTTACATTCTTTTGGATATATATATATACTTGTTGTTCACTTTCATTTTAGTAGACTTGTGTGATGATGCTTCATGTTTCAGGAATTTTCATATTTGCGTAACTAAACCAGATTAAACGCATAATAACGAAATCGCTTATAAGTGACACTTGAGAACTTGGGAGTCAGGCATATGCACGACCCCTGATTTTCAGGGTGTTACAAAGAAAAATTCTAAAAAATCTAAAAGTATTGGCTTCCTAAGACCAATAACTTTCTTTATAGTTTATCGAATGTCCTAAAATCAACCTCTTTTAATTTTAATTTTATTTATTTATTTTTAAATAAACTCATTAAGATTTGTTTTAACTTTTGAATTACCTCAGTCGGAATTGTAATGAATAAGATATGCATTTTTAAAGTTAACATATTTAAGTTGTCAAAACGGAGGCCATAATTTTAATTTACGAAAACTCAGGTCCAGAATTCCAGGATCGATCATGGACATTTGGACAAACTCCAGTCAACCGTGTATTGGCATGGTCAACCCTGGGGGCTGTTTCTCTAATATTTATATATTTTTTGTGAAAAGTGACTTCACCTTGAAGTTTTTTAGGTCAGTTTAAGCAAAAGCTATATAAGTTGGGTCTCTAATCATGTTTAAGGTATCACTAGGGTTTAGAGAGAGATGTAAGGTTATTTAGAAGTGAAAAAATGTGAGGAATGAAGGCGTATGAGACTTTATAGCATCCCTCACATGCACACATATTCACACTGTCACGATCGACTGTGCATAGTCATGGTCAACCATGACTCCCTGGAATAAAACCGTGAATCCCCAAACAGCCATGCATAGTCGACCGTGACTACCCCTTTTCCCTATTTTCTTTAAAGATTTAGATTTTAATACTCCTCACTCTCAAAGTTAATATCTTATTGATTCCATTTACCCACTGAAGTGGTTTTCGGGCGATTGTGAATGAATCGCAACCCAACAAGCTATATCATATTGACCAAGGAAATCCTAAAGCTCAAATTTCTATGTTCAAATTTTCACAACATGGAAAATTGATTTAAGGTTCCCATTTTAAGTTTTCAAGTTCTAAAACGCATCAAACTAGGGAATTTAGTCATAAAGGTTATCCTTAATTTATTAGATTTACTGCATTATCGAATACTCTTTAAAACTAGAAAAATTTTCATTTTTCACGGTGGCACCAATGTAACACCCTGGATTTTCGGGGGTTGAGTAAATACTCGACTCCCAATATCCTGGGTGTAACTTATGCTTTACAGAAGTAGGTTCTATAGTTTATTTTACTTGGCATGTGGGCATTCGATAGATTTACAATGGACTATGTGATGTACCCTGAATTAAATGTAGATTTTAACTCAAAATACAACTAATAATAAAGTGTATATATCCAGTTTACGAGACTACATTCGAGCAAAAAAATATGTAGTTCCAAAATACAAAATGTATCAACTCAAAATCTCATCGCTACCCCTAAGGCGACCGACAACGGCCCTGCCCAATGACTGGAAGTATGAGAGCTCCTTCTCCGAGTCCATGAATGCCTCCTTTAATGCGTTGGACTCCATAATACCTACATTTATAATAGTGTCTGGTTGGTGTTTTAAAATATCGTCCCAGAGTGGGAGTGAGTGATCAACTCAGTAGTTCTATTAACTTTAAGTTACATGTGTTATCGATTCTACTAGCACAAGTAATGATAAAGCAACTTAAACACCCAGTTCCTAAATATTCTTATTAATGCACGTATATGCTATATGAGATGATTCATGCCCTCACAATCCAATGCTCCCTCATAGCGACTCCAACTCCTTATTCGCAAATGGTTAACACTCCCACATCACGCAACCTGAACTCCCGAGTCGCCACACTTAACTAATGCAATGTGATGAATGTTCATGTTAGCCAAGTGAATTAATTAAGTCCATTCATCAAGTAAAATTGAAAAAGTTAGAATATCTCCATATAATTAATGGCCTTATTCGGATTGCTAGGCTTAGGGCGGTCATAGCAGCTCTATGCATTTGATCCTTGATCCATATTAGGGTTTACCACCTAGACGATAACTCTCCAATTAATGTGAGGCTAACACTGCCTGACCAATCGTCAAGACCAGATGACATACCCCGGACGCATAGGGTTAGGCTACCTATCGACGGGTGGAGAGCACCCACAAATGAGGTAAATGTCGTCACCCAAATACATTTATGGAACGGTTGCGGCATCATTATAGTTTGATATACTAGACTCATAGCCTTATTGGTTGCTCACTGGTCACTACAAGGAGGCTCGTAATCCCAGCGTAGGCTGACCGCATAGACACAATGTCCCATACTACTATGCTCGGCTCCTAAGACTTGGGGATCGTATCACAAACGGTTATTAGTAAGCTCTCCAGGGTATGGGGGTGCTCCAAATACAAGCAGACACGAACATACATGGTGGACACACATGGTTGGTCAGCTAGTAGACTAGTTCGGTGGACTCGGCGCAATCGGCACTGGGTCAAGCATCCTGTGCAGTCGAACTATTGTTGGTTGTCCGCATTCAGCCCAGGTCAATCGGACTAGTCTAGGGAAGTCGACTTAATTAAGGTTGCCCTCGTAAATTTATGGTTTGGCGACCAACCCTGTCATGTCCCGAAAATCAGAACTCGAGTTGGCCAGGTTCGAACCCGAATTTCATGTAACATCCCGAAAATCGGGGGGTCGAGCAAAAACCCAACTCCCGAGTTTCAAAATGTTATTTATGCAACTTAGATATGTATGATTGAATGTTGTCTGTGATAATGTATTAAACATGAGTGAGATTAAGCTAAAACAGCATATCACGCTCCAGAGACAGTTAAATTTACAAGCGGAAGACTGTGATAGTATGTATAACATATATAATCTGTTGTATGTCTCTAGAGTGTGAACATGTTACCGGGTTATATACATACATGTATACTTCAAAAGTAAACAAAAGAATATATATGAGTGCTCTAAAAATATAAAATGACAAGTGTCAAGGCATCTAATCAACCTCCCTGTAATCCCGTCAATCAGAACACGCACATAGGAGGAATCCTCCTCATCATCATCAAATCCAGCTCCGCCTCACAGGCCGCGCCATCATCTGCAATCACAAAAAGGTCTGGTGGGTGTCCAGGAACACCGTCCCGTAACGTGGGAGTGAGTAGCTAACTCAGTGGAATAATAGAGCAAGGATTAACATGTTATCAAATCAATCATGCGATAATAGTAAAGCAGTAATTCAAACAATCCTAATACTGTTGTTAATGCAATTATGATATGACGTGATGTATGCCCTCACCGACGATCACCCTCATGCGGCAACATCTTACGACCGCGGCATGCCACACTCCCTAGAGTGTTCCACATCTTCCAGGCACATGCAATGCTATGGTGATATGAATTTCAAGTTGTTATTAGTCCATTCAAACAGTAGGATTGGGAAACTAAGGTACTTCCCTTGTATCAATCCCAACACAGATCCTGTCTAGGGTCGTCACTCCTAGTAATCTCATACGATGTATATTTCGTAGGTCACTGCAAGGGCTGCCAGGGCTGTTGCTCGCACTCGTTGCACCGCTCCCCCATCACCTTATCAATACAGGCCTACCGTACTCTACTGCAACGGAAGGGTCGTCGCCTCCCGTGGACTCAGAATACGCTCGCGGTCACTACAAAGGGCTCGTCGCCTGATCAGTGTAGGTCGACAGCTAGAATATAGTGTCCCATACCACCATAATCTGCTCATGAGTCTAGGTGCTCACTGGTCACTACGGGGAGGTTTGTGGCCCCAGCGTAGGCCGACAGCTCGACCACGGTGTCCCATACCACCATGCCTGGCTCATGAGTCTTCGTGGATCAAGGTACCATGGTTAACAGGGTTTACAATGGTAAGTTTAGTATCATAGGTTCAAGCAGTTATGACACATACAAGGTGAACATACATCGGCCAGTCGGGTTACTTGACGGGCTCGACTAGCGCGATCGCATCTCAAGTCGAACGACATGAAGTGCGTAAAACACTTCGCGTGGCCTAACCACTGTCGCCAACTCTAAACACGAATCACGTTCATCGACGCGTCATTCGTGGCTATGACCAGTCAGCCATGAATTCGCTCGGTTACCGACTACTTGGACTAAGTCTAGTCCCACACATCTATGGAATCACATTAGCAATATATGTAAAGGTATTAGAATTTAGATACAATCATGTGAGCATGTTAACACATGTTATAACATTCAACTTAAGCAAATCTTCAAACACATACATTCCATGCATGTAATGGAATCATGCATATGGTCGACATGTAGGAAATCATTTAGGTCAGCATATTAACCAAGAAATCAATCTCAAACTACTACATAACATCATTTAATTCAATACATACTAATACAAGCATTTATACAAACACATACACTACACACTCAAGTCTACATATAGTATGTCGACCCAAAGTGCGCAACTAGGCGAATCTCTTCGCCGAACTAATTACGCAAGCATTCCTAACTCCCTAATGTGACAACATATTATGTCAATCACATCAGCAAAATATGAATGAAATCTATACTTCCTACAAATGACTAAAATGCTCTAAATCTCATATTCTTCGTTAGTTTACGAAACAGGAAATGGACAGCATGTTGTACATGTCAAACGGCGTTGCCGTCAAGAATCTACTATTAAACGACATTGAAAGCTTTGGAAACAGTCAATCAAAGTGTCTAAAATCCGCACCTTTTCCCTTTTAGGGGTGAGAGTTCGAACGGAGCGTATACGCTTCGTTTACGGCGAATAGAGAACCTAATTTACGAGTTATATCAGTTTACATGCTATGGAACGGAACGAATGCCAAATCAGCAACTTATAGGGCTATTTCTTTCCTGAAAACGTGGAGGAATCGCCGGGAAAGTGCTTGGATCGCGTGGCTTAAACACGTGTAGCAGGTAGCACCAGCAGTAGGAAATTCTCTCCCACCTCTCTCACAATCTCTCACCTTTTCTCTCCCTCAATCTATGGCTTTTCCCAAATTCGGATGGGAGAGATATGAGAGGGTTTCAACCCCTTTTATAAGCTTAAAAATGCCCGGAATAGGCTCGGGAACAAAGTTCACTTGATGCTTAACCAAAGCGGGGCTGTTTCGGTCCAAAAGATGATTTCTGGTGGTCCCCTGGTCGAATGCGATCGGACTTAAGCTCATGCGTACCAGATCTAGCGCGCATTAAGTTTTCAGTCCGGCAGGGTTCGCAGATCGCACGTGGCGGACCAGTTTCAGTTCAGCGGTCACCGCACGTAGATCAGGGCTGGAAGTCTCATAATAATAAATAGAAATTTTTCCTGATCCGAGGGTGTAATCTGGATGAATTCTGACGGTCAGAACGCTTAATACTGACGTGTCAAGTCGTGTGCCAGATTTGAATTTGAAATTTCAATTCTGTCCCTATTCGCGGTCTCTTCAGTCCGGGCTCAATGAAATAGTCTGTGATTATCGGTTTGACTTGATTTTCGAAATGATTGTCAAGTCCAGCTGGGCGGTTCTAACGGTCTAAGATAGGAAGTAACGGCCTTTCGACGCGCGGTCTAAATCCAATACAAGAATTCAAAGTGGTCCAGAGAACAAACCCGCTTAGAGTTTGATCCGAGGTTATAGAGTATTATGGAGTCATACGTTCTACTCGATTTGGGTCTTGTAGAACGTATTTAAAGTGATCAGGGACTGTTTCCCAGCTACTCCAGCGTTGCGCTAGCTAACTTACGCTAAATTTTCATAGGAATTAATCCTAAGTGGTTTCTTTGGCTATGAAATTAGGTTCTGAGCGATTTTCCAGGTGTTTTAGTTGACGCATTGCCTAAGGACGTCAAATCCCAGATTGGCCAAAATCCGGGGTGTTACATTTCAGGACTGTGAGTTGTATTTAAGTAAAATATACATTGCAACCCACATTATTTTCATGTATTTTCAAGGCAATCAAAGCAACTAAAATTATAATAATCATTGTCATTAATAACATCAACTAACCAATTCTTGAATCTTTAATTACATTGATAAAAAAAAATAATAATAATAACAAAATGCATTAAATCTTAAGAAATCTTCAAATAAAATAATAAGAAAAGTCCTCAATCTTGCCCAACCGATTCTTCTTATACAAACCCTGCAAAACAGTCTATACGGGTGTGAGCATGACGGCTTGTAGGGTCAAATCATTTCCAAAATTAAAATTTTTACTTTAACACCATACAACTCAATAAAATAAATAGGATGAATAACGAGCATTGAATTGGCATGTTACCTGACAACAATAACAATTTATTTTTCATAATAACAAAATAATATAATACAGTCATTTAAAATCCTTTTTGGTTAAATCCAGCGCAAAACACCCGTGTGTGTTGATCCTTTTAGGGAATGACCCTCGGTAGAACACCAGTGTTGATCCTTTTAGGGAATGACTCTCGACAGAGCACCTGGCGAATAAACTTTTAGGGTAAATATTCAAGGCATAACACCCGTGTGTGTTAATCATTTTAGAAAATCACTCAGGGCAGAGTACCTATGCTGATCCTTTCGGGTATGACCTTGGGTAGAGCACCCGTACTATGTAGATCCTTTCGAGAATAACCCTAAGTAGAGCACCCATAAACAAATAACATGGTGATCCTTTTGGGGCAGGGCACCTGTAAATTAAAATATATTCTTCATCATGTATTAATAAAAAAATAATTTTAATTTAAGCATGTCATGATAAATAAAATGAAGTCAATTAATAACTTAAATAAATTATCTATAAAATATGCAACCAAGAAATCAAATAAAATAATATGCTACTAATGACAATGATCAAATAAATTTAATACATAATAAATAATTGTAACATCCCGAAAATCGGGGGGTCGAGCAAAAACCCAACTCCCGAGTTCTAAAATGTTATTTATGCAACATAGATATGTATGATTGAATGTTGTCTGTGATAATGTATTAAACATGAGTGAAATTAAGCCAGAACAGCATATCATACTCCAGAGACAGTTAAATTAACCAGCGGAAGTCTGTAATAGTATGTATAACATATATAAACCATTGTATGTCTCCAGAGTGTGAACATGTTACCAGGTTATATACATACATGTATACTTCAAAAGTAACCAAAAGAATATACATGAGTGCTCTAAAAATATAAAATGACAAGTGTCAAGGTATTTAAGCAACCTCCCTGTAATCCCGTCAATCAGAACACGCATAAAGGAGGGATCCTCCTCATCATCATCAAGTCCGGCTCCGCCTCACAGGCCGCGCCATCATCTGCAATCACAAAAAAGGTCTGGTGGGTGTCCAGGAACATCGTCCCGTAACGTGGGAGTGAGTAGCTAACTCAGTGGAATAATAGAGCAAAGATTAACATGTTATCAAATCAATCACGCGATAATAGTAAAGCAGTAATTCAAACATTCCTAATACTGTTGTTAATGCAAGATGACATGACGTGATGTATGCCCTCACCGACGATCACCCTCATGCGGCAACATCTTACGACCGCGACATGCCGCACTCCCTCAAGTGCTCCACATCTTCCAGGCACATGCAATGTCATGGTGATATGATTACCGAGTTGTTATTAGTCCTTTTCATACAGCAATATTGGGAAACTAAGGTACCTCCCTTATATCAATCCCAACACAGATCCTGTCTAGGGTCGTCACTCCTAGTAATCTCATACGATGTATATTTTGTAGGTCGCTGCAAGGGCTGCCAGGGCTGTTGCACGCACTCGTTGCTCCGCTCCCCCATCACCTTATCAATACAGGCCTACTGTACTCTACTGCTACGGAAGGGTCGTCGCCTCCCGTAGACTCAGAATACGCTCGCGGTCACTACAAAGGGCTGCCAGGGCTGTTGCTCGCACTCGTTGCACCGCTCCCCCATCACCTTATCAGTGTAGGCCGACAGCAAGAATATAGTGTCCCATACCACCATAATCTGCTCACGAGTCATAGGTGCTCACTGGTCACTACGGGGAGGTTTGTGGCCCCAGCGTAGGCCGACAGCTCGACCACGGTGTCCCATACCACCATGCCCGGCTCATGAGTCTTTGTGGATCAAGGTACCATGGTTGACAGGGTTTACAGTGGTAAGTTCAGTACCCTAGGTTCAAGCAGTTATGACGCATACAAGGTGAACAATCAATGGCCAGTCGGGTTGCTTGACGGGCTCGACTAGCACGAGCGCATCTCAAGCTGAACGACATGAAGTGCATGAAACACTTCGTGTGGCCTAACCACTGCCGCCAACTCAAAACACGACTCGCGTTCATCAACGCGTCCTTCGTGCTAAATAGAAACCAACCACGAATTAGATCCATTACCGACTGCCTGGACTAGAGTATAGCCCCAAACACATGTAGGGTGAATCAGTAATCATGTGAGAATAATAGAAATGAAATACATCAATGTGAGCATGTTATCACATGTTATAACATACAACTTAAGTAAATCTTCAAGCACATACATTTCATGCATATAATGAAGTCATGCATATAGTCAACATGTGGGAAATCATTTGTGTCAGCATATTGATTGAGAAATCAACCTCAAACTGATTCATAACATCATTTAATTCAATACATACTAATACAAGCATTTATACAAACACATACACTACACACCTTAGTCTACATATAGTATGTCGACTCAAAATGTGCATTTAGGCGAATCTCTTCGCCAAAATAATTGTGCACGCATTCCTAATATCCTAATGCGACTAGAAGCCATGTCAATCACATCAGCAAAATATGGATGAAAATAGTACTTCCTATAAATGACTAAAATGCCCTAAATCTCATATTTTTCGTCGGTTTACGAAACAGGAAACGGACAGCACGTTGTACATGTCAAACGGCGTTGCCGTCAAGAATTTACTATTAAACGACATTGAAAGCGTTGAAAACAGTCAATCAAAGCATCTAATATCCGCACCTTTTCCCTCTTAGATGTGTGAATTCGAACGGAGCATATACACTTCGTCTACGGCGAATAGACAACCTGATTTACAAGATCCATAAGCTAACATGCTATGAAAATGGAGGAACACCAAATCAGCAACTATTTAGGGCACTTTCTTACCTAGAAAAGCGAAGAAATCACCGGCAACGTGATTGAGTTGCGTGGCTTAGGCACTTGCAATGGGTAGCACAAGTGGCAAGGAATTCTCCTCCAATCTCTCTCACAAACT
The DNA here is from genome assembly GCA_037074715.1 of Magnolia kwangsiensis. Classification (NCBI taxonomy): domain Eukaryota; kingdom Viridiplantae; phylum Streptophyta; class Magnoliopsida; order Magnoliales; family Magnoliaceae; genus Magnolia; species Magnolia kwangsiensis. The sequence continues at coordinate 118,267,884 of CM073578.1, forward strand.
CTCACCTTTTCTCTCTCCCAATCTAGGGATTTTTTACAAATTCGGATGGGGGAGAGGAGTGAGGATTTCAACCCCTTTTATAAGCCTAAACATGCCCAAAATAGGCTCCAAGTCAAGGTATACTTAAAGTATATCCAAATCGGGACTGTTTCGGTCCAAAAGAGCATTTCTGGAGGTCCCCTGGCCAAATGCGGTCGGACTTAAGCTCGTGTATACTGGATCTAGCACGCATCGAGATTTCAGGCCGGTAGGATTCCCAGATCGCACGTGGCGGCCCAGTTTCAGTTTAACGGTCACCGCACCAAGATCAGACCTATAAGTCTCGTGATATGTAATAGAAATTTTTCCTGATCCAAGGGTGTAATTTGGCTGTATTCTGACGGTCAGAATGCTTAATACTGATGCGTCAAATTTGTGTGCCAGATTTGAATTTGAAATTCCAACTATGTCCCTATTCACACTCTCTTCGGTCTGGGCTCAATGAAATAGCCTGTGATTATCGGTTTGACTTGATTTTCGGAATGAGTGTCAAGTCCAGCTAGACGGTTCTAACGGTCTAAGATAGGAGGTATCGGACTTTCGACGCGTGGTCTAGATCCAATACAAAGTTTCAAGGAGGTCCCGAGGACAAACCGGCTTAGAGTTTGATCCGAGGCTTTAGAGCATTATAGCACCCTTTGTCACGCCCCAAAACCCAGAAATCAGATTCACAAGAATCTCGATAGCCGAATCCGGTGCCGACAGCCTCCGTAGTACCCCATTCTCGGCTCCCAGCGCAACATACGCCAGATTCCGATCCTGGGATCCTACAAGGAGGATTTTTCGAACGTACACTTGTCTTGTAATAAGCATAACCACAAGTTTACCCAAATTATAAAGGAAACATCATCATCACATATCCACTAATATAATCATTTGAGTACAATGCTGAAAGGGAATACATAAATAAAGAAAAATCAAGCTCCAGAAGACCACTGCACGCTCCAAGCTCAACACTGCTGCAACCTAACATCACCTGCACGCATCTATCGTGCATAAGCTTATAGAAAGCTTAGAGGGTGGTGTAAATGTGTGCACCAGGTAAGTGTCAAGTATTCAATACAATGCCGTAATCATACGATACCGAAAAACTGATAATCCATAAACCATACAATGTCTAAATAAGCAGAAACACTAACAAGAGTAGGGATTATCAGAGTAAGCAGAAATACTGACAAGATATAAATCATACGATAACAGAGTAAGCGGAAGTATGGACAAGTCTATAAGTTAATCAATATCAGAATACACAATATAAAATAACTATGCGATAAGGAGTCATAAAGAGCTAAATAGCAGATGTCGAGAATGCAATGCAATATACAAATCCTGCTAAATCTATCCAGGCCATATAAGTGCAGAAATAGCAACCCAAGATGCCATATGCCTGCGGACGTAATGTAATATGCGATGCGAATGAAATAACCATGCTGGAGTGTGAAGTCGGGATGATAGTACGTAGTATCGCAGGCTATGGGGTCCACCACAAGGGACTTCTATCCAAACCAGTCCCATACCTAAATTTGGATAGTCAGACTCATTGTGATAAACTCCTGATCTCAGGCTAGTCGCGCGCCCAACCGAAATCCTTGCCATAACGAAGGTACACAACAATTAGTTGCGCACCACCAGCCCGAGTGGATAGTGAATGAATGAATGAGCATGCATCTCCTACTCAATAAGTCCACATATCAGTACGGTTCCTCTCTGGGAAATCACCGGGGTCTATTACACTCCAAACCAGATTGCCGCCCCATCGCGCGCAACAAGGCGAGTGTAAGAGACCTCACTATCCGCCTGCCAATATCGGGCCCGGCTCGTCGATAGCGGACCCATTCCTCGAGCTGGTCAAACTCAGCCTAGCATTGCCCCCTCCTCTCAGGCAGGTAAGGCCACACCCCCTTCCAACCGACCACGACACAGTGGAGAGCGCAGCCATCTGGTAATCGGCACTCGGCGCTCATCTACCCACTCGGTCTAGACGTTGGAGCAACCTCTGGAACCAAGAGGGTTTAGGGACTTTCACCCAGGGATATCTATAGCACCCCATGTAAAACAGATTTCCGGTGTCCCGTCTGGCCATCCACGATATGCCTGTGGAGGCTACGACCCTGGTGTCGCTAGGGCGTACAGTAATCACAGCAAACAATGCAAGATGCGTGAGTCATACAATCCCGTCATACATCAATATTGCGCACACCGTGCGCTCATGTAAAAAAATCTCCGCCTATCAGGAAGTCTCATAACAACCAGCACTACATATGCAATGGTCAATCATATCTCATAACAGACATGCAGATGATGCGTATGATCATGTATCATGGTGCTATGCAGTCACATACTCATAATCGGTATCAATAGCAAGCATTGACAATCGACATCGACAACATGAACATTTAACCAACATTGTTCCCCAAGGAACGGCCCACATAAAGCCTAACATATAGTGGACTCATAGCCGCACACAAGGGCCAAATACAATACCATGGGCCTCACTCAAGAGTTTAATACACATCACGATGGGCCTTTCACATGGGCCTAACATACATTATAATGGGTTCCATCGCCTAGCCCTCAAAATACATCACAGTGGGCCTCACCACATAAGCCTCATATACATCACGTTGGGCTTTAAACGCGGGTTGGATACACATCACAACGGGCCGCATATACATCACATTGGACCTTAAACACGGGCTGGATACATATCACAACGGGCCGCATATACATCACATTGGGCCTCGACAATCGGAATTGGCGATCAGCCACGACGATCAGAATCGACAATTGGCCACAATAATTGGCCTCGATCGGTAATCGGCCTCGATGATCAGAATCGTACAATCGGCCATGACAAGCAGAATCGGCAATCGGCCACGTCAATCGACAATCGGCCACGATCGGTAATCAGTCTCGATAATCAGCCTCGATCGGTAATCGGTCAATCGGCCACGACAAGCAGAGTCGCAATCGGCCACGTCAATCGAAATCGACAATCGGTCGAGACAATCAGAATCAATCGGTAATCAGAGTCGACAAATCGATCGCATCGATCAGAATTGGAAATCGGTCACGACAATCGCACCGATAATCAGTAAATAAACAAAACGGGCCCGTAGATGGTCACCCGATCAACTATAGTATAAAGATCAGCACTCAATCGTGGTTATATCAAATCCGATAACACGGAGTCATCCGTCTACAACGAATGGGGCCCACTTATTTGGGTTAACCCACTGAGGGAATGGTGAGAATGGGCCTAACAAGGCCTAAGGGAAGGTCACAATGTGGACATCTAACCAACATTTCTCCCAAGGAGTGGCTCACGTAAACATCATTACCTATACCATGGTGAAATCACACATCACATCAGGCCTTAAATACACAACAGGTGGGTCCTGCACTTGGGCCTTTCATATACATCATGTCAGGCCTCGCCATATGGGCCGGGAATACATCACAATGGGCCACACCATTGGGCCGCACCATTGGGCCGCACCAATGAGCCTTAGCAAATGGGTCATAAATACACAATAGGTGGGCCCTGCACATGGGCTTAACACACATCACGTGGCCCATCAGCCTAATACACACCACAATGGACCTCATCACATAGGTTGTAATTGTGTCAATGTGGGCCTTAACAGATGCGCCACAAATACATCGAGGTGGGCCCCAATGGATGGGCCTCATGGTATATCGCATTGGGCCCCATACAAGGGCCTTATAGTAGGTGGGCCTGCACCTCCCAAATGGGCCCTCCAATTGAATAACATGGATGTACAACACATCTATCAAGTGGGCCATAAGTCTAACGGACTGAACGGCGTGGCTAAAACAAATGAACCAAGGTTGGCCCGTCAGACAGACAGTGTGCATAAGACATAAACATCACAGTGGGGTCCACACCACCGTCCTAACAGGTGGACGGAGAGGGTATACAATACATACACCAAGGAGGGTCCACATACGTGGATCACCAAAGATCTGGATCTGCCCCATTTAGTCTCAAGCCTTAAGACGATCTTGCCAATTGGATGGATGATTAGGACATAACACATACCTCTAATCAGACCCACATAACTTGTTGATGTCAATACAGCAGCTAGGTGGGGTCCCCACCGCCCAGATGGACGGTTGGGACAAATTACATAAATTATGTAGGGTCCATGGATTCAGATGAGACTCACAGAATTTGCTGACATACGCAGCAGCTGCTGCCGTTGGTGGGGACAACAAATGGATGGTCTGGATTCCACTCACGCACTAAGTGGGTCCCGTCCAGATGGACGGACGGTGTGGATGAAACCCACACATGTCAGGTGGGTCCCACAAAGCTTGGTAATGACGCAACAGCTAATCCACTTTCAACAACCAGTGGGTCCCAACGTGGGGCCCAATATATAACATATATATGTGTATATTATATATATTATTTTATTTTACTTTAACGAGAATTGCCAGCGTGCAGCCCTGGCCGTCCATTGATGGACGGTCTGGATTCAACTGGTTAGCGTCATGCAGTGGGACCCATCATCATATAGACAGTGTAAATAAAACATGCATCCAGGTGGGCCCCACGGGCTGCTGGGGGATGCGAGTACAACACCAACATCAAGGTGCGGTTCATGGACAGTGCAAATGGAAATCAGATGGACGGAGTGGAATACATACATCATGTGTGGGGTCCACGCCTAGTCCACTGACACCAGTGGCAGCTACTACTGCTGCAAGGAGATGCACGGCCTAGATGAAGCCCATATTACAGTGGGCCACGTCCAGATGGATGAACAGCTGGATAAAACCCTTACGTCACCTGGGTTCCACAGCAGAGGGATAAAACACATATTTTACATGTGTGGGGTGGGCTCCACACATGCCAAAAGAGAGGACGGTTTGATGGGGCCACCGAACCTGCTGTGTAAGCGCAGCAACTGGGTGCTACTGGACAGCCAACAGTGTGGCCCTGCATGATGAACAGCTTGGATAAAATACGTATATCATAGTGGGGCCCACACAACTGGATAGTGTGGGTATAAAACATATACATCATACATGTCACCACCGTCCAGATGATGGACGGTGCTGACCATTCCTTCAACAGTAGGTCCCACCGTCCATACAGCTGGACGGCTTGAATATAAGACACATTAAATCAAGGTGGGTCCCACCTGCCCTCACGTGTGGGGTAGGCCCATACCAAAAAAAATGGTGACGTGGATGATATCCACATGCATCCACGGCGCCACCCTCCAGCGTTGCTGGCCATGGAAAATACAACACATACTTTAGGTGGGTCCCACGCACGGACAGCTTGGATAAACAGACACATCACGATGGGCTCCACGTAGGTGGGCCATGGATAAAACAAGGCATCACGGTGGATCCAAAACTCCTCTGACAGAAAAGGGATTTCAATGGTAAATGTTCAATCCCATGTTACTAGTGGTGTGGACCACCTGGGTACCATAAATGGCAGATTTTTTTAGGGTAATCCCATGCCTAAAGGGGACCCATCAAATGCACGGTGTGGATACTCCACATACATCACAGTGGGGGCCTGAGGTGGGGCTCACTCTCCCTGTCCGTCAAAGGCAGAAGGACGTTGTTTGTTGCAGTGTCCAGAGGACGCTGACAACAACAACGTCCCAACAACTCCTCCTTTCTTTCTTTTCTTTTCTTTTTTTTTAATTAATTTTTTTGTATAGTGGATTTTTATAGGTGGGGCTCACATCGGGAAAATCTACCCCGTCGGTTGGATTCCCGGGCTTGAGACAGACCTAAGGAGCCCGACGTTTGATATATTTAGAGAGTAGCAACATCGCAGCGGGCCCTAACAGTTTATATCGCCCAAACACCTGTTTTCTACAATACGGCCCGCCAGAGATTCAGTTCAACTTAAATTTTTGGCTCAATGCCTAAAATGATCTAGGGAAGGGGATAGACGGCGTGGATTTGATCAATACATCAGGGTGAGGCCTGCATGAGCAGCCCACCCCAAAGGTATATACATATTTTTTTTTTTTAGCCTAATAGTGCACACCATGACAGTACACGCACTCCATGTTAGCCACCCCTACTGCCTTCACGCGTCCAGCGTCGACTGCAGGCATATAACACAGGCATCATGGTGGGTCCCACACGGATGACGTGGCCCACCATGCGTGTGTATGTATACAAATAATATCTTGTCTAACCCAAAAGGGATCTCCTTGAAATGTGGTGGGCCACTCTGTCTGATGAATGGAGTAGATTTTACATAATTCGATGGGACCCACTACATTCTAGGTAGAGGAAAAGGAGAGAGAAAGAGAGAAGCACCCACAAATAATACAGATTCACCCACCTTTCTTGCTTCTTCTTGGGTCAATGGCAAGCTAAGCTCCTCGGCTACCATTTTGATGGAGGATGATGGTAATTGGACGGTGGAGATTGAAGATAGGGAGGTGGGCCATACCAAGCTCTCCTCTCTTGGAGATGGCTTGGACGTTGGTTGCTCTCATGGAGCTTGGGAGAGAATGAGAGAGAGAGAGATATGAGAGAGAGGTGATGTGAGTGATGGAGTGATGGGGAGAGAGATGGGTGAGGTGATGGGAAGGTTGACTTTTGGGGATGGGTAGTTGTACTTAGGGATGGGTGAGTGATGTGTACTTGATTGATGGGATTGATGGGATTGATGGGATGGATTCTCTTGGGTTTTGCAACGTGCGGCCTTTTCTTCGAACTGAACGCGGGCCCACACCTCTTGGCCTGGGTATCGTCTCGGCGCGTGAGACGCGGCATCGGAACCGCGGCGACAGCGCGGTCGCACTGGTACAAGTCTCGGGTCGAACTGACTAAGACCGACAGGATCCGTTTCAGGATTGCGCGCAACGCCGGTTGCAGATCGCGAGTCGGCGGAAATCGATCGGAATGACCGCGAAAGCCTAAGGAATAGTACGAATTAGGATACGGGTTTTACAGCTCTCCCCACCTAATAAAAATTTCGTCCTCGAAATTTAAGAAAATAAACAAGGGGGGAAGAATCACCATCATGTATATAAGTTAAGGCACAATCAATCTAGCAAGGGATGAAGATAGCGCTCTCTAATCTCAACCTCGCCCTCTCAAGATACATCATCAATACTATGGTGACCTTACTAATCTTCGGATCTCGGATCAGAAATGATCGAAAATGAAATACTATATAGCCTCACAATTTCAACGGTAGGGTGCTATATCAGAAAATCTCTAAGTTATTCGAACTCGGGGATCTAACCATTCTAAGTTCTCAACAACCATAGAGTAAATGATAGTTATCAGTAGATATGTGATATTATCTTCAGGTATTCCCAAGTTATGCTCTGATACCAACTTCTGTCACGCCCCAAAACCCAGAAATCAGATTCACAAGAATCTCAATAGCCGAATCCGGTGCCGACAGCCTCCGTAGTACCCCATTCTCGGCTCCCAGCGCAACATACGCCAGATTCCGATCCTGGGATCCTACAAGGAGGATTTTTCGAACGTACACTTGTCTTGTAATAAGCATAACCACAAGTTTACCCAAATTATAAAGGAAACATCATCATCACATATCCACTAATATAATCATTTGAGTACAATGCTGAAAGGGAATACATAAATAAAGAAAAATCAAGCTCCAGAAGACCACTGCACGCTCCAAGCTCAACACTGCTGCAACCTAACATCACCTGCACGCATCTATCGTGCATAAGCTTATAGAAAGCTTAGAGGGTGGTGTAAATGTGTGCACCAGGTAAGTGTCGAGTATTCAATACAATGCCGTAATCATACGATACCGAAAAACTGATAATCCATAAACCATACAATGTCTAAATAAGCAGAAACACTAACAAGAGTAGGGATTATCAGAGTAAGCAGAAATACTGACAAGATATAAATCATACGATAACAGAGTAAGCGGAAGTATGGACAAGTCTATAAGTTAATCAATATCAGAATACACAATATAAAACAACTATGCGATAAGGAGTCATAAAGAGCTAAATAGCAGATGTCGAGAATGCAATGCAATATACAAATCCTGCTAAATCTATCCAGGCCATATAAGTGCAGAAATAGCAACCCAAGATGCCATATGCCTGCGGACGTAATGTAATATGCGATGCGAATGAAATAACCATGCTGGAGTGTGAAGTCGGGATGATAGTACGTAGTATCGCAGGCTATGGGGTCCACCACAAGGGACTTCTATCCAAACCAGTCCCATACCTAAATTTGGATAGTCAGACTCATTGTGATAAACTCCTGATCTCAGGCTAGTCGCGCGCCCAACCGAAATCCTTGCCATAACGAAGGTACACAACAATTAGTTGCGCACCACCAGCCCGAGTGGATAGTGAATGAATGAATGAGCATGCATCTCCTACTCAATAAGTCCACATATCAGTACGGTTCCTCTCTGGGAAATCACCGGGGTCTATTACACTCCAAACCAGATTGCCGCCCCATCGCGCGCAACAAGGCGAGTGTAAGAGACCTCACTATCCGCCTGCCAATATCGGGCCCGGCTCGTCGATAGCGGACCCATTCCTCGAGCTGGTCAAACTCAGCCTAGCATTGCCCCCTCCTCTCAGGCAGGTAAGGCCACACCCCCTTCCAACCGACCACGACACAGTGGAGAGCGCAGCCATCTGGTAATCGGCACTCGGCGCTCATCTACCCACTCGGTCTAGACGTTGGAGCAACCTCTGGAACCAAGAGGGTTTAGGGACTTTCACCCAGGGATATCTATAGCACCCCATGTAAAACAGATTTCCGGTGTCCCGTCTGGCCATCCACGATATGCCTGTGGAGGCTACGACCCTGGTGTCGCTAGGGCGTACAGTAATCACAGCAAACAATGCAAGATGCGTGAGTCATACAATCCCGTCATACATCAATATTGCGCACACCGTGCGCTCATGTAAAAAAATCTCCGCCTATCAGGAAGTCTCATAACAACCAGCACTACATATGCAATGGTCAATCATATCTCATAACAGACATGCAGATGATGCGTATGATCATGTATCATGGTGCTATGCAGTCACATACTCATAATCGGTATCAATAGCAAGCATTGACAATCGACATCGACAACATGAACATTTAACCAACATTGTTCCCCAAGGAACGGCCCACATAAAGCCTAACATATAGTGGACTCATAGCCGCACACAAGGGCCAAATACAATACCATGGGCCTCACTCAAGAGTTTAATACACATCACGATGGGCCTTTCACATGGGCCTAACATACATTATAATGGGTTCCATCGCCTAGCCCTCAAAATACATCACAGTGGGCCTCACCACATAAGCCTCATATACATCACGTTGGGCTTTAAACGCGGGTTGGATACACATCACAACGGGCCGCATATACATCACATTGGACCTTAAACACGGGCTGGATACATATCACAACGGGCCGCATATACATCACATTGGGCCTCGACAATCGGAATTGGCGATCAGCCACGACGATCAGAATCGACAATTGGCCACAATAATTGGCCTCGATCGGTAATCGGCCTCGATGATCAGAATCGTACAATCGGCCATGACAAGCAGAATCGGCAATCGGCCACGTCAATCGACAATCGGCCACGATCGGTAATCAGTCTCGATAATCAGCCTCGATCGGTAATCGGTCAATCGGCCACGACAAGCAGAGTCGCAATCGGCCACGTCAATCGAAATCGACAATCGGTCGAGACAATCAGAATCAATCGGTAATCAGAGTCGACAAATCGATCGCATCGATCAGAATTGGAAATCGGTCACGACAATCGCACCGATAATCAGTAAATAAACAAAACGGGCCCGTAGATGGTCACCCGATCAACTATAGTATAAAGATCAGCACTCAATCGTGGTTATATCAAATCCGATAACACGGAGTCATCCGTCTACAACGAATGGGGCCCACTTATTTGGGTTAACCCACTGAGGGAATGGTGAGAATGGGCCTAACAAGGCCTAAGGGAAGGTCACAATGTGGACATCTAACCAACATTTCTCCCAAGGAGTGGCTCACGTAAACATCATTACCTATACCATGGTGAAATCACACATCACATCAGGCCTTAAATACACAACAGGTGGGTCCTGCACTTGGGCCTTTCATATACATCATGTCAGGCCTCGCCATATGGGCCGGGAATACATCACAATGGGCCACACCATTGGGCCGCACCATTGGGCCGCACCAATGAGCCTTAGCAAATGGGTCATAAATACACAATAGGTGGGCCCTGCACATGGGCTTAACACACATCACGTGGCCCATCAGCCTAATACACACCACAATGGACCTCATCACATAGGTTGTAATTGTGTCAATGTGGGCCTTAACAGATGCGCCACAAATACATCGAGGTGGGCCCCAATGGATGGGCCTCATGGTATATCGCATTGGGCCCCATACAAGGGCCTTATAGTAGGTGGGCCTGCACCTCCCAAATGGGCCCTCCAATTGAATAACATGGATGTACAACACATCTATCAAGTGGGCCATAAGTCTAACGGACTGAACGGCGTGGCTAAAACAAATGAACCAAGGTTGGCCCGTCAGACAGACAGTGTGCATAAGACATAAACATCACAGTGGGGTCCACACCACCGTCCTAACAGGTGGACGGAGAGGGTATACAATACATACACCAAGGAGGGTCCACATACGTGGATCACCAAAGATCTGGATCTGCCCCATTTAGTCTCAAGCCTTAAGACGATCTTGCCAATTGGATGGATGATTAGGACATAACACATACCTCTAATCAGACCCACATAACTTGTTGATGTCAATACAGCAGCTAGGTGGGGTCCCCACCGCCCAGATGGACGGTTGGGACAAATTACATAAATTATGTAGGGTCCATGGATTCAGATGAGACTCACAGAATTTGCTGACATACGCAGCAGCTGCTGCCGTTGGTGGGGACAACAAATGGATGGTCTGGATTCCACTCACGCACTAAGTGGGTCCCGTCCAGATGGACGGACGGTGTGGATGAAACCCACACATGTCAGGTGGGTCCCACAAAGCTTGGTAATGACGCAACAGCTAATCCACTTTCAACAACCAGTGGGTCCCAACGTGGGGCCCAATATATAACATATATATGTGTATATTATATATATTATTTTATTTTACTTTAACGAGAATTGCCAGCGTGCAGCCCTGGCCGTCCATTGATGGACGGTCTGGATTCAACTGGTTAGCGTCATGCAGTGGGACCCATCATCATATAGACAGTGTAAATAAAACATGCATCCAGGTGGGCCCCACGGGCTGCTGGGGGATGCGAGTACAACACCAACATCAAGGTGCGGTTCATGGACAGTGCAAATGGAAATCAGATGGACGGAGTGGAATACATACATCATGTGTGGGGTCCACGCCTAGTCCACTGACACCAGTGGCAGCTACTACTGCTGCAAGGAGATGCACGGCCTAGATGAAGCCCATATTACAGTGGGCCACGTCCAGATGGATGAACAGCTGGATAAAACCCTTACGTCACCTGGGTTCCACAGCAGAGGGATAAAACACATATTTTACATGTGTGGGGTGGGCTCCACACATGCCAAAAGAGAGGACGGTTTGATGGGGCCACCGAACCTGCTGTGTAAGCGCAGCAACTGGGTGCTACTGGACAGCCAACAGTGTGGCCCTGCATGATGAACAGCTTGGATAAAATACGTATATCATAGTGGGGCCCACACAACTGGATAGTGTGGGTATAAAACATATACATCATACATGTCACCACCGTCCAGATGATGGACGGTGCTGACCATTCCTTCAACAGTAGGTCCCACCGTCCATACAGCTGGACGGCTTGAATATAAGACACATTAAATCAAGGTGGGTCCCACCTGCCCTCACGTGTGGGGTAGGCCCATACCAAAAAAAATGGTGACGTGGATGATATCCACATGCATCCACGGCGCCACCCTCCAGCGTTGCTGGCCATGGAAAATACAACACATACTTTAGGTGGGTCCCACGCACGGACAGCTTGGATAAACAGACACATCACGATGGGCTCCACGTAGGTGGGCCATGGATAAAACAAGGCATCACGGTGGATCCAAAACTCCTCTGACAGAAAAGGGATTTCAATGGTAAATGTTCAATCCCATGTTACTAGTGGTGTGGACCACCTGGGTACCATAAATGGCAGATTTTTTTAGGGTAATCCCATGCCTAAAGGGGACCCATCAAATGCACGGTGTGGATACTCCACATACATCACAGTGGGGGCCTGAGGTGGGGCTCACTCTCCCTGTCCGTCAAAGGCAGAAGGACGTTGTTTGTTGCAGTGTCCAGAGGACGCTGACAACAACAACGTCCCAACAACTCCTCCTTTCTTTCTTTTCTTTTCTTTTTTTTTAATTAATTTTTTTGTATAGTGGATTTTTATAGGTGGGGCTCACATCGGGAAAATCTACCCCGTCGGT